>ML685802.1:13086836-13136353 GCA_007922175.1 Pelusios castaneus | reverse complement strand
AACACAATTAATAACATTGGGTGAGTCTACACTGGCACCTTAGGTCGACCTAAGGATGCTTAAGTCGACCTTCACAACTCTGTGTCAACACTATGTGCTTGTTAAGTCGACTTAAGTGCTTCTGAAGGTCAATTTAAGGCTTAAGTCGACCTTATTAAGTCGACTTAATTTGACTTAAAGACAGTGTAGACGGGTATGTCTACACTACGGGCTCTCTTAAGTCAACTTAACAAGTTTGACTTAAGTCGACTTTAAGTGTAGACACTCCATTAAGTTGACTTAACAAGTGTAGACATAGCCATTATGTGTGTGGTGGTGGGGGAATCAGGACCAATACACCTAACTGGTGTTATTAATGCTAATGCTTGTGGCTCTGTGTTTTGTTTACAAAAGCAAAAACTGTTCACCTTTTTTCCCTCTCTTCTAAGCAACAAATACAGGTCCTGATTTTCAGTCACACTGCTGTCAAAGGAAGTTTTGTCACTGGGTTCAGTGAGCAAATTGTAGCTAGATAAGGCACAGAAACTGTGGAATGGTAGGGAAGGCAGGGGTATCCTGGAGCAGACTGTCCTCTTTAAGTGCTTGGGAATCACCGAGCATATAGCTGGCACATCTTCTTTACCTGTTATGTGGGCAGTACAATATAGTGGTAAGTTTACTTTTTTAGTTCCTTTTAACAGGAAAGATTTTTTTTTTTTTTTTTTTAAAGGAGTTAGCTGATGATGCTAACAGCACACACTTTTCTGCACTTTTAGATAAATGAAATGCTGCTGTATTTAGTGGTGGTTATTGCTTACTGTAAACATTGCATTGGACATGGGCATCATGTGAGGAACGTTATTAAATGGCTTTGTTCATCCCTGTGTTACGAAACAGTACATCAATTTTCTTATAGCACTATCTATAAAAATATGATTTTTCTTGCTTTGTTTATACACCAGTGTAGATTTCACTTTTACTTTTTGTCCAGCAACAGTATAGTACAAAAACCCAAATTTTCTAAATATTTTTAATTGGGGGGTATTTTGTTTGTTTGTTTGTTTTTTTGCTTTCCATCTGGACTCTCTGCAATTTACTCACTTCTTTCATAAAGTGTGTGGCCCCCAGATTGGATATAGTATTCCAACTGAAGTCTCACCAATGCCCAGTACTGTGGGACAATTACTTCTGGTGTCTTATATACAATGCTCCTGTTAATACATTCCAGAATGATATTAGCCTTTTTCACAATTACATCACATTGTTGACTCATTCAATTTGTGATCCACTATACCAGGGGTCAGCAACCTTTACTACGAAAAGAGCCATTTTGCCCCCTCTTCCACTAAAGAAAAGTAGTCTGGAGCCGCAAAACATAACTTATAAACTATTATTTGTTTAATTAATTGAATTGGAATGAATTTTGAATTGAAATTTAATTTTTAGAAAGGTTTTTATTTAAAATTAATTTTTAAAAAGCTTTTTAAAAAAGAAGGGAGAGAAAGAAAAAAGAAGGAAGGAGGAGAAAAAGAAAAAAGTAAGAGAAAGAAAGGAAGGAAGCAAAGAAAGAAAGAGCAGGAAGGAAGGAAGGAAGACGAAGAGAAAAAGAAAAAAAAGAAAGGAAGGAAAGGAAGAGGAAGAGGAAGACAAAGGAGGGAAAGGAAGGCAGGGAAGAGAAAGGAAGGCAGGGAAGAGAAAGGAGGGAAGAGAAAGGAAGTCAGGGAAGAGAAAGGAGGGAAGAGAAAGGAGGGAAAGGAAGGCAGGGAAGAGAAAGAAAGGCAGGGAAGAGAAAGGAAGGCAGGGAAGAGAAAGAAGGGAAAGGAAGGCAGGGAAGAGAAAGGAAGGCAGGGAAGAGAAAGGAGGGAAGAGAAAGACAGGCAGGGAAGAGAAAGGAGGGAAGAGAAAGGAGGGAAAGGAAGGCAGGGAAGAGAAAGGAAGGCAGATAAGAGAAAGGAGGGAAGAGAAAGGAGGGAAAGGAAGGCAGGGAAGAGAATGAAAGGCAGGGAAGAGAAAGGAGGGAAGAGAAAGGAGGGAAAGGAAGGCAGGGAAGAGAAAGGAAGGCAGGGAAGAGAAAGGAAGGCAGGGAAAGAAAGGCAGGGAAGGGACAGGAAGGCAAAGAAGGGAAGACAGACCCCGGCACCTGAGACCCTCCACCCCTCTCCAGGCCTCTAACCCAGCCACTCTCCTTGTCCCCTCCACCCCTCTCCAGGGCTCCCTCCAGCCCCTTCCCAGCCCCCTTACCTGGCCGGAGGCTCGGATCTACAGGGACGGCTGGCAGAGCTGCTTCTGGGCCAGGCCGCTCCCACCCTGAGCACGCTCTGTCTGAGCATGCTCAGGGCGGGAGATTTGAATCTCCCCAGCCCGGCCGCAGCAGCAGTCTGCGCTTAGAGGGAACAAGGCCGAAGGGAGCCACAACAGGGAGGCTGAAGAGCCGCATGCGGCTCCGGAGCCGCGGGTTGCCGACCCCTGCACTATACCCTCCAAATCCTGTTCAGTAGTACTATCACCTCGCTAGTTATTTCCTTTTTTGTTTTGTTTTTACACATCTGATTTTCCTTCCAAAGTGAAGTACTTTGTACTTGTCTTTATTGAATCTCATCTTGTTGATTTCAGACCAAATTCTTCAATGTATTAGGGTTTGATATTCTAATCCTTTCCTTCAAAATGCTTGCAGTTGCTCCCAGTTTGGTACTGTCAGCAAGTTTCATAAGCCCACTCTTATTTAATTATTTCTATTTCCAAAATATTATTCTTGATGACAAGAATTTGGCCTCTGCTTTCATTGAATAATGTATAGTAACACATAAAGCCACTATTCACTTTGGTTATTTCTTCTTTCACCACACTCTTAATTATCCAAGTCATTCATTAAAATATTTAATATTCTATTATTTAACAAAACCAAACCCTGAACTGAACTCTAGATATGTCCTCCTTTTTTGACAGTGAACTATAACTACTCTTTAAATGTGGTCTTTCAACCTGATGTGCACCCATTTTTATAGTAATTTCATCTAGACAACATTTCCCTAGTTTGCTTATGAGACTGTGACGTGGGACAATGTTTAACAAAAAAAAAGACCAAAATCAAGGTATAGCATGTTTAGTGCTTCCCCCAGTAGGCAAGTAAACAAGGCAAACTAGGAAGTTAGTTTGGTTTGGCATGATGTTTTTCTTCACAAATCCATACTGGCTATACCTTATTACTGTATGATCCTTGAGGTGCATACAAATTGATAGTTTAATAATGTGTTCCAGTATCTTCCAGGTTTTTTAATTAGTATGATGGTCTATAATTTCTTGGAACATCAACTCCATATTTTGGGCCAGTTCTGTGAGCAATAAACTGACTGCCACACAAGACTTCTCCTCACATGTTCTACTCTCACCTGAAAGAATGCATCTTGCCTGTTAACAAGCAGACTGGCCACTTTATAAGGCTCATGTGTGTCCTTTGCTATGAGGTTCATTGGTAGGGACGCTCTTGGCACCAGCTGACTGGGAAATGAATCTTATGGATAAGTAGTAAAAGAAGTAAGATGACAAGAAAGGTGTAGCTTGAGAAAAAAAACTGCACACAGTCTCATGGTGTCAGATTAATTACAGTTAAAGCAGGTCAAAAAATTTCTACATGAACTCTGTCATTTTTTAACCTAAATCAGAATTTTTCACATGTTCTCTCTTGTCTATGTCTTAATACTGTCTCTTCTTGCAGTTTTTGTTTGCTTCTATTGTGTGCATTCTTTTTTAAAATAATATATTTAATAATATTAAGGTTTTTTCATGTACATTGTATGTACTATAACTGCTCTAGCTCATGACAGCCTCTCCTTCAAGTTGAATCACACAAAAGAAGCCCCATTCACCTCAGTCAGGCTCCATATGGGCACAAGGGGGCTGTTTGCACATTGTTTCCATTGCAGAATTGGGACCTAGTTTATAAATTCCTTATAGTTAAGATGTTTAAAAACAATGAATAGCCTACTAAAGGTTCTCAGTATTATTATAAACCATTATAAACCAACCTTAAATGCCATAGATACTTGGCTAACAAGCTTACAGCAATTAACAGTAATGGGGTTAGAACTATTCTTGGACTCATATTGAAATATTGAAGGAATAGAGAATTGGGACTTAAGACCTCTTCTGTTTGGAGTGAAAATCCTGGACCCAATGAAGTCAATGGGAATTGATACTTCTTCATGTACTCCACAATATAAGCAGCCATCTTCCTGTGCTAGATGGTTTTAACCCTGATCCTACTTCCATTGATTTTATTGGGATCAGAATTGGAACCCTGGTTTCCCGAGTCATTCAATAATCAGGCCCTTTTGATGTGCCTTATGCTGGTCAACCAAACTCCCTAGCTATTTTTACAAATCCTTGACATGAATCTTAGCCACAGGCACACATTAAAAAAATAAAAGAATTGACCCACAATTCTAATTGGAAATCTAATGCAGGATTTGTTTTAAAATGCTAATAACATAGTAAGAGACATATAATTGACATCTGATGATCAGATTGTGAATTATTTTAGTGCTTACAAGTCTTAAATACTTTTATTTCTCCTCCTCTTCCCACGCCCCCCTGCCAAGATTTGAACATCCTTTCTTAGATGATTTCATGTAGTAGATTACGGGAATAGTATGACTGGATTACTGTAGTGAGGTGTAGAAAATTGCTCCAGGTGATTTTGTTTTTATTTGGGGCTGGGGTTTTGAGCAAGAAGATCAAACATGATGTACCAGTGATGTTTCTTTCACTTCAGATACTATGTAAACCAACTGCGCTCTTCCTTGATATCCAGATATTTCAGATTGTGCATACAAAGTTTAAAATCATCCTGTTTGTTCCCAGATACCACTGTTATTTCTCTGATAAAATAAATGTATCTTTTAATATGTACTCATTGTTTAAATGTAGCAGTATCAGGAGTTTCATTATGCAACATTGCACTGGAGTTCTGTATCCAGCCATATTTACCTCATAAGGTCTGTTAGGCGCCTATGTACTTGTAGATTTTATTACCTTTGAAAAAAATCCTTTTTTATGTTCTACGTTATGGTGACTGGTAATGGTTGAGCCTCAAAGCTCTTGAACGTTCTGTTTAGTTAAGATATAAATCTAAGGCTATGTCTACACTGGCAGTTTAGGTCAACTTAAGGAGGCTTAAATCAACTTAAATTAAGCCGTGTGCAGACTAGGCTTTCATTAAGTTGACTTAAGAAATTCCTTAAGTCGACTTAATAAGAACCATGCATTAGGTCGACTTAAGCCTGCTTAGGTTTTTTTAGGTCAACCTAAGCCCAGTATAGATGTTTAAATCCACTTTATTAAGTCTACTTAAGGGTGGTTAGGTTGACTTAACAAAGTGGACTAAGTCGACTTAAAGTTAAGTCAACTTAGCCTACTTTGTTAAATCGACTTAATAAGGTCAATTTTAAGTCGACTTAAAGTTAAGTCAACTTAGCCTACTTTGTTAAGTCGACTTAATAAGGTCAATTTTAAGTCGACTTAAAGTCGACCTTATTAAGTCGACTTAACAAAGTTGACCTAACTTTTCCTAGTGTAGACATAGCCTAAAACTCTGAGGTTTGATCAAAAAATCTGAACCAAACAAGCAGAGGTCTGCAAAATTAGTGCCTGTACTGATTCTCTTCAAAGTCTATGGGAGTTAGCTCAGATACTTAGGTTAAAAATCTTGTGAGAACAGTTTATTTCATTCAGTTTTATTACTTTTTAGTTCTTTTCTCTGGGAGACTTTACAAAAGGCTGTTATGATATTTCTCTTCTTCTACTTCCTTTCTCAATCGGAACCAGAAATTGGAGAAGGAGAGGAGCATAAAGAGATTTACTTTTTAAAGCTGTGCAAACTTTTTTGGAAGTTACAAAAATGTCCATTTTAAATTTCTGGTGAAGTTTTGGGTTATTTAAATGAGCTTTCATTTTATGTGAACCAGTATACATATCCTTACTGGTGATGAATGACAGCTGGTACTATTTTGTATCATGTAGGATACTGGGTTGGACTTACAAGTGTCCTGTGGCACCTTAAAGACTGCCAAATTTCTTCAGGCATAAGCTTTTGTGGGCTCCAACCCACTTGATCTGCCACTCCCAAAATGTATATATAAAAACGCATATTAAAAAAAGATTAAAAGTCAGGTTTCTCTTGATCCCTAATTACAATCTTCTATATTTTGTATGGAAAAATAGCTGGAGGGAGTCAGCTGCAGCTAACAAATTATTCAATATACTCACAATTACCTTAGTCCTTCAGGACAAAACATATAAGGAAATGAAGTTTTGCTAATGTTGCCATGCTTCTGTAACAATAGCATGGGGTTATTAATTGGGCATTCATTACTCATTCCCAGCAATTGGAAAGATTGATTTCTAAAGATATATGTGACTGTATGTGCTTCGTTTTTCTAATGTAATGTTAAAAAGATTTGCAGGAACATGAAATATCCTACCTGACAAGCAAATTGTCCTGGGGATAGAGAGACCATAATTCAAATTAATTGTGAAACCTCTCCCAGTAAAAGCCAATTAAGCACTGAAATGTTCTGTCTTTGGATCTGTGTTGGGAGACAGTAAGATATTAGCCTCACTTTTGTAGTGTAAACAGTGCTTTTATTGTGATGGTACACACTGGTACGGAGTACCGGCACCTTTTTTTCACAACAATATGACCCCAGCTCCTGCTGCCACCACCGGCATCCCCAGGTCCCTGGTCAGGGCTGGATCTGGCATCCCCGGGTTCCCAACCAGCGTTGGGGCCGGTTCGAGCTGAGTACTGGCACCTTCCCCCCCCCCCCAAAAGAAGCATTGAGTGTAAATATTGAAAACCTTCTGTTTTGTTTTGTTTTTAAGCCCAGCACTGAGCTTGTAAAATTTGTAAACAGGCTTCTGTGTGTAAGGCACCTGGCAAGATGCTGGGGCAACATAAATAATAATAATGACTTAAGAAATGTTTGAAAGTCTTGTAGATGGCTCATCACTAGGCTTGACAATTAGTGATATAAAAATTAACTACAAGAAATATATTTGCTAAAATATAACTATAACTATATTTTACGGCCCACATTATAATCATGATAAACACACATACACTCATAGAAATGTAGAACTCAAGAAGTCTTCAAGTCCAGCCCTTGCACTCTGGCAGGAAAAGTAATCCTACGCTATGCCTGAGATGTGTTTGTCCAACTTGTTTGTAAAAGCCCCCAGAGATGGGGACCTCCAATGATGATCTCCCTTGGAAGAGTATTCCAGACCTTAACTACTCTTATAGTTTAAAAGCTTTTTTCATAATTTCTAATCTAAATCATTGTTGCTGCAGATTACGTGAGTTACTTCTTGTCCTACCTTCATTGGATGTAGAGAACAACTGATTACCATCCTCTCTATAACAGTCCTTAATGTATTGGAAGACTTGTCAGGTCCCCTCAGTTTTCTTTTCTCAATAATAAACATGCAAGTTTTTTTATTATTTTTAATGTTTCTTCATAGGGTTAGGTTCTCTAAACCTTTTTGTTGCTCTCCACTGGACTCTCCAATTTGTCCATATCTTTCCTAAATGGTGGTGGCCAGAATTGGACATGGTACTTCCAGCTTGGGCCTCTCTAGTGCTGAGCAGAGCAGGACAATTATCTCCTGTGTCTTACATACAACACTTCTGTTAATACACCCCAGAATCATTTTATTTTGAAGTTGCATCACACTGACAACTCATACACAGTTGTGGGTTGTCATAACCCCCAGATCCTTTCCAGCACTATTATCACCTAAACAGTTAGTCCCCATTTGATATTTGTGCATTTGTACATATTGCCCAGTAAATTGAGAAAGATTACTCATGGGAGTAAGGTGATCATAGTTTGGCCCTAACTATACTATGTACGCTTTAGTGGGTAAAACGCTGGGCAAGGAGTCATTAGTCCTGGGTTTCATTCCTTATTCACTGACACTGATCTGTTGTATGACCATGGCCAAGTCATTGTATTTTTGTTTCTCTTCCCACAACTTGCCTATGTTGGCTGGGAGCTCATTAGGGAATCAGCTGCCTCTTTCAGTGTGTTTGTACAGTGTTTAGTGCAATGGCTATGTCTACACTGGTAAATTAGTTCGAATTAAGGGCTTCCTTAATTCAAACTAATAAATTTGCTTATACTTTTCGAAGTAAGGGTTAATTCGAACTAGTTAGTTCAAATTAACCCAGTGTGGCCATGTTAGTTCGAACTAAGCACTTCGTTCGAACTAACCAGCACATTGAGCTCAATGCAATTGACTAATTCGAACTAAGCAAGTGCCATGCATGGCACTTGCTTAGTTCGAAATAAAGTTTGGTAGCTCAAATTAAGTTAATTCGAACTAACTAAAATTAGTTTGAATTAGTTAGTTCAAATTAACTAATTTGAACTAACCTTGGTAAGTGTAGACATAGCCAATGAGACCCTGATCCAAGTTGGGAAGTTATTAACCTCAGGCAAATCGTTACAATACTGTCTTATTATCATAAGACAAATCATTTACAATAATGTGTATTTTAATGAAGATCTGGTTTAATGTAGGCAAAATTGTAAAATGGTTAATCTTCTATAACAGTAATGTTATTTATAATTAGTAACAATTATTAAAATGTGGATTATTTGGTGCTTATATTACAACATGTCATAACTTTGGACCAATTGGTTGCACAAGGCTAACTGTATATTGTGTAGTGAGCGGAGTAAGGAGACTCCCATCACTTTGCCTGGTCCTTGGGAAAGAGCTGGCCAGAACTGCAGCAACATATAAGATGCTTCTCAGTTCCTTGAACTGGGTTGAGGAATAGACAGAGCTATGGATGCTCTGTTGTGACACTCCAGCCAATGCAGAAGTATGATTCAGGACAATGAAGAAGTTGTGGGTGACATTTGGGCCTCATAAAGCTCTACATAGAGTATCATAGCTCCACCAGTGACATTGCTAGCACTGGACACTTGGGGCAATGGCCTGGGTCCCAGCACCAGTGCCCCGAGTCCGGTGGGGACCCAGGGCCGGCTGCCCCGATCCGGCCTCAACCTTGGCCGGGGACCCAGGGCCTCGCGGCCGCAGTGACACCCCTGGATCCCACACCACATTTTACTATGGAATGTGACTAAATGCCATATTTTAGCCCTAAATACGGTGATGTTAGTATCTGCTGCTTTCATTTTCATAAGTATATGGAAGTATAGTGAATACTGCAGATAATGAGGGAAATGTTATATTGTTAGATAAAACAAAATAGGAGGGTTTTAATGGCAAGCACTGTATGTTACGGCCCACCTTTTCAAAGGTATTCAGACCACTTTATTACCACTGAAGTCAGTGTGAGTTAGTTAATTTAATATCTTTGAGGACCCAAGCCCAAATTACATCTTCATATTCTCTAGTTACATTCCTTTGCCCAAAAAGAGGAAAATACAACTAACAGTATAAGCCATTTGTTATAGCAACATATTATAGTTTGTATTTTATTATAGGTGATGTAACTAACAAAAAGGAGGAGAAACCAAGGACTACTCTGACTCCCACAGTAATGCAAGAGTAGCCTAGAACAGAATAAAAGAAAATATTTTTTACAGAAGGAAATGGTGCCTTACATCAACCATGTAATGTTTTTGGTATCTCCCCAACTAGTCTCCAGGGGTATGTCTACACTTGCACCTTAAGTTGACTTAACAACACTTAAGTTGACCTACAGAACGCTGTGTCCACATTGGACACTTCCTTAAGTCGACTTAAGCACTTCCTTCAGTCGACTAAATAACTCCACCTCTGAATGTCGACTTAATGCCTAAGTTGACCTTATTAAGTCAACTTAAAGCCAGTGTAGACACCCTAAGTTGATCTAATTGGCCTCCAGGCTAGGAGATGGGCTGGAGAGAAGGAGAGCCATGGTCAGGGGATTGGGCAAGAGGGAAGGGAGAGCCACAGCTGGGGATAAGGGAGAGCCGCAGCTGGGGGATCGGGCAGGGAAGAAGGGAAAGCTACGGCTGGGGGATTGGGCAAGGGAGAAGGGAGAGCCATGACTGGGGAGAAGGGAGAGTCGCGGCTGGGGAGAAGGGAGAGCCGCGGCTGGGGAGAAGGGAGAGCCGCGGCTGGGGGATATGGCAGGGAAAAAGGGAGAGCTGCAGCTTGGGACAGTCGACTTAAGTTTCCAGTGTGGCCACTCTAAGTCGACTTAACAAGGTCGACTTAACTTAACCGGTGTAGACATAGCCTAGAAGATCATGAAAATCAGTTGAGGTTTTGCTGAAGGGAAGAGTGCAAGATTGGCCCCAATATTTCTTAAGTCATTTGAAGATGAAAAGTGTCATAAGTGCAATGTATTATTTAAATGAGTTATTTCATTTGTAAAATGTGTTCAGTAACTCTGAAAATAGGAATTTCTTCAAATGGATGTTCTGTCAGATACTTAGCTCCTTCATGACAGCTCCAATGGTGCTTCTGTAATGATAAAAAGGATCAAAGGTTTGTTCACTTATTATTTTTCCCCTCTGAGTATTACCATGCAAACACATTAGACTACTTCCAAGGCAAACACAGAACAGCAAAGGACAAAAAAAATGCTTCCTTGTTATATCAGAATGTGTTCCAAGACACTGAAAAAACAACCGAAATACTCACTTCTTCTTGACATCATTCTGAGTAAAACAAATACCTACTTACATAAAAAGAGGAGCTTTTATATGTCATGATATCTGAGTTCCACTACCAAAGTAATTTGTTTCAAAGAGACCCTGAAAGTTGATGTTTTCAATTATTTGTTGATTTGCACAGCACATTGCCTTTGCTCTGATCCTGCATCTCAGAGTTCGTGAGTCGCTTGTTTCACCAGCACAAACAAGAGTCTTGCGGCACCTTAAAGACTAACAAATTTCTTTGGACATAAGCTTTCATTAATTTTCTTTAGGCATAAGCTATTGTGAGCTGCATCTGACTAAGTGGGTTGCACTTAGAAATGTGTTAGTCTTTAAGGTGCAACAAGACTCTTGTTGTCTTTGCTGTATACAGATTAACATGGCTACTTTGGAACTTTTCACCAGCACAGAAGCCCATTCAAGTTCATCCAAACACTTTCAAATGCAGAACTAAGACCTGTGTGCTGATTTTATAATCCAAAATCTGCCACTGAAACTGGTCTGATTTCATATCATAGCTCTCCCTTAATTATTCAAAATCTACTTGTTTATGTGGGCAGCTTAATGGGGTAGTCTCAGTTTAAGAATTCCATTTTTAAGTTATTTAGTTATGGTGACATTTTATGGAAATGATCTTGGTCTACAGGTCTGATTCCTTGGGTGAAATTACCACCCCATTTAAATTAATGGGAATTTTGCCTTTATCCTCACACATGGTCTTTACTCTCATATAAGGAGATTAGTGGTATAAAGATCAAAAGGTGTTTCAAATACATGGGGAGTACATGATTAGGCATAAGATTGCTAAAATTGAGACATGCAGCTATCTAATTTAATTTATCTCTATTTCTGCTGTTTATGTTTGCACTTCCCTCATTTTGCAGACTGAAATTACAAGATCTGATTACAGACCATTGCACTTTCTGGTTCTTAAATAGTGGCACTGTGTTTGAGTTGCAAACACTACTCAGTTAATGCTTAAATCAAAACACATTTTAATTGGAAATTTAAAAATACCAAAAACCTGGAACATTTCTATAGCTTTTGCAAAACTTTAAATAAATCCTACATTTAGGTCATCAGTTACAAAACCTCACAATATCCTCTATTTCTGACATAGCCCTTTTTGTTGGAGAGTCTAGTTCATAAAGACAATATACTCTACCTTCACATTAATTCGTTTTCTATGTTCTTGCTAGTTGCTTGAATAATCTGACAAAATTTTAAGTGTCATGGCTAAATATATTTTATTATCCTTACACAGAAGCAAGATTCAATATGACAAATGATAAAACAAAAATACACCTTAAATTCTCTCCAAGGAAAAACCAAGGATTCGGGGAGGTTACATATGAAGGAAAAAGTTCAAAGACAGGATATGAGCGAAGAGCTTACTGCTGAAGTATAAGTTTCATAGGCATAATGATTTACATATGCCAGGTTATATTGAATACATTAACTTTCATGGGATTTCTCAAAGGATATCAGTGTGAGATTGATATAGCGGAAACAGAACACTAAAAAAATGCAACATGGACTTTCTAAAGAAGCTGGAAGGGTGATATTTTGTGAATACTGTACTGTACTTCCTGAACTCAGACTAATCTCTTTTGAATAATGAACAGAGTTTCTTTGCTCCTCTGGTGCAAAACAGCTCTAAGCTTGGCAGCTCACGCGTCTATGGGATACCAGGTTGTATAGAACTACTGCAGCAATTTCTACACAAGTAGCTATCAGCTTAAGAGGTTTGACTGTAGGAAAGGAACATCACATGTGTTCCCCTGGAGTTCAGTAACCATCTCCAGCTACTGTCATAAGCTGCGTCTACACTTGTAAATTAAGTCGACTTAAGCTTGCTTAAGTCGACTTAATTTACCCTGCGTCTACACTACCGTTTCCTTAAGTTGACTTAAGCAACTTGCTTAAGTCGACTTAAGGAAAATAAAGTCAACTTAATGAAAATTAAGTCGACTTTATTAAACCTTGTTTTAATTCGACTTAGAGTCGACTTAAGCCAGTGTAGACGTCGGGTAGCCCTAAGTCGACTTAGGGCTACCCCAGGACTGCACCAATGCCTTCCCTGCTGGGGGGGGGGGCACAGGAGGAGTCTGTCATGCCCCCCCACAGAGCAGGGCAGAGCCCTGCCCACCCTGCCTCTATGCCCTGCCAGGGTCCCTGTCCCCTTTTGCACCATTGTACCTATGTGCAATGCGGCAAAGGCTGAGCCCCCTGGCACTAGGCAAGGGGTGCCCCCCTGCCCCCCATGGACCTGTCCTAGGTCCCCCTAGCCCCTAGAAGTTGATCTAGGCATCCAGTGTGGATGCTCTAGGTCGACTTTGTAAGTTCCCCCCAAAGTCGACTTAAAATTTAAGTGTAGACTCACTAAGTCGACTTAACTAAGTCGACTTAAAGTCAACTCAACTAAGTCAGCTTAGCTAAAGTCGACTTAAATTTCCAAGTGTAGACATAGCCCTAGTTCCATGAGGCTGCTCTAGCCTGTTTCAGAGCAACTAGCCTGGCACAGAGTAGCTGCAGGATCAGTGGAGATCAGGGAGCACCTTTGTATATTTCCTTCTCAGCTGTGCTAAAAACCCTTGAGCAGAGCTGATGATATGGCACTTAGGGATCTGACTTTACGGTGCTCTGCCTGAAAAAATGTAGGCTAGGGATCCCAGAAGCACAGAATTAGACATTCTGTACAAATGACCTGAATTAAAGTATTGTGTTATCAGGGCTATGGAAAAAAAATATGGGGCATCATTGTTTAGAATCAAGTTTTGTTCTCTGTGGTTCATACATGTCTTCCACTGAAGTTGTGGCAGCTACCTACATATGTGCATGCCTGTGAAGTCTTCCACTCACCACAGGTGTGCCACCTTGTGTCTGGGTCAGGGAATTTGCTATCCCTTTCCATTAGGTGCTCAAGCTGTGGCCGGCCTGCCTGCCTGACTGCCTGCCTCCCTCCCTCTCTCTGGCTGCTCCCTCTTCTTGACTCAGCCCTTGGGCCATGTCACTATATAGTCCTGCCCCTCCCCCACTCCTCATGGGTAAGCTTGTCCAGAGGGCACTTTGTATCTGAATGTTGTCTCAGGCTTTTGTTCCAGTTCTAGGTCTAGTCCCACTTTCCCAGTGGCTGATAGGGGAATATAGGATTGCCTGCTACTCCAGGTTCCAGCCCAGGGACCTGTGATGATCAATGTTGGTCTGCTCATTCTCCAGCCCCTTTGCAGTTCAAGTCATCTCCTCTCTATTTCACTTCTTTATCTCCTTGCTTATCTCTGACTTCATCTGCCATTACACTCTATCAGTTTCTTCTAAGTGCAGCATCTAAGGTTAATTGACCCCTCCTGGCTCATGATTAATCTAGTCATGGCTTGCATGGGATGGACACCTCAACACAAGGACCTTATGAAGAAAGTATATCAAAATAAAAAATAAAAACAGTATAAATCTAGGAGATATGTTGGGTGGTATTGTAAGGCAGTGTAGAAACCCTTGTTCCTTAGGTTCAGAGTTGAGTGAGGATAAACAAAAATAATAATAAATGAAGCAAGTCTAATAATTCTCAGGACAGTTTTCCTTACAACTGACAAATTTTTATTAGAAGATCTTCATGACCATGACTAAACTGGAAGCATTTTAAATCTGTCAAGAAACACAACTAGCAAGTGGCATAGCATGCAAACTGTCCCAAGCTTTTCTTTCTGAGTAATTTTCATGTTGTGAAGGGGTTGACTTGTCTTCAGTTCCATATATTATTTACTCCAAGTGCTTTAACTCTTTACCTTGAATTTCCATCAGCTTATTTAAGGAGTTTGCAATCATTTGCTTGGACTTAAATAGAGAAT
Source organism: Pelusios castaneus (assembly GCA_007922175.1). Lineage (NCBI taxonomy): Eukaryota > Metazoa > Chordata > Testudines > Pelomedusidae > Pelusios > Pelusios castaneus. The sequence goes on along the minus strand of ML685802.1, from coordinate 13,121,850 downwards.
ACTTGAGTCTGAGTAGAAAAGCTGAGAATTCAGTACAAGTTGAAAAAGGCTGACTTTTAAGAACATTTTTTTATTTTAAAAGAATGTCATCTGAACCTTCCTCTGGTGACTTCACTGGAAAAGTTCATGGAAACCACTGGTATCTGTTGCCCAAATAAAAGATTTTTCATCAAACCTCAGTAATTGTCCAATTCTAGCTTGATTACTCATTACTGTGGTAACAGAAGACTAATCCCCCTTTTCCTCATTCCACCAATAATTAACCCTGTAATTAATTATTTAGTAAGGGGTATTTATTATTTTCAAAAGACAGTTATAGGTACTAAACTGACAGTCTATTTTAGAGAACTATGTTGATATTTGTAATAATGAAACTAGTCCAGTAGATTTTTTTCATACAATATCTTTTTCTTGAACATATTTAGTTTAATTGGGCAGTTAGGATTCCATGCGGTAAACACTTGATTTTTTTTGTAATTGTTTTTAATGTTACTTATAGATTGCTATAGTAACAGTAAGACACTGATACAATCACTACTGTGGTAATTTGTCTACATTCAAAGAAATATATTTGGAAGAGTAACTGTCACTTCTACATTTTTCTATGCATTCTTTTCAGACAAACAACAAAGAGATAGTAGCTTTAAATTCTTTGTGGTTTTGTTGGCTAAGAAAAGACTCATTTTGTAATACTTGAATTGAAACTAAAGTAGATAATATATTAGAAAACAAATCTCAGTCTTGTTTAAACTTTGAATCTATTTTTCAAGTGAAATAGAAATAAAAGTTATTCATATTTTAAAACAAAAACTCACAAACCACATCTCCCATGAGATCATAGTCTTTTGGGACTTCATTAAAACAGACAAAAATGAGTTATTCTTTTTGAATTAGGAATTATCAGGAAACACTAATAGAGAATTTTGCCTCTTTTCTTAGTATTTAGTATTGTACCTACTGGAGTCAAGACCTTGTGAGTAAGTGTTAAAATGTTTAATGTTCATTCCTATAGATTAAAAACTGTTAAGTTACAGCAAAATATTAAAATATTACAACCAAAAGTGAAAGAAAACTAAAACACAATACTGGGGACAATAGAGTTTGATTTTTGTTTTGGATTTGTCCACAGCCTTCATGGGGTATCTTTGCCAAGTTATGTAACATCACCAGTTTCCCATCCATGGAATGGATGTAATGGTACACAAGAGATACTGAAGGTTTTTTGAAGTTCTCATAAAATAGAAATAGAAGTAAAAAAGTAAAGAATTAAGGTGTAAAGGGCCACTGTGTTTATATATTAATCACTGAAGGAACAAATATTGAATTTTACTGTCAAGCAAGCAATCTCATGACATAGTATATGTACCTGAGACAGAGCAGATAAAATCTGTATGAAGAGTAGAGCTGACAGGAAATGGAATTTTCTATTCCACTGGAAATTTTGACTTAAAAAATTATTCTAAATTGAAGCAAAAAGTCAAAAATTTTGAAATCACCCTCAGGAAAAAAAATTGAACAATTTCTGTTTAAATCCATCAACAAGTTTAATTCCAGTTATGTTGAATCATTTTATTTCAATAAGGTAAAAACTTTTTATTTTGCTACTGTTTAAATATAAGGTAACAAAATATTAAATATCATGCAAAGTACTATCAGATGGAAATTAAGTTTAATATAAAAGTCAAATCTACATTAATCAAAATGCTAACCTTGAAACAAAAGATTTTGACTATATCAAAATGAAAACTTTTGAATTTTCCCCCACAAAAATGTAATCAGAATTGACAAAGTCCCATGAAATGGTCTTATTTCATCCAAACTACTGCATTCTCTGTGTTTCATCATTTATCACCAAAGCACTGACTCAGAGTGGCAATGATGATAATTTTAGTTAGATTTTTGACTCTTCCAGGGTTCCCATCCCAATATCGTTATTATTAACATGTATGTGGTTTTGTGTTCCTACAGTCTCAGAGTTAAGCTTAGCCAAAAGATCATGGGAAGGAAAGTGCCAGCAGTGGTTTTGAAATTTAGACATGGGAAGGCATTCCATAGCAGCCTGTTTTCATTCTATAGTATATATTCAACATACAGTTTTATTGAAGTCAAGCAATTCTCAGTGGTGAAAACTGACAAGTTCCTGAGGCTATGTCTACACTTGGCCAAATAAGTCGACATTGCTAAGTCGACTTAGCATATGTCAACACTCAAAAGTTAAGTCGACTTAAAGAGGATCCTGCCAAATTGACTTAGACCATCCACACTGGACGCCTAAGTCGACTTGTAGGGGCTAGGTGGAACTGGGACTGGTCCACAGTGGCGGGGGGGAGGCACCTGGGTACAATGGGGGCTGAGCAGGACAGGGACACTGGCAGGGCATATGATCTGGGAGGGCAGGGCTCTGTCATTCCCTGGGAGGAGGGGGGGACACACCAGGCTCTGCCTGTGCCAGCCACCCTGGCAGGCAGGGCAGTGGGGGAGCCCTGGAGCCCTTTATGTTGACTTAAAGTCGATTTAGGGCTAATATGTGTCTACACTGGCTAAGTCGTCTTAATAAAGTTGACTTAGCCAGTAAAGTCGACTTTATACTAGGTTTTATAAAGTCGACTTTAATTTTCCTTAAGTCGACTTAAGCTGTTGCTTAAATCGACTTAAGGAAAATGTAGTGTAGACGTAGATTAAATTAAGTCAATTTAAGCAAGCTTAAATCGACTTAATTTGTAAGTGTAGATGCATCCTGAGGGAGTTCATATTTGTAACAAAGCCTTTCTCAGATATAATCAGATCTTGAACCAGTTGGCCATATATAATTTGGTCGTGTAGTCTACATAAAGTACATTTGTAAGCCATCTAAAAGGCATCTCTGTGGTAGGATATTGTATCTCAGGACTTGATTCACAAAGCAGACTCTGGTTGACCCATGCATTTCCTAAAGAAGAGCCACTGTTTACTCAAGACAGCACATCTGTTTTAGGACTGCTGATCCTAAGGTTAAAAAAAAAACAACCTTTCAGACATCCTACTGTACAGATAGGTGACAAGTGCTATTACATTCTCTGTTGTAGAGGATACATCAGCATTAATATGGATTTTTCAAGCAAAAGTTTGAACTAATCAAAGAGGGTGCACTCTTTTGAACTACTTCTGCTTTGCCTTGATATAAGTCAACTCTCTCATAGCTTTTTCTTTCAACTGTGTATATCCTTTATGCCAACATTGAGCCCAGTCCTGAAATCAGTGGGTGTATTTCATGAATAAGAACTTCAGGTTTGGGCTTCAGTATTTATCTGGCCAATAAATGTTTTTAAAGCTCTCACAAAAAGTAATTAACTGGCTTTCACCAAAGCTGAGTCAGTCATTGGCATATTTAACTACATTTATGATGGGGAACTAGCGTGTCAAATACCAGTTGGGTGATAGGTCACTTAGTGCACCAAATGTTTGGAATGATTATAACCCAAACTAATTGTGCTAGAAACAGAGTAAAGGGAATTCAGCCAAAGTAAATATTTAGAAAATTGTCTAAATAAAAATTGGGGTCAAAACTCCAACAAATACTATTAACTGAGGTACAAATGCCTACCATCTACAGGTCTAGCAACTGATCACCTAATAAAACTTACAAACTAAGAAAAAAATACCCAAGTTTTGGACATTTCAGATGATAAATTGAACTCACAGCCTAGTGCCCTTTATGAATGTTTTTGTAGTTGCTGTGCTAAAAACAAATGTCAAGAGAGAACAGGTTTGTACAGTATAAAATGGGTATTTAGAATTCTCATCCACAATTAATTTAAAATAATACAATTAAATCAACATTATTAATAACACGTTCCAGCCATTATTTTATTTTATTTATGTATAGTATGGTAATATCTACTATATCTACCGACCCCTGGGGCACTCCACTCGTTACTGGTTGCGAAATAGACATAGAGCCATTGATTCCTACCAGCTGAGCCCGTTGATCTAACCAGTTTTCTATCCACCTTACGGTCCACTCATCCAACCCATACTTCCTTAACTTGCCAACGAGAATGCTGTGGGAAACTGTAACAAAAGCCTTGCTAAAGTCAAGGTATACCACATCAACGGCTCTTCCTGCATCCACAAATCCAGTCATCTCATCATAGAAGGCAATCAGGTTGGTCAGGCACTATTTGCACTTGGTGAATCCATGCTGACTGTTCCTGATCACTCTATTTTCCTCCAAGTGTTTCAGGATGGATTCTTTGAGGACCTGCTCCATGATTTTTCCAGGGATTGAGGTGAGGCTGACGGGTCTGTAGTTCCCCGGATCCTACTTCTTCCCTTTTTTGAAGATAGGTGAGGTGGGGGGGCTGGGAGGGAGTAAGTAGGTTGGAGAGGTGTGCTGGGCGAGGAGCCAGTGGAAAGGAGGGGGTATGTGGGAGGCCAGCAGCAAGGCAGCAGAGGGCTGGCAGCAAGTTAGCAGGGAGCCAATGAGAGGCAGCTGCGGGATGGCGGCAAGCCCCGGAAGGCTGGTGGTGAGGCTGGGGAGAGCCAGGTGGGAGACATGGGTGTGGGGGGAGGCAGCAGGGGGTGGAGAGCCAGCAGTGAAACCCAGGGGAAGGAGGTGGAGCCCCGGCAAGGCGGGGTGGTAAAAGTCAAGGATGCCTGCCCACACACACGGCATGGGGGGCCTCATTCTTGACTTTTGCCCAGGGCCCCAGATTCACTAAGACTGCCCCTGGTCCTAGTGAAGAAGTCCACAGATGGGCATCTCTAAAGCTAACAGAGACTTAGCACAACTCTACCAGTATATGAGAATATATTATAATGGTGAGCTCTGCTCGAGATTTAAACTCCCTTCCCAGGAGTCAGTGTGCTGTAAGTTCAGCATGCAGCTGTTAGACAATGTGTGGGCTCTGAACATCTACTGACACGAGTGATGGTTTTCAGTTAGTTTTTTCACAGCTGCACAATAAACCGTTTAGAAGGCTTCAGGAATTGAGTTTTGATTGTTATTTTGATAAGCCATCTGCTAACATCAGAATATTGATCATTAAGGAAGTCAAAATATTTGAGCACTTATTCACTTTCTTTTGAAATATTACACAGAATACCTAGTGTTTTGGTGTGAGCAATGGTAGAGAGGGAAGGAGGAAGAAAAGATTCATATCTTGAAAATGATGAAGAATTGACAGCAGTAGAGAATGAAACTGATTGTACACTCTAGGGCTTTTCCATTCTGCTCTGCTGATGCATCTCATATAGTGTGACTCAGACGATCCAATCTACATGCTAAATTTGTTTTGACAGAAGGCAGATTAGTTAGAATGTGTGAGAGGGAGAGAAAGAGAGAGGAAGGGAGATACGGTGAGTATATATGCATATATAATTTAACATTTGCAACTTATAATGTTGACAATCTGATTGGTTGAATATTGGTTACATGGTCCAAAATTAATTTTGTCCCACTGTCCTGCCAGACATAGCATACCACGTGCTGCAGGGCAATAGACAACATCACTGACATTCCAGAGAACAGCCAACATGATGAACAGCTCTGTGTCCATCCAAGCATGGTGACCATTCTCTGTGATGACATGCAAAAGTCACGTGGTTCCTTTGTACCATGAATTAGTCAGCTTCCAGGTATTTTGCTTTTGGTAGATAAGTCAGCCAGCACCCCATTTTGTAAGGTCAAGGGGACCAATTATGAGCACCTCCTGCGCAGCACAGGTCATAGAATTACCTAAGAGGAGTCAGCTAGCTGGCTAGACCCTACCTCCAAAAAAGGAGATGAGAGCCCACCCACCACTACAGCTAGGAAGAGGAGTTGCCTGTGTGCTCTCTGTCTCTCACATGGTGGGGGTGGGGGTGGGGGGGACAGAAGAGAGGAGGATTATCTTGAATATAGCTGGTAGAATAATTCCTTGCAATAACATGAGTTGAGAAGTTAGCTCTTTTTGTGTTCACAAATTCTTCACCAAAAAATACTTTCTTCCCCACCCCCAGCCAGTTCATATTTGTAATTATTTTACAAGAAAACACATTTCCGCCTCTGGTTTGTCAATTGATCCTTTCTTTAATCAGTACCATTAGCTACCTGTAATATGTGATTGGTCATTAAAGTCACAAGGTATTTTTTTTTCCACTTCTTTACCTCTGAATGAAGCTTTTTAACAAGAATATAATGATTACCAAATGGCAGGGCTATTTTTGTGATGATACTCAAGAGTACTTAAAGTCGACCTTGTTAAGTTGACTTAACAAATTGACTACACTTTAAGTCGACTTTGTTAAGGTGACTTAACAGCAGAAATAGCGGTTATATTGGCTTTAAGTCGACTTAATAAAGTCGATTTAGTGTTAATCCCTCTCTACACTGGATTTAAGTTGACCTCAGGAGTTGACTTCAGGCTTAAGTGGACCTAAAAGGAGGTGTTATTAAGTCAACTTAAGCTTTCCTTAAGTCGACTTAAGGGAATGCTTAAGTTGACTTAAGAAAAGCCCAATGTGGACGCGGCTTTGTTTAGGTCGACTTAAGCGTTCATAAGTCGACCTAACTTGCCAGTGTATATGCAGTCTTAGAGTGATAGGCTATGTCTACACTTGCAAGTTAGGTCGACTTAAAGAGGCTTAAGTTGACCTAATTTAGTCCCCGTCCACACCAGGGTTTCATTAAATCGACTTAAGAAATTCCTTAAGTCAACTTAAGGAAAGCTTAAGTCGACTTAATAAGAACCACTGGGTAGGTCGACTTAACCCTCCTTCGGTCGACCTAACCCTTCTTTAGGTCAACTTAAGCACAGTGTGGACACTTAAGTCCCCTCTGTTAAGTCAATCTAAGGGCAGTTAGGTCAACTTAACAAAGTGGACTAAGTCCACGTCCATGGACACCACTTTGTTAAGTCAACTTAATAATAATAAGCTACCATATGTCATTGGCAGAGAACAGAAGTGAGAAAAGGACTGCCAGTGCCTGAGGCCCTTGCAAAGATAGGAAATTGATTAAGAAGATAGGATCAGCGGGGTTTAATAAGCGACCCATGCCCTAGAGTGAAGAGGAAGGCAAATAAATCAATAACTCCCAAAAGCACTGCCAATCTGACCTATGGAAAATTTGGCAATCGGTTAGACCCTGAGCATGTAAGCAAGAACCAGTCAGCCAAGCTCCTGAGAGAGAGGATTTTCACTACCAGTTCAGAGCAATGTCCCTCCCCATCCAGTGTCTTATCTCCAGCTGTGGCGAACTCTGATGCTTCAAAGGAAAGAGTCAAAAACTAAAATGAAACAAAAAACCCATATGTAAAACATGGGAAAATCACATCCTCCTAAATATGACTAGTTGAAGACCTGGTGATATATACAAGATAACCTAGTTAACTAGTAATAATAAATGCTGTGGGGGGGGAGGGGACAGGTGGGGAAAGGAGGAGAGGGAGTGAAAAATCCCCACACAATATAATGGGAAGTGTTGGTATAGATAGGACTACAATGGGATATAAGGCTCATGCACTGATCAGAGTAAACTTCATCATGGAGTAAATCTCAGCAAGAGCAGCAGAGAACTCAAGTTTTGAAAGGAAATGGGCAACAGAAGTCAATTATTACCATTTTATATATATATATACACACACACCCTTTCTGTATGACTTTCTATTTAATATTATTATATAGATATAGGGTCATCCGCATCTAGATTTCTGGATTCATTTGAATTGTGTTACTGGATGTGGAAAGGGGAAAATGTGTGTGTGTGTGTGTACTTATTATAATAATAATAATAATAATAATAATATAATTGTTCAATTATAAAGTATTAAAAAAGTAACTTCATTAATTTCAAAGTTATGTATAAGCAAAACCACTTAACCACGTTTTAAGTGTGACCACTTTTCTCTATATAAGGAACACCTAATCTGTTTTAGAAATTGATCCCCCTCTAGACTGAAGGATGAAACCCCATGAATAGCACCCTGCAATACCATATATGTCAGGGGAATTTTCAGTAGAAAGAATGCAGTTGCCTAATAGGAACATGCAGACTACACTGAGGCTAATAATCATAGTAAAGTCAATCTGACAGATGATTGATTCTGTTCCATACCAGTGTATAGAATATATTTCCATTTCTGCCTGCTTATCTTGATATATTGGGGACAGGAATATAATATATATTACTCACATGTGTATTTAAACACACAACAAAATTTCAACTTTTTCATTCCATTTGAACAAAAATCCACAGTTCATAGCTATGGTATCACAGCTAAGATGTCTGAAAGGCATCTTTAATTACTATGATTAACTCATAAATTACACACAAATTACAAATTATAAATGCTGTTTTTATCTACAGCTTCCACAGCCTGACCTTAGTTTCCATGAAACATAAGCCAAAACATGTTTTATTGAACTGAACCCTTAGGGTGCGTCTACACTTGTAAATTAAGTTGACTTAAGCTTGCTTAAGTCGACTTAATTTACTCTGCTTCTATACTACACTTTCCTTAAGTTGACTTAAGCAGCTGCTTAAGTCGACTTAAGGAAAGATTAAGTCACCTTTGTTAAACCTACTTTTAAGTTGACTTTCTGCTTAAGTTGACTTTCTAAAGTCGACTTAAGCCAGTGTAGACATGGAGTAGCCCTAAGTCGACTCTAAGTTGACTTAGGGCTCTCCAGGACTTTCCCACTGCCCTCCCTGCCAGGGTGGCTGGCACAGGGAGAGCCTGTCATGCGCCCCCCACAGGGCAGGGCAGAGCCCTGCCCACCCTGCCCCTATGCCCTGCCAGGGTCCCTGTCCCCCTTTACCCCATTATACCCAGGTGGAATGGGGCAAAAGCTAATCCCCCTGGCACTTGGCAAGGGGTGTCCCCCCTGCCACCATGGACCTGTCCCAGGTCCACCTAGCCCCTAGATGTTGACCTAGGCATCCAGAGTGGATGCTCTAGGTTGATTTGGTAGGGTTCCCTCTAAGTTGACTTAAATTTTGAGTGTGGACATGCTAAGTTGACTTAGCTAAGTCGACTTAAATTAACAAGTGTAGACATAGCCTTAGAGAGTATGTCATATTTTGGAGAGATAATAATTTTGCACTGGAGACCTATACTCAATGTGAAATCTTGAGGATTCTCTCTACCTCAGACAACATGATATACAATCCCTTTTATTGCACTGCCATTTCTATGGCTAACTTTAGAAGAAAAGCATATAAGGGATCAGGGAGTACAAAGAAGAGTAGGAAATCAGAATGTGCCTGCACATTACAATCTCAGTGAATGTATATTTGCCCTTGCAGCCATTGGAAGTATGGTAATGGGTCAGGTCCTACTTTAGCTTGCAATATTGTAGAAATTGCAGATTCCTCAATATTAGGCTTCCATTGCAATTTTGACAGTGGGAGCCCTTCCTACTGCAGCTCTGAGAGTGAGAGCCCCAGCTCTCAGCCCTGGTCTCCTGCTTTCAGCTCCATGGGGCTGACAGTGGGAATCCCTAACCTCAGCCTCTGGATGTCAGCAATGGGAGCCCCCTGCTCACACACCCTGATGGCCAAATACAGGAGCTCCAACTCTTAACCCCAAGCATCCAACAGTGGAATATTGCCACAAATAAAAAATTGTTACTTTTCCACAGTTGTCCATGGCTTGTCTGCAGCTCAGCTGCACACATAAACATAGTTGATCAGTAGTCCCACTACTTAAAGCGGGTGCTTAAAGGTGGGATTCTTCAAATATGCCATTTGGAGTGGTGCATCTAATTCCCTAAGGTGCTCTTGAAAGTGTCACCTTAACTGCTTTGAGTTCCTTGGGTTTTTCCGAGCATAATACAGAGAGAGAGTGGCACATATGGGACAGCTTATATGAAGAGCTGTCATTTTAGATGTTGTTTTCTTTTGATTTTGTTTTGCTTTAGAGCAATAATATCTACTTGGGAAAATACAGTAGTGTCCTTTTTTGGCAGTATATGTTGAGTAAAAGCTTTCTGTCATTCCTGATATCCATGCACAAGAATGCCTATGCACTTTTCCAATGGCATGATGATTTGATTGAGGCACTGTAAGAGCTCACCATCCCAAAGATTCCAGTTAAGCTCTTCTTTTATCCTACAAGTGGGGCTTCTTAGTTGTTTTAATGTGTGAGCTTACAAGCATGGGGATGCATGCATGTGTGTTGGATAGTTGAGTCATTCATATCCTGTAAATGTTACCTTGGTTGTAAGTAAATTAACGAAATGTATTGTTTTGGAAAATAACAGCTAGAAAATAGAAATGGATGTTCTTTTATAGAAAAAGTCAATATGCTTTTTTCTAGAAATATATGGAATCCCCCCTTTTACTGTCTTACACATTGCTGAAGACCAGTTCACCATAGCAAGTAATATCATGTAGTTAAAATAGATGTGAAATCAGAAAATGAAAAAAAATGGAATAGAATAAAGATGAAGCAATGCCTACATGGAGGGAGGGAGAAAGAGTGAAAGAGCATGAAAAAGAAAATCCTCCCCAAAATAATGGTCTTTGTGCTACTAATGAAGAAAATTGGTGTCTTCTTTACTGTACATGAAAATGTATGAGCTGGATGCATTTTGTTCAGTAATCTAACACTTGTATAACACAATTACAGCCCTACACATACAGTATTTATCCCGTATCTCAAAAGAAAATTATCTGTAAAAGTGCTAACAATAAAATGTAACTAATTTTTGTAATGGTTTTATTATCTACAAAAAAAAGGTAAGGGGAACATCCATTGTGAATATAAATATTTAGCCTAACCGCTGCTGAAGTGCTAAAAAAAACAAAAGGACAAATAGCTGCCAATAAGTACATAGCTGCAACATGAATACCTGCCATGTCAGTCAACACATTACCACTGGTGGTTTGACATGTGACTTCTTATATACCAACAGAAACCTATGCAAAGAATCTGTGAATTCCAAGGATTTCGAGCATTTTGGCAGATAGGACAGGATTCCTAACAATTTGAAAGCCAGACAGAATGTGAATTTGTTTGGAAAGTGCTGATAGGGATGTAGAACTGTGCTATATCAAAACTATGTGCTACACTAATACTTGGTATATCACACATACTTCATCTCCAAAAGACAGGCTCTTTTTCAAGTAGTGTCCGTATGGGTGCTTGACTTCAGGTACAAATGAGCCCCATGTACCTTTGATCAGAGATTTTTGGGAGCAGTACCTATCTGGCCTGTGCATGTGCTCTAAAGAGCCTTGTGCCATGCACTGAGTCTACATAGAGCCCTTAGTTGGTTTTTCACCACCTGAGATGGTACATTCAGTATGTCTATTTCAGTCTGTCCAGCTAGCCTTGATTAGTTTGTTAAATGTCAACATTGTTTAGTTTAGTTTAATGTTTAGCAGTTGGCTAGATTCCTTTTGTAAGAGGACTATATATTTCCTTTCACTCCTCTTCCTTCTATTAGGGAGATAAGCCAGGGTCACCAGCATTCAAACATAGCCTCATTTGCCTGGAGGCAAACCCAGTCATCTTGCTTCAGACCCAGTTCAGGAAAATCGCCCTGTACATGGATCAACAAGAAGTATAGTGCTTCAACTCCCTTAGATTAACATTCACTTAAACCTCCTAAGGGAAAGACTTTGGAGACCTCAGAAAAGGGGTCTAAGAAAAGAAATTTTGGTTCTTCTCACAGGGGCTGCGTCTACACTTGTAAATTAAGTCAACTTAAGCTTGCTTAAGTCGACTTAATTTACCCTGTGTCTACACTAAAGTTTTCTTAAGTCGACTTAAGCAGCTTGCTTAAGTCGACTTAAGGAAAATATAGTCAATTTAATGAAAATTAAGTCGACTTTATTAAACCTAGAATTACTTCGACTTAAGGCTTAATTCGACTTTAAAAAGTCGAATTAAGCCTTAGTTGGAAGGGGGTAGCCCTAAGTCGACTTAGGGCTACCCCAGGACTACACCAATGCCCTCCTTGGGGCAAAGGCTAAGCCCCCTGGCACTGGGCAAGGCGTGCCCTCCCTGCTCCCGTGGACCTGCCCCAGGTCCCTCCAGCCCCAGAAGTCGACCTAAGCATCCAGTGTGGATGCTCTAGGTCGACTTTGTAAGTTCCCCTCAAAGTCAACTTAAAATTTAGGTGTAGACTCACTAAGTCGACTTAACTAAATCGACTTAGTTAAAGTCGACCTAAATTTTCAAGTATAGACATAGCCAAGGAGCCCACAGTGAAAAAGCATCAGTCTTCTCATAAGTCTACCTGCAGTGTTAGTTTCACAGTCTGGTACCAATGGGTGTGTCTACACTTAGAAATTAAGTCGACTTAATTTAATCTGCGTCCACACTAAGGTCTAAGGTCTAAGGAGCTGCTTAAGTTGACTTAAGGACAATTAAAGTCTATTTTACTAAACCTCCTTTTAAGTAGACTTTGATGGCTAAGTCGACTTCAGAAAGTCAATTTAGCCAGTGTGGACATGGAGTAGCCCTAAGTTGACTTTAAATTGACTTAGGGGGCTTTAGGGCTTCCCCACTGCCCTCCCTGCCAGGGTGGCTGGCACAGCCACAGCCTGGCATGCCCCCCCCCACAGGGCAGGGCAGAGCCCTGCCCACCCTACTCCTATGCCCTGCCAGGATCCCTGTGCCCATCAGCCCCCATTGTACCCAGGTACAATGGGGCAAAGGCTGAGCCCCCTGGCACTTGGCAAGGAGTGCCCCCCCTGCCACCGTAGACCTGTCCTATGTCCACCTAGCCTCTAGAAGTCGATCTAGGCATCCAGTGTGGACGCTCTAGGTCGATTTGGCAGGGTCCCCTCTAAGTCGACTTAATTTTTGAATATGGACATGCTAAGTCAACTTAAATTAACAAGTGTAGACATAGCCACTGAGATTCCAGGTCCTCTAGTACTAATGGCACTGCCAAATCCCTGGGCTCTTCTAAGAGACATGGTTCCAACCATGCTTTGGTATCTAAACTGTCTTCAGTGCCATTGGCACACAATCAAAGCAGCAGGATTCACTCTGCTTTCAGCAAGGCAGACCAATGTATACTCTGCCATCTTACAGTACCCAACATCGTGAGAACCTCAGTACCAAAAAGACTAAGAAGCCACCCCAATTTGTGCCTGCCTTTATGTATACACCGTTGTCAATACCCTCCATTTCCCCTGCAAGACACCGGCCTAGACAGACTTCCAATTTGATGCTGTGACTTCATCAAGTACAATAGTAATTTAGACTAACACGGCTACCCCTTTGGAATAGTAATTTAGATACTTTTAAGACCTCTCTGTGTCAGAGCAGCTATTGATGTTAATACCAAGGTCTGCATAGTCACCATAATTATACCTTTCCCCAATACCATCTAATTCTCCACCATTCTCTGGTGAAGCTCCTCCTATGGAAGATGATTTCCAAAGGGGTAGCCGTGTTGGTCTAGGTCAGCCAAACAAACAAGGAGTTCTGTGGCACTTTTAAAGACTAACAGATTTATTTATCACATGAGCTTTCGTGGGAGAAAATCTCATGTGATCAATAAATGTGTTAGTCTTTAAAAGTGCCTCAGGATTCCTTGTTTGTATGGAAGATGATGAGGATCTTTCTTCAGACACTCAGATCCCTGACCAAATCTCTCCTATTTACTGATATAACAACTTTCTTACTGATACCTGCAGAGAAGGGTGACATTGGGGGAAGGCATTCTGAAATCCCTCCTCGGTAGTACAACTTTCCATTCTACATGATGCCCCTCAGTTGCCATATTGGGACCCTTGGGCAGTCTACCATCAGTCATTTTCTAAGGTCCTTAGCCTTGTTCACCAAGATCGCAGGGACAGACAGTCTCCTTCCCCATATCTTCCTTCTTCACTACCTGAATAGCAAGAGGAAACTTTTGAGGTGCAGAAGGCTAGAGTACACAAGAGAGCCAACCCACAAAGATATATCTCATTGTCTTCTTTAATGAGGCCATGATGCCTCCCACACCATCCGTGGTAGATGACTTCAAACTGTTTCAGACCTCATGAAATGGGTGGCAGATTCTTTTCAGATACCCCTTGAAGAACTTAGGGAACCATAACACAAGCTGCTGGACCTTTTACAGACAATATCATTGTGCCCGGTGGCCTTGCCCATTAATGAGTCTTTGCAGGATCCATACCATGGATCAAAGGTCTTTTGTATGGATTTTCCCCAATGCCTCTGATATTTAAAGTGGTGAACAAGATTGGACAATACAAAGCCAGGATCATTCTTAAGTTCCAACATGACCAAATCAGGCCTACTAGCCTACCTGGCCATCTGCAAGCAAACAGCCTTCTGGCCTTTCCTCATCTCCTCTCTCAGGACACTGATTGGGTACTTCACCGCAACCTGGAAATTCTTCACCTCAGAGCATGGCTTCTCAATAGTTCATGAGCAGAGACACCTTAGGTTGGACCTCTGTCCTTCAGCATTTCTGCTTCCTACCACAAGCTCCATTCAGTAAGTTCCATTGAGGCAGAGCCCTGAGGGAAACTTGTACAATATTAGGGTCAATCCATCTCTAACAGCATAAGCAGGGACATTCACGCAGCATGTCAACATATTTGTTGTCCAGCTGGTCAAATACTGCTGGCCCTCCATAGTTGATAGTTGCTGGGCAGTAAATATCCTAGTGTTTGGTTTTGCCATCATCTATTTGGACTGAGGGTAAATGGCCCTTTTTTAACCCACAGGTGACAATGCAGCATATGGGGGAAACTGAGATGCACACAGTACTCCTAAAAATATTTACAGAAAATTCCCATGCAGTCACATAACAACCTTCAAAAGTTGAAAAGATTCAGTCATTAGAGAGACCAGCAACATCTTTCACCTGCTTATTCTTCCCTCTCAGCTATCCTGGACTACTCCCTGGAATTGAAAAAGATGGGATTCTCTGCAAACTTTATGATAGTGAAACCTTCCTGATTAAATTTTCATTAAAACTAATATGATTACACAAAATTTCAGCTTTAATGATTTGGCATTTTTCCAATGGAAAAAAACATTGAAACAAACATTCCCAACCTATCCTCCCCCCAAGTAAGGTTAACATTCCGCCTCATCCTGCCTCTGTGTAAGTTTGAAAGTTTGTCTCTCTCACCAACAGAAGTTGGTCTAATAAAAGATATTATCTCACCCAACTGATTTTCCTACATATTTAACAAATAACCCATCATGCTTTCAATAATTTGATTAATCTAATTCCATATATTGTCACCCGATTGTATAATGTAAGCAAGTACTTTCTTTTCTGCCTTTTAATATGTGGTATGTCATAATCTATTCGTTGGAGAAGAAATCCTGGTTCTGACTAAGGGTGAATTTTTACTTCAGTCACCTCCCTGGACCTCAGTTTAGCATCTATAACATGCAGTGTACTTCACAAAGTATGACACACTTACTATTTATAAAGTTCAAGTGATCCTAAAATGAAAGATGCTATGTGACTTATCTTCAAAATTCTACGTTGGGTTTATGAATGTGAGTTTAAAGTCCTGAAGAAGAGCTCTATGTAAGCCCACAAGCTTTTCTCTCTCACCAACGGAACTTGGTCTAATAAAAGATATTACCTCACCCACTTTATTGCTCTAATATCCTGGGACCAACACAGCTACACAAAACTGCATACGTTGAGAATCAGTTGCAATTTCAAAGTTTATCTGAGAACAAAAGAATATCCATATCGCCTCGACTGCTGCCTTAATAATCATTTATTGTGAATACATTCCACGTAAGCAATTACAAATGAATTTGTAATGAAAATATTTTTCCTTCACAATACAGTGGTTAAAAGATACTACAAAGGGATTAACATAAACCGTAGATTAGTGATGATATTTTTAGTTGTAAAAAACCTTACCCATATTTACATTGCAAATATGTTAAAAATAATAGCTTAGTGATTCTGGAACTATCACTTTGGAATTAATTATAGAACTTGAAATTTTACTGACACTGATATAAACCACAACTGATAATATGAATTATGTCCACATTGAACTAAACCCTCCAACAAATTGCCACTTTCAAGTATCAGCTACTGAATTTTTAGTGTTTAAATTCTTTAATTTATTTTTTTTTCAAAAACCGATATAGAGAGAAGAAAAATAATCACTTAATCTATATTACTTTTCAGCCTCTGATAGAAGAAAAGTAGCTACTAAACTTTTCAGATATTTTTGAATGAATATCAAATGGAAATTTTCATTATCCAGCAACCAAGTAAATAATGTACTTCAGAATAAATTAATAAATAATGTATTTCAGAATAAATTAACAAAATATATATGTATTTTGGGAAACCCAGAAATTGCTCTGGGATTTAGTCAGTTAACATTTCCCCATAATTGCTATTTGATAGTCAGCAAACTCCTCTCTTCCTTTTCCTGAAGAGTCACATGTATGAAGCAGTTGTATGGCTAATAGGCTGAAGTGACCACTATGAATAATAGCATGCCTTCTATAAACTAAAGCAAACAAAGTCAATTTGTTTTAAAATAAATGAATTGGCTGTATTCTATACTGGTTTCAATGGAGGACTCTTTAATGTGTTAGCTCTAGATCCCATGTAAATGTTTTCCCTGAGTGTTTATAGATTTATCCTCTAGTCTGTGGCTGTTGATGTGCTCTTCGCTGCAGCAGGCTGGATTGGAGTTTAATTCAGGGGAAGCAGCACCATCTACTGTGACCTGAAGGCTTTGCCCTGAGTGGTAAAATTATAAAGAGCAAGCAGAATGTATTAAATATATTTGAAATTCCTTTTGGTGTTTAGTTCCTGTGCCTTTTTCTAAGTTATTTCTAATTGTTTTTAAAGCCACAGTTTATTTGTAAAGGTAAAGGACAGCATGTGTGTATAATTAAAAGGTGCATGATAGACTGATACAGCTCTACAGAAATAAGATTCCAAAATAATACTAATCCAGTCATGATTAAGTGATGCTTTATGTTTTTTAAATCACAGTCATTTTAGATGGTTTGGTTGGGGTTTCTTTTAAGAAGTGGGAGGGTGGTGATATGTTAAGTGTTTGTTTTACTCAGATGATATTCTCTTATCATTTGCTTTAAGAACCAGCAATGGTGTAGGTGTGGAGTACAGTATGTGCTTCTAATAATGACAATACTATTGTCATCCATCTATACTTCTGATTCTTCTCTTTTTCCAGACTGTCTACAAAGCCTGGCTCTGTTCCCAGTATTTTGAAGTCACACAGTTTCACTGCAGCAACAGAATTCCTTGCAAGCAATACTGTTTAGAGGTTCAGACAAGGTGTCCGTTTATATTACCAGACAATGATGATGTCATCTATGGAGGACTATCAAGTTTCATCTGTACAGGTATGTTACAAATCAGCACATCTCACTTGTTTTCATTCCAAATCTTGAAAAGTATGGCTAACCATGTTTTGTTTTCTATTTGTTTTAATGATGAGAGCCTGAAGGAAAGACTAACACATTTATTTTTTGCATGAGCTTTCATGGGTGAAGTCTTTGCCCATGAAATCTCATATGAAAAATAAATTTATTAGTCTTAAAAGTGCCACAAGACTCCTTTTTTTTGTTTTGCTGACCTAGACTAACATAGCTATCCCTTTGGAACTTGCCAACACTTCATCAAACGATTTCTGAAAGGTTTTAGTAGTTGAGTCAATATTTTCTATGCCATATTTTCTATAGCTTGTCTATGACTAGAGTAATTAACGTTACAAAAGCACATTTCCAGCAGAAAACTGTTCGGCTGATTTGTTATGCTTAATAGTTTAAGTGAGGTAGCTTAAGAGGTAACTTCTGTGTTATGTAATACTGATATGTTGCAGACAGATGACTTGAGCTGTGACACATGCTTTCACCTACACTCTCACATCTTATTTCCACCACTCACTTACATTAATATACATAACCTAATCTGCTAGTCACATCCTAATCCTAACTTTTAAAGGGACAATATCAAAATAAAATCAAAGGTAATTTCATATTCTCCTGTTGGGCATGGAACAGAGGGCCCAGAAAACTCTGAACAACGGAGTAGTATAGAGAACTCGGAAGAGGATATGAGGATATTTGCAGAAGTTTAGGATTTATAGGGAACTCTTCTCCCATGCCCATTGATCCAGAATCAACTGCAATGATCTGTGGGTGTTCCTCCCCAGTATTGGCTGAACGGCCTCCGGTTGCCTCTCCTAGAAGATGTATTGCTCAGTGAGTGAATGGGGGAGCTGTAGGAACGAATGCTGTTCAGAACAGCATTAACTCTCACTGACGATAAAAGAGTCTTGTGGCACTTTTAAAGACTAACAGATTTATTAATCGCATGAGCTTTCGTGGGAGAAAATCCCACTTCGTCAGACGCTTTGAAGATAGGAAAGATGTTCAGGGAATCTAGAGAGGAGCACTCCACAGAGTATAGATGCTCCTACTCTGCTGTATTCTAGTTTCACTTTCAGAACCCCAGCACTGCTGAGTTTGGAAAAAAAGGGGCTTCACCGGGCATTGGTGGAGAGAAGGTCATAGAGCTGCTGTTTCCCTATGCAGATCTTCCCAGTCTGGCTCTCCTAGGCTCATGACCCTAACCTTAACCCTAACCCTAGGCTCCTGTTACTTTAGCAAGTATCATCTCCCCAATATTTTTAATGAGAAAATATTCATCTCACTATTTATTTATTTAGCTATGCTCTTTTCACTCATTTTTGACAATGAAACTCAATTACCGGTATGTTCTGCCCCAAACTTTCAGTTAGTCAGTGGAATGAAACATCAGTGCAAGCTAGCTCCTTCAGTCCCAGAAACTAGATCTCATAGTTGCTTCCTTTCATTCTTGATTTGTACAGCAGACTAGCCAGTATGGTATCCAACCAGCTCCCACTCAAAGAGTATAGTCTTCGTATTCCAAGTTTCTGCCAGACAGCTTTCCCATGCCAGTCATCTCTGTGGGAGCAACATGTTCTCCAGGTCCTACAACATGAGAACAGTGAATACCTATCATTGAACCACTGGGAAACAAACTGATGCAGTATCAGTGGCTTCACCCCAGGTTTAGAGAACATGAATTCCATTGAATAGGTGACATTTGGTGTGAGGAAGACATTTGGTCTGAGGAAGACATACCCAAACTTTGGGTTACAGTTAACAGATTTCCCCAGTCTGGCTGCCAGAGAAACTGTTATCCATCTCACTGTTTGTTTATTTAGCTAAGTGCTTTGATTATTAAAATAGTATATTTCTTGCTTTTCACTCATTTTTGACAATGAAACTCAATTACTGACATTTTGGATTACTGTGATTCAGTTATTTAAAACAGTTCTGTGCACTGTAGACTTAATTTCAGACTGTAATGCCCTAGCATGGTGGTAAAAAGCTGTTATACTTGGATTTCCATAATAGCAGTTGACTTTTAAAAACATAAAGGCTCAAATTTTCAAAACCCACTTCGCTTTTGGGCACTTCACTTCTTTGACTGCTAATGTTAAAAGCCTCCAGCCTGATTTCCAAAAGCACTGAGTGCTCAAAACGTAATTTAAAGTCAATGGGAGATGCAGGTGTTAATGACATAAATATCAGGTTCTAGGTATCTAACATTGGGCCCTCAAATATTGATGCACCTTCTCTTAGAAACTGCACTTGAGAATCTGGCCCTGCATGACTTGTCTTGAGTCATATGAGGACTCAATGATACAGTCAAGAACAGAATATGAGAGGCCTGTTTCCTAGAACAGTTCTAGGACACACTGCTTTTCCACCATGGAGTTGATTTGTAAAATCAGAGGCAGATCATAATGTTTACCATGTCTGATATTGGGGGATTCTGATACTTAACTGTTAATCTGTGACAGAATGACTAATATTCCCTCAGGTGGAAAAGATGACTAAATGGAATATAAATTGATTTGCTGGTTCATAGTCTTCAATAAATGAGGATAATAATACTCAGTTATCTTCTACACCATTTATAAACATGAACCCTTCCAATATGTGTATAAGGTAGTTAAATAAGGTTTTTTTTCTTGAGTGAGGGCAGCTCATGGCTGCAGAAAAAGAGTTTATATTCAGCATTTATTTATATTTTAAAAGTGATATACATAACACTGAACTCTCCTAACAAAAATGTCATGCATGCACAAAGGATTAAGCTCCAATATACAAAGACCTGCCCATCCTATCAATCCAGCTCACAAAGTCACTTTAGAAATAAACATCCATCTCCTCATTTGTCCATCACATACCTTAGTCTGACCCCTTTCCAAATACAGGACCATTAGAAAGCTTTCTTAAGGTCAAGGCAAATGGGTTAGACACACTAAAGTAACAGAGGGAGCAATTTTCATGACCAAGAATTTCTTAAGGACAGTGCTTTGCCCCAAGCCTCTGGTCTTTCAAACCAAGGCACTGTTAGCCTGAGCAACTCTTGTGAGCCTAACTATGACCATATCCTGCAGGCAGAAAGTCTACAAGTTCCCTTGAAAGGCTTCCATTTTTATTTCCATAGCGATCCAACAGGAACTGAATCTGGTTGTGTTAATGGGAGATTTTTTTTTGAGATTTGTTTGTTCCTGGGTGCGGCAGAAGTTTGACTGGCTTTGGAGCAGACTGATTTATATTAAAGCTTGTCTGGGGAAGAAAGAAATCCCTGTGTTTTAAGGGTGACCTTCTCTCTCAGAAATTACAGCCCTCTGGAGCCCATGCTTTTCTTTAATGAGGTTTCAGAAGTAATAGTTTCACAATCCAGGTTTCTCTTCTTTCTTGCCATAGTAACAGACTGTTTTCTCCATATTCCACTAAAGATTTGGGGCAAATGGAAAGATGGACTGATTGACTCCTGAAGGAAGATGTTTGATTATATTAATGCGGAAGCTAAGAAATCTGAAAAGGTGTATTGGTAGTTACTGTTTTTATCTGATGTGCAGCACATAGACCAAGATGAAAATATTCATGTTACATGCTGCTTTCTAACCATGCCTAGATAAGAGGATTCAAAGGGCTTTTTTTCCACTGAAAATACTGTGAACTGTGATTGCCATACAAGGCTTTTAACCATCAATATTTTTTTGTATCCATAGATAGTGACTTGTGATAGAATAGTGAAGACACCTAGTGGGCAAAGGGTGACATGTCAACATAGACAACGAAAAACCTGGTGGTTTAATGGTTTGAAACAGGAAGGAATAAATATTATGCACTTCACTGTGAGATGTATAGCTACTAAACCTGCCTGAAAAGCAGCTTTGTGTATTGTGTCTATCATAGGTATTTTCCTTACTTCTCCAGAGCCAGATATTCTAGTGATCAAAGCACTGAGGGGAAGTAAGGATGGGTATTTTCTTGGACGAGCCAGATGAAATAAAAAAGGCACTAGCAATTCTTACTTATAACACTCTCCCAGTCATTCTAGTCCTAGAAAAACTAGTTATGTATCCTTAAACTGATTCTCTCGGTTTTGTTTTTAAAGTGGTTGTATTTTGGGTTATAAAAACTAATGTGTTAGATCCTCAGGTGTGACTGAAAATCATACGGAAAAGCTCAGCAGTGGAGTTGCAAGATGCCATTTGTATTCCTTCAGCACAGTGCTGATTGTTTATGGAGCTAGTCCACCAGAATCATTTAGAGCAATTTAAAGGTTTATCGAAATTACTTGGACTGCCAATGACACATACTCCTGCATCTTCCCCCTCCCCCTCAAAGAACCAATATAACAGCTGGGGATTATCAGGGTATGAGAAAGTCTCAGCCATGTGGTTTTGCCCCCCACTCCGATCTACATGACAGAGAGAAGTGGAATGTTGAAAGAGCTACTATGGTGACTTAGTATTATGGCAGGTTCCCCTGATCTTGAAATGATTCTCCACTATCTTGAGCAAATCAACGGTTTTTGAAAGATTTTTGCTCTAATGCAATGCAGTCTTAAATTATGTATTTATTTATTTTAGATTTTGCCTGCAATTTAAACAAAACAGGAAATTAGGCTCTTTCTAATTTTGGATTTGACCAAGATTTGGAAACTAAAATCAAAACTTCTGACTTTTTTGATATGTGAATTTCAAGTTAATGGTTCTAATTTTGGCCTTTCACTAGAAGAGATTAATTGATCCAGAAACCCCAGAGGACATTCTGAGGAGATAAATTCCAGAGGGTTAGCCATGTTAGTCTTTATACAGCAAAATAAACAAAAGTCCTCTGGCACCTTAAAGACTAACCAATTTCTTTGGGCATAAGCTTTTGTTGACTGCAACCCACTTCATCAGATGCATCTGACAAAGTGGGTTGCAGCCCACAAAAGCTTATGCCCAAAGAAATTGGTTAGTCTTTAAGGAGCCACAGGATTCTTGTTGTTTTTATTCTGAAGAGAGTTCCTTCTATGGCAGCCTCATCTGATTGTAGAGAAGTTCATGGGAAATTTTTAGTCAGGGAGTATATAGGTGTGTGTTTGAATTTACACTCCCCTCTTTTACTTTGATCTGAATAGCAGTCTAACTGTGCTTGATGAAGAAATTTTAGTCTCACTGGCTATGTCTACACTAGAAAAGTTAAGTCAACTTTATTAAGTTGACTTAATAAGGTCAAATTTAAGTCGATTTAAAGTCAACCTTATTAAGTCAACAACAAAAGTCAACTTAACTTTTCTAGTGTAGACATAGCCCCTTTTTAACTTATTGTCGACTTAACACTTTAAGTTGACTTAATAAGGTCGATTTAGGCACTAATCACCATCCACACTGTTTTAAGATGACCTAATAAAGTCAAATTTAATGTTAAGTCGACCTAAATCGAGGTGTTATTAAGTCGACTAAACTTTTTCCTTAAGTCGACTTAAGGAAATGCCTAAGTCGACTTAAGGAAAGCCCAGTGTGGACGCAGAGTAATTTAGGTCAACTTAAGCCTCCTTAAGTCGACCTAACTTGTAAGTGTAGATGCACCAAATTATATTAGCACCATCACATATTTGAGACCAAGCAAAATTAGCATACTTTTTGGGGAGAATAAATGAAATGATAACTCTGAATTCACTCTGTTTTCTGTTGATTTTAGCACATACCAGGAGAAATTACATGCTTGATCACAGTTCTTACTATAGAAATGTGTTAAATTAATAGACTGTTTGCTCCCTTGCCTTCGTCTTCCAGTCTTCTTTCTTGCCACTTCCCTATTCGGGGTAAGAGATTTTATAGCCTTCTTGAAACTCATGATTGTGCACCTTGTTGTTGTGTAAATAGGTCTCCTTATGATCTGGCCTATGTTTCAGGTGTTTGGACTCTCCTCTGGTTGGCATCCATTCACAGTCATTGCAAGAACCATCCTACCACTATACCTTTGGTCTCCAGTGGGTATGCCATGCAGCATAGCCTCCCTCAACTTGCTAAATTAGAGCAACCCAAATTAAGCCCCTTACAACTTCATGTCATTTCCTGTCCTGGAGTATCCAACCATTTGACCATCTCAACATCTTTATTGCCATGGTGAAGAGCATTTGGTTTCCTTTCTGGTGACTGGCCAAGATTCTGTTCCATACAGTAAGTTCTTTATACACTCTCTACCCTTTACCTTTATTGGCATCTTTTTGACACAAAGAACTGAAGTTGGCTCTCACCATTTGCACCAAAGAGCTTTAGTACAATGCCAAGAATCACTCAGAAGGAAAGCAACATTAGTGACCATCAATTGTAGGTATTTAAATTCTATCACTCTTCTAAGTTGTCTGCCTGACTTTATGGCAAGTCCTTCTCCCTCAGTTATCATAGCCTCAGATTTATCGCTGTTAACTGTAAGCCCAGTTCACACAAAACTATGTTGCCATTGTTCAAAGCTGGCCTGCAGAGTCTCACAATCTTCTGTACATATCACAAAGTCATCAGCAAACAGCATGCTCCAAGGCAGTTCTTTTCATGCTTTCTCACTTAAACCCAAGACAACTACAAACAAAAGGGGGATGAATGTTGAACTCTGATGCAGCAAACATATACTTGAAATTCTGTACTGTAGCTCCATTTAATTTTGACTACAGTGATCACTCCATCATATCCTGGGTAAGATGGATGTAGGCTTCTGACACATTTCTCAGTCACAAACTCCACCAACCTAGTTCTCTTAGTACATGATCATGAAATTTCTCCAGGTCTTCAAAGACCATGTCCAGTATCCATTTCCTTTCTCTGAACTTCTACATGAGCATTCATAATACAAACAGGTAATCATTTGTACTCCTTCTTGACATGACTGCAAACTAACACTTCCAAATTTCATCCATTTAACACAGATACTTTTCTGTAATCTTCTCCCATGCTTTCATATCATGTGATGTCATCTTAATTGGACAATAATTAGCATGCAGAGTAATACCACCTTTATATTAAAAAATAGGGACCACAACATTTTATACCATCCATCTTGCATTTTCCATTTCTTAACAAGTCTGTAGAACTGTTTCCCGTTCTGAGTTTCTGGGTCAAAGGCTGAGCCCTCCATGAACTTTCACATCTAGCATTTACAGTTTCAACACATGTATTTAGATCTGCTCTGATAATCACTTTCTTATTAAATTGTATGCTTCCTCTCCTAACAGTAATGCATACCACTTACTGTAGAAATAGTTACTTCTCCCCACCACAGTTCTGGTCATCTCTATCACATACCTCTGAGGAATATATTTTTAACCCTTCACCAGCATCTTGGCTTTGCATCCATTTGATCTCTTGTACATATGTCATATTTACTCTTCTTCTCGTTAAGACTTCATGTAGCTCCATACTTACAGTCTGCAGCCCCGCATTCTAATTTGCACATCTCAGCTCACTCAGAGTACTTACTCAGTTCTTTAATTTTAGCAGCTCTTACAGTCAGGAAAGGCTGTTGTACATCACTTGTCGGGTACATGTGACATGGACATCCATTCAGATCACTATATCTGTTGGGTGAGCTTCACAGGTCATCTGTCCAAACCAGACATCTTTGGTTTGAAATCAGAGTTTTCTTTCTCTGAGGTAACCTGCCAGCCAAGGCTCACAGTCTGCACTTGACTCAAGACATGTCACCTTCATCTCATCCCTAAATATCAGAGACATTAAATTAATAAAGGAGACAGAAAAAATCTGATTTACATGTAATAAATTCATTGTCAGTTATTACTCTGTAGATCTCCTTAGTCCAATCAGTCAGCTAAATCAATGGTTTTCAAACACAGGGTCGAGACCCAGTACTGGGTCACAAACCCTCAGGTACTGGGTTTCAGCACACCCTGCTGCTGCCGGCAAAAGACTAGAATGCATTGCTCAAAGATGTAATTATTGGATTGCGAGCAACAATTATTTCTTTTCAACTGGGTCCTGTAGGCTGGTGCAGGCTTGTCCAGGCGTTCAGGCCCAGACTCCAAGGAAGGCCACAGTTCAGATGCATCTGACCCAGGGAAAATCAGCCATCCGAATCAATATGCAATGATATCCACTGGCCAGAACACCTGCTGTCCACCTTGGGCAGCTCAGGCAGTAGCAGTCTCAAGAGTCAGTAGCCCCCAGCCCCCCAGGCGGGGTGGGGCAGACACAAAGAGACGCTTGAAACCCTTCTCTTGTTGGAGAAGAGGGTTTAAGCACTCTGGGTTGCTGGGAAAAAGGGGGGAGGAGGACACAGGCCCACTCAACTCCACTGCATCCCAGCACAGGCTTCTACCAGTGACTGAGAGGTCAGTCACTGGGTCAGCAGTCTCCAGCCGCAATGCACTGACACCTATTTGAGCTGGCATTCAGCTGAACCAGGATCAGCTGCCCCTGGGCTAGTTTCTCCCACCCTGAGCCCAGGTAACTGTCTCCAAGGGGCTCCTCTGGGTCCAGAAGGTAGATTGCCCGGGTAATCCGAATGAGTCCCTCACTGTCCATGTGCGGCAAGTCAGGGAATGCCTCGGGTCCATCGGTGGAAGGCAGCTCTTCCAGGTTGCAGGGCCCCTCCGCAGGTGGCTGTTCCTCCAGGGCCCATGTGGTTCCTCAGGGGTGTTAGTTTCTTTTAACTCCACTGGATCCCCAATGAAGGGCAGCCCCTCAGGGTTATAGTGGTCCATAGGGCATCTTCTCCAGTCCACAGATCCTGGTATTCCCTCCCAGTCCCAAGGGCTGGATAAGCTAGGGAGGCCCGCCTCCTACCAGGTGAGGACGGGGTAGCCCAGGTCTCACCTGGCTGGCCACCTCAGAGAGGGAGCACCCTTCACCTGTGGCAGCTTAGGCCCTACTTCCACTCCCTGTCCTAGCTCCGCCCCTCTGTTTCCGGGGCTTCAGCCTTGCAATGCCTGGGTCTGTCCAGGGGGAGAGGGGAGAGGTGCGTTCAGGTCCTTCCTTAGGCCCAGGCTCTGAGATAGGCCACAGTTCCCAAGAAAAGAAAGTCTGAAAACCACTGAGCTAAATAGTTTATAACAGTGTTCCCCTTGAATACAGTCCTTCCATGAAGTCCTGATATTTTGGGAAGGTGGTTCTTTTAGGGAAGTACTATAACACAGTAAATTTAGTATCTCTGATTGTAAACTCACTATTCTCAAATCAATAAAAAGTTAGTGTGGGCCCCTATAATGTTCCAAAATCTGAAAAGCAATGTTACAGTGTAAAAGTTGTTATATAACAAGCTGTTTACATAGGTAGCACATTTACCCTTTCTACAACATCTACCCTCAACACTGCTAATCCCTTTCAATAACAATTGTCTTCAACAGAGGCAAATATGAAAAAGTAAAACCAAAACGTGACTTGGGTTAGAAACAGGCTATCTATTCCTTCTCATCTTTTCTCAGCACAAAGCACACCAAAAAAGGAAATAAAATTAGTTTATTGCATAGCCTTTGAGGACAAATCTTTAGTTGTTATAAATCCATTGGCTGCAATGGTGTAATATTGACTTACACCATCAAAGAATCTGGCTGTACATGGTCTTCTGTAAAAATGGTGTAAATATTGCATTGAAAAACTGTGTGCTCATTCCCTTCTCCCAGCACACACGTAAATTAAAAATGCCCCTGAGACCACTGCCTGCCAGAATCAAACATGCACTGGCAAATTAAAAAACAAACAAACAAACAACTTCTAGTTGTTTAAATTGCATCTTACAAGGGAAATTAGTTCATAAAACAGTTAAACAACTTCTCTGGGTTAAAAATAATCTGTCTGAATGAAGGCTAAATTGTTTGTTTTTTAAAATATTTGGTTTACATTTCACTTTATTACATTTTGTATTGTACATCTTATAAAATGTATATCCAGAGGGAAGCATTAGTGTATCACAGACACAGCAATTTGGAAATTTAGAAGACCATCTGGATAAGATCAAGGAAAGATCACTTGCAGACTAAATTTAAGCAAGCACTTTCAATCTTTTTCATTCCTTCTACTTTCATTTTAAGAAAAATGTTAATATAACTATCACCAAGCTAAATGATAAATGTGTACATACTAGATAGCTAATCCTACCCATTGTGATGGGCTATCTGAGCCACAGATTGCAAATTATTCATTTTTGTCCATTTGGGCCAGTGAACACTCTTGACAGTACAAATACTATCCACAGAAGCTTAATTTAAATACAAATTAATGTGTCATCCCGCTATGAGATGTAGGGTGGAAGTTTATTTAATTGCAGTGTGGGAGGAGAGTCTCAAAGTCCAAACTAGTTCTTTATTGCTGTAGTATATTAGTTGTTTTTTTTTAAATATTTTCCTGAATCCCTTCCATATATTTTGAATCTGTAACATTTTTGCAAGGAACTTTGATTGTGCAACACTTTCTCACAGCAGTGAGCATTTTTGTGAGTAGTTCCTCTGAAGTCAGAATACTCGCATGAGTGGGTGTTCACTGGCATAAATGTAGAAGAATCCCACTTTATACATGCTTAATAAACCTGTAGGCTATATACCTTTCATTTTCTGAGAATAATTACTTTGTTTGCTCCATACATGGAATTAAGATCAAAGGCCACACATTTTAGATACAACATTTTGGTGTATTTTCTCTATAAAGATGTCCAAATATATTATAAAGGAAAAGATATGTCCTGTTCTCTACTTTACCTACCTATATTTCCCAGAAATAATTCCTCTGAAAGGGGAAATGTCATTGTCATTGTCTGATGCAGTGATGTCGTTTTTGGATGTTTCACTCTTTGGAGCAATTTGCTCTGTGCTTCACAGCAAAGTTGATCAGGCAAAATTCCTGGTTTACTCCATCCAGTCCTGCATTTAGCTCTTCTTTCTGATGTAGCTTCTTAGGCAGGATAGGTTTTGTCTGTCCCTCAGATTGGATTATAAATTCTGAAAAAAAATAATAATTTACTGTTAGGCAGAAACAACTCTATTTCAAAAAAACATATTTTCATTGACCCCGGTTTTCCAAAATATGACCAGGTGACACTGACGACCACATCATGAGAGATGATGGGCACCCACAGTGCTCACTGAAAGGAATTGAGAGAGTATTGTCCCAAATGACGTGAAATTCTGTATGTGAATATTTTATGCCTCTTGTTATTTGTCTGTCAGTAGCTTTTTCTGGGTAAAATGTCGTATCTTATCATTCCTTTTTATTTGACTCAGTTTTAACTGAATACATTTAATTTACTCATAGTAAAGTCTTCATTGACTTAATCACATCCAAATGTCCATCCTTAACTCTGACCTCAGCTATAGTAAGATATATTCCATAAAGATATATGTGCAATTCTGGAGTCGAAATTGTGTTGTTTGTTTGTGAAAATGATGTGGCTATAACTAAGGGTTTGCTTTTGGATGTGCCTTTTCAGGGACTGCAAGTGTACACAGAGGACAGTTCTACACTGAAATTAAGAAAACAGGTTCCTCAGATTGAAACTCTTGCTTGTGGGAAGGCCCTGGTAATAGGAGTGAAGGAAAAACTCCAAAAACAGATAAGCTGAGAGGTTAAGTAAGGAGTTACATATCTGAGTAGTAAGAGCAGAGAGGGAAGCTGTGAAGCTAGGGAGGTCGTATCATAAGAAATGGAAACACGTCTTGGATACCATAAGGCAGATTGGATTCTACTGATGCAAGTATAAAATACATTCATGAATAAGGAAAATACTTTTTTTTATCTTCCATTTTACAACTGTGGCCAGTCTGACAAGTGTCACAGTGATTCAAATGTGTGTAAACTTTTGAGGTTGTAGAAACTATGGTTATTTAGCTACTTGAAGCCAAAAGTGATACTTAGGGTCAAAACATCTCTAGTGATATTTTGTTGTTTTCTTTGGGAAAGTTGGTGGCTAGATTGTCTAAATAGTATACAAAATTCAACTGTCATTGAATTTAGTTGTAATTCTGGAATTAATAAATTATTAAATATGTCACTGTATATTCAGAGACTAAATTTTACTGCTGAATGGAGGAAGAGAGAAATTTAAATTCTGTTGTTAAAAAAAAAAAGCTCAATGTCAATTTATCTATAGAGTTGCTATCAATGTACTTATAATTCTTTAGTGGGCATGAAGCATTTAAATGTCTTTTGATTGCTAACATATATAAATGGCCTTTGATTACAAAGGAAGTCTGGGTTTTCCTAAAACAAGAAAGTCAGGAAATATAGCTGGAACAGTAAACAAGCAGCAGTGGGATCAAAGCATTAACAATATTTTGTGTCTCTTCAATTACAGCTAATAGTTTGAGCTATTGCAGCTACAGAGCTGTTTGTACAATTTCCTGCATTTTAAGGTATTTCCCTTATAGAAGTACAGTTACCAAGGATTTTTTATAAATACTAAATAAGATTAAATGGATTCTCAGACTAGCTAAAGTTAAAAATTAGACTGTTTCATAGTACATGAACAAACAATTCAGGCATAATTCTAAGTCACCCTAGAGTCTCTCAAGAAAATATTCAATATGAGTGGTGCTGATAAAAGCAAGAATGCAAAATTTTCAAATCTGGGTAATCAAAATTATGCACCCACCTCTGCATTTTAGGCAGCTAGAAAAGTGGGTTGCTGAGATCATGTGGAGCAGATCTTGAGTATGAGCACTACAAGAAAGCCAGGAAATAGTCTAGTTTCAAAGAGGGTTCAAAGACACAGATGAATGCCAAAAAAATTGACATTCTTGTTAACATAATATTCTATAATACTGTTTACTCGGGTATGAAAATAAAATATGCCACTTAAGTTTAACTTATATTTACCAGTACATTGAATAAAACTCATCTGTTTAGTAACAGATCTGTACCATAGAAATGTTGGATGAAGGGTTCTGTTTTATCTTATGTTGTGCTCGGCTGGTTTCCTCTTTACAAGGAGTTAATGAAATGCCAAAAATATAAGGTTTGGGTCTGAATGTATTAAGGTACGCCTACACATCAATGTGCTAGTTCTAAAGGGCACACTGTACTTGGCAATATTTTTTAGATAAAACAAACATTTTTCAAGAAGAAAGTTTAATCTATAATCAGTAATGGTTAGCCCATCAGAAGCTCCTGATACTAATGCTTCAGAACGGGTAAGTTATTGTCTAGCAAGACTTAAAGCTGTCATATGTGCGCATTTCTGATATAATGCTGAACTAAATGTTTTATTATAACATGACTTTAAATAAAGAAAAGATTTTTTACCATTAATCAGACATTCTTGCATTTGTAATGCCAACTCTAAAGCTTATTCCCTTGATTTTTCTGTAAATCAGATTAGTGGGAAGTAAAGAGCACACTATGGCATTTCTGATCTAATATATAATAAAACAGAGAACATCATGAGTTATAGCCAATAATAATTGTTGGAAAATACACAAATAACTATTCCAAAATATACACGTTATGTCAAATTGATTAATCCAACCTGTTCAAAGAAAAGATAATTATCTACCAAGAAATTTCAGGACATCCAGTGACTGCATTCTTTTTTTCTTTTCCTTCCACTTCTGGAGTGAAGACAAGAGAAGAACTGAATCACAAGAACTTGCTGGGATGGGATCTGGAAGTAGACTGGGAACAGTTGCATGCTGATGTATTTAAAGAATTTTGCAGTGAAGTGAATGGCTCTGCACCAGTTTATGCCACCTGAGGATTTGGCCTTTCATGTCTGCCTTCTGACTGACAGTGATGTTAAGAGGACATGATCATTGTTTAATAAGACCTTTCAATATGGCTTATAGAATTAATATTTTGTGGAAAGGGGTCCAAAGTTTGGGTATTTCCTCATTAACTAAAATCCATCCTTAGGAATAGAATTCCCTGTACCTCAGGGAAGATACTTCAAATGTTAGATTATTCTGATTAGTATAGTTGAGTTATTGCTTTTTCATGTTAACCCCCATTTTTCTGCAATGACACTCAACTTCATACTTTTATGAGATGTTGCTTTGCTGCTAGTTCTTTGATCCTCCCCTTTGATAGACTAAAGGTATCATTTCAGCCATTCTTTTAACCCAGGAAGGCATGAGCTTCATGAGCCCCACACTTATACTCAGACCTGGAATTAACAGCTACTCCAGGAAAATTCGGTTCCGATAACTGCCAACTTCTGTCACTCAGTTTGTTCATGAAATTAATTTTCTGTTACGTTTATCCTACAGGGCTCTATGAAAACTATCCAACCAATGCAGAACCAGAATGCTGTGATGTCAGATGGGGACTATTACCAGATAATCAATCCAAAGGGACTATAAAAACAAGTGACTCAACGATGTGTCACAGGACATCGCTCACAGTTTCATCAGCATCAAGACTGTGTAATAGCAGACTTAAACTGTGTGTTCTTGTACTAATTCTCTTACATACAGTACTTACAGTCTCAGCAGCACAGAACTCAACAGGACTGGGCTTTGGAGGCATTACAACTTTGGAAGATAATTCAACTAATGAGGAATAAAAGAAAGGAATCATGTCAATTGAGAGACACAACAGGCCCACATGTACTACAGTCATATATAACAGAGACTGGGTGCTTTTACCCTCAAATCACTTCTTGAAAGGCCTTCTGGGTAAAATTAAAAGAATGGGCAACAATCCAAACAAGGACACATGAACACAGCTTTTTATTGACTTAAAGGCTGTATGGTGACTTAAATTTCTCACACCATTTTATACACTGTGTTTTAATGTTTGGAGTTTCTTTTTTGTTTGTTTTTTTGCACTTGTTAATACAGGATTTTATTTTTGGGATGGTTTCTCAAAGCTAAACTAAGTCTTTTCACTGTCGATATATTTCTACTCATTGTGTGTGTTCATCTGATAGTTCTGTCTTTTATGTCCTGTCAGTTTCTATTAGAGGAATGACTGCTATGATTCCATGGCATAACAAAACAAAAAAAAAAACCAACAAAAATAAAAACAAAATAAAAAACTATAAAAAAAAATAAAAAATACAAAAAAACCCCACCCACGCCCCTCTACCTAACTGTCCTTTTTACCCATGTAAACCACTCTCCTGCTTCCCTTTCTCCCATCTTCCTAAAGCAGATGACATCCACTTGCTTCTGTCTGTGTAATCACAATGAATGGGTACCCATGATTCTGGTGTGCCTCTGCCACTGTTGCACAAAACAGCTGACTGAGCAAACCCAAAGGGAGCATGAGGAGGTTCCTTTAAGATGAATAAACAAGTGCTCTCCTTACAAGGTGGGATCGGACAGTTAACAATTTTTTATGTAAAGAAATCTATAACAAACTGTTGCTCCAACTCCCGTTTTAAAGAAGTCCAGTCCTTTCTCGCTGATCAGTTGAACAGGAGCAGCCTTTTTAGATACAGTATGGGAAACCAGTGAAGCTCAGCAAGTCAAATAGTTGGGATGCCTTCATATTGGAGGTGAAAGATTGGCATTCATTGTGAATTACGTTTTCAGTTCCACTGCAGTCACATAACCAGCAAAGATCCATAACATCTGGGGACAAAGAGATTCAGGAAAAAAAAAAGAAGTCTTTTTGTCCTGACAAAGCTACAGTAGAAACATTTGAGCACCTACAGTCCAAATGCTGTGTTCAATGTTGAATCCATTGTTTTTCTAACAGCTACCTGTTGCTGAAGGTTATTCCACTTATTAAGGGTGCATCATGATGTATTAGCACAGCTGAAGAACATGGTTTTTCAAATAAATAGGTCAACCATTTTCATAAGTGTGCAATAAAACAGAAACAAACACACCAGGCTATCAGAAGTCAAAGGAAAGAAGAGTAATCTGATTGCATTTTCCTTTTTTTTGTGTGTGTGTGGAAACATTTTATCTGCTGAGTGTATGAGTATCTGCTTTTTTAAAAAATGCTTTTTAGAGTTTACAATAGAATCAATGGAAGGAAAAGTTAATAAGGGCTGTTTTTAAAAATTTTACATTCCTTCCTATTCTCTAACTACACTTGGGAAGTGCACTTTAGAGATGTTTGCTGTGTAGCTGGGAGATGAAGGAAAACTATAGAAAAATGTTCTCTTAGCAAATAAAGTTTAGTTACCTATTTTCCAGCTTTGAAATATCCCTTAATAATTGTTTCCATTATAAAAGCATTTAATCACTGCTATTTAGGTATGTGGGTTATTTTTAATTCACATTTTATGGTTTGTGAAATTCGGGTGGGGTGGGGGGAACAACAGAAGAAAACCCTACTGCTTAAGCAGTTTAAAATGTACTTGTTAAGATGTAAAAGCTCTAATATTTTGCAAAAGTATTTGTTTTAATAGTGTTTTACTATGACTGGGACAGAGGATCCTAAAATGATCTGTGCAAATACAAAAAAGCACCATAAAATGCAAAATTTTCCAGCTCATTTATGTTTCCATGACCTTTTCCCCCTACAGAATATATTCCATTCAATAAAACATGGTGCTTTTTTTTGTGAGGGGCACATATGTCAATTGCGTTGAACTGATGCAAACTGTGGAAAAAAGTGTAGAAATGAAAAAGCCTTAACTAATGGTAGAATGTAGATTACAAAGAGGATGGAAGTATTCCTGAAAAGTAGTGGAGCAATAACTGGACAGTACTCTAGTACAGTACGATCATTTATAAATCACACTACTGAGAAAGCACTTCTAGGTGAGCTCTTGTTCAACTGACCGCTTAATTATATTAAATGTATATGGTCAGTAAACAGTTTGTTATAACCTTTATCTACCTCTGCTGTGCAAAGGCCATTCAACATCCATTTCCGTGATGTTCTTCATATTTTTGTTCATACCATAACTCACTAACATCTATTTTTACGGTTCACCAATACAGTAACAAGTGCTGTTCAACCCCATTACATGGCATATAAGGAAGTGTTATCACTTCTATACACTGAACCCTATTTTGCCTCATGGTGACCTAATATGACAAATTATCTTTAAGAAATAGTATTTCTGCTCTCTCTTCCCTTTTTTTTTCCTTAATGATGTTTTTAAATGGTGTCAGTGCAAAATACAACTTCTCCACTGTTCATGCTACACTCAGTAACATGTCATACACTATGGGGAGAAAGACATTCGAGAAAAAACAGTGACAACATCATCACATGCATAAAATAGCCCGATTAGAGTTGGGTAAAATGGAACAGGAAGCAATTACAGAGTCTTAATCATTTAGTATTATATGTAATAAAATACTCCCCTTATCCCCACCCCAAGTCAGTACCTGCAGTTAAATGATCTATGAATTCTCTATCTTTTTTTCTTTTCTATTTTTTTTAAATCATGTCCCTAAGGTGACTACTGCTGTGATATCTGTTACCATTCCAAAAAGAAATTTCCACTCCAGCAGTGTGATATGCAGCTTCTCTTGGTGACAAGTAGGTGATCACAAGTAGATAAAGATTCTTTAATTAATCCAAGCAACATGTAATCATGTATGATGCAAAATTTCATTTCATCCACTCCTTTGTAATAGTTTTCCTAGCACAAACTTAAGCATGCTTGATATGTGCACATCTTATTTTTTTCTTTTATTTTTGCCAGAATAAATGTTTATCTTGCCACTGATGTAACTGCCATCTTGTTCCATTTCTCCTTGTACTGTATGGCTCTTACATACATGATAAAGAACTGGCTTAAAAAAGGAAAGATAATACTAAAATATTTCTGCAAGCAAAGAGAAAGAAAGAAAGAAAGAAAGAAAGAAAGAAAGAAAGAAAGAAAGA
>ML685802.1:13069391-13086826 GCA_007922175.1 Pelusios castaneus | reverse complement strand
AGAAAGAAAGAAAGAAAGAAAGAAAGAAAGAAAGAAAGAAAGAAAGAAAGTTTATTTTGCAGTCATGTGGAACAGATTTTCCCTGTGTCTTTTATTGTCTTTTTTTCTGCAATAGGGAAAATCTAGAGTTTGTGCAATATGTTAATACTGCTAAGCCAAATGTCATATACCATAACCAGAGCTATATGTTATTCTTTATTGCATTTATATTTGGTAATACATTATATTAACTTTTTCTTTCATTTAAGAGACAATGTCCTTTTTTTTTCCAAATATAGCAGGTGAAGGCTATCCTTCTACACACCATAACTTAATAAAAAAAAAAAAATGTAGAATAAAAGTTTAGCTCCATAACTGATTAAACAGAGCCATTGACTGCCAATGAGTCTGTGGAACAATAAAGATGTACCAAAAATGGGTTTTCAAGAAATGCCATCTTAAATGGTCAAACAATCATTTTCTTCAAATAAAACAGGGGAACATAGCTGTATACCAAATAACTGAGGGTGCAGGTTTCATTGAGTATGTGGTGTGAGTCTCAGCACCTAGCCAATATAATTATATTCTGCTATAAGAAAGTGGAGGGACAAGGACATTGACTTCCTGCTTTCTATGTATGTATCTATTATCAATAGCCTTACTCTAAGTTCTGCATCTGTACAATGAAACAGAAAGCATATCTGCTTAGTATTAAAACTGAAGACACCACACACACACCCACATGCACAGTGAAACCTGTCTTAAGGGCTATCAAAGCAAAAGTCATTTACCTAACAGAGGTAGTTAATTAAAGGTCAAACAAAATTATACTAGAACCCTTAAAGAGAAATTGAAATGGCCATTTAAAAAGAAAGAGAGTGTCTCACTGGAGGTGGTCCTCACTGCAGGTTTCACTGTATAAGTCATAAATGCTCCATCCTGCAGTGATCTCTGTACAGATGGATCTCTGGCCCAGCTCGGAGCTCTATTTACTTCAACAGAACTTCATGTGAGTGCGGGGATCTATCCACCCAGAGCTCATTACAGGGCCACAGCCTAAATTTTGATTGTGTAGTTTTGTCTCCAGCAACATGCCTAAATAGAGACTATTGGATTGAGCCCTCGTGAGCTAAAGCTAAATTACAAATTGATACATGGTATACTGTGACTAGTTGCATTTTCTTGATTAATTTGGTAGCAAGCTAATTTCAAAATTAAATCCATTGCAGGATGGAGCGCAGACTAACAGAAATGTCTCCATTAAAGAGCGGGAAATTAGACAGCAGTTATGAGGTAGCAAGAGACTTTTAATCATGTGTTAGCAAACAGCCTGGGAACAACATTACTTTGGAAAAGTTTGGGAAATTAATGTGAGATATTTAGTAATGGTCAATATGCTGGTTATCATTAGTAGCCTTAGGATGAAGCCTAAATAAGTACAATTTGGGTTATTTTTTAACTTGAAAGAGTTTTTAAAAGATCAATAACAAACCCACCTTCTGAGCAAAAATTTGAATTAGACAATTCTGAATTTTCAAGCAGTGTTATTAATTATTAAGGCTTGTCTGTCCAAGTGAAAAAAAACAAAGAAACCTATAGTGTATGATGGTATAAAAAGCAAAAAGAAAGCTGGGGCATCCTAGGGAAACCCATGTGGGAAGCAAGCTATGTTTCTTTAAAAATATACAGTAGATCAATATGCAGATAGAAGCATATATA
The DNA here is from genome assembly GCA_007922175.1 of Pelusios castaneus. NCBI lineage: Eukaryota > Metazoa > Chordata > Testudines > Pelomedusidae > Pelusios > Pelusios castaneus. The sequence continues at coordinate 13,085,128 of ML685802.1, read as the reverse complement.
GATATAGATCTATATATGACTATCTATTTCTATTTATAGATATAGATATGAATTTTCCAAGACTGTCCAGCATACAGGCATACAGTATGATTTTTAAAAAGAAATGTAACATATAGGGTGAAATTCTTCTCTCTGATTAATAGTCACACTATGGAGTGTGAATAGCCACCGAGAATTTTGGTGATCTATAATTGTTTTGTAATGTGAAAATTGAAATGTGAGTTTGTAGGGTTATTTTAATTAACACTTTGATGCTCATTCCATGCTCCTCTACTCCACTTAGTTTCTCTCAAATTCTTTTGAGTCTATCACTTTAAACTTTGACTTTTGTTGACCATGCCATTTATGGCCCAGTTTTCCATTCAGTTCAGAAGAATGTCAGCAGCCCAGAGCGTGTCAATGAAGGACCGGAAGTGAGAGGATTCAAAGTGCTGTTTTGTGCATCAGTCCAAGTTTTCCAGTCTCTCTCGCTCTCCCAAGCTAACCTCATCTTTATGATTTACATAGGGTGAATTTCATCCCTGTGCAGAAGATTAGTATTAGACCTCTTCACAACTTAAAGTCTCATTTAAGGCTCCATTTAAGATCTCATTAGGATATTCATGCTTAAACTTTGACATGATTTAAGTGTCTTGCTGATATGGGACCTAAGACTTACTGTAGGTATTAAATGGGATTTAAGTGGCACATAGATCTTATAAAGGCCCTCAGCATATGGGTGGAATTTTCCCTAACAATTCATATCTTCAGATTCTTCTTTACTCAAACCGCTCCAACTGGAAGGTCCATACCTGTAATATGGTCACACATTCTAATTTTGCTTTCCATAATTAGATAGTATTACCTCAGTACTGTAATATTCTCTCTAAATTATATTGGGAATACTTAAATAAGGCTCAATCCTGTGTGGTCCTGAGTGTGCTCAATTCCATTTACTTCATTGATGCTTGAGAATACATAGTACCTCACAGGGTCATGTCCCTACTGAAATAATGATACTTTGGAGAAGAAGGTGGTTAAAAAGCCAGCAAAAGTAAATTTTTCCCCCCTTTCTCATGTCTTCTTTTCCCTTCTTTTTCTGTCTCTGACAGAAACAGTTGCCTGGCCTGGAACTTGCTTTAGCCTTAATAGCCCTCTGAAAAATAAATAAATGATAAGATGTAATGTTCTTCTGCTTTATATTTCAGCAGCCATGATGACTGCTGTGCTTGCAAAAAAGTTTTTGAACTTCTTAAATGGTGAAAATTTTATTTTATCTTTCCATTTTTAGTCTCCATCTCTAATCCAGCCCTCACCAAAATCAATGGGATTCGTGCTTTTGATTTCAATAGTTCTAACGCCCACTGAATTAATGTAAAATTTCCAATTGATTTCCAGGAACTCGAGATCAGGCCAAACACCGTCTGAGACTTGCATGATAAGACGATAAGGAATAACATAAAGAAAACGGTGTTCCCAAGGTTTGTCCAAGTGGTGGGTCAAATAATTAGCTGCAGCTCTATGCAAAAGTCACATTGATCCAAAGCTTTGAGCTTTGAATTGATATACTTTTTTTCTTCAGAAATCTAACAAACTTCATTCAGGGTTTAAATATGCAAAAATTTAAGATTATAAATATAAAAGAAAAAATATTGAAGAGCTTCTAAAATATTTTCAATCATACAAGTGGAAATAAAATTTAAGATTTTTTTTTTACTTACCATTTTTTTAACCCCGTAAAGATGCTATTTCTTTATGTGGTTTTGCAAAGCTGCTTTTTTTGATTTTTAAGTTTTTATGAAAACTGGCTTTTTTATCTTTTCAAGATCCATATTGAACTATGCAGCTACAAATTGCATTCTTATATTAAAGGACTTGCAGTTAAAATTATTCTACTCTTCTGTTATTCCCAAATTGTATGGAACTGAAAGCTCATGTTAAAAGCTGAGATAATTAAATGTGTTCTTTCTTTCTTTCTTTCTTTCTTTCTTTCTTTCTTTCTTTCTTTCTTTCTTAGAATTAAGGACTGGATTTTATTTCAAATGGGCTAAAATGGCAACAGTCATTTTAACTATATGGAATGTCTTATGATTCTTAGCATTGAAAAGAGGGCTAAGCATTCCAGTCAGAAAAAAAAATATTTAAAAGATGTAAATTGTAATAATATATTATATATTGTATTATTATAGCAAGTTTAGTTAAGCAACTAATACTATCTTTAATTTTTTACAGAGAACTTTGATGAAATAATTTATTAAAATGACTCACACAAAAAAAATGTTTTCAAAATTACAGGGGGAATTGTTGAAGATTGTGAAAAAAAATATTAAAGCGATGCTCTATCAAGAATAAATGTAAAGAAGCAAACAGTGAGTCTGACTTTTTGGAGGCTAGGGATGTGGAAATATAATATCTCCTTTTTAAACAGATGGGGATAATTATTTTTTAAAATAATTAAAAAAAAAAAAAAGCTAAACAACTCCCAACTTTCTCTCACAAATAAATATGAAATCGCTTATCTTTTTTTTACATGGACTGTAAAGCAGGAACTACCTATTTAGTAAAATGCTTATAATACAATATAAGAACTAAGGTTATTTCCTCTTGTTTTTCTAGATTTCTGAATTACTTTGTGCAGACAAAGCAGGAGCACTGTTGAGGCTGACCACTTCAAAATGTTTAGAACAGGAAGGAAATTAGAACAAATGCAGAAAAAAAAATCTTATATTTTTAGGTTCTGTATCTGTAAAATTTATGTTGTATGAAATCTCCAACAACAACAAAAATACAGTGATTTTTCTACATACTGGTCGTTCAGTATTTAATAACAAAAGGAATTATAAGTGGCATTTGATTCTCTCTGTAACTGGTGGTCTCCTGGTTTTCTTAGTCTTTGTATTCTGCAGAAGGGTTTGACAAGAAAATAACTACTCCAAGAGTAGGTACATAAACGCTTATAACTTTGAATATGTTGATAAATAACAGACAGTTCAAAGTAGCACCACAAGAATGATTAAAGGATTAGAAAAAATGCCTTATAGTGATTGACTCAAAGAGCTCAATCTATTTATTTTAACAAAGAGAAGGTTAAGGGGCTACAGTTAAGGAGATTACAGTCTGTAAGGATCTAGATGGGAAACAAATATTTAATAATGGGCTCGTCAATCTAACAGAGAAAGGTGTTACATGATCCTATGGCTGGAAGTTAAAGCTAGATTAATTCAGAACGGAAATAAAGTCTGAATTTTTAACGGTATGAGTAATTAACCATTAAAACATTTTAACAAGGATCCTGGTGGATTCTACAACACTGATAACTTTTAAATCAAGCTTCGATGTTTGTCTATAAGATATGCTAGGAATACTTTTGGGGACGTTCTATGGCATGTGTTACACAGGAAGTCAGATGAGATTACCACAATTGTCACTTCTAATGTTGGAATCTAGAAACATTTTAGGAACTATCTGGAGTAACATTAAAATTCTGACTCTGTCTCCATTGGAGTCAATGATAAAACTCCCAGTGACAGCAGCCAAAGGTCCAAAATGAGATTATAATAAGAGAAATCTGCCATGTTGTAGTTGTATGCTAGCAGACAACAGATGAAAGTCAACAGTTCTTTATAATAATGAGATATATGCAGAAATATGCCTTCTGCAAGGAATCCTGGAACCTGATAGTCTTGATGGTTTGTTTATGTTGAAGAACAGGCAGGGAAATAAAGTTTAAGTGCTACTGCTATGATGCCAAGACCATATGGAGAAAAATCTGTGGTAAAGAAGAAGAAAATTCTCTTGTTTAATCCACTGTTCATCGTTATTCTCTACTTTTTTCTATGTTATCCCTGATAATTAAGTTCTATTATAGTAATTTGGAATCCACATTTCATTTGAAGTGCACAGCTGTGGTATCAAACTCATTAAGCTCCCTCATCTTAAATACATACATGGAAGTTACATGAACATTATTTTAAAATGAAACACAATATTAATGGTTTATTTTAAGAAGAGTTTTACTTGCCTCATTTTGTAGTTCAGTATAGTATGGATTTGGTTTTTGCATGCCATGTATAGCTAAGAAAAGGAACCTCACTGATACTCATAAATCAGGAGTACCATTCCATTGAAGTCAGCGGACTTACATGAATGTAAAGTGGTGTAAAATCATGATCAGGACCTTTTTAAAAAAATTATGGGGTTATTCTGAATGCATTAAAGGGATTGGCAAAATTCTCTTTGATCTCAATGGAGCCAGGATTTCACATTAAATATTTGAATTGCAATTGATATGAAGTGAATGTCAATTACAGAGTTCATGTTCTTAAATAGAAAAGCAATCAAAACATGGAATAGAATGTTTTCCATGACTGGATTTTTATTCATGTGTGGAAAACCAGGAAGAAGTATGGTATGCATAAAGCAAAGTAAAACTCATTAAGCTTTCATTTAGCAAGGCACTTAAGTATATGCTTAACTTTATGTATGTGCCTAACAGTGTGATTCAAAGCCAGTAAGAGACTTTCCATTAATGTCAGTGAACTTTGAATCAAGGCCAATATGAAAAAAATCCTTCTATCTAATGCTATTTCAAGAATACTACCTTTCTTTTATTTTCTACATACGCATATTTCACATTTTTCTTAGTTTAAGGGTCAGTAGTTCCTCTTTTCTTACTAATATATTGTAGAATGAAAGTTACAGGCAACATTCAACATGTAAACACACACATTTATCATCACAGATGCAGACCACGCATGTTCATCAACTTTCTATGAAAGAAAAAGTCTTTAAAATATGTATCCACTTTGGAATAGCTTGTCCCCTGCTTGTCTTAATGCATTTTATTTAATACTTCTTAAGCACTTACTTGCTGAACTATATCAAATATTTAAACATTATGTAGTTATTTATCTTTGAAATGCTGCAAGTTAGTAGTAACTACTAGTATCTGAAGCATCCAGTTAATAGCACAAGGAGAAGCAACAAGAAGTTGAGTACAGATGTGGAAAATACTTCTCATGTTTCATTATCACCTCTAAAAAAAAGTGTGAAATGTCCTTGTGAGTTCACTGTTTGATTCTAAAATAGTCTAGAGATGAAAGATGTTTTGTTTCTTGTTTGATTGTTTTCCTTCAATATTGTAATTAGCTGAAATTCAGTTATGCACAAACATTTTATCAATCTAGCCAAATGAAAACATATGTTCAATTAGCAGAAGTGGGTAAGCAGAAATCAAGATATTAGTGGAAAAATAAGGAAATGGGTGGGGGGAGATAGAGACCATCCTTTTGTTCTGTTTGGCACATTGGGATCCTGTATATGACTAGGGCTTCTAGGGTATGTCTTCATTTGCAACTTAGGTTGACTTAAGGATGCTTAAGTCACCCTACAGAACACTCCATCCACACCTGGCTTTCATTAAGTCGACTTAAACGCATCCTTAAGTTGTCTTACCACTTAAGTCAACCTGTTAAGTCAACCTAAAGCTGGTGTGGATGCCCTAGGTTGACCTAATTGGCTAAGTCGATATAGGGCTGGGGAGAAGAGAGCCAGGGCTCGGGGAAGGGAGCCGCAGCTTGGAGGAGCCCCAGCTGGGCAGAAGGGAGCTGCAGCTCCCAGGGACAAGGGAGCCGCGGCTCCCTTTTCCCCAGCCGCAGCTCCCTTTCCCCCAGCCACGACTCCGTTTTCCCCAGCCGTGGCTCCCCCGAGCTGCAGCTGTCTGCCTACCTAGTGCCTGCCAGGGTGGACGCAGGCAGTTGAGGTAAGTTTCTAGAGTAGACTCTCTAAGTCAACTTAACAAGATCGACTTTAAGTCAACTTACGTCTACCTTGTTAAGTTGACTTAACAGAGTCAACTTAGCTTTTCAAGTGTAGACATACCCTTTGGGTGCGTCTACACTTGTAAATGAAGTCGACTTAAGCTCGTTTAAGTCGACTTCATTTATTCTGCATCTACACTCCACTTTCCTTAAGTCGACTTAAGCAGCTTGCTTAAGTCGACTTAAGGAAAATAAAGTCAACTTAATGAAAATTAAGTCGACTTTATTAAACCTCCTTTTAATTCGACTTTAGGCTTAAGTCGACTTTTTAAAGTAGACCTGAAGAAGCCCTAAGTTGACTTTAAGAACTCCCCCACTGCCCTCCCTGCCGAAGAGAGCTTGGCATGCCCCCCCAAAGGGCAGAGCAGAGCCCTGCCCACCCTGCCCCTATGCCCTGCCAGGGTCCCTGTCCCCCTTTGACCCATTGTACCCTGGTACAATGGGGCAAAGCCTGAGCCCCCTGGCACTGGGCAAGGGGTGCCCCCCCTGGCACTGTGGACTTGCCCAAGGTCCCCCAGCCCCTAGAAGTCGACCTAGGCGTTCAGTGTGGACACTCTAGGTCAACTTTGTAAGTTTCCCCCTAAGCTGACTTTAAATTTAAGTGTGGACATGCTAAGTCGCCTTAACTACGTTGACTTTAAGTCAACATAGTTAAGTCGACTTAGCTAAAGTCAACTTAAATTAACAAGTGTAGACATAGCCTTAGAGACTACAATACTACTATTAATAATAATATAAATCAATTGTGCACCTTCACCTTAAAGATACTGTTTAGTTTCTGGTACTCTTCCTCAAGCAAAATAAAACAGAAATCTAAAGGGGCCAAAGAATGACAACATAATTTATTAGAAACAGGACAATAGAAATATTAGCATATTTTGCAGAGGTGATAAATAAGGAGGGATATGATAGCAAGATTAAGGTGTCATGGCACCTCAGTTTCCATTGAAAACCTGATTTATCCACAACAAAACAAAAGGTGAATCTTTAAGGTGATAGGTGTTGTCTGGGGACAAGATAGAGTGCTTCCTTTAAATCAGAAGTGAATTGGACATGGGTTTTCTGAACTATGATACCCTAAAAATAGAAATGTTCAAAAAGGAAACAAATCACCTAAGAACCATGTATGGAGCCTATTACTCAGAGTGGGGGACCAATAAGTTTCCTGAAGTCTATAGGGAACTGACTATCTATAGGGAACTATAGGGAATCTGAAACTTGGTGTGGAGGAAAGGATTAGATAGGCCCCTGATGAGTCTCACAGGAAGTGGAGATTGCTTGCTATCAACAGGCTGAAGAGCTTTTAAATGAACACAGAGGGCAGTGGGATGCAGGGGAAGGGGTTTTAATTTCCTGGTAGATCTTCATGGAGATCAAATAGCAGGAGGAGGCAGCTAGAGAGAACAAGGAAAGGGCAAATTTTCCCCTCTGCACACACACCCCTTGCAAGTCCTGGGGAGTAGTGAGGAAGGTTCTGTTGATCTCTAAATCTCCCAATCAGCTACATTTCTTCTCTGACCTTTCTTCTACAGGCCTAAAGAGAAAAGACTTTAAGAAGCTGATCAGAGAGAATCTACTTTTTTCCATACCTGTTAGCTCTGAATGAGAGAAGGCCACATCCTTAAAATCTATGGAAGATTAACAGCAGTGGGAATCCTATTGTGCAGACCTTAGGCTATGTCTACACTTGTAAAGTTAAGTTGACTCTGTCAACTGAAGTCAACTTAAAGTCAACCTTGTTAAGTCAACTTAACAGTATACATAGCCATCCACACTGGCTTTAAGTTGACTTAATAAGGTCGACTTAGTGCTATTCCCCATCCACACTGACTATAAGTCAACTTAAGAAGTCGACTTAAGGCTTAAGTTGACCTTCAGAGGTGATGTTATTAAATCGACTTAAGCTGTTATTAAGTCGACTTAAGGAAGCACTTAAGTTAACTTAATAAAAGCCCACTGTGGACGTGGCTTTGTGTCGGTCCACTTAAGCGTCCTTAAATCAACATAAGTTGCCAGTGTAGATGCAACCCATGTACCTGTAGGGCAAGGTTGGGGGTGTGAACTGTTGTTAGCTGGAGATTCTGAGGCCAGCTCATCAAGGGGGCTCTTCTTTGAGGATCTCCTAAGGTTTTTGTACAGAAACTCACTTCTTGCAAACTTGTTTCTGCAGACCTCCATTCTAGGGGAATTTAGGATCTTTTAAAATATTAGGAAATTTTAACCCAAAGCCTGTCTTTAGACTGTAGGCATTTATCAGTGTGTGACAGAGATATATGCTCATGCACTAGGAAAAGTACAAATAGGCAAGTGCATAGTTCTATGTAAAAGACAATGTTGGTGTTTTCCTGATTTGAAATGAGAGACAAGCCAAGCTGGAGGCACCTATGTAGTAGGTTAGCAAACAAAAACTTAGGATGGAAGAGCAGAATTAAAAATATCCCTAAACAAACCAGAAACTTCTGGAGGAAAGAGGCCAAAACTCTGGTTCACACTGAATGGTGAATCTAATATCACTTTGGGCTAAAGTCATTATGCTATTATTTATGACAACTTTTTTTTGATGAATGTTTGTTTTAGAATTTTGGGGTTTGATTCTTTTCCATGGGATGAAGTAGAATAATATATTCTTTTAATTTACCTGAATTGCTCTGGAGAACCCTTTCAAGTAGAAGCTGACCCATTCTCTTGGTCTCTATGGGACAGTTTTTCCATTACTTTTCTAAAACATCCATTTTAAAAAAAATTAGAAAGCCAAGAAATTCAAAATTAAACTTCCATGGAAAGTCACAAAGCCACACTCAAATTATTACTACAATATGAACTATTCTAAGAGGGGCAACAAAAAGAAAGCTCACATTGAAAAATAAATGGAATTCAATTACATTAAATAGTTCTCAGAAAACAATAGTAAAGTTATTGAAATTTTACCGAAGGAACTGGGTTCTTCCCTGCAGAGACTCTGTCATAAGCCTACTTCTAAATGATCCACTTGCCATGCACATTTCCAAAAGACTGAATTTATACAGCCTATTGTGCACGCAGGGAAAATCCATTTCAAATTCAAAGCAGATATGCGCTCTGCTTCTGTTAGAAGTTGAAATGTGAAGTAAGGTGTATTTTTATTTAACAAATTACAGATTTTCTTCAAGGTGCCTTACATTTTTAAAACCATTAAAAATATTTAAGTATCACATACATGAAAGCAAAGCAAAGTCATACAACAATATTATGCCATAAGTACATTAACAGCCTATCAAGAACCTAGTTTCCCAATCCAAGAAACAAGAATAAACTGATATATAGGGTGGGACAAATATTTCCTCTCATGTAAAGATGAAGAGAGGCAGCTGATTTGTGGAGGCTTTTACAATTTTGTCCATTCAATTTCCATCCTCCACCCAGCATTCTACAAAGGTTCTAACGATTTCTCTTTGTCCAGAGTGGACACTAAACATAACAATAGATGTTGTTATGATTTTGTCTCATGTCCCTTGCTGGTTTGAGTTAAGACAGGGCTTGACAAAAGCAAGTGTCAGGTCACCATGGAGACCAGAGTTTGTAGCCTGACTCCTAGCTCCACTGTGGAAATGCAGTGGATGAGCACCCTCTGGCAACCAAAAATAAAATTGCTGGTGCCTACCTAGGAGCCAGTTCTGTCAAACCCTGAGCTAAGAGTTAAGAAGAGCTAAGGTAAATTCTAACATAGGCTGAATCCATCAGTTTTAAAATGACCAGCTGCAACCCACGAAGGGAAAACAGGAATCTGAATTAGAGATGGGCCTGAGCTGCAACACTGGATCTCAGTTTTGAACTTCCACATATCAGCATAGATGTTGTATTCAGATCTAGGGTCTATCTCAGAGCAAGCTTGACCTTTATATGACTTGGCATTATTAACAGGGCCGGATCAATGCAGAGACTATAGGAGCTGAAGTCCCAGGGCCCAACCAGAAAGGGGGCCCTGGGCTCCAGCCCCTATCATCTCAGTGAGATATGGATGGCCCCATCGCCACCCCAGTCAGCTTCCACAACACCAGCGGGCCCTGGCTTGAAAAAAAAATCCTATTCAAACTGTTTTTCAATGAGAAATTTTTTTTCATATAGTTTCTTTTTTCCATGTTGAAAAAAATGAATAAATGAATATTTGGAAATGCTGCCACGGTGCCTCATTTATAGTGTAGTTTGCTTGCCTCATGTTTGCAAACTCCTCTATGGGCTTAGCTCCTTGGCCAGATCACATCTCATCATGTCCAAGATGCATTGCTTCCTGCCTCTATTGGGGAGATGGTAGTGAGCCATGGGAAATGTAGCCCAATCAAAATGTTCTAGTTACAGAGAATAATGAGAACATCATTTAAATTTTCAGTCAAAAAATTTCAGTATTCAAATTTTCACCAAAAAAAATCTAAATCTTCTATGAAATAAAACTTTATTTTCTGACCTTCTCTAATTTACAATCTAAAGTGACACAGTGATTTCATATTCATGAATTTAATCTTCTGATAGCTAATGCTTCGTCATCCCTACCATTTGAAACAGTTAAGCATTTGCTGGTGGCTTAGTAATTAAATTTCATTATTTTTTTCCCATTGCAGTAAGTCAAACAGGCAGATGGTACTGAATTTGTCATGTGCAGAAAGTGTTTTGTTTTATTTTTCCCCATAGTTTGATTTTCTGGTCAATCCTTGTTCATCAAGTCTCACTAATAGAAGTTCCTCTGGTATCTGAGTATATACTGGGTGAACAGCAGGAAATAAAATTTGAAAGTGTTTTCTGTATATTACCAATAATTTTCACTTCATATGCTACAAACAGAAATCATTTGCACTGCAAAATAAAATCCAATATGTCCACTGAGACAAGCCATTAGCAAAATAAAGGGAGTCTTCCACCTAACAAATAAGTTTATTTTAATTCACTGTATAGTTTTATTGGCTATGTCTACACTTAGAAATTTAGGTCGACTTTACTAAGTCAACTTTACTAAGTCGACTTAAAGCTGGACTTACTAAGTCGACTTAGAGAGTCTACACTAGCCTCTCTAAGTCGACTGGTTAGGTCCAGGGGGAGGCAAGGCTCCTTTGGAGCCTTGGCTCCCCAGGCTAAGGGGGTTTGTTCTGGGGAGAGCCAGCCTCACATGGGGCTGGTTCTCCCTGAGACAGCAAACCCCGTAGCAGTTGGGGGAGAAGGGAGCACAGAGCTCCTTTCTGGCCCAAACTGCTCGTCTCTCTTCTGGCCAGGACTGCGCGGGGGTTCCCTTCTCTCCGGGACTGCGCTCCAGCTAATAGGGAAACCCTTTTTACCAGAGCCGTGGGCATCCTTCTAGCCAGGACCACTTGATCCCAGGCAGAAAGGAGCTGCGGAGCTCCCTTCGGCCAGGACCTCTGGGGTCCTGGCCAGAAGGGAGTCCCGCGCTCTCTTCTCCCTGGGACCAGTGCGGTCCTGGGGAGATGGGATCCAGGACAATCTGCTAGTGACTTGAGGTCTTGGGGAGAACCAGCCCCGCAAGGGACTAGGTCTCCCGAATATAAGCCGCTAGCAACTTCCTGGGGAGAAGGGAGCAGGGGCTCCTGTTTTCCCCGGCCCTAAGTCGACTAATCTTGTAAGTCGACTTAGGGTGTCCACACTGTCTTAAGTCGACTTAAGAAATCGACTTAAGCCTTAAGTCGACTTAAAACGAGGTCTTATTAAGTCGTCTTAAATTTTCCTTAAGTCGACTTAAGGAGCACATGAAGTCGACTTAAGGAAACTCCAGTGTAGACGCAGAGTAAATTAAGTCGACTTAAGCCTTGCTTAAGTCAACTTAATGTAGAAGCACCCATTGATAGGTACCTACATTAATGATTGAGAAACTTGAAGCCTAACATGTAAAAAATAATCAAGAGAAGAATGAATATAAAAAATATGCAGCACAAAAAGGAAAATGACAATGAAAAGATAAAATTATGACATCTAACTACAGTAAAATAATGTATAAACAAAACATTTTCATCAAAATACAATAACTGAAATGGAAACTATTGCTCATTAACGTTCATTGTTATTGTATTTTCCACATGAAAATGATGATTATGGGACATCTAGTGGCACAGTGCATATGCTACCTTTCTCTGTGTAAAATGATTAGGCGAATTTTATATATGAAACATACTCCAGATTTAATATATTATTACTGTTTAGAATTGAGCCTGGAATTAAATACCTGATCCACTTGGCTGTTCCATGGTGTTTCCCAGAACAATACGGTGCTTAACTTACAAGTACATGCAACTTTGATTTTAGAAGGGTAGGGAGATGCCATTGTTCTTTATTTCCTCTGGAAGTGCAGCTTTTACAATGTATTATTTCCAAGCATTATATGTTTCAAGCGATGGTAGTGAAGTCATCTGGTTCAGACATAGATTGACAGGGAAAATTGCACAGCTGCTCTTAGGGCTTTAAGATGCCTGGGCCATTCTGACCTTAACCAAGGCTCTAGAATTCAGGTTTGTTTTTCTTTTAAATAGAAGATTCTAGTTCTTATGATTGCAAGAATAACCTCAAATTGTGGTCTCAGAGTAAACAAGCAATCTGCAAAATAGCTAGTCAAAATATTTTAAATTGCTAATATTTTCAGGGGAAAAAAAAATGTCCTTTCCCCCCCGACAGCTCTAGATTGCAAAGAGCCTGAAAGAAAAGTTCTGAGACTTATGAATTGCCCCAGTCATCACAGTCAAGGCCCATGATTCTGCAGTGTTTGAATTTGGCATTTTCCCAGAAAACTATGAAATTCAGCATTTTTGTTGCAGAAGTCATAACTATCCTGCAGCCCAGAATACTGTTGTTTTTTTTTATTTCTCTGCCCTGCTGGGATCTCACTGCCTGCATATGTCTCTTATTTTGCACTCTTCTACACAAGGGGTATTTAATTGGGTCACAGTGTACTCTGAGAGGAGCTAAGGAAGCGTGGGCTGGAACAGCAGTCTGTTTCCTGAAGCTTAGCTTCCTCAGCCAGGCACATTAGGGGGCAAAAGGTAAAATACGAGGTGCTGTGAATGTCGGTGTTTACTCAGCTGACATAATGTGAAGGAATCACCTAACCACAATGGGAACCAAATAACTGAGTTTATTAACCATGTGCAAGCCCCAGCTGCATATATTATCTGTTGGTCTGCCATGATCTGAAGGGTCTGAAGACTCTGCACTAGAGCTTAAAGATGTAGATTCCAGCAGGGGGAAACATACTTGCACTAACTCTGAGAGAATTAGTGCGCTCAAAATGGAAACATAGCTGTAGTGGCACAAGCTGCGATGGCCTAGCTGCCCAGCCCCAGAGTGTGTCAGATGGGATTGTACTTGAAGCGGGAGACTAGATGGTCCTGCCATTTGCCCCATCGCACCTATGCTTCCATTTTTAGTTTGCTAGCTCAAGGAAAGCTAATAGGGGCATATCTCCTCAAGCTGGGAACTGCACCCCCAGCTCCACTGTAGACATACCCATGGAAGACAATGAGGGCCATTAGGAGGCTCACAGACTATTTAAAGGAATAGTACACTATTCCTATATATAACTGGAAGAAAGGGGTTAGGTTTAATTGAGCCATCTACAGCTTTACATGCTGAAGTAGCAGTAGGTTTGAAGCATTGTAAGGCAAACGGAAGATTTTGTGATGGTGGAGCATTAGTGGTGGTGGGGGGGCGACACATATCCTCTCTGCTAGACTGTGTAGTAAACAAAGTAATCAAGTAATAGTTTGTGAAAGTTCTAGTGCTAAGTAGTTTGTAGATTTTTGATAGTGGCAATTGAGACCCATCAGCAGCAGTCTACGTGTCCAGGAGTAGGGCCTGATCATCCCTCCCTATGAGTGATGGGTTATAGCAATAGCTCACTCCCAGGCCTAAATCGCACTTCGCCGCAGGATCTTGGTAAGAGAGGCCTCGGACAGCACACTCCCCTGCTGAAGCCCGCATTGTGGTGTATGAAGGCACGGACTCCGGCTGATGCAAGCACGAAATCACTTTATTAGCAGCTTACGGCCATTCTTATACCCTACAGATAGTATACTTGGTAATTTTCCACATTCACAGGTTCACATCTAAATCAACAAGGTTTCAGTTCTTGGCCTGATCACAACTTCTTATCATGCAGCTGTGCTGAGTTCTTATTTACCAAACTGGTTCCTTGCTCAGACTGATTCCTTGGTTTCCCACGCCGCAGCTATTTTTCTGACCTTGCATCCTTGCTCTATAGTTACCCTTTAACCATTACTTCTCCCAAGTGCTGTACAACACATGGATCCGAGTGCTGCACAGCACATGGGCCTGGACCAACAACACTGCTAGTGGTGGGTCTCCACGACCATCAACACTGCTAGTGGTGGGTCTCCACACCGCATCTTGCACCTTTAATTCTGACTTCAGTAAATTCACTGGTATGGGTAATAGGTGATCCATTAAGTAGTTTGTTAGTTAATAAATCCATTTTATTCTGTTATTTTTGTCTCAGTGTTTTTTGCTGCTGAGTCCTTGAAACTTGTCCTCTTGGGGAGGGGAATATAACAAGCACCTATGTACATGGTGGATTCTTGACTCCCTGCTCAGTGGAGACTCCTGAGTCTGACTCCCAACTCTGGGAGACACCCCATGCTATTCTTGAATCCTCAGAAGCAGCTTGGCTTGTTTAGCCTAACCAAAAGAAGGTTGAGGGGGGATATGATTGCTCTCTATAATATCAGGGAAGGAGAGGAATTATTTGAGTACAGCACCAATGTGGAGACCAGCACAAATGGTTATAAACTGTTCATCAAGAAATTTAGGCTTGAAATTAGACGCAGGTTTCTAACCATTAGAGGAGTGAAGTTCTGGAATAGCCTTCCAAGGGGAGTTGTGGGGGCAAAAACCATTACTGCTTTGAAAACTGTGCTTGACAAATTTATGAAGGGGATGGTATGGTTAGCTTATTTTGTAAATTGACTGGTATTTGGCTACGTGTGGTGGATATACAAGTGGCCTAAGAGGGGAGAGTACATAGGGTGGGTTCTGAGTTATTACAGAGAATTATTTCTTGGGTAAATGGCTGTTGAAACTTGCCCACGTGTTCACGGTTTAACTTATCACCATATTTGGTGTCGGGAAGGAATTTTCCCCCCGGGCTGATTGGCTTGGGCTCTGGGGGTTTTTCGCCTTCCTTTGTAGCATAGGGCATGGCTCACCTACTGGTGAATTCTCTGTATCCTAACGTCTTTAAATCATGTTAATCAAGGTACAATGGGGCAAAGGCTGAGCCCATTGGCACTTGGCAAGGTCCCCCCCCCCGCCACCATGGACCTGTCCCAGGTCCACCTAGCCCCTACAAGTCGACCTAAGAATCCAATTTGGATGCTCTAGGTCAATTTGGCAAGGTCCCCTTTAAGTCGACTTAAAATTTGAGTGTGGACATGCTAAGTTGACTTAACAAAGGCGACTTAAAGTCGACTTTGTTAGGTCGATTTAGCTAAGTCAACTTAAATTAATAAGTGTAGACATAGCCCTTGTTTGTTTAGCAGGTGCAGAATGACACTTAAATGTGTCTTTGGCCATCTAAAAGAAAGTTGCTGATGTCTACTCATGGGATTACTCATTAAAAAAAAAATCCACCTGAATATCCCTGCTTTGTGCTTTATAGTATCTGTGAAGCAGAAGGGGAGCGGTTTCTGCAGGACTGGAGGGCAGAAACAGAGATGTTCTCTGCTGATGTTAAGCAACCAGGACTTAAGATATCAGAGCTATAAGACAAGCTCAACTCAGGAAGGCTTTGAAAGACTATTTTAATAGGGAGCCACAGTAATGTGTGTTGCTGTAGTGTGCTCTGCCTGCCATTGTTTGCTTGGTTGTTGGGTTTTTTTACATTCCAGTATGAACCTTGTAATGGACAGTGTGTGTGTGTGTGTGTGTGTGTGTGTGTGTGTGTGTGTGTGTGTG
>ML685802.1:13040618-13069381 GCA_007922175.1 Pelusios castaneus | reverse complement strand
TAATACAACATTGCAAATGCACCTATTGCTATTACCTGTGAATGAGGTCAGCCCCAGCCAACATATGCTGTGAATTAATAAAGATTAATACTTTTATCCTGAACCCACGCAAACAGACATTTATTACTGAATGAAAATGTGTAAATACAGTGAAATTACCTCTGAAGAGAAGAGAATAGTCATTTTCATTTCACAAACATACACTAGCGGTGTCTCTCACAGCTCATTGTGCATGCAGCTGTGATTCTCTATATTTTCCCCAGGGTGGAGTGATAGGGTTCATGCACTGGCCCTGGACGCCGCATGCTATGTGGATGGGGGCGTGTAGAGAGGTGCTGGAATTTAGTTCACTTTGAAAATGCAGAGCAAGGCGAGCAGGGATCTATTGAGTCTAAAGGTCCGTCAAAGACAGTAGCATGTCTGTTTGCTCCCTGAGAAGCGCTATCATTTCTTTCTGCTTGTTTCTCCTGCCCTCCTTATCCCCATCCAATCTGACCTCAGGCATCATCCTTCTGCTTGATATTTGAAGCATCAGAGGCTTGTCAGATCAACTGGAACATTTTCCTTTGTCCTTTTCTTTCTCCTCCTTAACTGTCTGAGCTGTTCTGCTGGTGTGACTGGAGGGACCCTCAAGGTAACATTTGTAACTGCAAAAAAAATAGTGAAAAGAGGTACTATTGGAAATGCATTCACTCTTCTTGATCCACACAAGTTACAAGCACGACCCTCTCACTTCTGCTGGGAACTGTGGCATTTCCAGCCACAGTGAGTATGGCCCAGGAAGGGTGCCTAGCTAGACAATAAGAAGGGGAGCTCACAGGCAGGCAGGGCCGTCCCTGGGGGGGGGCGAACAGGGTGATCGCCCTGGGCCTCACGCGTGCCACAGCCCCTCCTCCCACGGCCGGCCCGCTGCGTTCGGCAGTGAGTCGGGCCGGGCCGGCTATGCCCTGCCCCTGGGATGGCCCTCCCCGCCCCCAGGGTGGAGCAGGCAGGCCCAGGGGCAGCACACGTGGGGTCCGGCCTCTGGGTCAGGCTGCCTCACACTGCTGGCTCCCCCGGCCTCCTGGCTCGGGGCCGGAGCCGGCTCCCCTCCGCAGCTGGCCTCCCGGCCCAGGGCCAGCTCCCTGGGGGGCGGGCCCCACTTTGGCCAATTGGCCCTGGGCCCCGCTCCCCCTATGGGACAGCCCTGCAGGCAGGAGTATACTCAGATAGGGCAACTGACTGAAACCTAGCACCATTTTCCACAGTCAGAGGTGACTTTAACTGATATCTCACTGCTGAGAGTAACAGACATGGAAAAGGAACAATTGCTGCAGGCCTCTGGCTGCAGACATAAGGTTGGTATGCTGCTAACCAGTGAGCTGCAATGATACCTCCTGAAGTAATTACTGAATGACCTGGCAAAGTGTCCTACCAAAGCAGAAGAAATAAGGCAGCCCTCCCCAGAAACCTTTGGCAAAGGATTGCAGACTACTTCCAGGAAAGCTTCCTTGAAATCTCTATGGAGGATTCATGGGGCATTCTGGTACATATAAAGAAACTGTTCTGCAGGGCCCCCTCTGCCTAACTGTTGAGAAACAGATGGCACCTCTATCTCTATTGATTATTTCATTACTTCTTGCAACATGTTTAAAAAAGAGTAAATGACAGACGTCTCCCTGCAATATCAAAGTAAACTACATATTTACCAGAGGTTCCTTCCCCTGCATCAGGATTACCTGTGCTGGACTGCTAGAAGTGGCTTGTTCACTCTGGAGTCAAAAAAGAGGTCCAGTCTCACAGCACCACTGGCCCTCCAGTCATCTGTCCCCTATTCTTCTTCAACCAATACTTTGTCCTCAAGGTTCACTATTGTAGCCTGTGATTCCAGGTCCCGCAAAGTATCAATGGGACACTTGAGGGTGGGGGCGGTGGTGGGATAACCACTGAGATGGGGCAATTGATGCGGTGGGTACTGAGTGATTACAGAGAACTCTTTCTTGAGTATCTGGCTAGTGAATCTTGCCCACATGCTCAGAGTTTAACTGACCACCATATTGAGGGTCAGAAAGTGATTTTCCCCCAGGGCAGATTGACAAAGGCTTGGTGTTTTTTCGCCTTCCTCTGTGGCATGGGGCGCAGCTCACTTGCTGGTGGATTCGTTGTACCTTAAAGTCTTTATCACATGATGTGAGGACTTTATAACTCAATCGTAGGTTAGGTGTCTATTACAGGAATGGGTGGCTGAGATTCTGTGGCCTTCATTATGCTGGAGGTCAGACTAGATGACCATATTGGGTACGTCTACACTTAGAAATTAAGTCGACTTAAGGAGGCTTAAGTTGACTTAACTTACTCTGCGTCTACACTGGGCTTTCCTTATGTTGACTTAAGCAGGTCCTTAAGGCGAATGAAGGAAAAATTAAGTTGACTTTATAACACCTCGTTTTAATTCGAATTAATGCTTAAGTTGACCTTATTAAGTCGACTTAAGCCATTGTGGATGCAGCGTAGCCCTAAGTTGACCTAAATGCCCTCCAGACCCTCCTCCCCATCTCCCTGACCTCCCTCCCAGAGTTTCTGTCACAGGAAGAGCCTGTCTTGGCCAACTACAGGGCAGGACACAGCCCTGCCATCCCTGCACCTCAGATCTGGCCAGGCCTGCCTCTGCAAGCATGGCAGAGCAGAGCAGCCAGTGCCAGAAGCGATCCCCTTCCTGGAGCCACCAGGAAAATCCTGGACTTTCTGGCCATTTGGGGGAAGGAAGCACTTGCTTACAGGCTGCAAGGCAGCCATTGGAACAGGGAGATATATGCCTCCATCTCTGAGGCTCTGGCTGCCAAGGGCCACACCCGGGACACCTAGCAGGTCCGGGTCAAAATCAAGTACCTGTGACAGGGGTACCGGAAAGCCCGGGAGGTCATGCTCCAGACAGGGACAGCACCCCTTCCCCCCGCTCCCACTGTTAAAACCAGCTGCATGCCTTCCTGGGGCAGGAGAGTGGCAGCCTCCCAGCCCACACCATCAACTCCACCAAGCCCTCCTCCCTCAACGACAACCAGGAGGAGGACTCGGGGGACGAAACTGTGGTGCTGGAGGAAGGGGAGACCAGTGCCCAGCAGGAGCAGGAAAGAACTCGTCAGCCCTGGAGCCAGCTGCCAGCCCAGAGCTCATCCCTGCCCCGACGGCCGACCCAGCCTCACAGCAGGAGGGAGAGGAGCAGGTTCCCTCTACCCCAGAAGACCCAGGCGAGGGGACATCATGCCAGACATCTGCTGGTGAGTGCTCCACACTCTCTCACTCCCTCCCTGTGGGCAAGGCTGGGCATGCCTGTGGGACAGGGAATGCAGGGGAACATGGCCCAGGGACAGGCAGGGTTGGGGGGGAAGGCTCTCCCACAGGGGCAGAGGGCTGGGGGCAGGTGAGGGGTCTGGAATTGAGGGGGGGGTATCATAGGCTGGAGCACCAAGGACAAACAACATGCACCTGACAGTGCTGGCACATGCCCTCAGGAGAGACTCCTGAGGCAGGGCTGCCTGCTCCTTACCACTGTGGTCACTGCACCCGACCTGGGCAGCAGAGCACACTGGCGTGTACCATGGGGTCCCTGTCCTGAAGGACAGGGACTGGGAAGCAGAGGGATGGTCAGGGGACAGCAGCTGCTGTCAGGCTGCACACCGCACAAGCTAATGGGAGGGGCCCTCCTCTTTGCTTCTTCCCAGCAGCCCCTGTGCCTTTGACACATGGCACTTCTAGCACCCCAGCAGGCCTGATCTGGAGGAGAAGGAGGGTGCATCGCTCATGGGACGAGCTCTTCGAAGACCTGGTCCACATCAGCGAGCAGACTGAGGCACGCCTGGCGGCACGGCAGGAGCAGGATGATGGCCACCATAGGGTCGAGCAGAGGCTGCTCAAGCGAATGCTCGACCTCATCAAGCAGCAGACCCAGTCCCTGGAACACCTGGAGGAGTGCCTGTTCCCGCAGGGTCCCGCCCTGCGCCCCAGAAGCAGCTCTTCTCCCCGGCGGGCCAGGACACAGGGCAGACTTCAGCAGGCCCGGGAGCCACCTTCCAGAGGCCACTAGCACCAGCCCCTCCTCCCGACCCCCCTCCCTCCCCTGACCCTCTTCTCTCCCCCCTCCCCCCCATCCCCCCCTGAATAAACACCCAGTACACCATTATACGTTCTGTTGTGTTTTTGTATTGGTTTTGAGATGGGGCAAGATGGGTGTGTGAGGGTCGGGGCAGTCATGGGTGGGTGGTGGAGCTGACGGGGCCGGGGAGCAGGCCCACCCCACAGCGGTCTTCACTGTCAAAGTGTGCCCTCAGGGCATCCCGTGTGAGCTGTGATTGCCGCTGGAGCCACTCAGTCTGGGGCAGGGTGTCATCGGGCTGCTCATACTGTGCAGTGAGCCACTCGGCCTCAGCTTCCCAGATGTGGGGGAGCCTTTCCCCCCCACAGCTTGCAAAAATTGTGCAGGCAACAGCATGCTCTGACAGCCTCCAGCAGGTTGCTCTCACCAAGCTGCAGACAGCTCAGGAGGGCCCTCCAGCAAGTCTTCAGGTGTCTGAAGGCACGCTCAACAACACTGCAGCACCGGTTGAGCCTCTGGTTGAAGAGGTCCCTGCTGTCATCCATGCAGCCCATGTATGGCTTCATAAGTCAGGGGAGCAAGGGGTAGACAGCATCTCCTATGATCAGGACGGGCACCTGCACGTCCCCGATGGTGATGGTGTGGTCGGGGAAGAAGGTGCCCACCTGCATGAGCCTGTACAGGGTGAAGTTGCACAAGATACATGTGTTGTACACGTTCCCTGGCCAGCCCACGTAAATGTTTTGGAAGATCACAGTGGTCCATCAGAGCCTGCAGGACCACGGAGTAGTACCCCTTGCAATTGACATAGTCCCTGGCACAGTGTGCCAGGGCTTGGATGGGTATGTGGGTGGCGTCCACAATGCCCCCACAGTTGGGGAAGCCGAGCAGGCCAGGCTGTTGAGGAGGTCATGCAGGTTGCCCGGGGTGATAAGACATGCTAGCAGGACCCGGTTGATTGCCCTGCACACCTGCATGATGACAGTCCCCACGGTGGCCTTTCCAATGCCGAACTGTTGGGCCACGGAGCGGTAGGAGTCTGGGGTTGCCAGCTTCCACACGGCGATAGACATGCGCTTGTGTACAGGCAGGGCGGGTCGAAGCCGGGTGTCCATGCACTGCAGAACAAGGGTGAGCTCATGGACCAGCTCAAGGAAGGTCCGCTTGCCCATCTGAAAGTTCTGCAGCCACAGGTTGTCATCCCAGGTGGTCCGGATGATCCACTCCCACCAGTCACTGCTGGATGCATGTGCCCAGAGGCGACGAAGTATGGAGCACACTTCGGAGAGCACCACAGGTCACTTGGGCAGCAAGGTGGGGGGCAGGCAGGCGTCTGCCTCCATGCTGGCGGCTTGCCAGCAAAGCCAGCTCCAAAGCACAAACAGCCTTAGCAATAGCTGGCAGGTGTCATGAAGCTGCCTGGCAGAGCGCAGGAGAAGAGTCTGGTCCCTGACTTGCTCAGCCTCCATGTTTCCAGGCACAATGGGGAAGGTGCTGTGCTCACTTCCTCTTTTATGGGAGTGACTAGGAGAGGGGGAGCACTTCGCAGGTGCCACATGCCACTCTTCCCACCATGCACCACTCCTAGGTCGACCTAGCCCCTGCCCGTCGACTTAAGTGTCTAGTGTAGATGCTCTAGATGGATTTAACAAGGTCAACATGAAGTCAACCTAAATATACAGTGTGGACATGCTAAGTTGACTTAACAAGGTCGATTTAAAGTCAACTTTGTTAAGTCAACTTAACAAAGTCGACTTAAATTAACAAGTGTAGACATAGCCATTGGGCCCTTCTGAACTTCAGAGTCTCAGAGTCTATAAGACCACAAAGAAGGCAAAAGGCTTCACATTCAAAGTGCTGACACAGATGCAGAGCATTCATAATTTCACACAGAAGTCCTAAACTGTACAGACATTTTCCCAAATTGTATCAACCTTTCCAGGTGCTACCTACATACTTTATGAAATATTGGTTTGGGCAGCAGGTTCACCACACAGAGACAACATAATATCACACTTTCCAAAAATTAATTTCTGTTTCCACTAGGTGGCAACCATAAACCTTGTCTGCACATCAAACTGTAACTAGGAAGTTTCGGAGAGTGGCAGATACACTATAGGTGTAAACTGGAAAGCTTCTCCATGGTGACTGAGATGATGTGTTGCTTATTATGGATGGGTGAGCTGCACTCATGTTTGTGTTCATAAAATTGCATACTTCAACTCATTATACCCCACACAGCCAATCTTGGAAAATGTATTTAGTTCAAAGAGCCTGTAGAAAGCTTATTAGCCAACAGGCATTTTCAACCTTTTGGGCTCTATGGCTATGTCTACACTTGGGAATTTAGGTCGACTTTACTAAGTCAACTTCACTAAGTCGAATTAAGTTGACCTTAGTAAGTCCATTTAGAGAGTCCACACAGGACTCTTAAGTTGACTTAAAGCTGGCCTTACTAAGTCAACTTAGATAGTCTACACTAGACTCTCTAAGTCAACTTGTTAGGTCCAGGGGGAGGCGAAGCTCCTTTGGAGCCTCGCCTCCCCAGGCTAGGGTAATTGCCCACATGGTGCTCCAGCTGCAAGGGAACATCCAGGGGCTCCCCAGCTGGAGCATGGTCCTGGGCAGAAAGGAGCCACGTGCTCCCTTCTGGCCAGGACCACTGGGGTCCCGGGCAGAAAGGAGCTCTGCGATCCCTTTTCCCTGGGATCTGAGCGGTCCCGGGGAGAAGGAAGCCGGGATGAGCCACTAGCGACTTCCTGTGGAGAAGGGGGCAGGGGTTCCCTTTTTCCCCTGCCCTGCCCTAAGTCGACTTACCCTGTAGGTCGACTTAGGGTGTCCACACTGCTTAAGTCGACTTAAGCATTAAAGTCAACTTAAAAGCAGGTATTATTAAGTCGACTTTAAATTTCCTTAAGTCAACTTAAGCAGCAGCTTAAGTCGGCTTAAGGAAACTCCAGTGTGGACGCAGAGTAAAGTAAGTCGACTTAAGCCTGCTTAAGTTGACTTAATTTACTAGTGTAGCTGCACCCCCATAAGACTGTGGTGAACATTCCTGCAAAAGTCTATATTGGTTTAGAACTTGACATTTTATAGTCAAATAGCTAATTTACTGAGCATTAATTCTAATTTACTGTGTTAATTATCAAGTGTGCTCTTTCCTTTGACCTGTTTTGGGACACAGGCTGAGCTGTGAGAGCACGAGGAGATGCCACCTCACAATCCCTTTTTGATTGTTCTGAAAGTTATGAAACACAAATCTGACTGACTGCTAAGAAGCTCCAGAGCTTGAAGAGCTGCAAGAGCATGTTCAATATTTTCTTGTTTCCTTGTACTCCCCCATCTGTCTGAATCTATTTGTTGTAATCTCCTTTATAACTAGATTGCAAGTTCTTTGGGGCAGAGACCATCTTTTTGTTCTGATTATATAGCCTCTAGCACAACTGGATTCTAGTGGTTCCATGTTTCATAGCTAGGAAATGAGGTCCCTACCCGCAGACAGTAACTCCCAGAAATCTTTGGCAGTCTTTACTCGTTCTTGTCTTCAGAGCTTCCTTTTGTTCATATCCCTGCTTCCTCCTCCTACTTTTTTCTGGGTGCAGTTAATTCACACTCTAGATCAGTAGTTCTCAACTCCTGGTCTGCGGGCCCCTTTCAAAATGGCCTGCACTCCAAAGGATGCCAAACAGCTGTAAATTTGCAGTCAATAAAAATGTATGAAATTTTACTGCTGTCCACAAGTCCATAATTAAAAGAAACTGTCCATAAAAAACTCTCTGCATATAAAAGGAGCGGGGGGGGGGGCGCAGCTCAGCACAGTGAGCTGAGCAGTTGGATGCTGCCTCCTGGGTCCCAGTGCTGGAAGCCTTCCACTTCTATGCATGATGGGCTGTCCAGCATACATAGAAGTGAAAGCCTTCCAGCACTAGGACACAGGAGGCAACATACAACTGCAGGGGCTACACTTGAGAACTGTGAAGGAAGCCCTGTGTGGGCCCATTCATCTGATATAGGGGGCAGAGACTGGGGAAAGATCCAGGGTACATGAGGCCAGCTGATGTGGTGGGAGTGGTCAGACACATGTTAGCCTTGTACTTAAGTCAGCAGTACTCAGCAATTACTTCAACTGCTCTCCATGGCAGGGCCCCAGGGTGTCAGGGGCCCTTTTATGCAGCTGGATTCCTGCCCCTGTGTATCCCATTTCGACTGTTTCCACAGGAAGAATCATGGAGCCTCCAGCAAAGGCTGCTTCTGCACGCAGAGAGCCTGGCTGAGCACCAGCAGGGCATAGTCAAGAAAGATATGCATGGGACCCCTCTATGCTCCCAGAGAGGGATTCATGCTACATTATGCCTGATACTGCCTGTGGTGAGATCCCTGCCACTCCTCCCCAGGTCCTTCCCCATTGCCCCCACCATCCCCTAGCCTGGCATTCCTACTTTTATCCTCCTCCTGCCTCTCGCCCCATTTCCCCCTCTACTTTCCCATCTCTCCAGACCAGCAGTCCTACCTTTCTTCTGCTGCTGGTGTTATAATATGATTTTAATATTATAGTTCATGGTATTTCTAGTGGTAAAAAGTTCACCATGGCAGTAAAAGAACTCATCTTTAGATCTTCATGCCAGTAAAAACTAAAATGGAAGGTTGGCAACCCTGCATGCTCCCTTCCCACTGGCTCGGAGGTGGGCTGCAGCCACCAGCCTCCCGCCCAGTCCCAGTGCACAGCCAGGAGGTGACGTGCAGCACCTGGGAGGCTGGGCTGCAAGAGGATGCCAACCTGGTTCCCCCCAAGTCTGGGAGGAGGGAATGAGGCCACAAGCCCAGGCTGGAGCCACAGGTAAGTGGGGGGACACAGTGCACAATGCACCTGGCTCGGCTGACCAGCCCTGCATAAGGAGAGGAGAGTAGGGGATGCAGAACGTGCTGGGGGAGCCCCTCAGCACCTTCTGTCCTGCACATTATGAAGGGACAGCTCAGCTCCTCTGTGGAGGAGGCTGCCCTATAGTATCCAAGACACTGGGCTGCAGGGCTGGAGCAGCAGGTAAGTGTGAGAGCTGAGGGGGATCACCTGGCCCAGCCTGCCCCTTCTTAGGATGTGTGGGGCACAGGAGGCACTGTATGTCATGAAAGGCCAGCCTGGTACCCTCTCACCCCTCTGCCCAGGCTAGGGGTTGAGGCTGCCCCATCAGAGACAGCACTACACAATGGGTAAGCACAGGGAATAGGGACAGCAGACCCAAGTCTGCATTTGTAACCCCCCATGCCTCCAGTCCCCTCTGCAGACATAACCCCCATGGGTAACTGGGGGCGGTATTGTGAAATCTCCTGACCTGCACAGGGGGTGTGAGGTTGAGAGGGGGGTGCGAACATAGGCTTGCCCCCCAGGTGCCAGAGACCCTCGATATGTCACTAGACACCTGGCTGTGAGCCCAGCTCATGGGGTGCGAGAGGCTGAGGCCAGGCTGCTACCCCAGGATGCGTGCTAGCCGCATGTGGCTGCAACCCTGTCACTGGCAGCTCCAGAGGAAGGCAGCAGGGCAAAGCCCCCACCCAGACAAGAAGCTTCCCCCCCCCCCCAGCTGCCCTATCCCCAGTTTGGCTGGACCACTTTGATTGGCTGGAGGGAAAGGCACTTTTCACATATTCATTTTGTTAGTCTTTCAGACTCAGGCATTTTTCACAGGTTCACTGGGCCCTTTAAGGATGTTGGACTAGCAATGGGAAAGGATCTCCCAAAAGACTGCTATAAAACTGTCTAAGTGGGAGGGGGGAGTTTTGTTTTGAGGAACATGCAGAGTTTGTTTCAGTTTAATTTCTCCTGTTCTGACTGAGAAGGTGGAAGGCCTAGTTTTTGCTGATCTGTACTGTTGCTTATGCATTCAACTCTAATTTTAATCCCCTTTCAAATTAGTAAAGTTCTGTTAAACCAGTCCTGACTGCTATCTGCTTTATTCAGCTGCTTCTGCTAACAAAGGAAAGGTAGCTGTCCTGAGAGGGTTCAAACAGGAGACAAGTGGAGAGAGCAGACAAGTTGCTGAGGGAAAGCAGAGCTGCAGCCCAGAAAGCTGGTAAGGGAGAAGAGGTTTCCAGGTCCAGGCAATGAAAAGTTGTGGTTCTTCTTTGTGAAGGTCCTAACATTCCACCCCATTTCTGCCCTATCATGTTGTCTAAGCAAAAATGCCCATTTTCAAGAGCTTTACACCAGTATTTCATAAATCCAGACCCCCGCTCCCCCCCCCCAAAAAAAAACACCTCAAAGAAGCTCTGATGTCACAGAATTACAGGGAGGTTCCTCAGAAAGGTCCAATGAAGCAAGCATTTGTTGGGAGGAGGAATTATACAGTACTAGTGAGTCTGAGGAAAATGATCTGGAGGTTCCTTGTGCTGGTCTATTGCCCGAGGAGTGTGTACCTACTTATGTAAATAAGTTACCTGGTCCAAGTGACATTGCACAGTCTAAGCAAGAAAGTCCTATACAGCCAGTGCTAAAATATTTTCCACCAACAAAATTTGGCAAATCATGACAACATTTCAATCCAGCCTCGTACAAACTGTACTCCTGGTTGGAATACAGCTCACTGGAAAATGCTGAATTTTGCTTTGCTTGTTGCCATTTCACTGGAAAGGATGTAAGTAGTGGTGAAGATGTGTTTACTCACAAGGGGACAGCAACTGGAAAAAGGCTACTGAGAATGATTCAGGTCTGAGGCTGCATAACAGAAGTGCAGTCCACAAAGACTGCATGGTGGCTTGGGAGAGTTACAGACAAACACAGACAGGCAAAGGAGGCTCAGTTTTAGCCCAATTAAGTGACGCTCATAAAGAACTTATAAAAGAAAATAGACATTACGTGACTACTCTTGCAGAAATTCTTTTGTTCACTTCTAAACAAAAAATTGCTCAGCGTGGACATTGGGAAAGTGATGAGATGAGTGATAGAGGAAATTTTCTTGAACTCTTGCAGCTAGTTGCAAACCATGATCCCAGAATTCAGTCTAAAATAGATAGTTTACCTCTGAATGCCAAGTATACACATCATTCAATTGAAGATGAATTGTTAAGTATCATGAGCAGAATGGTTCTAGAGTCAGTTTCCCAAGAAGTCAAAGAAACCGGGGGGTTTGCATTAATTGCTGATGAAACAAAGGACATACGTAAGCAGGAACAAATTTCAGTGGTCCTCCATTATTGCTACAGAGGCAATATATTTGAACGATTTGTTGGCTTTTGTCCATGTCATTCACTGGATGCTACTTCATTAATGAATTATATAAAGTTATATAAACTTTGGCATGTTGAGGCATAGATATAAAAACCTTCATAGCACAAACCTATGAAGGTGCCAGGGTAATGAGTGAAGCACTAAATGATGTGCAAGCAGTTTCTGTAAGAGGTACCACAAGCTATCTATGGTCATTGTTACAACCACAGGTTGAACTTAACAGTTGTTGAGGTCTGTAAAAACCTAAATGTTGTTGAAAATTTCTTTATTCTTCTTCAACAACTATATATGTTTCTATAGCATTCTTCTGTGCATTCACATTTCACTGCATTGCAAAAAGAAACTGGGAGCAGAATTATTGAATTGAAGGAATTGTTAGACACTTGCTGAGTATGTCAGATTGCATCATGCTTAGCTGTTAAAGCAACACTTTCGGTAATTTTATTGCTTCTGAATATAATCAGCAATGAATCGAATTCTGAAAGAAGTACAGAGGCATGTGGCACTCTAAATCAGATAGACTTTTGCTTTGTGTTTTGTATGAATCTTTTTAGTGAAGTGCTTCTTGAACTTAAAGTGATATCAGATTACTCACAGAAATCAGATTGTGATGTGGCTCAATCTTGCGTCCTTCTTAACTCTTTGATTGATAAACTGCAAGATCTGAGGGATCATGAGGAGAATTTTTAAAAAAATATGACTGATGTAAAGATTATTGCAGAAAAAAAATTCCATCAAAATGCAAACTAAAGAAAAGAGAATCCGCTGTATGTCCCCATAATTTCAAAGCTATGTTACTGAACTCAACACAGCAGAAAGTATGCTTCCAAAAACTGACCAGTATTTTAAAGTATAGATGTTCCTTCCTATTTGTGATCGCACCATCGGTGAACTTAAATAACGATTTACAGACAACTCACATGTTTTAAATGGGGTCAGTACATTCTGTACAAAGTGTGATTACTTTCTTGATTCAGAGAAACTCAGACTATTTGCAAGACATTACAATAGTGACATAGACAGATTTGAAGCAGAACTGAGACTATTTCCAAAAGTTCTAGTGAGGTATGAATGTGAAGTAAAAATTGGACCAAGTGCTTAATCTACTTGGCTATGTCTACACTTGCAATTTAAGTTGATTTAAGGAGGCTTAAGTCAACTTAAATTAAGCCATGTCCACACTAGACTTTCATTAAGTCCATTTAAGAAAATCCTTAAGTCAACTTAATGAAAGCTTAAGTTGACTTAATAACTATCAATCATTAGGTAACTTAAGTCTCCTTAGGTCGACCTAACCCTTCTTTAGGTCGACCTAAGCCCAGTGTGGATGCATAAGTCCACTTTATTAAGTCGACCTAAGGGCAGTTAGGTCGACTTAACAAAGTGGACTAAGTCGACTTAAAGTGTTGCCACTTTGTTAAGTTGACTTAATAAGGTTGATTTTTAAGTCAACTTAAAGTCGAGCTTATTAAATGGACTTAACAAAGTCAACCTAACTTCTCCTAGTGTAGACGTAACCCTTAAAGAACTGAAAATGTCTTTCAGTGAACTCTCAATTGTGTACTATTGCCATCACCATACCTCCATCAAATGCAGTCTGTGAATGGACATTTTCATGTGTGCGTCAAATTAAGACCTATCTGAGGAACAGTATGGGTGATGAACACCTATGTAACATTGCTATACTGACAATAGAAAAGAGACTCTCCAAAGTTCTTGATCCTGAAGCAGTGGTTAACCGCTTTGCAGAATTGCATAAAAATCGGCAGATTCCACTTCTGTAGATATTTACATGTGTATTTTGCCTCTGTTCTCCTCCCTCTCACTGACTTCCCACTTGATCAAATTGCAAAAAAAAGACATCTCACACATGAGGAAGAACAGCACCAGGCTGGGCTAACTCCCTAACACCTCACAGTATGCATGCTGTCACCCTTTCATTTCTGAAAGATCTCCACGACCAGAGGTTATCAGCTCTTCTTTATTCGTAAATCTCATTCAATTCTTTTGCAATTTCAAATTCCAGACTGTACTTCCTGTGAAGGATCACCCCCATATGCTCTTTACATAGCATATCCAAAGTAGTTCTCACACTTACAGTCTAAAAGTCCCCAGATAAGCTCAAGTTGATCGAAACAAAGTGATTTACCCCAGGTGACACAGGCCCATTGATCACAGAAACCATCAAGAAGTCTGCTCACAGCCCAAGTTTACAAAAAGCCCCTTAGATTAATGTCACCTTCATTTCCTTCTTGCTTGTGACTGACATCTGATTCTATTTGAAGACATTGTACAGCAGAGGACTATTTTAGATGGTCATTGTGCAGTGTAACAGGAGGGTAAGGGCTGATCCTTTGGGAATGATTGAAACAAGAATCACAAAGAAGAGCTGCTATGCAGACTCTGGTGATCTTCCTGAGTCTGAAATGAAGGAGAAAGCCCATTTGTGTACTGCCAGCTTGATCAACCAGACCTTGGATAAACAGCAAGTCTTGGCTTTCTTACCTGGCCAGGGGTTGTCTTGTCTCAGTTTGCTCTGCTTCCTCTCACTGACACTTTGTGTATTCCTGGATGTGCCTGTACTGCTACTAGCTCAAAAGTAAGCAACTGTATTTGAAAGAAATCTATTACAAGTGTTCTATCCTGTCTAATTTGTACATAAAATGTTTACATGGAGACTAGTTTGGAAGCTGTTTTCCTTGTTGTAATTTGAATTTGGCTGGTTAATGCTTGCTTGCAGTATAAAGAGCAAACTGTGTCACTTAAGTTCCAAAGGGGTAGCCGTGTTAATCTATTGCAGAAAAACAACAGAGCCCTGTGGCACTTTTTAACAGATTTATTTATTGCATGAGCTTTTGTGGGAGAAAATCCCACTTCATCAGACACTTTGAAGATGGGAAACTAACAGAATGGGAGGAAATTAAATGCAGGGGAGTGTATGACATACATAGGATCAGGTCAGACTGTAACAGCAAATCAAAATCAAAATAGGTGTTAGGATTCAAAACCTGGGGAACAGCACATAGAGGAAGGTGAGGTCAAATCACCTGTTGTAATGAGAGAAAATTCATAGTCCCTGTTTAACCCCAAGGCAACTGAGTCAAATTTGCATATAAGTTCAAGTTCTGCAGTTTCTCTTTGAAGCAGGTCCCAGGGAGAAAGGAGAAAGGAGCCTGGTTTCCTTCTCCCCGGGACCATGCCCTAGGTTGACTTATAGAATAATTTGACCTAGGGCGTCCACACCGTCTTTAGGTCGACTTAACAATCGACTTAATTATTAAGTCGACCTAAAGGTTGGTAGTAATTAAGTCGACTTAAGGAACTGCTTAAGTTGATTTAATGAAAACCAGGTGTGGACAACTTAATTTAAGTTGATTTAAGCTTCCTTAAGTCGACTTAAATTGCCAGTGTAGACATAGCCTTTGAGCATGTGGGCCTCAGTTAGTGCAAATTTATTTTTTATGAATATTAGATACTGTTATTTACCTGGTTTGTGGTTGCACAATGCTGTCTGCTGACAGCATGTGATTCAGTAGAAGAACAAGTAGATGGCAGTGCTGTTTCATAGTTCAAAGCTACAATCCTTCACTTCTGGATTTGTCAAAAATCAGCATTTCAATTCAGCACTAGAAAGGACAATAGAACAAAAAGCACAGTGATAAAACTCCTTCACAGTATAAACACTGCCCACTAATCAATCTGTGAATTATGGCCCAATAATTTTGATAATCTTTAAATTCAATTACTGTCTTTCAGTATTCTACATCATCCTCATAAAGAAGAGAAGAAAAATAGTGGAATGAAGAAAATGCAATCCCATTTTAATCCATGTGTTTTTATTAAGCTATGAAGCAGTACTATTTTACATTCAATTTGCTTTCAGATCTATTTCTTCATTTCCAACCCAGGCTCCAATGATAAATTTAAAACAATAAAGTTGTAATACCTAATGCCTAGTCCTTAGGAAACTGCTGATTAGTTCACACATAAAGCTGTGCTACTTGAACTATACCCTACTGGGGACACAGTTATATTGGTTATGCTGGAGTAGTTTATTTCTGTACGGGTAGGGAAATAAGTTATATCAATGATTTGGTAAGGTTGGTATACCAATAACCAGTAATAAGGCACCTTTTTACTGATAACTATGTCCCCACTAGGGGTGTACTGGTATAACTATACTGGTAAAAAAAAAAAAAAAAAGAATCAGACCCGTAACTAACACAACTGAAAATTTGGAGAGTAGTCAGAATTGTACTAAGTCAGAATTGGTTTCACAAACACAAGAAAAAGGACATAAATAACTAGTATGAGGAATGTTATTCTTCTTTCATCTCCCATTTCCACCTGTTGGTTCACATGGAATCTCAGGCCATGTCTACACTGAAAATGATCCCCGACGCAGTGGATTCGATTGAGCGGCCAGTGTAGACCCCCCTCAGTCAATCCCTGATGTACTCTCCCTTCAACATAATAGCTCCACCCCTCCAAAAAGAATACCGCTGTGTCAAAGGGAGAGAATTTCCCATCAATGCAGCCAAGTGAAGACACTATGGTAAGGGTCAGTAAGTAGGTTGATTGGAGATATGCATTCTACTGTGCATAGATTGTGTAGCTCCTGTCAATTTAGTGCAGCAATGTAAACAAGGCCTCAGGAACAGACACTTACAACTAGTAACAGACATGAGATTTTCACTACAATTTACAACACTTCGCAACAAGTGAAAACTAATGAATTTTCAACTTTCTAAATGTACAGTGAGCCTCTATTGTAGTTCTTAGTTTTGTCAGAAAACAAAAGGGTTTTTAGTTTTCTTTGTAAGGAAAGAAGTCAGCTTGGAAACCTGAAAAGAAGAAGGAGGGAGAAAACAATAACAACAACAACTATCTGCCCCAGATATTCACCAGTATCTTAACTTAGCTTATTCCTCTGGAGAGCTGGCAGACCTTGTTTCCATCTACGTATGTGACCAGGGCTGTCCCGTGGGGGGAGCAGGGCCTAGGGCCAATTGGCTGAAGCAGGGCCCCGTCCCCATGCTGGAGGAGAGCGTGGTGGGCTAATCGGCCCGCTCCGCCCCCAAGTGAGCCGGCTCTGGGCCGGGAGGCCCAGGCTGCCAGCATGGGGAGCCGGCTCCGGCCCAGGCCTCGACGGCCGCCTGTTGCAAGGGGGGGCTGGCTCCAGCCCCAGAGGCTGAGGCCACCTGCGAGTGGGAGCAGAGCCCGGGCCGGGAGGCTGAGGCTGCCTGCGGCAGGGAGCCAGCCATGTGGGGCAGGCCGGCTCAGAGGCCAGGCCCCACGTGTTCTGCCCCTGGGCCTGCCTGCTCCACCCTTGGGACATGGAGGACCCCAGGGACCAGGCATAGCCCTTCCGGCCCACCCCATCCTGCCCCGCTGCCTTCAACTCGCTCCCAAAGGCAGCAGGGTGGCTGTGGAAGGAGGGGCTGCGGCCCGCTGGGAGTGGAACAGTGTGGGGCCCACATAACCACAGGGCCCGGGGCGATCACCCCATTCCCCCCCCCTCCCCAGGGATAGCCCTGTATGTGACACATCACTAGATCATCATCTCTGCCAATTAGACTAACCATCACATGCATCCTCCCCCGCCCAAAAAAAAATATTAACAGGAAGAAATAAACAGAGAAAATTCCCTCCGGTGCACACAGAGGAGGCCCCCAAATAACTATCATTGAGTTTGGTGTCATCATAAAAAGCTTTCTTGTACTGGTGCCAAACAGAGAAGAAAAATCTCAACCGTATGTTAATCAATACAAGATCTGTATTCTATAAGACATTTCACAGTCCACGCTCTAAGTGCTGAGCTGTTTCCCAACCTCATCAGGAAATTTGACTGACTGATACAGTAAGAGCAATGCTAGTTTGACACTGGCAGATCAAGGGCCAGGTCATGTTAAGGTCCCATGTCTTAACTATGCAAGACTTCTCCCTGTGAAGATGAATCACTCAACTGGACTTTTCCCATCAGCTGAGTTTGCAACTCAGAGTACATGGCAGAAGGGAGAATAAAAACCGCAGACAAAAGGAACTTGATATCTCTATGCTGCTTGGACTCTGGGGACAATGTGTTTCTAGGCATAAGAAAGAGATCCCCAGTTACTTAGCCTGGGTTAGCCCAAAGATCATATTGAATTTGTTGATTATAGCAGCTTCTATTACCTTTTGAAACTATTACCTTTTTTTAAACTATTACCTTTTCAAATTTAAGTTTGTAACTCATTTGTGTCTCGATGGTTACCCACTTAACCTTATTAAAAATCCCTTGGCTTCCTTTTTCTATTTAATAATTTTTATATAGGTTATTATATATAATTACAGAATCATAAAATCTTAGGGTTGGAAGGGACCTCATGAGGCCATCTAGTCCAACCCTCTGCTAAAAGCAGGACCACTTCCACTAAATTATCCCAGCCAGGGTTTTGTCTAACCGGGCATTAAATGTTTGTAAAGATGGAGATTTCACCACATCCCTAGGTAACCCATTCCAATGTTTCACCACCCTCCTTGTGAGAAAGTTTTTCCTAATATCCAACCTCGATCCCCACAGCTGCAACTTGAAACCATTGCTCTTTGTTCTGTCCTCTGTTACTACTGAGAACAGCCTAGCTTCCTCCTCTTTGGTAGTTGAAGGTTGCTACTAGATCCCCCCTTAGTCTTCTCTTCTGCAGACTAAATAAGCCTACTTCCTTCAGTCTCTCCTTGTAATCATGTGCCCCAACCTCCTAATCATTTTTGTTGCCCTCCACTGGACCCTTTCTAATTTGTCAACATCCTCTCTGTAGTGGGGAGCCCAAAACTGGACACAATATTTCAGATGTTGCCTCACCAGTGCCAAATAGAGGAGAATAATCACATCCCTCAATCTGCTGACAGCACTCCTACTGATGCAGCCCAATATGCCATTGGCCTTTTTGGCAACAAAAGCACACTGTTGACTCATATCCAGCTTCCCGTCCACCATAACCCCCAGGTCCTTTTCTACAGTGCTGCTACTTAGTTGATTGGACCCCAGCCTGTAGCAGTAAATGGAATTTTTCCATTCTAAGTGCAGGACTTTGCACTTGTCCTTGTTGAACCTCATGAGATTTCTTTTGGCCCAATGCTCCAATTTGTCTAGGTCTCCCTGAATCCTATCCATGCCCTCCAACATGTCTACCATTCCCCCAGCTTGGTGTCATCCGCAAACTTACTGAGTGAAATCTTACTGTGCAATCTATCCCATCATCCAGGTCATTAATGAAGATGTTGAACAGGACCAACCCCTGGGGAACACCACTCATTACTGATTGCCACCTAGACATTCAGCCATTGATCTCTACCCGCTGAGTCCAATGATCTAGTTGGTTTTCTATCCACCTTACAGTCCATTCATCCAACCCATACTTCCTAAACTTGCTTATGATTGGTTATAAACATTGTCTTTTGATAGTGAAATCTAAGATGTAACTGACTTTGAGTAAGTGATTGGTCTTTTGTGATGGGAGTAACCTGACACTTGCTGTGATCTTGGTGTAGGGACCAACTATCAAAGAGGTATGTTCACCTGGGTGGCAAGATACACCTGCTCTCTGTGGTTCCTACTCTATCCCACTTCTGCTACAAGAACAACTCAACCTCTCTTGTCCAGATCACCGCTTTTCCTGCAGTGGAAACATTCAAGAAAACTTCTTCTCTATCACTCAAGTATTCAATATATTTATATTAAAGAATATAATTAGCTGCTGCCATGCTCCTATATGTTTATTTTAATACAAAATCTGAATAACTGGAGGCAGGGTAAGGTTAGCACCAGTGCTCACTTCAATACTATTACATTTTGAACAGTCAGGGTTTTCATCTTCTTTTAGTCACTGCTCTGAATTTAGGCAATGCTCCTCTCCTCATCTAATCAGCTGGTTAAGTTCAATTAGTACTGAAAAAATCCAGTTGGGTGCTGCTTTGTGCTCCTGATTGTGTTTTTCAGTGCAAAAATGAAACGAACTCACTGAAGAGGCTGTGGGAAGAGACCAAAGAACCAAAAGAATGTAGAAGTTTAAAAGCTGCTTTCCCCCCACCCTTCCACTTCAAGCACTAAGCAGCTCCTGGCTGTGTTTGTTAAGACTAAATGAAACTGACAGGATGGTAGGGTGGAAGGAATAAGGCTGTGCGGGAGGCAAAGGGTCATTAAATTCAGAATTGGCTGAATGGTGAGAAGAGAAGATAGAAAGTCAAACAAGAAAAAATGAGCTAAAAACAAAAATAAGATATAAAAATACAGGGAAAAAATGTTTTTCTTTCTAGACAATACTCCCTAGAATTCATGGTACTAGATTATTTTAAAATCATTATAATTTCTATTATTAATTGATGTCAGTATTTGGGCCCCATTGTCTTAGGAACTGTATAATAGAGAAGACCCAAACTAGGCCCAGAGAGTTGCCACCTAATTTCAAAAACCTCCATCTCTAATGTGATCCTAGCAGAATACTAACATGCTACATGGTTGCATTTCTTAGTGCAGAAGAGACATGGGGAAATGAAGGGTGCACTCTAATCAGCACTACCCCACAACCCATTGTGCTTTTGTGAAAAACAGGTAGCCCAGTGCTCATCCCAGTTACTTGGATATGCAGAGGAGCCATGGAGAAGGAATCTTCCCCAAGCAAGACATAGAGCACTCAATGGCTGGAGTAGTATCCATGGCCATTACATGGCCACCCATAAGAGAAAAAGATGTTCTTCTTTGGCCTGCTCATGACCCCTTCTTACAGCCAGGAAATGCATTCCATTGTCATTACCCTAGAGTGGGTACTCCCTTCACGTGCTGTGCACTTGCCAGCAACAAGGGTAGAAGTCACAACACTTTGCAAAAGTCAAACTCTTATGCACAGGTGCAACTTTCAGTATGCGAGTAGTCCTATTCCTAGTCTTGCCCAGCAAGAACATGGACTACTGTACTGATGTACGGCTTATTGTTACATACATATTTAAGTGCTTTACTGGAGCAGGACCCAGATAAGATTTGCACTTTCTCACAAGGCCAAACCTTGCTTACCATAAATCCATAGAAGTCAGGGGAGTTATATCAAGGGGTATGTCTACACTGGCAAGTTAGATCGACTTAAGGATGGTTAAGTCGACCTAAACAAAGCCGCGTTCACGCTGGGCTTTTCTTAAGTTGACTTAATAACACCTCCTTTTAGGCTGACTTAAAAGTTGACTTAAGGCCTGTGTAGACAGGGATTAACGCTAAATCGACTTTATTAACTCAACTTAAGGCCAATATAATAGCTATCTCTGCTGTTAAGTTGACTTAACAAAGTCGACTTAAAATGTAGTCAATTTGTTAAGTCGACTTAACAAGGTCGACTTTAAGTTGACTTAAAATCAATCTTGTTAAGTCAACTTAACAAAGTCAACTTAACTTTGTAAGTGTAGACATAGCCAAGATGTTTATGTGCCTGTTTGTATTTTACCATGTCTGTGTCAAAAGGCCTCCTTAAATAGTTCTTTTCATGCCTCTCTTCCTGTTTTGGAAAGTGCCGATGCCCAGCAAGAAAGTTTTATTATCTCCAAACATGTGAATACCCACTGACTATAAATAGCATAGATGCTTGTCTCTTTTGCTTTCCTGAAGAGAAATATTGCACATCTCTGCTGTCATTCCCAGGGAATTGTGCTTCCAGGACAAATATTATAGCATCAGAAATTTCAATTTGCTGGTGCTATAATTTTGCAGAACTGGAACTTCCAGAAGGACATTTGCAGGCCAGCAAGTACAGAGAGAATGAGAAAAACACCCAAACAGATTGTTTAAATTAAATGTGTCAGAGCACAGTAAAAATGAAATATTTCTTGTTTAGCTATATACAGATATGGGTACAAATAACATATACACTGGTTATTTCCTTGATTGATGTGCAATATCTAATTGATTGTTATTTGTATAAGTGCAGACAGATCCCACACAGCCCATGGTTAGCTCAATCAAAGCATGAAAATTAAAGACTTGTAAATAAGTCCAGCATGTCTGTCTTCTCATTTCTTACGGCAGCCACTCAGAGTTCAGTTTAAGAATTGACTATTAATCAAGAAAAGTCATAGGCTTATCAATTTATTAATTCTGGTTAGGCTCATATTTTTTCTAGAAAGTGAATAAACACAATTTTTTTTTCAGTTAGTTTCTCATCTTTCTTTAAACAGATAGGAAGGAGCTTGTTCCATTACATTCCGTCTCAGTTTAATCCCCCTTGCTGTTACGAGAAGTGGAAAATGCAATTAAATGCACTTCTGAAAGCGTTCCCTAGAGTGCTGTTTACAATATTGCCTGCATTAAGCAGCCCAAGTAAGGTGATGCATCCACTTTTTCTATGTGTCTGCTAGCTTTGAGAAACTTCAGGAAACTATTTTCAGAATCAAATAATTCAGGCAGCTGCACTTACAAAATTAAGGTTCCACTCTTTATAAAAATACTGTTAAAGATATGTGATAATATTAAATATAAAATAGTTTGAGCAGGTGACTGGTTGGACAGTGGGGCCCTGGCATGAGAGTGTGGGTCATTTCCATTTGTGCTAAGATTGCGATGACCTTTTGAGAAGGCTAACTCACTCCAGATGGGTTCTGACAACTCCTCCCTTGGCCCACATATACATTTGTGTTTAAAAAAAAATAGTTAAAAGCTACACAAGCCAGGCATATTGTTTCTCATGCAAGCTGATAACTTTATTAAGGCTTGAAACTCTTTCTCCTACAAGTAGTTATACTGAATTCATACTACTCTTGTAAGTAAGGTTTCAGAATTCAGCCCCATAGTCTCTGATGCCAAGATATTCAAAAGTGACCAGTGATTTGGGGTGCCTCCTTTGGATGGAATAACCAAAGTGACATACCTTAAAGGAGCCTGAGTTTCAGATAAGAAATGCTCACCACGCTTCTGAGAATTTAGCTTGTTTAAGTAGTCCCAAGTTGGATACTCAACCTTCAGAGCCCCCAAAATCTCAGACTCTGACTAGACAGCATTCTTAAGTATGACGTGTTACTGTTACTGTTACTGAACTCAATATCCGTTGTTTCTATAACTCACATGACATTGGATCAAATAAGATCGAGCAATGTGAACAACAATAAATAGCTACATATAATCAATGAGGGAAAAACACAAAAACAACCCCAAAATAACTAAACCAGGCCTCTTACAAAAGGAAAACTTCTGTCTCATTTACTGGTTGGCTGGCTAGGGGAATATCCACTCAGGTTAGCACACACAGACAAAACAGTTTGTCATAATTCAGACTACAAAGTTGGGTGAATGTACAATTTTTTCATGCATTTGACGAAGTGGGTTGGAGCCTGTGAAAACTTATGCTCAAATAAATTTGTTAGTCTTTAAGGTGCCACAAGACTCTCGTTTTTGCTGTACACAGACTAACATGGCTACTCCTCTGGATAGTTTATATATGTTATTTTTTCATGCATCAAAAAGGGAGATACAGTCTTGGAAAATAACTGTGTATTACTCAGAGACGTTAGTGTTTAATTTTCTAAATCAGCTACACCAGATTTATTTCTGTTATTCTTTGATGTAATTTATTCCTCTGACCATGGCATGTTTCCTATACAGTAGTTGTATCTGGCGCAAGTTTGTAGATTGAGAGTCAATCGTGTTATGCACACTATGTCACTAGTCCTGGTGTGAACATGACCTGAATGTTTTATTTCTTCTTTTCATAGTTACTGATTACTTCCTAGAAGATTTAATTATAGGGCACAGTCACTGGATGCGGATCAGTGTCCCTGCCATATTGCATTCCTTCCAGCATATGCCTGAATTAAATAATATATTTTTAAAAATTTAAATAAGGTCAAGTTGTAATCATCTAAGATTTTATTTTATGTTGCATGGAGGTTGGTAATGGTCATTCATTTTTCTAATAATATTAAAAAATGTCTGTCCAGTCTCCCACCCACATGTTATCTGCTCTTATTTAGTCTTGAATATTGTCTGGGCTATTTGTTAGGTTGCCAAGCAACTTGTATAGTCTACCTGATAGACCTTTTCACTGACTCAGAATTACAGAAGATATTTCATCTCTTACTGTTACAAAAAGTGGAAAATGCTGTTAAAATGTATTTAATAGTTATGTAGGAAGGTGTGTTATATGATATAATGGGATGTTAGGAGTGTCCATAAGGTGGGAAGCATCTTGTGTGACTCTTCAATGTACTTTTTTCTTTAAATTATCCCAGTCAGGAAGCACTTCCTATACTACTAGGTGTATTGATATTTCTTTGTTGATTTAGGAAACCAGAGTAAAAGTCAGTCATGTGGGACTATGTCAGCATGTTAAAAGTTTAGATTGTCTTTTCTTCTCTTTTAGTCATCTTTCCCCATTACAAAGTTTCCTTCAATATTTGAAGAGGAGCTGGGGAAAGATCTTTCATAACAGAAAAAGAAATAATATACTATAAATCAGAAAAATATGGAGAGTAAAAATAAACCATAAATATTAGGGGGAAATAGATGTACTATTTTAAATTACTGTAAATTTTAAGTTGTAGGTGGCTTTCAGGAAAAAGAATGTTCAGGGGATAGAAAATGAAAGCACAGTGTGGTTGATTACTCTCATGGCCGCTTAGAAAAACTCTACAATAGACAGTAGTTCAATTCCCCTCCTCCCATCTTTTCATCTCTCATCTTTTCATTCCTCCTTCTCCCGTCTTTTCATTTGCCCTCTCCATTTTCATTTTTCATTTCTCTCTTTTCTTCCTCATTTTTTAAAATTCCTTGTCCTCTATTTTTTCTTTCCTATGAACATTTCATTTTTTTTTCATCTGTGCCTCCTCATATCTTCCCTATTCCATCTTGCTTGCAGGCTGTTAACCTATTCTCCATAGAGGACCCTAAACTGACAACATTATTGCCAGGTCACAGAAAATTGAGAAGTGATGTGAAATTCATAAAATCTATTATTTTATCCTGCCCGTGATTTTCAGTGACCCCTGGCAATAGCTCCTACTAGCAAAAATGCAGCAATTACCCTTCCAGATGTCTTTATGAAAGCAGTTTATTATTTTCTCAGCTGGCCTATCATATAGCTTCTTAAAGCAAAATAGTATCTTATCTTGTGTTGAGCTACTATTTACACATAACATGGGCATATTACTTTAAGATCAGCCAGTCAATTTATATTAGTGTACTGAATCACCTCCAGAGGGACTGTAAGTGTTCAGAAACTACTTCCAATTTCATGTGCTCTCTCAGTAACTTGTTGGCACTACCAGCAGCCATTTCAGGTTTTTGTTCTTGATAGTGAACAAGGAAGCAACAAATCTATCAACTGAGTTAGAGGAAAAAACAAACAGCTATTTTTTTCTCAAAATGTCCATTAGTTAGGGTTAAAATATTACAAATAGATATTGGGAAGGAGGATTGTGTGTAGGCAACATAGACAGAAAAGCTTCATTTGCCAAAGGCTTAAGTAAGAGGGGTGGGTGGGTGGATGAATATGAGGGATAGAGACCTAAAAAAGAAAATTGACAAAGTAATTACAAAAATGGTTCCATTTAGGTTAAGCATTGGTGCTTCTGAACTTCAGACTTTTTGGTTTGCTGAAGATGTATGGCTACATTGGAGGCTAGTATCAAATTAATGGATTCATTTCTTCCCCCAGAGGTATGCTCCACTCACATTTTTGCAATGAGAATTGTATATGCATTTCCAAGGCCAGAATGTGCCTACATAGCAAATAACAAAGCAATGCTCACAATCAGAGTGCTTTTGGCGGGAAGAGCTTTATTTGAAAGGATGGATGTATTTACTTAGAGTTATTCCCACAGTCACATAGTTTCCATCAATATTCCCTCTAAGCTGATGAGGCAGCTGAAC
Source organism: Pelusios castaneus (assembly GCA_007922175.1). Classification (NCBI taxonomy): domain Eukaryota; kingdom Metazoa; phylum Chordata; order Testudines; family Pelomedusidae; genus Pelusios; species Pelusios castaneus. Next base: position 13,044,205 of record ML685802.1, on the reverse strand, counting down.
AAATTATAGTACTCCTTGAGCGGCAATTTGTGACGCTTGGCGCCGCATGAGCAACAGTTTTTTTGGTGCCGGAAGCATCAGCATGCTTGAGTACCTTAATTCAAAAGAAATGCATAGATGTTGTCTTTTCATTCAAAATTTAATTAAAATGTTAAACTAAAATACTGTATTTTTATTAATTTACTAAGCAAATGTGATACGATGACACTTGCTGTCTATCTAGCCTCTACCATCATCTACACCTCACAGTTTTTGCCACCTCTATTTTGCCATGTGGTCATGAATATATTTTGTGCTATGAATGGGGATAAACTTTAAATTTTAAAACACAGGGATCGGGCTGGAGAGAAGGGGAGAGACATCACCGTCCTCGCTATGGGCCACCAGCATCCCCTTTGCCCCTCTCTGGGCCATTCAAACCTAGCTGCCAAATTCATCCTCTACACCTCCTCTTCTGGTCACATTGCTCCCCTCTTTGAATCCCTCTACTGGATCTCCCTGTCTGGCTGTTTGAGATGCTTGTTCTCACCTTCTCCATTCTGCCCCTCCCTCTGCTTTTGTGTCATGCCATGCTGCCAGCCTCATCTGCTGGTTTGTCAGCTTCTCACAAATACTTTGTCATGCCCCTTTTTCTCACTGGCCCAGAAGGCGAGGGACAGCCAGCCTGAATGCTTCTGCCAGGTTTGTCCCTCTCTATCCTCCTCCTCATGTGGCCCACCTCAGTGGAACAGCACTTAAGAAACCAGCCAGTCTGTGATGGCTATGCCAAGGAGTGCATGGGGAGAGTTTGCACCTACTCTGGTGTCTGTAATGAATGCAGATGTGTTTCTATGGGTATAAAACTATGGTGTAATTATTGAACTAAATCCCTCCACCCAGCGAACTTTCTGCTGTTGCTTTCAGGCTGTAAGCTCCTTTGGGCAGGGATTTTACTGTCCCTATGTACATGTGAACAGTTCCTAGCACAATGGGGTCCCAGCCTTGGCTGGAATGTCTGTGCATTATGGTTATAACTGAAATGCCACAAAGATACTACTGAATCTTCAACACTTGTGATTTCCGGGCATATGGCTGTAGGCTGTGTTCTAGCTGATGGCACTAGGCGGTGGTATGGGCCCACCGCACCCAGTTGGGCTAGGGAGAAGAGACACGGGGATCAGGCTGGGGAGAGAAGAGACATGGGATCGGGCTGGGGAGAGAAGAGACGTGGGGGTCAGGCTGGTGAGAAGAGATATGAGGGTCAGGCTGGGGAGAAGAAGAGACATGGGGATCAGGCTGGGGAGAAAAGACACAGGGTTTTGGCTGGAGAGAAGAAGAGACACGGGGATCAGACTGGGGAGAGAAGAGATGCAGAGATCAGGCTGGGAGAAGAAGAGATGTGGGGATCGGGCTGTGGAGAGAAGAGACGCAGGATCGGGCTTAGGAGAAGAGATGCGGGGGATTGGGCTGGGGAGAAGAGATGCGGGGGATCGGGCTGGGGAGAAGAAGAGAAGTAGAGATCAGGCTGGGGAGAAGAGATGCAGGATTGGTCTGGGGAGAGAAGAGACACGGGGATCGGTCTGGGAGAAGAGACATGGGGATCGGGCTACACGGGCATCTGTGATAGGTGCACAGATGTGCGATGGCCGCTGCGCACGCACACAGCTTAGAGGTAACATAGGTTGCCATCCCCGCTCCTTCTCCTGTGAAGAAAAGGTGGAATTATTTCCACTTTTGAACAAAACATCCTATTAAAAATGGTCAGTACAGGTCACCATATATGGGGCTGAAAGTGCTATGTTTCACAATATACACACAGAGAAGTATAATCAAAACATAGAATACATTTGCTAGTAGGTTGCTATATAACACTACTTTATTTGCTAGAATTCAAATGATAATCCAAAAGAAAGAAAGAAAGAAAGAAAGAAAGAAAGAAAGAAAGAAAGAAAGAAAGAAAGAAAGAAAGAAAGAAAGAAAGAAAGAAAGCAGGGCACTCCTAAAAGGGAAACACATCTCACCTGATTTTATTCTAAATTGGCTGTCTGCAGACTGACTAATGTTAAGCTTCACAACAGAGCCTTCTAGGCTTCAAGCATTTTCAGAACACTCCCATTATACACACAGTCTTAAAGTGATAGCTTGTAATTCCAACTCAGTCATTTACACAGGGTAGAAAATGTCACCTTCCAGAAATAACATTCTTTGTTGTCTATTTTCATTTTCTGGCCATTCTTTTCTAACTGTTATCTCAGTCAACTGAGTTTGCTATTTGAAATCTCTATATTGTAAATACTTGAGAAGAATCTGTAACAATACATATAGAAGATTAGTAAAGTACAGACTGTAATGACAGCCAGTGCATAATAAGGGTCTTTTGTCATCTGCCCAATTTGGGGTAGAGTTGTCCAGTTAAATGTATTTCCCCTATGACAGTGGGAGAATATTTGCATCATTAAAGTAAAGGTATCTGGAAAGATCATCTAGTACGATGGGGCCTGCAATGGACAGATCTAGCAAAGATTACGATTTCTCAGATCCTCATCTGCAGAATTCCAAGAACTTCAGCTTCCATATTTAGCAATGTTATAGGCAATGTTATAGTTTGAAAGACCCTACTGAGCACAGCTAATTTTAAAATGCTAAGGCCCAGTCTACACTGTAGGCGAAATTTGATGGCAGTCAACGGGACTTATGCAAGTTATGCAGAATAGTTTGCATAACTCCTGTTGACTTCCTAACTTTCTTCCTATATGCCGTCTCCACTGTGCTGTGCAGAAGGGCAAAGAGTTCCCTTCAATGCAGCGCTATGCCACCTAAGAAGGTGGTTTTACTAGGTCAACTTCCAGATCAGTTGAGCTTGTCTTTATTGCCACTCAATCGAACCAGATAAATCAAGTGCCTAAGGCTCCAGAACTGTATTGTAAATGAAGGAAAATGTTAGTTACCTTGATTTCCCCTCCCCTCACACCAAAATATGTCTGCTAGGTGGCAGACAAGCACAAGCTCCAACACACCTTCTGGAAGAACTGCAATACAGTCCCCAGTGTTGAAGTCTCTGTAATAAATGCTACAGATACAATTCATCAGTTTGACTACTAGTTGATAAAAGATACAATAAAGAGATAAAGTTTATAGTAGCTATTGCTTCTTTCTTCCTACTTACATGTGCTTTCTCCTGTTTCTATCATATTATTTTATTATTTCTAGAAGAGCAGCACCAAAGACATTAGTTAGGGCCCCAGACCACATTGCAGTAGGAACTATAGAAAAAAACCCCACAAAGTCCCTGCCCCTGAGAATTCCCAGTGCAGGGGGAATTCTGTTGTTGTTTCAGTTGCAGTACTTTTTATCGATATAGTTACCTACATCCCTCGAGCTTTCATCCTCGACATACCACACGATCCATTGTGTACAGTCAAACCCTAAGATATAACCGCATTTGCTCTGACCCTTGAGACAGACACCTTCAGGATCTCTACCAGGCATTCTTAAAACTACAGTACCCACCCGCAGAAGTGAAGAAACAAATTGACAGAGCCAGACGGGTACCCAGAAGTCAACTACTGCAGGAGAAGCCCATGAAAAACAACAACAGAACGCCACTG
>ML685802.1:12912795-13035618 GCA_007922175.1 Pelusios castaneus | reverse complement strand
CTGTGTCAGTTATATGCGCGCGCAGCAGCTGCGTCCCCGCCGTGCATATATACAACTCTCGTTTAGTTATATAGATTGCCACAGCTTGAGTGTAGCCACTGGAAACAGCATAAAAGATTAAGGATCCATTCCTGTACTTCTTATTCTGGCAAGATGTCGAGTGGAGGCAGAATGAGAAGTATAAGATTTGTTGTTAGTTAATAAGATTTCAAAGCAAATACACTTTTAATATTACATGAACATGTAAATGTGAACTTCTGTTGGAAGTCAGGATGTAGGAGGACAAATTCTGCAAGTGAGCACAGCCTCATGAGAGAAACTTAGTCCAGTTAGGAAAGTAGTCTATAGAAGAGAAATGACACATGGAGTACCTGAACTACATTCCATGAGGCAGTAATTCAGCCATGGCAACATTTCCAAATCATGATTTTCAGTTTTCAGAAGAAATGTTGGGATTTTGTTCTTAATGTTTAGATTTTTGTGATTAAAAGTAAAAACATTCCATGGAAAACAGGCACTTTTTTCACTAAACCACCCCCCCGAATTTGTTGAAATCCCAATTTTTCATGAAAAAGCACTTTGACCTGCAGGGAAGTCACTTCACCCCTCTTTGTCTCAGTTTTTCTATCTATAAAATGCAGCTAATGATACTTACCTACTTTGTCAAATGATTGGACAACTGTTGATGAACAGTGCTATATTTAAGACTGCATTTAGTGTGTAAATTGATAGACCACTGAAGTGACTGAATCGCTTTTATTACACACCAATCTACACAAAACTGAATGCACTGCCAGACCCCTTTAAGGATTCTTAAGACAGAGATCACTCCAGGTGCTGCTCAGTCTGTAAGGCTGTGTCCACACTGGCAAGTTAGTTCGAATTAAGGAAGCTACATGGCTACACTAGGCTTTAATTAGTTCGAATTAAGGGCTTCCTTAATTCGAACTAATAACTTTGAATAGGGTATTAGAAGTAAGGGTTAATTCGAACTAACTAGTTTGAATTAACCAATGTGACCATGTTAATTCGAACTAATTTCTTAGTTCGAACTAACTGGCCCATTGAAATCAATGGAGATCGCTAATTCGAACTAAGCAAGTGCCATGAATGGCACTTGCTTAGTTAGAAATATTTTTTTCTAGTTCGAATTAAGCTAATTCAAACTAATTAAAATTAGTTCGAATTAGTTAGTTCGAACTAACTAATTCCAACTAATTTTAGTAAGTGTAGACATAGCCTAAGAGGGCTATGTCCCTTTGGGATTTGCCATTGTAATGACAATGAATCTAGATTAAATAAGATGGAGTGAACAAACAAAACAAGATGAAACAAAATAAAAGGAAGTGAAATCTTATAATATTAGTAAAATATTGCTTTCTTGAGGTAAATACATACACAAAGATCCAGTCCCCAATCCTCTTATCCAAATAGAAAGTAGAAGTTGGCGGCAGCTCTCCATCTTCACAAAGTAGCATATCTCTACCCAAACCAGATCTGTGTATTTCCATTAATTAGAACTAAGACCCTGCTGTGATGTCGTTTCAGATATCCTTTGAAAGCCTGATTCAAACTATGGTAGTGCTAACAACACTGGAACAGGCATAATTGCTTTAAAAATCGAACTGTTTTTAGTTCTCTCTCTTCAGCGATGATGAAAGATCAAAAAGCCTTTTATGAGCCATATTACACTGCTGATGGCCTTGTCAAACATTTTATTTGTAAAGACTGATCATGTTGTTTTCTTCTGATCTTGCTTTTGTGAGTTACAGAGAACATGGCATCATTTTGAAAAACCCTGGTAATAATACTTTATTAAAATAAAATGTTTCCCTAGAGGGATTTACTCATAGAGGTTATTACACTGTCATTTGATCACATTATTATTTCATTTCATAAGAAAGTACTACAATAGAGACACATTAAATACATTTTGCAAGTGTATAGATTTTAGGGTTCATACTATCGAATCCTTTAGGCTTACTTCATATCATATGTGATATATAAAGTATTAATTAACTTGATTCATCAGCTATCAAAAGAAGCCTTCCTCTGCTGGGAGAGATTTCATTCCCCAAGTTTCTAACACCGAAGTAAATTATTTCCTCATGTTCTGTTGTGCTCCAAGCATCCTAAACTCTACTTCCATACAGAATATTCATTCAGTGAATGTTTCCTGTTTGAATGAGCTGACTCTTTTGTTGATCTTCTCTTTTTTTAAGCATTCACACGCAGACTTGGAGGGTTTTCTCCCACTGAAGTAGGTTCTTCAGTTCTGAGGTTTTAGTTGAGATAACCTAAGCATTCAAGGTTGTGCCCTTTGGAGAAGTCCTTCAGACTGTTTAATGAAGCAAAGAACTGGGGACGGACTTTGTTCCTTTAACATCACAGTGTTTAGCAACACATTAATGAATCTGGTTTATTAGATGGAAATACAGTATTCTTCACTTCTCCTTTTAACAAATGCAATCAATTAACAGAATATTTCAGCAACACAGAGCTGAACAAATGATTTCTCATTATGAAATTGCATTGATCTAACTATGTATTGGATGTTCAAAATTGTATTAACAAAGCCTTCTGATTCTACACCAAATTCTATGCCAAAAAATTACTATATTAAAAATGGCAGATTTCCTCCCCTATGTTGAGACACAAAGAGTATAGCACAAATTAATACAGATTGAATTTCAGATCCCAGATAGAACTTTTTGAGGCTAGTAGTTAGAAATAACGTTTTTAGTAAATTTAGAAAACTCGTAAGTTTAGGAAATTTCATCTGGAGTCTCTGAGTGACAATAAACTTTGGAATCCACACAATGTCATTTTTACAGTCATTCTTCAGAACTCAACTGCATTTTAACATTCCAGTAATAAGAATTTATGAGAAAGTTAATTTAAAGGTTTAGATCTTAATGATCTGGCATTAAAATGATATAGTACAACAAAACGAACAAGGAGTCCTGTGGCACTTATAAAGATTAACAAATTTATTTATCGCATGAGCTTTCATGGGAGAAAATCCCACTTTGTTAGACGCTTTGAAGATGGGGAACTTACAAAAGGGGAAGAAAATAAAAGGTAGGTACAAATATCTGAAAAAAAAATCTTTCACAAAGATGACACCATACTGATATATTCTGAGGAGTTTTTCTCACAACCAATGACACTGAAAATATTGTCCCTTCTTCAAAAAATATTTCAAAATTAATCCTTTTAAATAAGCTGAATAAAAAAGACTCAAGTTTAGAAAAAGAACTTAGGAATCTAGGCACTTTTAAAATGAGCTGGGGAGGAGTGTTGGGGAAACCACACACCCTAAACAAAGGGGGAGAAATCAGTTCCATGTCTCTTTAACACATGCCATATCAGAATGCCAGGATGAGTGAAAATGGTATGTCTCTCTGGATTGCCCTCCTTTTAATAAAAAAAAAAAACATTAAATGTATACAAAAGGCTGCGAAAAGAAAACTAAAGACAAGGAAGAAATAATCTTCTGAAAGTATCAGAATGTAAGTGTGCAATATTTGTTTTTGTGGATGACTTCAATTTATTATGGGGAATTTTATTTATAAAGTGTGTGTTTTTAACTGGATGTAAATAAGTATTTCTTATTTCTATCATTTTATCGCAGTGGAAATTACATTTCTGTCCCATATTGAAAAACGCTAGCAGGGATTCCAAAAGGAAAATCTAACATCTGAGTCCTTGAAAGGATTTTTGACACTAAACTAAAGAGTAGGGCTGGATTCTTAATAGTGTAACACAGTCGTAAATCTCAACAGTATAATGCTGCCTAAAATTTAGACCCACTCTTCACTCCTCACAAATTAATGATATTATATTAATATATGCAGACTTCCAGTTCATGTCACCATAATTCCTCCTTTTATTAAACACACAAAATATCATTTTTTCTGTATAGATAGCTGCAACCTCTTTAATATCTACAGTGGGTAGTCTATCATTATCTGCTTGACTAATGTTCCACTCCCCACCTTTTGTTCTCTCTTTCATTCTCTTTCTTATCTACTACCAGATATATATGAAGATGCCTTTGAGGTGTTAATCAATAACTATGACCTGATCGGATGTATTCCCTTCCCTTATTATTATGAGTAAGGGCTACTGTTCTTGGGGCTTTTTATTTTGTTTTGGTTTTGATTTTGTTTTTTTGGGTTTTAGTTGAAAGCATCATAACTTTGTTGTCATAAAGGTAGAGAACATAAGACTTTCCATTCCAACTCAGAGCAGTGGTCCATTCACAACGGTATTTTGTGACTGACAAAAGCTTAGTGGAAAGCACAAGAAATCCTGTAATAAAACTTTATAGCTACAGGTGAATTTTCTTCTCCATACTTAGTGACTGGCTGATCCCCTGAAGCCTGAAGACATGTATATCCCAAGTAGAATTGTTTTCTTCCATCTGATGTAAATATAGATATTCTGACTATCCATATATAGAGCTAATAATTTTAATGCTACTAAATGCTTGGACTCAATGATATCATGTGGCAGCAAGTTCCACAGGTCAATGTTTTGAATTTTAAGTGATTTTTTTTCAAAAATTTGTATTCTAAAATTATGATATTGCAATAACGTGCTTCTAAAATAAAATAAAATTAAACAAGATATAAGCTATAAGCTGTTCATAAGACAAACAAAACAATATTTTTGTCAAAACATTTCCAATATATTTTGGTTGGAAATGTACTTGTCAATGAAAAGTTTTGCTAAACAATAGATTTTTTTAAAAAAAAATGTTACTTGTTACTAGTTACTTGTGCCTTTTGGGAAAATAAAATCCTTTTCATTGTTTTGAAATGTATTAATATTGTGGTTGTGTTGCGTGGCCCCAGTCATGTCCAGGACCCCACTGTGCTAGATGCTGTACAGACCCAGAACAAGAAGATAGTTCCTGTCCCCAAAAGCTTACAATCTAAGCACAAGACAAGAGATGACAGGAGAATACAGACAGACACTCAGAAGAGCACAAGGAAACAATAAGAATATTGGTAAGTATGATTGGTTATGTTTTCAGTTTCTCTGAATGACACCCTCCCTCCACCCCTTGCATAAAGAGAAAAGGTAACAACAACACCCCATTTGCCTTATCTTTACCATTCTTAACTTTCTATGCCATAGTCATATGCCCTTTTATATGTCTCCTCTTGGAGCAAAATAACTCATCTTTATAAGCTCTCTTCATACACAACTTTTTCTGTTTCTAATCATTTATGGATCATTTATGTCAAACTTGTTGCTTCTCTGAGTCCTTTCTACTTCTGAGAAGTTGTACCATTTTTGAGAAAGATAGACCAGAATGGAATACAATGTTCTGGAAAAGGGCATAACATCCATTTTATAACATCCTTATAATACTTTTAGCATTTTTTCTCTCTCATTCTTTATATATCTTAATATTTTAGCCACCTGACATTGTTCTCACACTGAAGAGAAGTTTCCATGGAGCTTTACATAATAATTCCTAGGCTCTGTCTACATTTGCAACTTATGTTGACTTAACAATGCTTAAGTCGACCTACACAAAGTCACGTCCACATTGGGTGCTTATTAAGTCGACTTAAGCGCTTCCTTAAGTCGGCTTAATAACTACCACTCTTTAGGACAACTTAATGCCTAAGTTGATTTGTCAAGTTGACTTAAAGTCGATGTGGACGCCCTAAGTCGACCTAATGCCCTAAGTCAACCTAAGTGGCCTCCAGGCCGGGAGATGGGCTGGGGAGAAGGGAGCCAAGGCTAGGGGAAATGGGGCTCAGGGGAAGGGAGAGTTGCTGCTGGGGAGATGGGTTGCTGGCTCCCTCATGGCAGAGGACCCCTAGCCGTGGGGAAACCCCCGTGGCTCCGGGGCTCCAGCCACACAGGATTGCTGGCTCCCGTGCAACAGAAGAGCCCCAGCCGCAGGAAAACTCTCCTCTGCCACATGGGAGACAGCAACCCATCATCCCAGTTGCAGCTCTCCCTTCTCCTGAGCCCCATCTCCCATGAACCCATCTCCCAAGCCATAGCTCCCTTCTCCCCCACCCCATCTCCCCCAGCTGGAGCTTTCCCCAGCCCGATTTTCCCCGGCCACAGCTCTCCTTTGTCCACCTAGCACCTGCAAGTGTTGATGAAGGCAGTCAACTGGAGTGTTCTGTATAGATGCTCTAAGTCGACTTAACAAGGTCAACTTTAAGTCGACCTTGTTAAGTCTAGTTAACAGAGTCAACTTAGCTTAACAAATGTAGACATAGCCTAGTTTCTTTTTCTCAGTGCTTTAAACTTAATTTTGAATCAGCAATAGGTGTGAGCAGTTAAAATGATTTTTTTCAGTATGAATTTTCTTGCATTGTCAGAAGTGAATTTAATTTGTCACCATGCTGCCCATTCCTACCTTTGGCTCAGATCTTCCCCTTCTATGGCAGAGCCCACAGAAAAAGATTTCCACAGAGGGAATACCATGATCTCCAACTCACATGTTGATCATCCACTGATCACATGAAGCTAGAGGTTTCTCCTCTGGACTTCTTAAGCAAACACCCTCAGAGCTTCTTCTTCACCCCTCCAAGTTGCTCCCTGGGAATCTCTACAGATCCTAGGAAATCTCTGGAAGGTGATCAGGGTTTTCCTAACCAGGAATTCTTCCTGGAACAGTGAGAGCCAATCTGTTAAGTCGACTTAACTTTTCAAGTGTAGACAGGGCCTTGGCTCCCTGCTGAGAAGGGAGTCATGGCCCCTGTCGAGAAGGGACCCACGGCTCCTTTCTCGCCGGGACTCAGCTGCTGTCTTTGCTGGCGCTCCACGGACAGGGGAACCCCAGAGGTTCCTTCGTCCGCGGAGAGCCGACAGCTGTCTTCGCCGGTACTCCATGGACAGGGGATCCCCAGAGGTTCCTCTGTCCATGAAGTGCTGGCGGCTGTCTTAGCCAGTGCTCCATAGACAAGGGATCCGCAGAGGATCCCCTGTCCACTGAGTGCCTGAGAAGACAGCTGCCGTCGGCTCCTGGGACAGGGGAGCCCTGGGGAAGAGAGCTGCCATCAGCTCTCTTCCCCAGGAGCCCCTGGGGCTCTCTTGTCCCCAGGCCATGGCTCCCTTCCCCCAGCCCTCGGTTGACTTAAGTAATAAATCGACCTAGGGCATCCACACCAGTGTTGGCCGACTTAGACCTCAAGTCCACCTAACAGGAGGTAGTTATTAAGTCGACTTAATGACGCCCTTAAGTCAACTGAATGAAAGCCTGGTATGGACATAGAGTAATTTTGGTTGACTTAAGCATTCTTAAGTCAACCTAAATTGTTAGTGTAGACATAGCCATAGACACTGTAAGGGACCATGGCTATGTCTACAATTGCACTTTTAAGTCGACTTTAACTAAGTCGACTTTAACTAAGTCGACTTTAACTAAGTCGACTTAACTAAGTCGACTTAAAAGTTAACTTAGTTAAGTCGACTTAGTGTGTCTACACTTAAAATTAAAGTCGACTTAAAGGAGAACTTACAAAGTCAACCTAGAGCGTCCACACTGGATGCTCTAGGTCGACTTTGTGGGGCTATGGGGACCTTGGGTAGGTCCACGGTGGCAGGGGGGGCACCCCTTGTGTGCAATGGGGCAAAGGGGGACAGGGACCCTGGCAGGGCATGCGGGCAGGGTGTGATGCTGTCTGGATTTAGGAAGCATTTATAATATTATTTTCAATGGATATCTCATAAATGCTCTATAATCCATAGGAACTATGTCATGTTTGGTATCAATAGAAAGGTAGTAATTTGCTGGGAATGATTATATAGTTTATGTCTAGGAATTCTATTGCGATTTGAAGTTAAAATTTGGTGTTATATCCATATTTTAACTTATGTTAAAACCATTGTGTCCTTAATGTTTAGGAATGTGCCAGGACAATGGTTCCAGGGAGTTACCTGATGAGTCATTAAAGACATAAGGAATACAACCACTGTGTCCTAATGGCTCATCAGGTAACTCCCTGGGACCATTGTCCTGGCACATTCCTAAACATTAAGGACACAATGGTTTTAACATAAGTTAAAGTATGGATATAACATCAAATTCCAACTTCTAATCGAAATAGAATTCCTAGACATAAACTCTATAATCATTCCCAGCAAATTACAGCCTGACCTGATGCTATGTCATACACTCCCCTGCATTTTATTTCCTCCCACTCTGTAACTTTCCTATCTTCAAAGCGTCTGACGAAGTGGGATTTTCTCCCACGAAAGCTCATGCAATTAATAAATCTGTTAGTCTTTAAAAGTGCCACAAGACTCTGTTGTCTCCCTAAATCCAGACAGCGTCACACCCTGCCCACATGTGATGCCCTTTGAGGAGCATGCCAGGCTCCCCCTGTGCCCCCCCTGGCAGGGAGGGCATTGGTGTAGTCCTGGGGTAGCCCTAAGTCGACTTAGGGCTACCCCAGGGCTACACTGGCTTAATTCGACTTTAAAAAGTCGAATTAAGCCTTAGGTCGAGTAGAAAGGTGGTTTAATAAAGTCGACTTAATTTTCCTTAAGTTGACTTTATTTTGCTTAAGTCGACTTAAGCAAGCTGCTTAAATCGACTTAAGCAAAGTGTAGTGTAGACGCAGGGCCAATTAAGTCAACTTAAGCCAAGCTTAAGTTGACTTAATTTACCAGTGTAGACGCAGCCCATGAGAGGTCCAGTCCCCTGCACTCATAGCAGGACCAAGTACCATTTTAACCCATCCCTGACAGGTGTTTGTCTAAGCTGCTCTTAGAAATTTCCAATGATGGAGATTTTACAACTTCTCTAGGCAACTTATTCCGGTGGTTAATCGTCCTAACAGTTAGGAATTTTTTCCTAATGTCTAACCAAAACCACTCTTGCTGTAATTTAAGTCCATTTCTTCTTGTCCTATCATTAGTGGTTAAGGAGAATAATTTATCTCCCTCCTCCTTGTAATAACCTTTTAAATATTTGAAAGTGGTTATCATAACCCTTCTCAATCTCCTCTTTTCCAGACTAACCAAATCCAGTTCTTTCCATTTTCCCTCCTAAATCAAGTGTCACAGACATTTAATCATTCATGTTGCTCTTCGCTGGAGTTCCTCCAATTTCTCCACATCTTTCCTGAAATGAGGTGCCCAGAACTGGACATAATACTCCAGTTGAGGCCTAATAAGTGCAGAGTAGAACAGAAGAATTACTTCTCTTGTCTTACTTACAATACTCCTGTTAGTACATCCCAGAATGCTGTTTCCTTATTTTGCAACAGTGTTACACTGTTGACTTATATTTAGCTTGTGGTCCACTATGACACCCACATCCCTTTCTGCAGTACTCCTTCCTAGGCAGTCATTGCCCATTTTGTATGTGTGCAGTTGATTTTCTTTCCTGAGTGGAATACTTTGCATTTGACTTTATTGAATTTCATTTTCTTTACCTCAGACCAGTTTCATCAGTTTGTCCAAATCATTTTGAATTGTGTTCCAAAGCAACCTTGCAACCTCTCCCAGCTTGGTATCAACCACAAACTTTATAAGTGTACTATCTATGCCATCATTTAAATCATTGATGAAAATATTGAACAGAACCGGACTCAGAACTGATCCCTGCGGTACCCCACTCGTTATGTCCTTCCAGCATGACTGAACTGTTGATAACTACTTTCTGGGAGCAGTTATCCAACCAGTTTTGCACCCATTGAATAGTAGTTCCATCCAGATTGCACTTCTTTAGTTTCTTAATGAGAAGGTGATGCGAGACCGTATCAAATGCCTTACTAAAGTCTAGATACACCACTTCCACCACCGCTTCCCCTCTATCCACAAGGCTTGTTACCCCATCATAGAAAGCTATCCAGTTGGTGTGACACAATTAGTTCTTGACAAATCTATACTGACAAATCTATACTTAATACCTTATTCTCTTCTTGATGTTTGCCAATTGATTCCTTAATTATTTTCTCCATTTTTTTTCTGGTACAGAGGTTAACCTGAGTGGTCTGTAATTCTCTGGGTTATCCTTATTTTCTTTTTTTATAGATGGACAGTATATTTGCTCTTTTCCAGTCTTCTGGGATCCCTCCAGTCTTCCATGATTTTGTTCCCTGGGCAATTCTTCTCCCATATATAGATATAGACCAAGGACAACATTCAAGTCCCCTTTAGGTCTCCCTGAATTTTCTCAGTTTTTGCTATGTATGAGGAGACTAAGACCTTATCTAGGCTTAAGAAATGTTCCCACTTTGAGAATGCCAGTGTAAACCTTCTGCCAGACAGAGTTGGCAGCATCAAGAGTTAGATTCTATGCCTAGGGGTTCCTGTTAATGAAACAACATCGAACAGGCTGAGCCTTCACCTAATCACTTCGGAAATCACACACTCTCCCTTGGGCACCTCCAAAAGGCAATACTTCCCCTCTCATAAGCACAGGGTCTGATTATAGAAAGTAACACCTTTAATAAAAGAAAGGAAGTAACACAGCACTGGTTTGGGGAAAACAGTACACTCTGAATTCATATTATACCTCGTAAGCATGCTCCCTCGCAAACTTTAGGGTGGGAGTTACTCCTATTCCAAGGAACATTAATTCTACCTGGGTGTCTCCCATGGATGTTATTGTGCAATCATGACAAGACACAGCTGATGAGAACATAATTCCTTATTCTTACTTTGTTGCCATGTTAGAGAGGCCATCTCACAGTCCTGTGCAAAAGCACTGGATCTTCAGTAGAATGGTTTTTAGTTTCCTAACAATCCATGTCCATGATGAGGGACTGGCCAAACCCCTTCCTTTCTCAATGGAGTGATTCAGAGAAACTAATGTTATTCCCTGTTCCTTAGGTGGGTCATTCTTGCTTAGAGATTGATATGAGCCCTTGAACTTTCAGAAGTCAGATCTTGGAATATTTTACTTTATTTCTGAAACTGAAATAAAACAAAATCTAGAATAATTATTATCTGTGATGGAAAATAAATTATGCATGTATGCAATTTACTATATGCATTATATACAGAAAGGGACATAAATAATGAAAACCTCATTTCTACAAGGGACAGATACTCTGTTGTCACATGCTCTGCGATACATTAGTTATTATTACTTGTTTTCATTCCTAAATCCATTTTAAAAGATCATATTAACAAGTGCCACCTCAGTGAAACTGAGCCTCAAATGTGCATGTGTTCATCCTTCTCAGAGGAAAACTAGACGTATTTTTACTAGCTAATGTTCTGTTTGCTTTACCCAGAAAAGTGAGATGGTTACTGCAGATGAAAAACAAATAATTTAACCTAAATGCAAGAAGGTCATATAGATGCAAATATATTTTAATCATTTTACAAGTAAAATGGGGCTTGGGGGCTTGGAGGGAAGGAGAGGATTCAGGGGGGCAGTAGGGTCAGGGTTGGGGGTCACTGCTACTGCCCTGGGGGAGGCAGGTCCCAGGCCTGCACATGGCCACCTCTGGTCCTGGGGCACCAGTGAGGAGGATGGCAGGATCTGGGGCAGCAGCACCATTGGCTTCTCTAGGGTTCCAGTGCTCCTCCTGGTGCTTGAAGCTGTCTGCCTGGCACTGCAGGGCAAGGCTCTGGCGCTCTAGTGCAACAGTCTGGAGCTCCACCAGATCCACCAGGTGCTGGAGCATCCCCCGCCTGGCCTTCTGGTGGGCATTGAGCTGCTGCCACCAGGCACGCTTCCAACTCCTTGGAGATCCAGATCAGGTCCCTGAGGTGCTCGTCCCGCGAGCGCGGTGTCCTCCTCCTCCTCCTGGTCAGGGCTGGCAAGGTCCTGGGAGTGGTGCTTGGTAAGAGCACCGGAGCTGCTGGAGAGAAGCAAAGAACAGAGTTCCTCCCATTAGCTAGCTCGCTAGTGCAGTGTGCAGCCTGTGCAGTTGTGGAACTCCTTACCTGAGGAGGTTGTGAAGGCTGGGACTATAACAATATTTAAAAGGGAACTGGATAAGTTCATGGTGGCTAAGTCCATAAATGGCTATTAGCCAGAAAGGGGTTAAGAATAGTGTCCCTAGCCTCTGCTTATCAGAGGATGGAGATGGATGGCAGGAGAGTGATCACTTGATCATTGCCTGTTGGGTTCACTCCCTCGGGCACCTGGCACTGGCCACTGTTGGTAGACAGATACTGGGCTAGATGGACCTCTGGTCTGACCCAGTACGGCCTTTCTTATGTTCTTATGTTCTTATGACAGCAGCTGCTGTGCCCTGACCGTCCCCTTGCTTCCCAATCCCTTTTGGTCAGGGTCCCCTAGGTACATGCTGCCATGCTGTGCTGCCCAGATCGGGGGCGGTGCCCATGGTGGTGAGCTGCAGGCAGCCCTGCCCTGGGGGTGTCTCTTGAGGCCACGTGCCAGCGGTGTTGGGCGCATGCTGTCTGGCCTTTACGTTCCCACTTATGGTCTCCCCACCCCAACTCTCAACACTGCCCTGCTCCGCTCAGGTCTGGGTCCCCACCCCCTGCCACACGGCCCCCGGACCCTCTGCCCCATGGGAGGGACTTCATGTCCCTGCCCCTATCCCCGGGACCCTGCCTGTCCCTGGGCCATGTCCCCCCACAGTGCCTGCCCCATAGGCATGCCCAGCACTGCCTGCAGGGAAGTGGGGGAAGGGAGAGAGGAAGGGAACACTCACCGTCAGGGGCTGCAGGTTTCTGGAACTCTGTCCCCTTACCCTGGTGGTGCTCAGTGAGGGGACGCTGCTCCTCCTTCTGATCCTGCAATGCCTGGCCCTCTACATGTTGTGAGGCACAATGGAAGGTGTTCACTTCCTCTTTTATTGGGATTGGCTGGGAGATTGGGCCCTTCTCAGGTGCCATGTTGGAACACTTCCCAAGATGCACTTCCCCTAAGTCGATCTAGCAACTGCCTGCATGGACGTGCTAGGTTGACTTAGGCTTCTGGTGTGGACGTGCTAAGTCAACTTAGTTAAGTCGACTTAGCGTTTTTAGGTGTAGACATAGCCTATAGCTCTGATTAACAGCTAGTTTTTTTATTTCCTTGATACTCTTTTGGCAAGTACAAGAGCATGGTGATATGATTCATTTCAGAGGATGGTTTGGAGACTTTGACAGAGATTTGGTAATTTAATCAAAGGTAAAGTCCTTCAGTCAGGGACATAATGTAAATAGACCAGTAAAGCAGATGCAAGATCGTTTTAGCAAATACCAGGACTCAGATCTATTTTTAGCTAGGAGGGATGCTTGGACTGAAAGCCTGTCTAACATTTTCCAGTTGAATGCACGCTAAATCTTGTCTCTTTCTTTCCATCAGATTCCTGATGTTCCCATCAGTGTAGTGTCTAAATGTATTATGTATATTTAAGACGTCCCTATTTCTTACCCTCCCTAAACTTAGCTGGTTTGACTTTATGGGTACTATGTATATCATCTTATTTTTTATTATTCTTCTGTTCCCATGCCCCTTTTCTTTTTTCTAAAGGTTTAAGTCTTACAGGAAGCCTTTTGAAAAAGGCACATTTTTCACTGTGTTCAGAAAACGGTCATGTATCTGATCATCTGCAGAAAAAAGTTCCCTAATTGGGGCCCTATTGCAGAGAAGTCCTTGGCCCATGATCTTGGCCATTTGACTCTACTTTCTGTCAGTTTTATGTGTCTATTGAGCAAGTTGCTGGGGAGAGGAACACTTAAGGCCTGGTTCTAATCCATTAATAGTTTTGTAGATTAGAACCCCCAACAGGATTTTGACTTGTATTTGGTAATGAATGGGAAGGCAGAAGAGCATGCAAAGCAGCTGTGTCACGTGCTCTTAGCCTTTTATCTATTTAAGAGTCTGCTACAATCTGCACAGGCTATGTGAATTGCACTAGTGAAGCCTGAATGATCTGCAGGAGGTGCATGCCATCTGTTCACACTGGCTCTGTGCTTTCACACTGGCTATGGTCCTCCCCCTTCAATTCCTTGGCAGCTTACCTCCATGGGAAGTGTATTATCAGGGACACCCCCCGTCTGCTAATGCCCCTGGAATCCTCACAAGTTGCTGCTTGAGAAAAATAGTTTGTAATATCTTTTTAAAACAAACTGAACAGAATGATGAACTTGGCCCACTGACTCCTACACCTGACCACCCCGTTCTCTCGGAGTCAGTACCTAGAAGATCTTCAAAGAGGCTGCCACATAGTTTGTAGGAGGAGGAGGTTAACAAGACCACTTCTGTGAATATCAATAGACATCTGTGCACGGGGGGCGGGGGGATGGACGACAGCATAATTTGGGCCATCAATTTAATTTTGATGGTTAACAGAGTATGGTATTACTCAACATGGGTAAAGGCTATAGAATCTGTTCCAGTGGAGTTGTGCAGGTAGTTTCAATGAAATCTGAGTGTGTCTTCTGTTTTTCATTGTGCTTGTAAAATTTTTACGTAAATCATAAAGCTAAATCTGGAAAATTTCAGACAAAATAGATCCTTTTTTGAGAGAAATGGTTTTCATTATGAAACAATTAAATATAATGATTTCCACCTGACTTCACAGTCAAATTACTACTTTTGTGAACATTTCTTTAAAATACTAAATTTTGAACAAACGAATACAAGGAAAATACAAATGTAAACATTTTGCAAACATATTTTTCCATAGTTTTGTACTGTCTTGTTAGCAGTGGAATCATGTATGAAAAACATAAGATGGATTTTCTGGATGGACTGCTTTGTGGCTTGTCATTTGGTATATTGCTGTTTTAATTGTTTCAGGTTATGTGTCATCACAATGTGACTAACATATATTTCAGGCATATAGTGCAAAGCTGCAAATGAGTCTTTACATAGTTTCCACAAGACTTTATCTAGGCAACACGGCTGGCCCAAAGATATAGGTGAACAAGACGGTCATCTAGGGCACTAAGCTTTAAGGGGTGCCAAATTAAATGGAAGTGAATTTTTTTCTCTATTTAAAAAAATATATTAATATGTTATCTCTTATAACATGGTGGGGAGGGGGCAAGGCTCCAAAAACCCTTGGGCCAGCCCTGGTAGGCAACATAGATTTCTGAAAATAATCTGTAATATGCATTGAAGAAAATCCTCCTACTTCTAATGTGTTTGAATCTCTTGGCATTGAGAGTCTGTGGCCTTCACAGATACTTCTCTTAGCTTCCATCACTCTATTTCTGTATTAGGAATCCTCCTCTAAAATGATAGATTCTTTCTGAATTAGAAGTAATGGCAAATGCTTCACATATGCAACAGGGAGTTAGTATTTTGTCATTTAGGCATGTCACCTTGCTAAGATGCATAATGCAATGTATCAGCATCATTCAATGCTGATAAATCTCCCTAACAAACATTTATTGTGATATACAACACACTAGAGATGTACAGCTACTTAAAAATAAAACTGTCAAACGATACCTACACTGCTTTCTAATGATTATGTACACACATATGCAGCTCAGCACATATTCTATACATCTGTTGGCTTTGCTCTGTACAACCCTAAATAGTTTGAGATCTGCCAACTTAAGAGGCAGCCTCTCTTCCCATGTTGTATGCCAGACTTGCTACAAGTACTTAAGATGATGTTCCTTCGGAGGGAGGTCTGCTGACAGGGCATTCTCATTGAAGTGTCCTTGACCTTGCAATTGGTTCAGTCATTTCTAGAAATTGTTAAAGCCGTTTTCCATGTTGGTTAAATGAATAGGCACTTCCGTGCTATATGGCAGTATGCCAATTTCTTAGCTACATTCCAGACAGCATCTAAGCCATATCTAAAAACATTTTCCAACCGTCCTTATTATGGCATTGTTTCAAGTTTGTATGTTTAATTTTAACAGTTTCAGAAAATAACATAGCACATTCTCAGACACCCTTCCTGGCCAAACTTTACAAAAATGGGTGCCTTACTGAAGCCTTTTGATCATCAAGAGGAAAGACTTTACAGAAACAACCATAAATCTGGTATTTTCTAATGCTGAATTCTTGACTTTGCAACCTAAGTAATACTTTTTAACATAGTCTGTGAAACACATACACACACAAAACTTAAGGGCAACAATATTTAAAAAAAAAAAAAATAGAGGTTATTTTTGCTCTTAAGCAATGAGTTGTAACTTCCCTAAATTTAAATTAGGAAAACCATCATAACAAAACCAACCCAAACAAAACATATCACAAGTTTGAAATACTAGCCCTGATCCTTGGCTTATTCTGAGTACATAGTGTACTAATCTAAGTGAATAATTGATTTTTTTTGGTTTAGGGACCAAATTGAAAATTGATGATGATGATAATGTAGAAGCAGCAAGCAAACCGGTATCGGGTTTCAGCAAGACACTTTATTCAAACGGCCACATGGAGAGCACATTGACAGAGAGAGAAACCCCCATCAGGTTAAGTGCGCTGCCTGTAGGCAGATTTCAGAGATTTTTATATAGAAAAATTGGGGTTTGGGGTATGGAGGTGGGTACAATTAAAATGTCTTTAACCTAATTGGTTAACAGTTACATTCTTAATTATAATAGAATAGAGACATGTTTACAGGACATGTAGTTAAATCACAAGGGCTGCATCTACACTTGTAAATTAAGTCGACTTATGCTTGCTTAATTTACCCTGCATCTACACTACAGTTTCCTTAAGTCGACTTAAGTGGCTTGCTTAAGTCGACTTAAGGAAAATAAAGTTGACGTAATGAAAAGTAAGTCAACTTTATTAAACCTCGAAATAAGTTGATTTAGGGCTTAAGTCGACTCCCTAGAGTCGACTTAAGCCAGTGTACACATGGGGTAGCCCTAAGTCGACTTAGGGCTACCCCAGGACTGCACCAATGCCCTCCCTGCCGGGGGGGGCAGAGGGCGAGCCTGGCATGCCCCCCCACAGGGCAGGGCAGAGCCCTACCCACCCTGCCCCTATGCCCTATCAGGGTTCCTGTCCCCCTTTGCCCCATTGTACCTATGTACAACGGGGCAAAGGCTGAGCCCCCTGGCACTGGGCAAGGGGTGCCCCCCCATCCCTGTGGACCTGCCCTAGGTCCCCCTAGCCTCTAGAATTTGACCTAGGCATCCAGTGTGGATGCTCTAGGTTGACTTTGTAAGTTCCCCCCAAAGTCGACTTAAAATTTAAGTGTAGACTCACTTAGTTGACATAACTAAGTCGACTTAAATTTCCACGTGTAGACATAGCCAAGGTTATAACAATAGTCAGGGTCTCGTTGACGACAAAAACAGAAGTTCTTATTACTTCTTAAGATAACAATAAGGTTAGTGTGGTCTTACATTAGTTAGTGGAAATTTACAGAAATCAGCAAAAGCAGCACAGCCACTTATCTTTGAGACATTCCATTCTTATCTTCACTTTCAGCTTTTGCAACTCAACAGCAATTCCAGCAATTTTTTTTCTCTTTATAATTGTGCTGCTGTTTAAAATGGGTTTGAGGCCTACAGCTGCTTGAACAAGTTTGAGGTCTACAGAGGTCTGTACCTGATTCCACATGATGATGATGATGATGATGATGATGATGATGATGATGATGATGATGATGAAACTATTAATAAGTGGTTTGGATTGAATTAAAACTTGTTTTTGGTAGATTTATCACCCAAATAAGAACCCAACTCCCCCAAAAATGTTTCAGAAATATAACCACAAAGTGTTTCTAAAGCTAAATTTGCTCTTTCTTGATTAGCAGGTGCTGATTGAAACTGGAATGCAATAGCAAAGGTGAAACTGAGAAGAATATCAATTTCACTCAGAGATTTTGATGGCTCCCAAGCTCTGGGGCTCTGATGCAGTCCACATGGACCCTGGAGGGACTATTCCAGGACCCGTAGTCTACAGTTGAGGCTCTCAAAGCTTGCAGTCTCTTTCACGCAGAGCCAGGAGCCAAGTCCCACTTAGTGTTGGGACACCTAGAGCTTCCAGGCTCACTTTTAACAAGCTCAGCACTTGAAAATCCTGGGAGCCTTGGCTTGAACTGTGGGTCCCAGGCCTTCCAGGACTGCCAGAGTACCAGCTTCACAGCAGGGAATGTGGAAGCCTGAGGCCCTCTAGACTTTCAAATTCTCAGCTGCATGTCCATGAGCCTGGAACCTCTGAGAACCCTAGCTCTAGTCTTTCTCCAAGAACCCCCATGGTTCCCAGCCCTGGGACACTCTGCATGATGGATCCACCATAGAAACTAGTAGATCCTGCTGGGACTCAGCATTCTGGCAGACTCCCTACTGTGAACCCCTAGACCTGGAACAAGAGCAGATTTCCAGTAGAAATCTGCCTATATTTTGGTAAAAGTTTTGTCAAATCTGCAATAGATTTTGGCATGGCAATTTGGTCCCGTAAATTAGTATTTTTTGAGAAAACTAAGCATGAATAGGTGTTTTTAGCTACCGTTGTACTCCTCCAGTCCCAGAATGTCTGATTACCTACTGTAGGGTAGAACAGCCTGGAGGTTGCTCTGTAGCTCAACAGCTGCCAATGGCTCAAAAAAAAGGCTGTTTGAGCAGTTGGGGATCACTATCTATGTTCACTCTAAGCTGTGCGCGTGTGCATGCACACACAGGTCATGAACACAGTGCACATGGGAAAACCTAGCGTGCACAAAAATAAGGTTTTTTTCTAAGAAATTTTAATAATTTCACCTTATTTCGAAATTCTGCACTCAGATCTAAACATGTGGTCAGCAGATAGCACCATATAATTAAACATAGATGACCTGTACAGGCGGTGTCGCTTTTCATACTTATATGTAATCTATGGCTTAATTCTTCCAAAAACAAACTTTTCCGGCTCTGTCTTTTCTTGAGAATGAGTCACGTCATTTAGCCTATCGAAGTGAGTAGAATAAAAATAATTTTTAAAGTTGAAAGATAAAGTCATTTTGGTAAAAAACATCCCAAAATGTTACTGTCTCAAGGTCTGAAGCGCAAGTGAACAGCAGCTTCATTTAAATATGAATGGCTGGATGAGTCTATGGAAACAGCAACACCGAACTCCCACAGCATTGTGCGCATTGAACTTTGTGAAATATTCACATATGATGAGGACCATGGAGTTGTTTGCTTGTATGGTCAAGATGCCAAAGCTCCTGGAGAATTTTCCATAGGAAAAATGTGGGAGGATGTATGGAAGCTGGATTTTTTAAAGTGCCATCTGTCAAGTAAGATGGTGTAAAAAGACTCATATAGATGGTGTAAAAAGACTTAGAAATAAAGCCCCTTCTTTACGAGGAGGATTGCTTGGCATGCTGCTTGAAAGTCCAGCCAAAAATGAGAGAAGGCAAATTAATCTTGAACACAAGTGTTCAAACCCGGAAGAAATCAAGGCTCTAATTGACAGTGTTTTGTTGGCTATTAAAATGAATAATTTGATGATTTCCATTCAGGATATCAATGAGCACATGCAAAAGTATGTGCACATACCAGGAAGTGGGAGAAGCAAAAATTCTGCTTTTAAATTTCTTGAAATTATCACCAGCATTGTAAGAAATGATATCATGGATGAAATAGCATCAGCAACGTTTCATACTTTAGCTGTTGATGAAAGCACAGACATATCCATCAACAAATACTTGATACTCTACTTTAAATTTAGACCCATAAATTCTACAGAGTATAAAACCTCGTTTGGTGGAATATTACAATTGCAAGGATGTGATGCTGTTGCAATAGTCTCTGCAATCAAAGATGTTTATAAAAAACACAAGCTTGACTTAATGAAAATGGTGACGTTCACATCTGACGGTGCCTCCATGATGTTGGACAGACTCAGTGGTGTAGCTGCAAAGCTGAAACGTGACATTCCACACTTAGTCCAGCAACATTGTGTTGCACACTGTGAAGACTTGGGGATTTCTGACGCATGGAAAGAGGTCAAGCTGATAAGAGATATCAAAACTTTAATGAGAACTGTCTACACAGTGTTCTGTAGGTTTTCCACAAAAAATGCAAATTTCAAGACATAGTGAATACTTCTGAATGTGAATCAGTGGCTTTCAGACCTCTCAATGAAGTGAGCTGGTTGTCTAGGCACTTTGCTCTTCAAGCTATTATTAGCAACTAAAATCCTCTTTTGGAATATTTCAAGCAAGATAAAGACAACAATCCAATTTCTAAATACTGCTACAAAAAGGTAAAAAAGCCTGGAATACTGGAATAACTTTAGAAATTTTGACTGATGTTTTGTCAGAGCTGGCTTCATTACCTATGCATTTTCAAAAAAGCGGCCTGACACCTCTTGAAGCATTTCATCTTGCATGTGGTAAATTGCACAAGATCAGAGGACAATATCTTGGTGATTCATTTTCATGGAGTGATAAAGTTAAGGCTCTTCTAGACATGAGCTCTCAAGAAAATATTCAAGTGAATACTAATTCCATAATTTCTTTCCTAAACATCCTGTGTGCCCATTTGGCAGACAGGTTTCCAGAGAATGAAGTCCAGAAGTGGTCTGCTTTTGACTGTGTAGCAAGAGCACAGTGTGAGTTCAGTTTTGAAATTGAGCAGGTCAATTTTCTATGTTCAGAATACAAAGACTTTCTTGCTGAAAATACTGTCATAGTTGATTAGGACAATGACTTCAGGTTTGCAGGAGGCAAAAAAAATCAAAAACAAATTGGTCTCAAGTTATCCGGATATGGTGACATTTGCACATCACAATGAACAGTTTCAGGATCTGGCAAAGTTGATGGATATTGGAGGAACATTCCTAGCATCCAGTGGAGACTGTGAGCGTGGCTTCAGCTTAATGAATACTCTTAAATCCAAACTACGGAATCATTTACAAATAGATCATTTGGACATGCTGATGTATGTTCAGAGTTGTCGGCTTGGTTGAGGATTAATAGATCTGGACAGAATTTATTCTGAATGGGCAAATGCCTAAGGCTATGTCTACACTGGCAAGTTAGTTCGAATTAAGGAAGCTTAATTCAAACTAACTTAACCCATGGCTACACTAGGCTTTCATTAGTTCGAATTAAGGGCTTTCTTAATTCAAACTAATAAATTTGAATATGCTATTCGAACTAAGGGTTAATTCGAACTAGTTAGTTTGAATTAACCAATGTGGCCATGTTAGTTCGAACTAATTGCTTAGTTTGAACTAACCGGCCCATTGAACTCAATGCAATTCGCTAGTTAGAACTAAGCAAGTGCCATGAATGGCATTTGTTTAGTTCGAACTAAATTTTGCTAGTTTGAATTAAGTTAATTCGAACTAACTAAAATTAGTTCGAATTAGTTAGTTCAAATTAACTAATTCCAACTAACTTTAGTAAGTGTAGACATAGCCTAAGATCGCAGAGCAAAATTATAAGGTAAGTTCTAGTTTCTCTGTGCAGTCTTTGACATTTGGACCATTGGTCTGAAAGCAAATAGGCCCACTAAAACAGCTGTATAACAGACTATCAGACTAGAGTGCATCTGTAGTGTACCTTATTGTAGGCCTAGTTTCATGTGCATTTATTGAATTTTTTGGAATTTTAAAGTTAAAACACCGGCATTGTTTTGCATTTTTACTTTTGATGATTCTGTTGAATGCCCACATAATAGTACACTTATTAAATAGTCTTTATATTATAATCTAGATATGCTTGTGTTTGTCTATACATAAAGATTATAACACACAAATTGTCATTTTCATAACTACTTTTGCATTATACTTGCTAGTGTGCACTCGCATCACGGTTCATTTGAACTCTGGCTCAAAAAAGTTGCACAAAAGAAATTTTTTGCGCACACAGCCTACCAAAAATTAGAGAAAATTGATCACTATAATACAGGGGAGTCTTGCCCACACCTCCTTTCACCTGTACATGACACTAATTCTACAGAGATGTGTGAGGTTGGCACAGGAGATGCTAGAGTAGTTGTATCATGCTGGAGGATGTCAAGAGAGTGATCCTTCTAAGGCCAGCTGTGCTAGCTTAGAAACCATATGGGTCAAGGTTTTGTTTTGTTTTAGTATTTTCTAAGCTTTTTAAACTTGCTCATTAGACTATCTCTAGAGTCCTATGTTATTTCAATTTATGTAAAGTGGGATCAGGTCCCATGTGCTTAACTTTATGGTTAGTGGGTAACTTGTCAGAGCTGCCAGTGACATTGGAGGATATATCAAAATTAAAAATGTGTGTGAACAAGACTCAACATATTTGTAAAATACATTTGCATCATTTTAAAAACAGTTTAGTCAGTGAAACGGTAAAGACTCCAGCAAGCCAAAAAGCTCAATGCATGTTGGAAATGCTATAATAGTTTGCTGAACCTTCTTTTTGGAGTGTGCTGTTTGAATGATTAAAACATTGTATGGCTTTTATCTCCAGAGCTTCTGACCCTACTAATTGCACTAGTATTTTTTAAAGATTATATTAATAAAAATATATCAGAGCTGCTGCTTCTTCTCTTAGAAGTTTATATGATCACATAAATTATTATTTTCCATTAGCATTTCACAAGCAAATATCATTGTGCAATTTGCATAAAAGAGACAACATACAACAGATGAACTGCACTTTGCTCATTTGTGGCCTCATCTATGACTTGTTGAACTAGATGGGAGTCTTTCCAAGAGTTACTGGCAGGAAGCTGCAGCTAGAAAAACTCAAACTGGAAGTAAAGAACAAATTTTAACAGTGAGGACAATTAACTATTGGAACAGTCTGTGAAGCAATGTGGTAGATTCTCTAGTATTTGATGACTTTAAATGAAAGCTAATCTCTTCCTGAAAGATATGTTCTATGTTCACCACACATTACTGAGTTTGATGCAGAAATAACAAAGATTCCCTGGATAGGTTGCCAGCAGCAGGAATGTAACCTGGGCCCTCTAGATCTAAACATAAGAGGTTCTATCACTAGGGGTAAGACCCACCTCTGTCAGACTCTTAAATCTCCATAGGTGATTAAGTTACTAGAGGGGGACAGAGAATCACACGGAGTAAACATAATCCATGACCATGTTTACACAAGATGATCAGAACAATTCTGTCTAATGTTAAAAACTATTAACTTTGAATGGATTTTTGCCTCATTTTCATTAAACCGCTTTAATTAAATCTGCTCTTTTCAGCTAGGAAGCTGGCTGCCCTGTAGAATTTGTTTTTGTTACCGGTGGGGGAAGGATGTTTTGTTTGGTTTAGCTGTCATTTGTGATATGAAAGCCAGGCGTCTTTAAAGAATCATAGAGTTGTCGCGCTGGAAGAGACTTTGAGAAGTC
The DNA here is from genome assembly GCA_007922175.1 of Pelusios castaneus. Taxonomy (NCBI): domain Eukaryota; kingdom Metazoa; phylum Chordata; order Testudines; family Pelomedusidae; genus Pelusios; species Pelusios castaneus. The sequence goes on along the minus strand of ML685802.1, from coordinate 13,012,467 downwards.
ATCAAGCCCAGCCTCCATGCCTTGAGGCAGGACCAAATAAATCAAGACCATCATTGACAGATGTTTGTCTGATTTGTTCTTAAAAACTTTCAGTGATGGGAATTCCACAACCTCCCATGAAAGCCTCTTCCAGAACTTTAGTACCTTACAAAAGTTAGTCCTAATATCTAATCATAAATGCAGCACATTAAGGTCTTACAAGAACACCGTCATCCATCGTCCACTGCTTATACTCTCATTTGTTCCTCTTTTGCCTTTCCTGCTCCATCTCCCCCATGCTCCTTTCTGTCTCCTGATGCTAGCTTGGTTTCAGTCTCATTGGGAAAAATGGGAGGCTGTAGCCATTTTTCAAGGGGCCACCTAAACTTCGTCCTGCACAGGCTATAGGGAAACAATGACCCTCTTAAGTGGGCAGCCTGAAGCCTTAATCCTAAAGAGAAAAATGGGTGATGGTAGCCATATTAAAATAATGAAATTCTTAGTGAGTTATTCTGGAGATTATTTTCCAGCTTCTAGTTAAAGGAAAACATTATAAAGAATAATGGCAAAAAGTTGCTTTAGTGATTTCTTTTCTTTTAAAGAAATATGTTAAGATATTAGAAACCCAGAATAATTTCAGCCAAAGACCAAATTCAAATACTTTCTATTAAATAACTGTTATATGATACCAATCAAAAGTGACATGTAAAATTCAAAAGGCATAACAACAATATAGAACCATAAAATCATAGAATATTAGGGTGGGAAGGCAACTCAGGAACTCATCTAGTCCAACCCCCTGCTCAAAACAGTACCAACCTCAATTAAATCATCCCAGCCAGAACTTTGTCAAGCCGGGCATTAAAAACTGCCAAGGATGAAGATTCCACCACTTACCTAGGTAACCCATTCCTGAACTTCGCTTCCCTCCTAGTGAAAAAGTTTTTCCTAATATCCAACCTAGTCTTCCCCACTACAACATGAGATTGTTGCTTCTTGTTCTGTCATCTGTCACCACTAAGAACAGCCCAATGTCGTTCTCCATAGAACGCCATTTCAAGTAGATAAGGAGCACTATCAAATCTCCCCTCACTCTTCTGTTCTGCAGATAAACAAACTCAAATCCCACAGTACTCTTTGTAAGTCATGTGCTCCAGCCCCCTAGTCATTTTCATTGCCTTCCACTGGACTCTCTCTAATTTGTCCATAACCTTCCTGTAGTGGGGGCCCAAAACTGACCACAATACTCCAAATATAACCTCACCCATGCCAAATAAAGGGTAATGTTCACTCCCTTCCATTTGCTGGCAATGCTCCTAGTAATGCAGCCCAATATGCCATTAGGCTTCTTGGCAATAGGGGTACATTGTTGACTCATATCCAGCTTTCTTTCTGCTGTAACCCACTGTAAAAGGCCATAGCAGGGGGGGCTCTGATAATTGTTTTTGCTGTCTCTGTCTTTTTCTCATCCTTGAGCTCTGGCTGTTTTCTGATTTGAATTGTTTTCATCTTTCTGTTTAGGAACGGTGTCTGTGGCCTTGCAGTTGTTTTTAGTAAAGATTTGAGTTATGTGCAGCTGGGAGGGGTGCCTTTCTAACCTATCAGAAACTGTATTTAAATTCTGTAACATGTACTAAAGTCTATAAGAGAAGTTGTTGCTACGTCACAGGTTGGAAATTTCCTTTGTTCTCTCCCCTTGAGCGCTCCCATATACAGATTTCAGTAAAGGCTTGCTAATTACACTTAAAAGGTTTTAAGTCATTTTTCCTTGACACCCACAGGTCCTTTTCTGAAGAACTGCTGCCTAGTCAGTTGGTTCCCAGTCTGTACCAGTGCCTGGGATTCTTCAGTCCTAAGTGCAGGACTCTGCAATTTTCCTTGTTGAACCTCACTAAATCTCTTTGGCTATGTCTACACTTGCCAAAATTAGTTCGAATTAGTTAGTTCGAACTAACTAATTCGAACTAATTTTAGTTAGTTCGAATTAGTGATCCCCATTCATTTCAATGGCCGGTTAGTTAGAACTAAGAAATTAGTTCAAATTAACATGGCCACATTGGCTAATTCGAACTAGTTAGTTAAATTAAAGCCTTACTTTTAAAGCCCTATTCGAACTTATTAGTTCAAATTAAGGAAGCCCTTAATTCGAACTAACTAAAGCCTAGTATAGCCATGGCTTTAGTTAGTTCGAATTAAGCCTCCTTAATTCGAACTAACTTGCCAGTGCAGACATAGCCTTTTGGTCCAATCCTCCAATTTGTCTAGGTCACTTTTATCCTATCCCTTCCCTCCAGTGTATCTATTGTTCCTTCCAGCTTAGTGTCATCTGCAAAATTACTGAGAGTACGGTCCACTCCATCCTCCAGATCATTAATGAAGATTGAACAAACCTGGACCAAGGACTGACTCCTGAGGCACTCCACTTGTTACTGGCTTCAAACTAGACATCGAGCCATTGTTCACTACCCGTTGAGCCCAATGATCTTGCCAGCTTTCTATCCACCTTATAGTCCATTCAATCATCACATATTTCTTTAACTTGCTGGCAAGAATACTATGGGAGACCGTATCAAAGGCTTTGCTAAAGTCAAGACATATCACATCCACCTCTTTCCCCTAGCCACAAAGCCAGATATTTCATCTTAGAAGGCAATCAGATTGGTCAGACATGACTTACCCTTGGTGAATCCATGCTGACTCTTCCTTATCACCTTCCTCTCTTCCAAGTGCCTCAGATAGATTTATTGAGGATCTGTTCCATGATTCTTTCAGGGATAGAAGTGAGGATGACTGGTTTATAGTTCTCCAGGTCCTCTTTCTTCCCTTTTTTGAAAAAAGGACAAAATATTTGCTTTTTTCCAATTGTCCGGGATCTCCCCCAATTGCCATAAATTTTCAAAGATAATGAATTCTCTGCAAACGCATCAGCCAACTCTCACTGCATAATCAGATGCATTGTATCCAGCCTCATGGAGCTGTGTATGTCCATTTTTTCTAAATAGTCTTGGACCTAATCTTTCACCACTGAGGGCTGCACACCTCCTGCCCATACTGGGGTGTCCAGTGCAATAGTCTGGGAGCTGATCTTGTCTGTGAAGAGAGAAGAAAAAAAAGCAATGAGTATTTCAGCTTTTTCCACATCAACTGTCACTAAGCTGCTTCCCACATTCAGTAAGGGTTCCACACATTCCCTGACCCTCTTCTTGTTGCTAACATACATGTAGAAAGCCTTCCTGTTACCCTTCACATCTCTTGCTAGCTGCAACTGTAATTGTGCTTTGGCCTTCCTGATTTCTCTCCACATGTTTGAGCAGTATTTTTATACTCCTCTCTAGTCATCTGACCAAGGTTCTACTTCTTCTAGCTTCCTTTTTGTGTTTAAGCTCACAGAAGATTTCTTTGTTAAGCCAAGCTGGTCACCTGCCATATTTGCTATTCTTTCTGCACATCGGGATGTTTTTTCTTCAGGCACTCTCAATAAGGATACTCTAAAATACAGTCAGCTTTCTTGGACTCCTTCCCTGCTCATATTAGCTTTCCAGGGATCCTGTCTATCAGTTCTTTCAGGGAGTCGAAGTCTGCTTTTCTGAAGTCCAGGGTCCATATTCTGTTGTTCTCCTTTCTTCCTTTTGTCAGGAACCTGAACTCTGCCATCTTCTGGTCACGGCTGTCCAGGTTGCCATTCACTTCTACTTCCCCTACCAATTCTTCCCTGTTTATGAGCAGACGATTAAGAGACCACGGTCTCTAATTGATTCCTCTAGCACTTGTAACAAGAATTTATCTTCAACACACTCCAAAAACTCCCTGGATTGTCTGTGCACTGCTGTATTGCTCTCTCACTATATGTCAGGGTGATTGAAGTCCCTCAAGAGAACCAAGTACTGTGATCTGGAAACTTTTATTTACATGTCTGAAGAAAGCCTCATCTATCTTATCCTTCTGGTCTGTTGGTCTATTACAGATACCGACTACAATATCCCTTTTGTTGCTCTCACCTCTAAACTTAATCCAGAGACTCTCAACAAACTTTTATCTAGTTTTATACTGGAACTCTGAGCAGTCAGACTGCTTTCTTACATACAATGCAACTTACCCAACCTTCTGGGCCTGCCTGTCCTTCCTGAACAGTTTATACCATTGGTTCCCAACCTGTAGTGCCAGAGCAAAAAGTGGCCTGTGGGGCCCTTCAAAGTGGCTGCAGAAGGGAGTCACTGCCTAAGGACCCAGGCAGAATGAGTTTTCTTGGGACTAAAAGACCAGCACAGGCTCCTTGCTGCAGCCAAGGGGATGTCTGTAGCAGGGATCACAGCAGAGCACTCCACTGGTTCCATAGGCTCTGGGGGCCTTGCTGAAGCCAGAGGAAGGGGAACACTGATTTTCCATCCACCTGACTGCAGAAGGGAGCCACTGCTAAGGGAGCCAGGTGGAGTGCACAGGCTATAGGATGCATGCTGTTATGCGGGGTCTGAAAGGGGGAGAGAGACACTGGATGCTCCTTTAGTATTGGTCGCCATTTATGTAACTTTTATCAGCAGTGCACAGTTACAATTTTTTTTTTTTTAAAGTCGAGGAGTAGTAGCTCAGTAACAAAAAAACAATAAACAATGAAACCCGGGTGCTCTGGAACTAGTAGGCCACGAGGTTTAGACAAAAAATAAGGAGCTCTTGTTCATCCTCATGGATCCCCGGTTCCATGCACATATACCAGCACCAGACAAACAAGGCCCAATACACTGACCCCTGCAATCCATCCTACGTTAGGCAGCACAGAATACAGCATAAGATACAAAACACAACACTTTTACACTCACACATCCACCAATGTATCGCACTCTTACTCAAGACTGGCCAGGTCCTGGTGAGGAAGCTGCAGTGCACACCGGCCCCATTGCGTTGATGTCAGTCTTCCTCCCCTTAACTACCGAGTCGAGCTGTCTTATGGATGAATTGATTAAGGGGGACATCCCAGGGGACGTCCTTCTGCATCCTTCTTCATCCTTATTTGGAGTTGTTTTCAACCAGTCACTTCTCCTTTCTTGATTGCCCCCCCTGGGTCTTCTGTTGCCAGCTTCATGCTCTGGTCAGCTAGCAAGTTTGCTTTTAATCAGGAACTTTCCACTCACACCACACATGCACCTCTTTCCCAATACTTCTTGCTGCCCTTAGCAATTTTTACGCCATACCATGCCATACAAACTGCTGCATATACTATCAAAATTGTAACTTTATACAATAAAAGCTGTTGCATCTAACAATTCTATATTGAGGGGGATTTCTTCACTCTCGGGAGACCCACCCTCCATCCTCTTAAGGGTACATCTTGCACAAACATTTAACCGCAATGCTGCTGACTAAGGGGTATGTCATAAGGCAAGCTTGCTTAGATCAGGCCATTTTAGAAAGCCCCTAAAATATAGGGACCTCTCTTTTAGCCTAAGGCTGAATGCTCATGGCATACCTTTCCTTTGGCTGAGATTTTTGAGCCACTACTCAGGACAGTGGTGTTTTCCTTCAGGAGCCAAGAAGATGGGAGATCAGTGAGGAGGTACAGCCTCCTTAGTGACCTCCTTGTGTCTGGTTGCAGTTGGGATGATGCCTATTAGTGGAGAATGGTAGCCCTTCAGGGTTATAAAAATGATATCTGTGGCCCTCAAGTCAAAAAAGTTGGGAACCACTGGTTTATACCCCTCCATGGCAGTGCTCCAGTCATGTGAATTACCCCACCAGGTTTCAGTTATTCCAATCACTTCATAGTTCCTTGAATGTGCCAGGACTTCCAGTTCTTTCTGCTTGTTTCCCAGACTTCCTGTGTTCATGTACAGGCATCTAAGATAACTAGCCAATTGCCCTACTGTCTCCGTATGCATAAGGAGACCTCCCCTGTTGCACCCTCCTCCTTGTGCTTCCTCCTGGTGTCACACTACTCCACTTACCTCTTGGCTTAGGCCCCTGTCTAGTGGCAAACCTAGGTTAAAGCCCTCCTCACTAGTTTAGCCAGCCTACCCACGAAAATGCTCTTCCCAATGTGTGGAGTTTCACACCAAAGACCAAGCTCCCATTTATAGATACTCACTAGGTTGGTGTTCTGGATCCAAGATTTGGGACCCTCTTGCTCTTGGCTTGATGGGAGTGCACAGAGTTTAGGCATCATCTCTCTGGACCTTTAGGCTCACAATCCTGGTGCAGACTCAGTGACTGATATACCATGATCAAATTGCCAAAGCCCTGAGCCATTTCCCAGCTAGCAACTGCAGGGTCTCAGATTTCCACCCAAGCTGTGGACATTGCTGTTTCCTTCTTTAGGAACTACATGAAAAAGTAGGTAAATAACATAGAAAGTCTGCAAAGGAATTTCTAGTCCCATGCGCATTTTACTTTGAGACAGCATGAGAGATATACCAATGTATAAAAAACAAAACCTGCATGCAAATCATCACCACTCCAAGAGGCCTTTGACATTTGATAAAAAAATCTTTTTCAGTGGGGCCAGGATTCCTCATTCCTCCTGTAACACCATGTCTGCTTCTGGTCATGGCCTGCAGCCCTTGGTCTCTTGATGAAACCAGTCGTTTTAATAAAGGTGCAGTCACCTTTGCCAGATGATCACTTCAGTTACTTCAGGTACCTCTGTAGGTGATCAGTTGCTTGGTTACGAGCATGCATGGAAGAATGGGTTCCCCTGGGCATTAGTCATCTCACTGTTCCACTATTCAGTTGTTGATGAACCCTAATGACTGTCCCATTATCAAGCAGAGAGACAAGTGGGTTTATTGGACCCACTTGTATTGGTCAGACAGACAACGACAAGCTTTTGAGCTTACACAGAACTCTTCTACAGGTCAGCTCTGTGTGGTTCAGAAACTTGTCTCTCTCATCAATAAAAATTGGTCCAATAAAAGATGTTACCTCATCCACCTTGTCTATATATATCCAGGGACCACACAGCTACAACTACATTACATGCCATTAAGGAGCAGACTCTCAGGTGCCACGTCTCCTTCCTTTAACACAACAAGTATGATCCAAAGATACAGTGAAAGATAACCATAAGGGTATAAACATACAGTGTGTTCATAAAATCAAACTGGAATTCATAAATTCACATAGACAGGTTCCGAAACTGTTCCACTATTAATTCACAGAGAAAAGGAGGTATTTTACCCTTTTTATGCCGGTGTCAGAACAACCTCTTAGCTATACTGTCTCAGCCACCACATCTATAATGAAATATTGAGGTTTGAATTGTTGGGACTTTGTGGAACCAGTGAAAGTTATACAGTTCTGATATTTCCTTTTGAGTGCTGAACATAAAAATAGCAGTCTCTACTTGTTTGCTGACCCTTAACTGCTATCTGAACAACCCCATCAAATGACTTTGTAAATCTAAAATGACTGTCATGTCAGCCAAGACTCCAAATTTCCATGTCCATGTTTTCTTTCTAGCTCTGGAGGTGCATCAGTCAACACACCTAAAAATCACATTATTCAGATTATAGTATGTCACGTCTAATGCATCCTATACCAGCAGAACAGTCTTCCTAACCTGTGACCCAGACAGTCTACCCCTGCTAAAATTGTTATTACTACTATTTCTGGGAAATGATTTTGGCTCACAATAATTTTTTAATTGAAAAAACTGCTGAAGTCAGCACAGGTTATTCTGAAAAAACTCTGACTGAGGGTTTGATGACTTGAGGATAACACAGGAGTTTTCATATTAATTATTTTAGAAGACATTTACTATTTAAAATAAATTAGGGCTGTCAAATTATTTTAAAAATTATTCATGATTAATTGTGAGATTAAAGGTAGTTGTACTTAATCGCAGCTTAATCACAGTTAAACAATACTAAAATACCATTTATTTAAATATTTTGGATGTTTTCTAAATTTTTCAAATATATTGATTTTTAATTAAAACAGAATTAAAAGTGTACAGTGGTCACTTTATATTAGTATTATATTACAAATATTTTCACTGTAAAAAAACAAACAAAATCTTATTTTGAATTTACCTCACACAAATACTTTGGTGCAATCTTTAATTTTTAGAAGGTGCAACTTAAAAAAATAATTCTACATTTGTAACCTAACTGTACTTAAAAACAAAATAATGTAATACTTTGGCCCCATACCAATCCCGTTCCCCCCAAACATCAGCAGGTTCCGGGGGCGGGGCCAGCAAGGAAGAGGACCCTGTCTCCTGTTGGCACTGCCCCCTGCTGGAGATCAGGGACAGCAGGGGACAGAAGGCATGCTCTTGGGCTCTTTCCTGCTGGCCCCAATCCCCAGCAGGGGATCGGGGCCAAGAGGGAACAGCATGCTTGTGGCCCCAGGCCCGCTTGGGGCAGGGTCAGGAGCAGGGGAAGGGGGGGAGGGGAAGCCATGACACCACGGACCTGGGATCCCTGCGTGCCACTGTAAATAGATGCGGATGCCAGGTTTCCAACCCCTGTTTTAAAGCCTACAAGTCCACTCAGTCCAACTTCTTGTTCTGCCATTAACTAAGACAAATAAGATTGTGTACATTTATGGAGACATTGTTGCCTACTTCTTATTTACAATGTCACCTGAAAGTGAAAACAGGTGTTCACATGGCATGATTGTAGGTGGCATTGCAATATATTTATGTGTCAGACATGCTAAACATTTATATGCCTCTTCATGCTTCAGCCACCACTCCAGAGGACATGCTTCCATGCTGATGATGGGCTCTGCTCAATAATGATCCAAAGCAATATGGACTGATGCCACCAACAGAATGTTGATTTATTTATGTATGTATTTATTTTGGTGGTTTGGGTTCTGCAGTTTCCACATTCGAGTATTTCTCTTTTAAAACTTCTAATAGCATAGTCCACACATCATCCGTCTCAGATTTTGGAAGGTACTTCAGACCTTGGGTCAAGTGTTGTAGCTCTCTTTAGAAAGCAGTGATAAATTGGCAGTCCTAAAATAAATAAATGATCTTTTCTGAAATAATCTTATATATTCAATAAAGCCCAGTTATTGGGATACAGTTTACAGATTTTAATTAGGTAGAGTCCTGACTCTCTTTTAAAATAATTCTAATATTCCAAATGTATTAATCCTGTGAAACACATGGGAGAGGAAGGCAGTAAGGATCTTCAGAGCTTCAATGGCAAGAATTTAAAAATGTTATTTCTAAAATTAGGCACCTATGTCCATATCTAGCATCTGCATCAAAGTGACATACATCAGAGAGATTAACATCAGGGAGGGAAAGGAATTATTTGAGTACAGCACCAATGTGGACAACAGAAGAAATGGTTATAAACTGTCCATCAAGAAATTTAGGCTTGAAATTAGACGCAGGTTTCTAACCATTAGAGGAGTAAAGTTCTGGAATAGCCTTCCAAGGGGAGTTGTGGGGGCAAAACCCATAACTGCTTTCAAAACTGAGCTTGATAAATTTATGGAGGGGATGGTATGATTACCCTATTTTGGAAATTGACTGATATTTGGCTACGTGTGGTGGATATACAAGTGGCCTAAGAGGGGAGAGTACATGGGGTGGGTTCTGAGTTATTACAGAGAATTGTTTCTTGGGTAACTGGCTGTTGAGACTTGCTCACGTGCTCAGGGTTTAACTGATCGCCGTATTTGGGGTCGGGAAGGAATTTCTCCCCCGGGCTGATTGGCCTGGGCTCTGGGGGTTTTTCACCTTCCTCTGTAGCACAGGGCATGGTTCACCTACCGGTGAATTCCCTGTATCTTAAAGTCCTTAAATCATGATTTAAGGAGGTAAATAACTCAATCATAGGTTGGTGGCCTACTGCTGGAGTGGGTGAGGTCTTGAGGCCTGCATTTTGCAGGAGGTCAGACTAGATGATTGTACTGATCCCTTCTGACTTAAAGTCTATGAGTCTATGAGACTTCCAGAAATCCTGAGCACTTTCAGCTGCCATTTGGGCATTAATACTTTCAAATGTTTGTATCTATGTTTCATTTAGAAAAATGAATAGAATGCTTAGGTTCTGTTGAATAAGATCTGTTTTTAGTACTCAGTATTGTAAAACTGATTTTCCTAAAACAGGCAGACAGACAGAAAGAAAACAAATACCATAACTAACAAGTTTGTGTCTGTTAGTCTTTCTGAAGAGTTTTAAATAAAAACTTAATAGAGTAATAATGTGAAACAAAGAATAAAAACAGGAGAGTAGGTGTTCATGGTCATAGTGATAATTCAAATTTCACAAGTCTCCAAGGCTATGTCGACACTAGAAAAGTTAAGTTGACTTTATTAAGTTGACTTAATAAGGTTGACTTTAAGTCAATTTAACAAAGGTCAATTTAACTTTTCTAGTATAGAAAAGTCGACTTAATAAGGTCAATTTAGGCACTAATCCACATCCACACTGGCTTAAGTCAACATAATAAGGTCAACTTAAGTGTTAAGTCAACCTAAAATGAGGTGTTATTAAGTCGACTTAACTTTTCCTTAAGTCAACTTATGGAAATGCGTAAGTCAATTTAAGGAAAGCCCAGTGTGGATGCGGAGTACTTTAGGTCAACTTAAGCCTCCTTAAAGTGACCTAACTTGTAAGTGTAGACGCACCTCAGTGGTTCTCAACCTTTTTTCCATCGCAACACATCTGACAGATGATATTCCTCTGTGTGACACACTACAGTCTTCCAATGGTGGCATTTGGGATGGGAGCACTTGGGAGGCTGCAGCGCTCTAGAGGATGCAGCACTCCAGAACCTGGGTGGGGGCAGACTCAAGCCAGCACAGGCTGGTGCCTTAGTGGTCTGGCTAGATGGGGCCAGGTTTATTTTTGTGGAGCAGACAGAGCCTACCCTCAGCCCAGGATCTCTAGGTTGCATCCCCTAAGCCCCTTTACTCATCTAGCCCAGTCTGCTGCCTGTGTTCTGTAGCAGAAACGGGCTGTTGAGGGCAGCAGAGAGAAGCAGGTGGCAGGATCCCCAAGATGGCTCCAAGCTGAGCTGTCAATTTTCCATGACACACCTCCCAGCTCTTCATGACACACCACTGTGTCCTGACAAAGTAGTTGAGAACCGCTGGACTACACTATACCTCCATCCTCTGTAATCTTAGTTTCATCTTTGACTTGACTCTCTTTATTTCCACCCATACAGTCCTCAATATTGTCATATCTTCCTGCCAAACCCCTCCGTCTTTCCTTTTTGCCCATGCCACCAAAGCTCTTGTCATTCCATATCTTAACTACTGCAACCTTCTCCTCTCTGTACTCAGCTACTCAAGTCCTTCCAAACTGATGCTAAGGCCATATATCTGGATCATTGCTCTGGCTATGTCAAACCTCTCCATAATCTTCATCCTCCCACTCTCACCCCTCCTTCCCCTACATATCAAACATAAACTTTACCATTAAGATCTTTTTCCTTTAAGGTCTTTCACTCTCAGCTCTGCCCCACCTAGCTGCTCTAATAATTTATCACAATGTTGATCTCCATTTTCACTGGGCCTATTACCCTTAGTCTTTACAATCAGTTTATCCCTTAAAAAATCTTCACGCCTCTCTCGGCTGCTCTTTATGCATGAGAAAACTCAAAAGAAACAAAACAAAACCCTTTATGTACTTTCACATTTATCCTTACAGCTCACCTTACCATGATGCAAGCAGAAATCCACCTGATGATCACAGAGAAAAAAGGTCCCTCTTCTTTTTTGCTTGACCTATTTCCTTATTCTCATCAGTTTCCTCATTCCTGTCATTCCCTTACTCCATCCCTTCTGCCTGTTAAACAAAGCAAACAGAAAAGCCCCAAACTAACAAACAAGATACCTAACAAATCTGTACCAATATTAATTTGTAGGTATAGGTATATTGTATCCATATATTTTATTGAGGCGCATTTTACTAAGGAATGACTTAGTTATTACAAATACTATCTTTAGACAGAGGGACAAATATAAGATGATTTGGAAACACACACCATCTGAACACTGGCATCTTTTTCAGTATATCATCATCAGAGCCTGTGATAGTCATATTTCACATGCCATAAGAGGTACAAATGACTGCTGGACAGACCATTGTTTAGTCAGATCATTCATTAATATGCAGCTTGCACCACAGAATCATAAACAACTGAAAGGAATTCAAAAGAGATTTAACTTCAAGACACTTCAAATTCATGCTAGTCATGAGACTTTTCAGCAGTGCCTCATTGAGAGACTTTCTGGCCTGTCTGACAACATCAATGATATCCAAACATATGGGAGGAGTTCAAGATCATTATTCACAAAGCATGTGCTGAACTAATTATATAGTCCACTCACAGTCATCAGGATTTGTTTGACGAGAATAATGAGCAAATCCGAGCACTTATTTATCAGAAGAGAAGCATAATTTGTATTTGGCAAAATGAACCCTCTAAAAAGAAAAACTGAGAGACTTCTCATTGGCTTAAAGATGTGGTTCGAAGGAGTCTGTGTGACATCAAGAATCAGTGGGGGGAAGCAAAGGCCATGGAGATCCAAACTTTTGTTGATCAACATGACATGAGAAGCTTTTTTCAAGCAATGAAAGCCATCTATGGACCAAGTTTAAGTTGCATAACCCCTTTGTGATCCCACCTTTTTTAAGGACAATGTTTAAATGGGATAGCCATGTTAGTCTATTTTCAGTAAATGACAATGAATCCTGTGGCATCTTAGGGTATGTCTACATTAGAAATGCTAAATCAACTTACAGCATATACACTAAAACCTTAAGCCTAGTGCCTGCGTCAACACACGCAAGTGCAAGGTCGACGGAGAGCCGTGGCTTGAGCCACAGCTCGGGAAAGGGAGCTGCAGCTCCCGGGGAGAAGGGAGCCCCAGCTCCCTTCTTCTCCCTGGTAGAAGGGAACCGCAGCTCCCCCTGGGACAAGGGAGCCCCAGGAAGGAACCATGCCTCCCTTCTCCCCAGCCCATCCCCCTTAGGAATTAGGTTGACCTAGGGCATCCATACCGGCTTTAGGTCGACTTAACTGGTTGAATTAACAGTTAAGTCAACATAAAGAGTGGTAGTTATTAAGCTGATTTAAGGAAGCTCTTAAGTCAACTTAATGAAAGCCAGGTGTGGACGCGGTGTTCTGTAGGTCAACTTAAGCATCCTTAAGTCAACCTAAGTTGCTAGTGTAGACATACCCTTAGAGACTAACAAAATATTTCGAGGGCATAAGCTGAAATAGGTTCCAGCCCATTAAAGCTTATGTCCCCAAAATTGTTTTGTTAGTCTCTTAAGGTGCGCCTACACTAGTAAATTAAGTTGACTTAATGTACTCTGTGTCTACACGGGAGTTTCCTTAAATTGACTTAAGCTGCTCCTTAAGTCGACATAAGGAAAAATTAAGTCGACTTAATAAGACCTAGTTTTAAGTCTACTTGAGGCTTAAGTTGAATTCTTAAGTCGACAAGCCAGTGCGGACACCCTAAGTCGACTTATAATGAAAGGCGACTTAAGGCAAGGGGAAAAGGGAGCCCCTGCTCCCTTCTACTCAGGAAGTCGCTAGCGGCTTGTCCTGGGGAGACCCAGTCCCGTGCGGGGCTGGTTCTCCCCGAGACCCGCAAGCCGCTAGCGGATCATCCCGGCTCCCTTCTACCCGGGACTGCTCAGGATCTAGGGAGAAGGGAGTGCAGCGCTCCCTTCTGGCCCAGACCCTAGCGGTCTTGGCTGTCGGGAGCCCCTGGTCCCGGCTAGAAGGAAGCCCATGGCTCCCCTCTGCCCGGCTCCTTTCTGCCTGGCACCGCGCTCCAGCTGGAGGGCTCCATTCTGGCCATGTCCGCTGTGGTCACAGGGAGAAGGCCAGCTTTAAGTCGACTTTAAGAGTACTGTGTGAACTCTCTAAGTCGACTTAATAAAGTCAATTTAAAGTCGACTTAGGAAAGGCGACTTAGGAAAGTTGACCTAAATTTCTAAGTGTGGACATAACCTTAGGTACCACAGGACTCCTCATCATTTACTTAAGAACAATGTAGCCCTTAAGCAACAATGGAATGTGCATTTCAAGACTACTGAATCACGAATTTTAAGTTTCAGCTACCACCATTGAGTCTATTCCTCAGCATCCAGTAATATAATCTTTTGCTGACCTCCCATCTTCTGAGGAAGTTTGTTCTGCCATCACTCAGATTAGAAACAACAAGTGCCAGTCCCATACGGTATCCCTGTTGGTAGAATAACTTCTGCAAAAGCTTCATCAACTCCTTGTTAGAATTCAGACTAATGAGGAAATTCCATTTGATCTAAAGAATGACAATTTTGTGACGCTCTGAAGAAAGGAGATAAGTCAATGTGTGGGAATTACTGAGGTATCGCCCTCCTCTCTGTTTCTGGGAAAATACTTCTTTGCATCCTTTTGAACTACCTGCACCTTCTTGCCAAAAACATCCTTCCAGAATTCCAGTGTAGTTTCAGATTATCTTAGGCCACCACTGACATGGTATTTGTTGTATGACAAGAGAAGTGTAGATAACAACACCAGTCATTGTTTATGGCATTTTTGACCTAACTAAGACCTTTGATTCCATCAGTTGTGAAGTGTTATGGAAGGTGTTGTCTAGATTTGGTTGTCCATTGAAGCTCACTTCATGATGGAATGACTTCCACCATCTCGTGCAATGGATTAGAGATAAACCTGTTCTTGATCCATACTGATGTTAAGCAGGGCTGTGTTATTGCCCCAACCCATTTCTCTACCAACCTTGCTGTAACCTTGAGCCTTGTTCACAAATGCTGTGTGGTTTTCAGGAGAGGTGACAAAGTAAAATTGGCAAACTGGGGTGCGTGTCTTCTTTGGCTGCAGAGGATCTGAATGGCCTGTGAATAGCTAGTGACAAGTAATGGGTATCATAGGGGAAATTATTCAAAAGAACTTGGGGTTTAGGATGCAGCTCTTGTTAAACTGCAGGGCAAAGTTAGGACTGGCATAGACCAGAGGAGCATGCTTGAAAGGCTGATTAAGGAGCTAACATCAAGCAACCACAAGAAAGACTCCCTCTCACAGAGTCAGGGGATAACAAGGTGACACACAGGCCTGAGTACCCCAAGAGCCATTGCAATATCTCTGAGGAAATCAATTGTAGAAAATATTACCTTTGACTGAGATGAAAACTGTTTTATGACTTGCTACGTTTACCTGATTACCTGTGCAGTGAAATAGCATAATAGCATCCCCAGAAATAAAGTAGCACATTGTTAACACAGGAGAGATATTGAATGATCCATTCACTTGCTTTCTGCACTCAGCCACCTCTATTTTTATCCTGATGCAAAACCTGTCACCTTCTTCCCCCAACCACATTTAATAGAAATGGTTGTCTTTACAGAATGGAGAAAAATATATAGGAAAAAAAGACCCATGTATAAAAAAACCCACACAACTGAGGAATAAGCATAAAACCATAGGGAGGATCTCTTTTGTTTTCAAGATTCACAAAGCATCCACTTGGATTTCCCAAACACATTGTTTCAATTTTATTATATAGGAAAGAGGTATTTCCAAGGAGCTCCAAGATCAGAAGTAGCACATGACCCATCTGCTGCTGCTAAATAGCTTTTTCCAGCTGCTTTGTCTTGTTCCCTCTTTAGTAGCTAAAACTAGATTATTGAGTCGAATCTCAAGCAGTCACAACCAGATTTAATTAATCTAGGTTTTAGATTTTGAAAGTGCATGCTATAATAGCGAACACAATATATCACCTATGGTGGCTCCAAGGTTCTTCAATGCTCAGCTGATGTAAATCAATGTACTAGTGCCATTGATTTCAACAAAGCCATGACAGTTTCCATCAGTTGAAGATATCGTCCATAGAGCCAACATTAGCCCACATGCAGACATGCTGGAACTAAGCGTAATCTTTTAGAATGAAAGTTTCATATAAAGTTCGTACCTAACAACAGTGCTTTTTTTGTTTAAAAAAAAAAAAAAGATGCTGGTACTCGGCCAGGGACCTAGGGCTGCCACCAGCAGCTGCAGGAGCTGGGGCTGCATGGCTGTGAAAAAAAGGTGCCAGTACTCAATACCCCTGAGTACCATCACAAAAAAAAGCCCTGCCTAACAAGCAAAAATTGACCCTCTCCCCTGCTGTCTCATGGGAAACAACAAAAGCAAGAAGAATAAAACTACTGAGCTACCATTGCTGGGCAATTTAAAATTTTCTACGCAAAAAGTATATAAATGCTTTCTGAGTAGCAGCTCTAAAATTCCTTTTTGTGTAGCATTTTACTTAATAAATACATGTTTAGTAGTGGGGTTGAATATGAAGGGAAGGAAACGAACAACCCTTTGGTACTTCCACTGTACTTAAAGGCTAATGAAATAAACTTCTGAATAGGCACTGATCTTGAAGAGAGGCTATATGGGGACAAAATATTATTAACCTTCCCTTTATGAATTTTTGTAAGTGCACATTATTCTGTTAAGCTTTTGGGAAACTGAGATGAAGTGAATTTATTTTTCTAAAAATGAATGCATTCAGTGAACTGCTACTCTCAAAGTGGAAAAAAAAAGAATTAAACATCCATTGCCTGCAGAAATTCAGGTCATGTGGTCAGTACCTGAATTAATTATTTGATCATGACTGATTGGGGTTAGAGCAAATAACTGCTCATTAGCATTCAGTACTACTGGTGTACTGTATTTTGCATGCTACAGTATAGCTTGCCCTTTTTCATTTAACTCGGCCTCCTTTTTGGGTTACACCTCATTGTTCTGCATGGCTGGGAAATGAAATTGGAAACAGGGAAAGGAAGGTTCAGAGAATAGCAGCAGACATGATTTATACAAAAAAGTGTGTTCTACAAATTTTCCTACCAATCTGCCTGATCCTTTAAGGAGTCCACACACAACTTTGAAGTCAATGGGAGTTTAGAAGATGTGGCCTCAGAGGAAGGCCATGACTCTTTTTTACACGTATGTGGGGGCCCTCTTGATATTAGCTCTTCAGCATCTGTAGCCCATGCCCTCAAGGAGCATGTGGCCAGAAAGCCACGTATAGCCCTGGCCCTTGGTCTGGGCAGGGCAGGAAAGCAGGCAATCTATAGCCCCAAAGCTCTGGCAGACTGAGATGAATTCACAGTCTCTAGCCCTAAGCAGGGTGAGTCAGCAGTCTATAGGTCCAGGCAGAACAACCAAGCGGTCATTAGCCCTGGACCTTCAGGCAAAGAAGGGAAGGTAAACAGGTGAGGGTCTCTGAGGCTTTAGAGGCTGAATTGAAGCAAACACCCAAGGGTGGTTTGGGAAGTAGAAGAGGGGGATACAGGCCCTCCTGTCTCCATTGCATCCCAAACCAGGGGCCTACCAGTGGCTGAGTATTCTGTTACTGTGTCAGTAGGGGTCCAGCTCAAACTCAATGAGAAAGGCCTGAGCATGAGTCCAGCCAGACCTAAGTCAGCCACCCCTGAGCTATTTCTTTCACCCCTGTACCCATGTACCTGTGGCCAAGGGTTGTCATCAGCCAGCGGTAGTCCCATCAGGCCCTCACTGTCAGGGTTGTCCACCAATTCAGGCAGGCCGAGTAAATCCTCAGAGTAACCAGGTTCCTCTCCAGCTCCTCTCTGAAGCAGCAGAAGTCCCTCTCCTTCCGCAGCTTCAGGTCCCATCCTTTGTATTTCCAGTTCCTGTCTGGGCTCTGCCCCTCTGTTTCTGGCCTGACAGGCATGGCTTCTTTGGCTCTGCCCTCCAGGGATTGAGTGCTGGGCCCTCCCTATCTCTCTCAGCGGTAGATTTTTGAATAGAGATATTTGCAGAATCAGGCCCTAATTTTGCAAAAATTGTTCAGAATCAGTGTTCCTTGTTTAAGCAATCCTACTCTTAATCATGTAAACTGCACAGTAATACCACACTTATTCTCTCTTTTTTCCCCCTTCCACTTTTGTAACCTCTTTCATCCAAGGCACTTACAGGGCTTTGCAAACACTACAGTAAATTAGGCTTTTTGAATACCATATACAAGAAGGTATTATCATTATGATCCTGAATCGTATATAGTAAGGTCACTGGATTTATGTGGTATTTTCCTAAAACTCTGCCTGCAATGCACACTTTTGAGTACTAGAAATAGAAATAACCAGATAATAGGTAGGTAAACAGACTTCAGCGAGGTCTACACTTACTGGAAAATTTGGCAGCAGTCAACGGGAGATATACAAGCTATGATCCATCTGAAAAAGTGGGTTGCTGCCCACGAAAGCTTATGCTCAAAGAAATTTGTTAATGTTTAAGGTGCTAAAGGACACTCATTGTACAAGCTATGTAGAGTAGCTTGTGTACCTCCCATCAACTTCATAACTTCTGCTTTCCTCAACATAGTTCACTGCAGCGATGGGAAATGCGCTCCTGTCAATGCAGCATTTTTCTTTTTCCAGGAGTGACTTTATTAAATCAACTTCCAGATCAACTGAGTGGGTCTCCATATCCATTCAATCGATCCCAAAGAACCGATCTGACGATGACAAATAGCTGCCATCAATGAAGACATTCTCTGGAAAAAGTGGGTGCCCACATCTCTGAAACACAGGACACTTATTTTGATGACTGAGGCCTGGTCTACACTGCTGGGAGCCATAGAATCATAAGGTGCGTCTACACTTACAAGTTAGGTCGACTTAAGGAGACTTAAGTCGACCTAACTTACTCCCTGTCCACACTGGACTTTTATTAAGTTGACTTAAGGAAAGTTTAAGTCAACTTAATAACACTTAGTTTTAGGTTGACTTAAGGCTTAAGTTGACTTCTTAAGTCGACTTAAGACAGTGTGGATGCCCTAAATTGACTTATTCCCTTGTCCCGGGGGAGCCCTTGCTCCATTTTCCCAAGGACCTGTGGCTTCCCGGCAAGAGGAGCCCTGGCTCCTTTTATGCCAGGAATCTGCGGTCTGGGGAGAAGAGTTCCCCAGCCGGGGCTCTAACAGGAGGGAATCCCCCGCTGGAGCTCCGGCGGTGAGGGATTCCCCTGCCGTCCTGGCTGGGGGGCAAAGGAATCCCCACCACCCCAGCCAGGGCTCCAGCAGGGAATTCCCTCCCCTCTGGAGCCCTGGCTGGGAAGCCCCGGCGACTCCCTTCTCCCCGGGGAGCCTCAGCTCTCCCTCGACCTAACCAGTCAACTTAGCCTAGTGTAGATTCTCTAAGTTGACTTAATAAGGTAGCCTTTAAGTCAACTTAAGAGTCCTGAGTAGACTCTCTAAGTCGACTTAATAAGGTCTACTTAATAAAGTCAACTAACTTTCTGAGTCTAGACATAGCCATAGAAACGGAATGGGACCATGAAAGGTACATAGAGGGGAGATACACACGCTATGTAGTGTAGCTTGTGTGTCTATCATTGATTTACTAACTTTCACTTACCATAGCTTTCCTTGCTGATCCCTCCCATCTTCCCCACTCCTTGTAGGCTCTGTGCTTCCTCCTAATCACCTGTCTGAGATGCTTACTCATCCAACTTGGTCTACAGCTCTTGCCTGTGATTTTTTCCCTTTCCTCTGAATGCAGTCTTCAGATAGTTCCTGCAACTTTGACTTGAAGCAATTCCAAGCCTCTTCCACGTTCACATTCATGAGTTCTTCAGTCCAATCCACTTCCCTAATTCCCTAAATTTTCTAAAGTTAGCCCTTTTAAAAGTCAAAGACCTTAGTAACAGATTTATTTTTGTTTATCCTTCTGTTTAGTTTGAACTGAATTAGCTCATGATCATGCAAACCTAGGTTGTCCCCTACAGCTAGTCTCAGGCACAGTAAGGAATCATGTGGGGTGGAAGGCATCAGGTGAGAGGCAAGGACCCCAGAACCCAACCCATGTGAAGAAAGGAGAGAAGTCAGTCCAAATAACAAGCACCATGTAAGAAGATTGAGCCACACCACAAGGTATGTGCTAGAGGACTATAAAATATCCATTATAAAAAATTTCATAATAACAACTTCATAACATCAGCCAGATTCCCTAAATCATCACATAGCCTGATATCAATCCTAGGTAAAATAATGGAAAAGCTGATATGAGATTTAGCTAATGAAGAATTAGATGACAGGAGTATAATTTATGCTAGTCATCATAATTTTATGAAATATAGGTAATTTTCCACAAGGAATGCAAGACATATCTACAAAATAGAGAACTGTATCATGGAAAACAGTGGCTCTTGTAATGGTTTTAAGGATCACAGTGGACAAGCAACTAACCCCTAGTTTCAATGGGTGCATCTACACTGGCAATTTAGGTCGACTTAAGGAGGCTTAAGTAGACCTAAACAAAGCCACATCCACACTGGGCTTTTATTAAGTCAACTTAAGCATTATCTTAAGTTGACTTAAGGAAAGCTTAAGTCAACTTAATAACACCTCGTTTTAGGTCGACTTAAGCCTTAAATCAACTCCTTAAGTCGATTTAAAGCCAGTGTGGACGGGGATTAGCACTTAAGTCAACCTTATTAAGTCAACTTAAAGTATTAAGTTGACTTAATAAGGTTGAAAAGGGGCTATGTCTACACTAGAAAAGTTAAGTCAACTTAAAATTGACTTAACTTTTCTAGTGTAGAGATAGTCAATGTGATGTTGTGGCAAAAAGGGCTAATATGTTCCTGAGATGTATAAGCAGGGGATTAGTAAATAGGAGTAGAGAGGTGATTTTACTTTGTTCATACCATTGATAAGGTCAGTACTAGAATAATGCATATAGTTCTGGTGTCAATATTTTAAGAAGTGTAGTGGAGCAGTCGCTCCACTATGGCTAGCAAGGGGTTAACTGGCTGGAGAGGGGCAGCCAATCAGCTACGGAGGGGTCCTGAGCCAGTCAGAAGGCAGGAGCCAGTATAAAGGTAGGAGCAGCAGGGCTGAGAGTCAGTCTGCCTGGGAAGCTAGTAGGGAGAAGTTCCTTCCTGGGCTGGCAGATGGAGGGGCTCAGGATCCCGGAGAGCTCCGAGTGCAGTGCAGCAGCAGGAGCCTAGAGAAGCCGAACCTCCTGAAGGGAGTGGACAGTGGCGAGCGGCTGGAGCAGCGGCCTGACGGCCAGGAGCGGGCAGCGGCTTGATCCAAGCCAGTGAAAGAGGCGTGACTAGGGCAGCGGGGAAGCGGCCCAGGAAATTGACGTGTATATAGTGAAGAGACTGGTGGGAGGCGGAAGGCCTCTGAGGAGGCACATAGGGTCCCTGGGCCAGGGCCTGGTGTAGAGGGCGGGCCCAGGTCCCTCCCCGCTCCCCCCCCCAGCGTGCCAGGAGTGGTGTGGGTGGCAGGTGGGCTTTCAAGCTCGCTGGCCCTAGACTGTTTTACCGTGTGGCTGGATTGTAGCTGGCTGGACTGCAGGAGGTGGTCAGTGGACTAGACCTGGCCCACTGCTGCAAAGTGGGCCAAGGGACCTAGATACCCTAGAAGGGGTGAACTTTGGGGCTCAGCTGGAGGGCTGAGGTCCTGGAAGAGGACTCAGGGACTGAGTCTGATGTGTGAAAGCAGAGCACTGGCCACCAGCAGGGGGTCCACTTGAGGCTGATTCCCCATAACATTGCCAGGAGGCGCCCTGCTGATGGGTCCCGTGCTGCGAGACTGCTACAAGAAGGATGTTGAAAATTAGAGACGGTGCTAAAAACCACAAGTTATTGTTTTACAGTGAGAGATATCAAGCACTCGGTCTGTTTAGTTTGTTAAAATGAAGATTGAGAAGTGACTTAGTTACAATGTAGAACAGGGGTAGGCAACCCCCCGCACACATGCCAACAGTGGCACTCGAGCTCATTCAGAGCGGCATGCAGCATCCTCTGTGGCGCCACTGAAATTGCCGCTACTGCCACCGAAAGCCACTCTGGGTGGCTTTTTTCAGGGGCAGATGAGGCGCAGAGGGTCCCTCTAAGCCCATGCCCCAGCCATGCCATGGAAAGAAGACACACAGAACGATTCCTTTCCATGGTGTGCCAAATCCAAAAGGAGCCATTCCAGGCAGCTTTTTCCTGCAGCATGCCTGGGTACCCCCATCCTCAGGCAAGCCACCAAGAGAAGATGCTCTGGGTGGCTTCTTTCCACAAAGGGCTCCTTTCAGTGGCATGCCTAGGAAGCACCTCCCACCCCACCACTCCAGTCATGGTTGCCACCAAATTTGCAGATGGCTGCCACTTCTTTTTAGTAGAACAAGCCACTGGCACCGACTGAGGGTTGAGGAGGATGGGCCAGCACAGGGGGTGGCAAAGTGTTGCCAATCTCTGATGTAGAAGTTTGCACATGAGTAGCAAATACCCGGTTCCAAAGGGCTCTTTAATCTACTGCAAAAAGGCATACCAAGAACCAGTGTTTGGAAACTGAAGCCAGACAAATTCGAATTAGAAATAAAAGACAAATTTGTAACACTGAAGGTGACTAACTACAAAGGAAAGAAGTGGATATTCCATCACTTGATGTCCTCAGATCAACAGTAGGGGTGTGTCTACACTGACAACTTAGGTCGACTTAAGGACGCTTAAGTCGACCTACACAAAGTCGCGTCCACACTAGGCTTTTATTAAATCGACTTAAGTGCTTCCTTAAGTCAACTTAATAACAGCTTAAGTCAACTTAATAACACCATCTCTGAGGGTCGACTAAAGCCTTAAATGGACTTCTTAAGTTGACTTAAAGCCAGTGTGTATGGGGAATAGAGCTAAGTCGACCTTATTACGTCGACTTAAAGCCAGTGTGAATGGCTATTTCGACTTAACAAGGTCAACTTAAAGTGTAGCAACTCTGTGAAGTTGACGTAACAAGGTTGACTTTAAGCCAACTTAAAGTCAACTTTGTTAAGTCGACTTAACAGAGTCAACTTAACTTTACAATTGTAGACATAGCCTAGATGCCTTTCTAGATGTGCTTTTAGCCAAACACAAGCTATTGGTCTCAGTACATCCACACCTGGATGAAATTTAATGGCTGGTGATATACAGGATGTCAGACTAGATGATCTAATAGTCCCTGCTGACATTAAACTCTATGGCTATGTCTACACTGGCAATTTAAGTTGACTTAAGGAGGCTTAAGTCGACTTAAATTAAGCCACATCCACACTAGGCTTTCATTAAGTCGACTTAAGAAATTTCTTATGTCAATTTAATAAAAGCTTAAGTCAAATTTATAACTACCACTCATTA
This sequence comes from Pelusios castaneus, assembly GCA_007922175.1. Lineage (NCBI taxonomy): Eukaryota > Metazoa > Chordata > Testudines > Pelomedusidae > Pelusios > Pelusios castaneus. The sequence goes on along the minus strand of ML685802.1, from coordinate 12,989,391 downwards.
GGTCGACTTAAACCCTTAAGTCGACTTCAGGACAGAGTGGACTTGGAGTAACCCTTAAGTCGTCTTTATTAAGTCACCTTAAGGGTGGTTAGATTGACTTAACAAAGTGGACTAAGTCGACTTAAAGTTAAGTCGATTTAGTCCACTTTGTTAAGTCGACTTTAAAAAGCACAGTGGGAAAGAACACCCTGCAAACTTTATTGGTAATGATTTAATGTTTTCTTCCAGTTCATTGATAAAAAAGTTGAACTGCGTAGGAACTAGAACTGATGCTTGTTGGACCCAACCAGAAGCACATCTGCTGAATGAGGATTTCCTATTTACAATTACATTTGGAAACCTATCAGTTAGCTAGTTGAAAATCCATTTAATCTGTACTATGTTAATTTTAAATCATTCTAGTTTTTAAACATAATGTCATGTGGTATCAGTCAAATAGCTTAGAGAAGTCTATTACATTAATAGTATTACCTCTATCAACCAAATTTGTAATCTCATCAAAAAAGGATATCAAGTTAATTTGAGAGGATCTATTTTCCATAAACCCAATTTACATTAATTACATTAGTCTCCTTTAATTCTTTATTAAGAGTCCTATATCAGCCACTATGCCAGGGATCAATGTCAACCTGACAGCTCTGTAACAAACCCAGTCACCCCACTTAGCCTTTCCAATTAATAGATTGGTTCACCTTGCCCTTTGTTTCCCTAGTTACGTTTCCCAGGCTACCACTGTCCTAAGACACTCAGCAGATATCCATCCTTTCTCAGTTTTTAGGCAGGCACTTCCCATTCACTGCCACACATACACTGCGTCATTCGGTTTTTGTCTTTAAACTATGGCTCTGATTCAGCAAAGCACTAACACATATGCTGAACTTGAAGCACAAATGTAGTCCCATTAGATTCAAGTGTCACCCCAATAAAAATCTACCTCTGAAAGAACTGATGTGAAATTGTAGAGATTTCTCAAGTGCTTAAAGCTAAGTGCATGGTTAAAGGCTTTGCTGGATTGGGACCTACACAGACAAGCTTTATCTGTGTATATTGTTATATGTAATCCAGTTTATAAAATTTCTGACTAATTGTGTTATTTCTCAACAATTTGTTACAACTTTGCTGATAGATGCATCTCCTTTTTCCCTTTATCTCTCCTGGGAAAGCACTATAAAGTTACACCTGAGATAATGATAAAAGCCTGTCTTTCAGAATCATCCTATTATAATGATGTCCAAAGCTGACATATTAAGTCAGAGATATTAAGAGAAGTGTCATACAAAATGGTATTGCCATATAGCATGTAAGTGAATTTAGGTGTTATCTCAAATATCAGAGAGAGAACTTGACTAAATAAAATGAAGTAAATCAGTTATAAAGCCCTAAGGTGCCCTCAGATAGTAACAGTAATAAATCAGATCGATAACCTAAAACAGTCACTGATTCTTCCTCCTAATTAAATAAGATCAGAAATGAGCCATCATTCCAGCAGAAAAGCAAAATGTAATTAGCTTATCTAACGGTGTCATTTAGTGAATCAAAAGCTTTTGAAAGGTCAGTGAATCTTGCCCTTATCATCTTATTATCTTGCATCACTAACAAGATAACATTAAGTGACTTCACTAAAGCAATGTAACCACACTGCCACAGTTAAAGGGAGCTTGCTAGATTTTTTTTAAAAAATATAGATTTTGTATATATTACTGCTGACAGAAATGCCTCAGAGCTTTTTAAAACATGACTTTTAAAACTGTTTTTGCACTTTGATATTATGTTATTTCCATATTTGTTTCTACAACTGTAAAAACTAATATAGCTTATGTGTCTTTCTGCTCAGTCAGGAAGTACCACAAAAGATGTTTGCAAACAGAGTCCTGTGGCACTTTTAAAGCCCATTCTGTAAGTTTGCCATCTTCAAAGGATCTGACGAAGTGGGATCTTCTCCCATGAAAGCTCATGCGATAAATAAATCTATTAGTCTTTAAAAGTGCCACAGGACTCTGTTTCTCTGCAATAGACTAAAATGGCTAGCCCTTTGGAACTTTACTACATGAAAAGCATAAATACACACAGCCATACAGCTCAAAGGTGCAAATCTAACATTACTAAGAGAGGTGTAAATGATGATTAAAGCCAATGGGTTTATGTAACACTGAGGCTAGTTTGTTTGTGCTTGGGGAATTATTCTGGAACAGATATTCTTGATAAATTGCCTGTGTGGGTGCTCCTATTCTGGAAGAAGGATGCCTTATTTCAAATTAGCTTAATTAGACTCATAGACTTTAAGGTCAGAAGGAACCAGTATAATCATCTAGTCTGACCTCCTTCAAAATGCAGGCCTCAAGACCTCACCCACCCACTCCAGCAATAGGCCACCAACCTATTATTTATTTATGAGTTATTTACCTCCTTAACTCATGATTTAAGGACTTTAAGATACAGAGAATTCACCAGTAGGTGAACCATGCCCTTTGCTACAGAGGAAGGTGAAAAACCCCCAGAGCCCAGCCAATCAGCCCTGGGGGAAAATTCCTTCCTGACCCCAAATATGGCAGTCAGTTAAACCCTGAGCACATGGGCAAGTCTCAACAGCCAGTTACCCAAGAAACAATTCTCTGTAATAACTCAGAACCCACCCCATGTACTCTCCCCTCTTAGGCCACTTGTATATCCACCACACGTAGCCAAATATCAGTCAATTTCCAAAATAGGGCAATCATACCATCCCCTCCATAAATTTATCAAGCTCAGTTTTGAAAGCAGTTATGGGTTTTGCCCCCACAACACCCCTTGGAAGGCTATTGCAGAACTTACTCCTCTAATGGTTAGAAACCTGCATCTAATTTCAAGCCTAAATTTCTTGATGGACAGTTTATAACCATTTCTTCTGGTGTCCACATTGGTGCTGTACTCAAATAATTCCTCCCCCTCCCTGATATTAATCCCTCTGATGTATAGAGAGCAATCATATCACCCCTCAACCTTCTTTTGGTTAGGCTAAACAAGCCAAGCTTCTTGAGTCTCCACTTAACTCCACTCCAATTAACTTCAGAAGAGAATATTTTTCATGTTTATTTAAACTTTTTTGCTTTAAATCAATTTGGATATTTTTTTTGATAGGAAGTCAACAAATAAGAGTTTGGAGGTTTCACTGCTTTGCCTTTTATTGTAACTCGATTTCTCTGACCATATCCACTGAGCTGAAATGCAGGATTTTAAGAGAGAGAACCTTAAAGGCTTAACCAATTGGAAATTACATTCTGAAAGAAAACACAGAAACTTTAGATCAGCCCTGATAAAATAGCAGGTCCCACTAGATTATAGTAGCAAAATGTTTGAGCATTTAAGGCCACATCTATACAGACAGTGTAGTACCGAGGCTCTCCTGCACCTGGGGCCCAAGAAAAATTTGCACACACCTCTTGTCTTGCACCCCCACACCTTGCAGGCAGGGCAGGAGGGATCCCAGCCCCACTCCCCAGCTGCACCAGATTAAGGGACCCCATGGCCTCAGGCTGCCCAATTTCAGGGCCCAGTCCCCTCACCATGCTGGACCGCCTGGCAGCGGGGCAGCCTCCAGAGCTGGGGGGGGGGGGGCCAGGGCCCTGGGGCCAGAGGCTGTGGTCTGTGATGCTCCTGCGCCATCCCTGGGCTGGCTGCTCCACCCCATGGGGCAGGACAGCCTGGCGTGTGGCCGCTGCTCTGTAGGGCCTGGGATGGAGCAGCCTTTGGTAGCAGTGCTCCGGGAAATGGAGCACTGTTAGGCCACTGTGCTGGGGTCCCCAGGGCCTGGAGACTGGCCAGGCCAGCCTGAGCAATGGATGCCCCAATGTGGTGCCTGATAGTACTCTGGGTCCTGGGAACTCCTGTTGGAGGCAATCCTGCCATCGGGCCCTGGAGAGCAGTGGTCACATGCTGGCTTGGCACGCCACCTGGGGAGGACCAGATTTTCCAGAGGTGCGGGGGAGTGCCACAGACAGCGGGCTCTGGCCCCAGGGCTCCTGCCAACCCCAGCACTGGCTGGGCCCCCTCCAGCATTGGGTGCCAACCCGCCACCAGGCTGGCCAATGTGGCAGAGGGGCAGGGCTCCAAAACTGGGTAGCCCTGGCTCAGTCCCTTTAATCTGGCCCTGACATAGGACCAGCTCAGTGCCCATCTGCAGCCTAGCGCTCAAGGTCCTGGCCCTCTCCTGCTCCTTTCTGGCATGCCACTGGATACAGCTGCACTGCTGCAGTGTCTGGTGAAGACACTCTGTGCTGAAGGGAGAAAGTTCTATCAAAACTGATACAGAACTGTGCTCATGAACACTTATGCTGGAGTAATTTATGTTGCTCAGGGAGTTGGAATAATCACATCCATGAGGGACATAAGTTTTGCCAGCCTAGTCAGTAGCTTAGACATAGGAAGAGTCAGCACAAGACCACTCATGTGACAGAAGGAGCAGCTCATTCCCTGTCCTGTCTCCAGCTGTTGCTGGTGCCTCCCCTCTGCTCATTTCCATCTGCCACTTAGCCAGTCCCAGAACAATTCATTTCTCCTTCCTGTAGAGACTTTCTACAGATCCTGGCAGACATGGCTGGAGTGTTTATACTCAGTTCATGTTTTCAGACTTTTCTTAGGACTTGTATTTCACACTCCAAATGACATAGATATACCAATATAGGTCTATAGTGTAGGCCACTTTGGCCAAAGCAACCACAAGAGATGGAAACTTTTTTTTTTTTTAAAGAGAGCTGAGATTCTGACATCACTGCATACTTTTGAAAGCTGGGGCCCTGGGCACATATCTATTGCACCCAGGACATAATCTGGCCCAAACCTTACTGAGCAAGAACCAAACATGAGGAAAGAAGGGCCCAGTACTTAGAGTTCTAGCCTGAGACGCAGGAGGCTTGCTGTCAATTCCCAGCTCTGTCACAGCCTTCCTGTGTGTTTTAGGGCCAGATTTTTAGAAGATATTCAGGCACCTAAATACCCTTAGAAGTCTGGCCCTTAATATATCTGTCTCAGTTCCCTATCACTAAAATGGGAATAACAGTATTTCCCTCATAGCTGTACAATAAGGAGAAATATTTTTAAAGATTCTATAATAATTGGGGCCTTGTCAGTACCTTAGACCAGTGGTTCTCAACCTTTTTTCCATTGTGACACACCTGACAGCTGATGTTCCCCTGCATGACACATTACAATCTGCCGGTGGCAGTGGCACTTGGGCTGGGAGCATTTGAGAGGCTGCAGCATTCTGAAGGATGCAGCACTCCTGGACTGGGTGGGGGCAGAGTCAAGCCAGCACAGGCTGATGCCCTGGCAGTCTGGCTCAACAGGTCTAGGTTTATTTTTGTGGGGCAGTCGGTGCCCCCCCCAGCCCAGGATCTCTGGGTTGCAGCCCCTAAGTCCCTTTACTCATCTGGCCCTGGCTGCTGCCTGTGTTGTGCAGCAGGAGCGGGCTTTTGAGGGCAGCAGAGAGCGGCAGGGGACAGCTGGCTCCAAGCTGAGCTGCCAATTTTCAGTGAGACACCTTCCGGCTCTTCTTGACACCCTTTTGTGTGCCAATACAGTGGTTGAGAGCCACTGCCTTAGACAAATGAGCCCAGGAGATTGTGTAGGAACATTTATTTTTTTAAAATTGACATCCTCCATTAAGTGGCATCTCAAATGGGCAGAATTTAGCATAGAGACAAAATGTGGGAGACATGACCACCACTATCTATTTTCCAGTTTTAGTCCTGGCGCTGAGAGATGGGGAAGCAGAACTTAAAGGATCTGTCTCCATAGTCTTTAAATATTCCTAACTAAGCTATACTGTGAGTGGGAAGAAGAAAAGGAAGGAAACCCCTGGTTTCACTGGCCACCTGACCCTTAGAAACAGACTGGTTTCCTCTACCAGCCCCAGCCACTTAGCATCTGACCTCACTAGTCCTAGACAAGACTGTAAGATATGATGGTTCATGGGATGATTTTTCAGTCATTTTTGGTGGGTCATCGCCCAAAACTGGTTGAGAAACACTAGAATACTGGCATTTGTAACAGCTAAAAATTAAAATGATAATTTAAGACTATGAATCCATGACTAGACCCCTGTAAGAATTTTAATAGAGGATATTAAGTGTATTAAGGTACATTTTTAAAACCTCACGTCTCATAAATAAAATGAATGAAGTGTTTTTCATATACATATTTCAGGTTCTTCCTACAAAACCATAATACCAGGTGGTTAATACAGTAGTGATTCTGGGTCCCAATTTTCCAAATATTTTTGCATGTGTGATTTTGTGCATATCTTGCCCTCACAAGTTATAAACTAAATAGGTAAAAGACAATTCTACCAGGATGAAATGAGGATAAAATGGGATTTGCACGTGCTTATTTGACTATTTGCATTTGCAATGCTTCAAAAGAGAAAAATGGAAATGCAAGTTATTTCATATGAAAAATGTTTTTAAAAAGAGAGAGAGAGAGAGTGAGTGAGTGACTGGGCTGAGAACCCTTTATAATTGGCCCTTTAAATGTGCATCTTCCCATTCACAAAATAGACTATAAAGGTTTATTTAAATAATTAATTGATTGAAGCTCACTGAATATATGCTAGGCTGATAGACGATAGCAGCCCCAAAGGAAGTGTAATGATCAATTGTGGAAATAATCCACAAATTAAGGGTCCCTAATAGTATGCATTGACTTGTTAGACTGCAAGGGTGCATCTACACTTAGAAATTAAGTCAATTTAAGCTTGCTTAATTTAATCTGCGTCTACACTACACTTTCCTTAAATTGATTTAAGGAAAATAAAGTCGACTTAATGAAAATTAAATCAACTTTATTAAACCTCCTTTTAATACGACTTTAGCCTTAAGTCGACTTCCTAAAGTTGACTTAAGCCAGTGTAGACCTGGAGTAGTTCTAAGTCGACTTAAAGTCAACTTAGGGCTCTCCAGGACTCCCCCACTGCCCTCCCTGCCATGGGGGGAGCACAGGGAGAGCCTGGCATGCCCCCCCAAAGGGCAGGGCAGAGCCCTGCCCACCCTGCCCCTATGCCCTGCCAGGGTCCCTGTCCCCCTTTGCCCCATTGTACCCAGGTACAATGGGGCAAAGGCTGAGCCCCTTGGCGCTGGGCAAGGGGTGCCCCCCTGCCACTGTGGACCTGCGCAAGGTCCCCCTAGCCCCTACAAGTCGACCTAGGCATCCAGTGTGGATGCTCTAGGTCGACTTTGTAAGTTCCCCCTAAGTCAACTTTAAATTTAAGTGTGGACATGCTAAGTTGACTTAAATTTACAAGTGTAGACATAGCCCAAGAGCTTTGAAAGAGTCTTGCATTCTGTCACACCAATGATCCATCGATTAAGGGTTCACATTTATATAGTATACTGTAATGGGTTTGAGGGAGCCATTAGGGTCTATCCTGTCACTATCCATGAATAATAGGAGTTTTTTTAGGAGTATCTTCTGTCCATGCGGCAGTGCTTTAAGGATGCATGAAAGTTGGCTAAAGTTTAGTAAATGTTTATGTACCTGGGGCAGTCCCTTACATAATATAATTTCAATATGTATAAATAAAAGAAAGACAAAAGGAAAAAATACGGCCTTAAGGGGAAAATAATGCTTTCTCCCTTCCCCTGTCCTACAACCAGCTTCTGATATTCTTCTTCATGTTGAATAGTAATTTACATCCTGAGTGATTCCACTGGAGTCAATAGGACAGCTCTCAGAGTAGCATGTGCTAAGCAACTTGAGTACTGTTAACAGAATCATGCCCCTTCCTGATCATAGTGGCCAGTGGCAGGAACCTATGCATGGCATTTGCAGCCTAACATGTTTTCAAGCTGGGCTATGTTGAGCTGTAGGGGATTGACTTCTTCCCAATGTACAAGGAAGTTTAGGGGCAGATCAATGTATCAAAATAGTGTCTGCATGCCTCAGCAGATCCATTCCTGTAGCACATGTAGGGGCTACTAAGATTTTTGGTCCTGATTCAAAACCAAGTAGAATGGCTGGAAGGCTTTCCATTGTTTGCCGTGGACGCTGCCTCAAACTGCATGTTGGAGTAGTTTTTACAGCATAACCCAGTCTTTGCACCACAGTCAGGAGTGAATGTAGAAGGAGGACTGTGTTTCCATTCCCTGCTGTGATGGAGCCTCTCAGCAGAAACCTAATCTATATTTGGCTGATCACAGGCTTTAAGATTTAGCCCAATGGGAGTGCCTCATACAAGATCAGGACATTTTTTCCCTTTCTATTTAAAAATGAACTTTAAAAGAAAAAAAACCAACATCTTAAAATGTCATTCAAGCTCTAACTTAATCCTATGCAAAAGCTAAGAAATTCATTGTTAATTAAGGAATGAATGTCTTAGAGGTAAAAACCTATCCCATAAAGCATTTTTTAAAAATGCTCTTCACCTTTGGTATGTCTTTAGCAGTTCTCTCCATCAAAGCTATTTGTGTTGGAACAATGATTTTTCCTTCACTGCCCATCCTCTTTGCCAATTTGATCCTGAACTAGTCAGGGCACTGAATTTGTAATATTACAGTTGTTTGCATGGCAAAGGCTGGGAAGTCATAAATACCGAGTTGTGAATTCACTGCACAATCAATTTGAAATGCTAGGTAATGAGGGAGAACAGCACTATTCAAACATAAATATCTTCAGCAGTAGCACTTTTACAAGCAAAGGAAATGAGTTTTTGTTTAGATATTCTCTTTTCAAGGAAACCTAACTGATATCGTTGGCTATGTTGACACTGGCAAGTTCGTTCGAATTAAGGAGGCTTACTTCGAACTAACTAAAGCCATGGCTACACAAGGCTTTAGTTAGTTCGAATTAAGGGCTTCCTTAATTTAAACTAATAAGTTTGAATAGGGTATTCGAACTAAGGGGTTAATTCGAACTAACTAGTTCGAATTAACCAATGTGGCCATGTAAATTCGAACTAATTTCTTAGTTCGAATTAACCGGTCATTGAAATGAATGGGGATCGCTAATTTGAACTAAGCAAGTGCTTGCTTAGTTCGAACTAACATTCCAGTGTGGTCATGCTAGTTCAAATTAAGCTCATTCGAACTAACTAAAATTAGTTCGAATTAGTTAGTTCGAACTAACTAATTCGAAGTAATTTTAGCAAGTGTAGACATAGCCTTTAATATCAGAACATCTGAAGGTTCAACTATCCTTTGCAAAGATATTGATCCTCCATGCTACCGCTACTAAATGAGGTTTCCTTCCACATTCAGGAACAATGTCTGCACGCTCTTGAGTGAGGTACGTACCAACTACATGTTAAATAAAATAATCAAGACAGGGATCTCAGGGTAACTAGATCCTACATTGACACAAAAAGTTGAGTAGCTACCAAGTGACTCCTGCCATGTAGCAAACATCTCAAATGATAATAAATAACTGTCACTTCAGTATGATTAGTGGCATACATAACTCAATATTGCCTCAGAATTACCCATTTACACCTCTGCTCCATTTTCACCCTTATATTAACATCTCTCTTGTGCTACTGCCTAAATGCCAAAGAGCCTGAGCCCCTATTCTATGATAGATGAAGCATTGCACAGACATGTAACCCTTCTGCCATGAGTAGTTGGAAGCAAACTATACCAAGTTCAGTTTTCCAGGGTTCTGCATAAAGACAGTGTTAGCAGCAACTCAAGCCTCCATCCAGAAACTAAAGAAACTATGAGAGTCCTGTGGCACCTTATAGACTAAAAGATTTTCTTCGGCATAAGCTTTCGTGGGCTATAACCCATTTCCTGGCTGCCCTCGGTGGCTAATGTTTCCCCATTTGCAGTCACTGAATTCAGGGGTTAGAACACAAACTTTATTAGGTGTTAATGGGTAGAAAAGAATGAATTCAGGAAATTAATTAATTAATTAAATTAGACGCAGGTTTCTGACCATCAGAGGAGTGAAGATCTGGAATAGCCTTCCAATGGGAGCAGTTGGGACAAAAAAACCTAGCTGGCTTCAAACCTGAGCTGGATAACTTTATGGGAGGGATGATATGATGGGACAGCCTAATCTAGCAATTAACTGATCTTTGACTACTATCGTAAATATGCCAACGGCCTGTGATGGGATGTTAGATGGGGTTGTGTTCTGAGTTGATGCAGAGAAATGTTTTGGAGGCTGTCTGGCTGGTGAGTCTTGCCCATATGCTCAGGGATTAGCTGATCACCATATCTGAGGTCAGGAGAGGATTTTCCCCCAAGGTGGATTGGCAGGGACCCTGCGGGTTTTCACCTTCCCCTGTAGCATGGGAAGTGGGTCACTTGCTGGGGGAGGTTTCTGTATCTTGAGGTCTTTAAACCAGGGGTGTGCAAAACATGACCTGTGGACCGGATCTTGAGTCCTCTGTCTAGCCTGCCACCCCTGGCCAGCTCTCCCTGCCCCCTTCCGATCCCCCCCACTCCTCCACCCAAGTGGCTCTGCACTGCTCCAGGGCCGGCTCTCCCCTACCCTCACCCACCACCTGATGTCTACTGTCCCCCAACGGCCAGTTCTGCACTGCTCCAGGGCTGGATCTCCACTACTACCCTGGGGCCAGTGCCGCCCCGGGGCCAGTGCCGCCCCACCAGCTCTCCCCCGGCAAGCTCTGCACTGCTACCCCTAGGGTCAGCCAGTTTTCCCACTCTACCCACCCCCTGGCCAACTCTCCGCCACCACCACCCCAGCCAGCTCTCCCCTGACCCCCATCGCAGAGGCATGCTTCCTGACTGGCTGATGAGGAGTAAGAGTAGTGGTTCCTTTTTCGTAGTTAATAAACCTTTTGGCTGGGTGGCAAGACAGACTGGAGAGCCTAAGGCAGGGGTGAGTAAACATTTTTGGCCTGAGGGCCACATCCACAGTATGACAGGCTAGAGACAGGGAAGGGGTTGGGGCTTGAAGGGGGTTGTGGCCATCATTCTGCCCACATGGTGGAAGGGGAAGTTTGGGGAGAAGGGATGGGGTGGGTGGAGTTTCTTGCACTGTTTTTGATTTTTCACTTCTTTTTTAACGTACCTTGTGGAGAAAGGATGGATGGGGGCGGGGTTGCACTGTTTTGTTTGTTTATTTTCTCTCTCTCTCTCTTGGTAGCACAATGGGATGGGGAGAAGCCCAGAGGGGGAAGCTTGATGCCGCTGGGCCCTGGCTGTGGGACAACCAGCTGTCGTACTCCAGCCGTGACCTCACTAGGCACTGCAGAAGAGTAGCTGCCAAGCTCCGGCATGGCACCCCAGCCTGTGGGAGGAGGGGATGGAACCAAGACCGGCCACTGTGCACCAACCAGAGGATGCGTCTACACTGGTAACTTAGGTCAACTTAAGGCTTAAATCGGCCTAAACAAAGTCTGCATCCACACTGGACTTTTATTAAGTTGACTTAAGCATTTCCTTAAATCGACTTAAGGAAAGCTTAAGTCAATTTAATAACACCTCATTTTAGGTCGACTTAAGCCTTAAGTCGACTCCTTAAGTCGACTGAAAGCCAGTGTGGATGGGGATTAGCATATAAATCCACCTTTTAAAGTTGACTTCAAGCGTTAAGTCAACTTAATAAGGTCGACAAGGGGCCATGTCTACACTAGAAAAGTTAAGTCGACTTTCTTAAGTCGACTTAATAAGGTCAACTTTAAGTCGACTTAAAGTTGACCTTATTAAGACGACTTAACAAAGTTGACTTAACTTTTCTAGTGTAGACATAGCCAGGGTGCCTCTGTGCCAGCCTCCAGGAAAAAGGGGTAGAGCTGGGGGGGTGGAGGGGCAGTGGTGCTCTGGCTTCAGGGCTGTTTAGCTGCCACTGGAAGGGGGGGATGGCTATGACAGCTGTGGACCAGAGGAAGGGCACTTGTGGGTCGTATCTGACCCACAGCCATAGTTTGCCCACCTCTGGTCTAAGGGTACTATCTATGACTCCAGAGTTAGACTGTAATATATTATAATTACTAATATATCAGTTATAATACACTTATGGCAATAAGCGTCTGTGAGAGTAGTTTCTGGTAAGCTAAAAGCATCTTTTGATAGATCATTATTTTATTAATCACAGAAAACACGTGCCTTCATCAATTACAAGTGATCCCTTTCTGGCCTAAGAGGCAAGATTTAGAGTAAAAGGACACACAATCTATAATTCAGTAACATGTTAAGGTCCAGCTAAAATTCAGTTTATTGAAACCACACTAAGGTCAGCTAAAGTTCAGGGAAAAACAATGGATAACCAAGTACAGGCTTTCATTAGTCCAAAACGAAGAACTCTAACAAAGTTTATACAGCACTTACAACTAGCACAGAAAGGATTCTGGGATGTTTGGCCAGAAAATCATGAAAGTGTAATATAGGACAGAATCATAAAGATCAATATTTACTAACAGAGAGGATACTCATATCCTCTCCTTTCTGCACCATCTGTTGCTAGGGTTGCCAGGTTCACTATGTCTTCACTCACAGCCCTTACCACCAGCAAAGATGACAAGGAGTTCAGAGTGAAAAATCTCCTTCCCTTTTGCTTCTCTTGCTACTAGGGAAACAAAGCCCTTCCCTTAATCCCTTTCATCTTCCTCCTGCCACTTTAAACGACTCCTAAGAGCAGGGTGAAATTTTTACTCCCTCCAGTTTCTTCTGCAATCTTTTAGACTCTTAAAGATGGTGAGGAATTTGAGGGTGTTTTTAATGGGATGTAGAAAGAGAGATTTTTCTGCATGTTTTTCCCCCATTTTTTCCACTTATGTATTAACTGGAAAAAATTATTATAGGTTTTAGGAGCTGCGTAATTGACCATATTCTCCATTAGCTGGTGCACCCAAAGATAGCAGTCCCTCTTCATGTGAATTTTATTATTATTAATTATTATTATTAATATTATTATTATTATTATTTTATTTAATATGTTTAATTGTTGTTGTATCTGGCTGAAGAAGACAATGCCTCTTTTCTTGGTTCTTTAATGTATGTGTGTGAGTTTTGTTAAAATACTATCCAAGATCAAATGGGAAAACAGGGATATTCCTTAGAAAAATTATAGCACAAGAATATCATGTTCCCCTTTAAATAGTAGTGAAGTTAGGCTTGAAGACAGAAAATCTGTTTGCTTTGAACTTGTTACCAGATCTTACTGCTTCCAATAAATCAGTGTTTACAGCTATCTGTGCTATTGAGGGGCATTTAGAGTCTTTTGGTTTTAAATTAGATACTGCAACTAATAAAATTGTCCAGATTAATAACCACATGGAAATAGTGATCCTTAAGAATATCAAGAAAAGCTTTGGAAATAAAATGGTGGAAGTATTAAAACATTAATGTATGTGTCCTGGAATCCTATTTAAGTCTAATATCTTTTGTACCAAAAATGGAAAATCTAAGGAAGTTTTAATAAAGCATCTAATATATCCATATTGTTCCTCTGACATTTGGGGGAAAAGATCTAGACTACTATATTTTGTAATATTTTAATTTCTTGGAAAAATTTGACTCTTCCCTCCAGATGTCAATATTTAATTTAATGTTGTTGAAGGATATCTAATGACTGGGTACTTAAATAAATCCAGCTCTTCTTCAGGTAACAACTATTTTTTTAAAAAAATTATATCTTTCCATGATAAACAGACGGTTTTTTGAGGATATTTAGAAAGAGAGGTGGAAATATTAGCTATAAATAACAATACCAAATCCAGACACTCATCTACCCACACTGATTCTAGCAATGCAAAATAACTGCTTACTGTGAAATTTGCTGGTGTAGGTTTTTTCACTTCTCTCTTGTTTCCTACTATATCTAAATTAATTAAAGACCAACACCAGTTTTTTCAAAGACACCTCTGATTTTGGAGCAATAAGTCTCATTGGCTATGTCTACACTACAGACTGAGTAAAGTTGACTTAAAGTCGACCTTCTTAGGTCGAATTAACGGAGCGTCTACACTTAGTCGACTTAAGTCAACCTTGTTAAGTCGACTTAACAGAGCCTGTAGTGTAGACATACCCATCCACACTGGCTTTAAGTTGACTTAATAAGGTCGACTTAAGCCTTAATCGACCTTCAGATGTGGTGTTATTAAATTGACTTAAGGAAGCACTTAAGTCGACTTAAGAAGCATCCAGTGTGGATGCAGCATTCTGTAAGTCGAGTTAAGCGTCATTAAGTCAACCTAAGGTGCAAGTGTAGACGTACCCATTGAGAGTTCTGTTGTGGTTCTATGTTCCTTAGTCACTTAAGAACACTGGAAAATTCTATCCCAAAATCAATCAATCATTTTTCGACAGTGGCAATAAAAAAACTTTTTTTCTTATTTCTCAAATTAAAAATAAGGATTCTGTCTATCTGGGTAATGGTTCAGAAAGAAAAATTAGCTGAATTTTAAAATGATCAAAAACACTATCGACAAAATTTCACTTAGTGGATGACAGAAGAAAGGTATGTAAAATATGGTAGAAAGACAATTAAAAATAAAAGACAAAGAAAGTCAATGTTCCCTATTAATATTATTAAAGGATGGAAAAATATTACAATAATTGGATTTCAAATAATTTTATGTATAGTGGCCTCTATTTTAAAAGTATCTATCTTACATTCTAGGCCCCCATGCCTGAAGAGGGAGGCTATATGTGTGCTGTCCCATGGCTTTATTTCAGTGGGATTTTTTGCCAACTAAGGGCTTGTCCACACTTGCAGTGGAAAAGCTGTACTGCTATCGCACCCAGTAAAGATGCTACCTGAGCCAACAGGAGAGCTTCTTTCATTGTAATAGGCACTCTGTCTCCCCAAAGAGGCAGTAACTATGTTGACAGGAGAAGCCCACCCATCAACAGGGGGTGCATCTACACTTGTAAATTAAGTTGACTTAACCCTGCTTAAATGGACTTAATTTACTCTGCGTCTACACTACAATTGTATGTACAATATGTGCCAATGGCTGATTCAGTTCAGGTTTTGATCCCCTACAAATGCCAGTGCCACAGAATTACAGTTTGATCTTTAAAGTAACTATCTATACAAGTAGCTCTGCCTTTTTTAGAAGGCTGATTTTCTTCATATTTGTAAGTGAAAATCCATGATCAAATTTGCAACATGGTGCACAGGAAATTACACACCCAACCCATTATTTTTCTTGCCAATTGCCTTTTCCATTCACTGTACAGCAAATCTATCCCTTTATCCTCTTTTCTGAAGTGTGTGGTAGTACCACCAGTAGAGATTGTGAAAGGAGCAGTTCTGAGCCCATCAGAAGAAACAGCAAGGAAGAGTGTGCTTAGGTAGCCCTCCCTTGTTGTGACTTAAGCCTGTTCTCATTCACTTCTTGTTGATTTAGGCAGCTCCTTTGTTTCACAGTGCAATCAGTTTTAAGTCTCATTGGGTGTGTCTACACTTACAAATTAAGTCGACTTAAGGAGGCTTAAGTTGACTTAAAGTACTCGGCGCCAACACTGGGCTTTCCTTAAGTCAACTTAAGGAAAAGTTAAGTCGACATAATAACACCTCCTTTTAGGTCAACCTAACACTTAAATCGACTTTATTAAGTCGACTTAAGCCAGTGTAGACGCAGAGTAGCGCTAAATTGACCTCCATGGCCTCCAGACCTTCCTCCCTGACTTCCCTCCCAAAGTTCCTGGCACAGGAAGAGCCTGCCCTGGCCAACCACAAGGCAGGACTCACCCCTGACCACCCTGCTCCCCAGAGCTGGCCAGACCTGCTGCTTGGGAGCAGGGCAGAGCAGAGCCAGCACCACAGGCGGGCCCCATCCTGGAGCAACCAGGAAATCCTGGACCTGCTGGTCATTTGGGGGGACAAGGCAGTCACTTCCCAGTTGTGAGGCAGCTAACGCAACTGGAAGGTATATGCCTCCATCTCCCAGGCCCTGGCTGCCAAAGGCCACACCCAGGACACCCAGCAGGTCCAGGTCAAGATTAAGGACCTCCGCCTGGGCTACCAAAATGCCCAGGAAGAGATGCTCTGGACAGGGGCAGCCCCCACCAGCTGCCACTATTACTAGCAGATGGATGATTTTCTGGGCCAGGAGAGGGGCAGCCTGCCAGCCCACATCATTGAATCTGCCGAGCCCCCCGCTCTCGATGACGACCAGCAGGAAGGCTCGGGGGATGAGACTGTGGTGCTGGAACAGGGGGAGGCCAATGCCCAGCAGGAGCAGGAGGGCACCTCGTCAGCCCCGGAGCCAGCTGCCAGCCCAGAGTTGATCCCTGTCCTGATGGCAGACACTGCCACCCAAGAGGAGGAGGAACAGGTTCCCCCAGCCAAAGAAGACCCAGGTGAGGGGACATAGCGCCAAGCACCTTCTGGTGAGTGCTCCCTCCTTTTTTCCTTCCCTCCCTGCGGACAAGGCTGAGCATGCCTGTGGGACAGGGACTGCAGGGGGACATGGCCCAGGAAGAGGCAAGGTTGGGGGGAAGGCACTCCCACAGGTAGCAAACCCACCTCTCAGTGCTCGTCGCTGTTGAAGTGGGCCCTCAGTGCATCTCGGGTGAGCTGTGCTTGTCCCTGGCCCCGCTGAGTCTGGGGCAGGGTGTCATCGGGCTGCCCATACTGCACAGCGAGCCATTCGGCCTCGGCCTCCAAGACGCAGGGGAACCCTTTCCCTCCGCAGCTCACAGAGGTTGTACAGGCTACAGCATGAGCTGACAACCTCTGGCAGGTTGCTCTCACCGAGCTGCAGGCGGGTCAGTAGGGCCCTCCAGCAAGTCTTCAGGCGTCCAAAGCACACTCGACGATGCTGTAGCACTGGTTGAGCCTCCGATTGAAGAGGTCCCTGCTGTCATCCATGCGGCCCGTGTATGGCTTCATCAGCCGAGGGAGCAAGGGATAGGCAGCAACCCCGAGGATCAGGAATGGCACCTGCACGTCCCCAATAGTGATGGTGTGGTATGGGAAGAAGGAGACTTCCTGCATGCGTCTGTACAGGGCAGAGTTGCACAGGATCCATGTGTCATGCGCCTTTCCAAGCCAGCCCACATACATGTTCTGTAAGATTCCGTGGTGGTCCACGAGGGCCTGCAGCACCACGGAGCAGTACCCTTTGTGGTTGACATAGTCCCTGGCACGACTTTCTGGGGCTTGGATGGGGATGTGGGTGTTGTCCACAATGCCCCCACAGTTGGGGAAGCTGAGTCCGACGAGGCCGTTGAGGAGTTCGTGCAGGTTGCCCGGGGTGATGAGGCAGGCTAGTAGGACTCGGTTGATTGCCCTGCAGATCTGCATGAGGGCAGTCCCAACGGTGGCCTTCCCGATCCCAAACTACTGGGCCACGGAGTGGTCGGAGTCCGGGGTTGCCAGCTTCCCACACGGTGACGGCCACTCACTTGTCTATGGGCAGGATGGGTCGGAGTCGGGTGTCCATGTGCTGCAGAACCGGGGTGAGCTTGGAGACCAGCTCGAGGAAGGTCCACTTGCTCATCTGAAAGTTCTGCAGCCACAGGTTGTCATCCCAGGTGGTCAGGACGATCCACTCCCACCAGTCGCTGCTGGCCTCATGTGCCCAGAACCAACGAGGCACAGAGCGCACTGCTGTGAGCGCAGCAGCTTGCTGGGGCAGCAAGGGTGGGGACAGGTGCCCATCTTCCTCCATGCTGGTGGGTTGCCAGACAGGCCTGCTCCACGGCTGAAGAAGCCTTACCACTAGCTGGCAGGTGTTGCGCAGCTGCCTGGCAAAGCATTGGAGAAGAGGCTGGTCCATGACCTGCTCAGACTCCAAGTTGCCAGGCACAATGGGAAGGGGCTGAGCTCACTTCCTCTTTGGAAGGCATGGCCAGGGGAGGGGAGACCTTCTCTGCTGCCACACTGCCACACTTCCCACAATGCATCCCTCCAACTCCCCCCAAGTCAACTTGAGAGTCTAGTGTAGACTCTCTACGTCGACTTGCTAAGTCTGCCTTAAGTCAACTTAAGAGTCTAGTGTAGACTCTCGAAGTTGACTTAATAAGGTCGACTTAAAGTCGACTTAATAAAGTTGACTTAACTTTCTAAGTGTAGACATTGCCATCTTGTCCTATTATAGGGTTAAAAAAAACCCTAAGATGTTTTCTGGCCAGTATCAAAATTCATGCACTTTTATGATAAGTAAAGCTTTTAGGCTGTGGGTAGCAGCTGATAAGTATTTTTATTAATGAATACCTTACAGTACTATGTATGCAGATGCTGTATAATCTCCTATCAAAATTCCTTTTAATTCACCATCAGTTAATGTTCCATAAAAATTAAAGGTTACTCAACAACAAAAGAATTATGGTTCACTGCATAGAAAAAATGAGTTGGGAGTACAGTTTCTTGATGAGTTAATAATAGCAAAACATTAACTTCCCCAAGGTCTTTGGCAGCTCTGAAAGCAGCCCCCATTGTATGATGTCACTTTATAAAAATACATTCTGAATATGTATTTTGTATGTTCTCTCTTTCAAAGTTTGGATTTCCTTCTTAAACAAAGAAGTCAAAAGTTCAGGTGTACTTACACAATGTAGCACTTCCTTATCAATGGTTCACCAGCCTCAAGTCAGATGTAGGGTCCAATTTGGCAATCGTTACTCATATGTGTAATCCTTATTTCTATAAGTAAGGACAGTGATATTTACCATCAATGGGATAACTTTCAAGAGTCAGAAATACTCACCTGAGTAATAGTTGCAGGCTAGGGCATCCAATCCTCACCAGCTTCATAAGCAAAATAGTGCAAGCAATAGACGGGGTCCCAGGGAGTATGGTCCCTGGGAGTATCCTGATGAGTATCCTGATGAGCCATTAAGGACATAAAGAATACAACCATTGTGTCCTTAATGGCTCATCAGTTTACTCCCTGGGACCATATCACCTGGCAGATTCCTTAACATTAAGGAGACAATGGTTGTTCACACCCTCCCGTCTAAGGCATTCCTCCAGAATGACACAAGTTAAAGTATGGATATAACATCAAATTCCTAACTTCTAATCGAAATAGAATTCCTAGATATAAACTATATAATCATTCCCAGCAAATTACTATCTTTCTATTGATACCAAACATGACATAGTTCCTATGGATTATAGCATTTATGAGATATCCATAGAAAATAATACCATAAATGCTTCCCTAAATCCAGACAGTGTCACACTCTGCCCACATGCCCTGCCCTTTGGGGGGTATGCCAGGCTCCCCCTGTGCCCCCCGGCAGGGAGGGCATAGGTGTAATCCTGGGGTAGCCCTAAGTCGACTTAGGGCTTCCCCAGGTCTACACTGGCTTAATTCGACTTTAAAAAGTCGAATTAAGCCTTAGGTCGAGTAGAAAGGTGGTTTAATAAAGTTGACTTAATTTTCCTTAAGTTGACTTTATTTTGCTTAAGTCGACTTAAGCAAGCTGCTTAAGTCGACTTAAGCAAAGTGTAGTGTAGACGCAGGGCAAATTAAGTCAACTGAAGCCAAGCTTAAGTCGACTTAATTTACCAGTGTAGATGCAGCCATGGTGATTTGCAAGAGTTTGTAACATATGGCAACTAGTTTTAAAAAAATCAATGAGTAGATAAACATGGATGGAAGAGTAATTTTTGCTTTTTGTTGGACCAGCTCAGGATCTGGACTGGAGTGTCTGCTTACCATTTTGTTTGTGTGTTACCTCCTTATAGCTCCATTGTACTAAAACATTCAAGCACATATGGTTTATAAAAGGGTGAATAATTAAGTTTGCCATTGCAGCTTGTATTTGTCAGCTAGTGTGAATAAGGAACCAGATTTTACCTACATTTTGCACAGATGCTAGAGGAGGTGAGTATGAGTACAAAAAGTTTCATTGCCTCTTTTTCCCCACCATGCAGTGACTAGGCACAAACAGTGTGCCAGCTGTTAGGATTACTCCCTTATAATTCCCCTGATCCATAGTTATGTCAAAAAAAATGGGGAAAATAAATAGCAAATCAATATAAATTACAAGTAGTGGTTAAAGTATAATTTGACGGGCCCTGGAATACTCCTGATCTCCAGGCCCCCTTCCCGTATTGTCTGGGCCCCCTTCATACATGTGTGGGCCCTAGCCCAGGTAGGTATTTGCAACCACTTCTCAGTACCACATGCATCGGTTATCGCTCCATAAAAATATTTATACTTTTATATGGCTTTTATGTCTATAGCAATTATTGTCACAAACTAGCAACACTGCATAAACACAATAAGTATTGTGATTAACAACGGTGGGGCATAGGACCTGCCAGCAGCCAGGGCAGAGTGGAACATGTGTTCCATTGGATTTTTTATTTGTAGGGGCCCTGGAACTCTGGCCCCTCAAATTTGGGGGCCCCAGAACTGTGTTCCGGTGCGTTCCCCCTTACTTTAACCCTTGATTACAAGTATTGAAGTGCAGAATATTGATAAGAAAAGCTAAAGACATCAGAGAAATGCAGTGGCTACCTACAGTAAGGAGAGTAAGAAGCCATTTTGAGTTTATTAGCAATGGTGTAGGCTCATTATTAAAGAGAAAAATTCTTGATGCAGAAAAGATGGGTGTGTTCAATAAATATTTCTGTTCTGCATTTGGAAAGAAGAATAATCAGGTGTTTAAATCACATGAAGATTATGAAATACTTTCCAGTCCATTAGTAAGTCAGGAGGATAAAAGTTGAGATCTAATAGGAATAAACATTTTTCAATCAGCAAACCTGGATAACTTGTATTCAATAGTTAACTGAAGAGATTGCGGAACCACAGCAGTAAATTTTAAATAAAACTTGAAATACCATGGAAATGCTAGTCTGGAAGAGGGCTAGTGTTGTGCCAATATTAAAAAAAAGAGAAAGCAGAACAACCCTGCTAACTATACTCCAATTAGCATGAATTCTATCCCAAGAAAAATAATGGAGAACCTGATATAGGACTCAACCAATAAAGAATTGAAGGATAGTAATATAGTTATTGCGATTCAACATGGTTTTATAGAAATAGATCTTGTTAGGCAACCTGATTTCATTCTTTGATGAAATTACAAATTCGATTGCTATTACACAGATGTAATATATTTAGACTTTTCCAAGGCTTTTTAACTTAGTTTTGCATTATATTCTTATTACAAAAATAGCACTATACAATATCAATATCTGTGTGTGCCAGCAGCACTGTGAGTAGGAACTAAAAGTTAAAAATACCCGAAACACTATGATGAGTGAAAAAGATATTTTAATAAAAGAAAGTGGTTAAAGAAAAAAAAAAACTTGGGCACCAAGAAACAAGGTAAGCAAAGGAGGGGAGGGAAATATATTGATCCAGTACTATATTTTCTATTACAAGTAATTTGTATGCTTTTATGTTCACACATTTGCTGATTCCCATAAGTATGACACAATCATTCTTGCAATGTATTGGCTTCCTGGCCAACCCCATCAATGTCATTGTCAGGAGATTTGATGAAGAATTTGTCAGTTGGCAGTGAGCTGAAAAGAAATTATATAGAATAGATGGACAATCAAAAATACAGTCCCAATTTTTATATCCTAAGCATTACAGTATCACAATATAAGGAAACAATTAGAATACAGTGGATATATTTTAAGGATATGTAATCACAAGTAGTTGACTTTACCGCAGAATTTCCACATCTGGGTTATATTGTGAGACATTACAAGTATGGTGATAAATTTAATTGCTGTAGCTGATAAAAGTCTGTTTTTTAAGACAGCCCAGTTTTAATTAAGTGGTGTTCCCTAAGGGCCTGCCCACACAAAGCCACTTGCAAGACAGAGAGTCTAAATTTAGTCATTTACTATGTTAATAGAACACTCAAGCACAATGGGGTTCTAGCCTATGTCTCCAGCTCCTACCTGCAGGTCTTTAGAGAGAGATTGTGAGGGAGTGTACTAACCCCAACCTGGGCAACAGTGAGTTAATGATGCTAATGAAGAGTTTAGGGATAGTGGCAGTTGGACTAATGGGACTGAGGATATAAAGGTAGAAATTACCACATCTGAGTTAGAAGCCAAACTCGAATTGCTTAATGGGACTAAATTGGGGAGCCCAGATAAGGTCTATCCAAGAATATTAAAGGAAATGATATGTAAAATTGCAAGCCCATTAGCAAGGATTTTTAATGAATCTGTACACTCAGAGGTTGTACCCTATGACTGGAGAATTGCTACAAGAGTTCCTATTTTTAAGAAAGGGGGAGGAAAGTGATCCAGGTAATTACAGACCTCTTATTTTGACCTCAGTAATATGCAAGGTTCAGGGGGAAATGTTGAAAGAGAACGTAGTTAAGACATAAAGCAGGGGTGTCAAACATGAAGCCTCCACGAACCTCTTCCATCTGGCCCATGACTGTGCTCCATGGGACCATACTATCTCCATAACAGAGAGAGAGAGAGAGAGAAAAAGAGTGTGTGGTCTCACATACCCAGTGCTCTGTGAAGCCGCGAGAGTGCCCTAGTATTTTGATTTATGGTATGTACGGCCCATTTCAAGTACATTTAAGTCAAATCTGGCCCACCATAGCAAATGAGTTTTGACACTCCTGATTAAAGGTTAACAGTATTTGGGACAAAATTCAACATGATTTTACAAGAGGTAGAGTGTTTCAGACCAACCTGATCTCCTTTTTTTGAGAAGATATCCAGTTTTTTAGACAAAGAGAATGCAGTGGATCTAAATTTCAGTAGGGCATTTGATGTGGTTCAACATGCAAAATTATTAGTTAAATTGGAAAAGATGGGGATTAATATGAAAATCCAAAGGTGGATAAGGAACTGGTTAAAGGGGAGACTACAATGGATCATACTGAAAGGTGAACTGTCAGGCTGGAAGGGGGTTACTAGGGGAGTTCCTCATGGATCAGTCTTGGGACCAATCTTATTTAACCTTTTTATTTCTGACCTTGACACAAAAAGTGAGAGAGTGCTAATAAAGTTTGTGGATGACACAAAGTTGGGAGGAATTGCTAATACAGAGGATATCATACAACAAGATCTGGATGATGTTTTAAACTGGAGCAATAGAAAGGTTGCTTGGGGAAGAAGGAGAAAAAATTATTCTCCTTAATCACAGATGATAGCACAAAAAAACAATGGTCTTAAAGTACAATAAGGTAGGTTTAGGTTGGACATTTGGAAAAAAATTCCTAACTGTCAGGGTGATTAAACACTGGAATAAGTTGCCTTGGAAGGTTGTGGAATCTCCTACATTGGAGGTTTTTAAGATCAGGTTAGACAAACACCTGTCAGGGATGGTTTAATGGGGGTACTTGGTCCTGTCATGAGTGCAGGGAACTGGACTCGATGACGTGTCATGGTCCCTTACAGTGTCTATGATTCTATGATTCTAAATAGGATTAAATTTAACAGTGGAAAGTGCAAAGCCATGCATTTAACAGACTAATAATAATTTTTTTTGCTATAAGATGGGGATGCATCAGTTGGAAGTGACAGAGCAGGAGAAGGACTTGGTTGTATTGGTTGACCACGGGATAATCATGGCCATGTTGTGATGTGGCCATGAAAAAAGCTAATGTGGTCCTAAGATGCATCAGGAGAGAGATTTCCAGAAGAGTTAGGGAGGTGTTAACACTTATACAAGGCATTGGTCAGAACTCATCTGGAATACTGTGTGCAATTCTGGTCTGTTTTTAAGAAAGATGAATTCAAACTGGAACAGGTACAGAGAAGGGCTTCTAGGATGATCCAAAGAATGGAAAACCTGCCTTAGGAGACGCGGTTCAAAGAGCTTGGCTTGTTTACCAAAAGAAGGCTGAGGGGAGTTATGATTGCTCAGTATAAATACATCAGAAGGATAAATACCAGAGAGGGAAAGGTTTTATTTAAGTTCAGCACTAGTGTGCTCACAAGAACAAATGGAGGCCATGAGGAAGTTTAGACTTGAAATTAGATGAAGGTTTCTAAACATCAGAGGAAGGAATTTCTGGAACAGGCTTACAAGGGGAGCAGTAGTGGCAAAAAAACAAACAAACAAACAAAAAACAATCTAGCTGGCTTTGAAACTGAGCTTGATAAGTTTATAGAGGGGACGATGCGATGGGACAGCCTAATTTGACAATTGACTGATCTTTGACTATTAGCAGTAAATATGCTTGTGATGGGATATTAGATGATGGGGTGAGTTCTGAGTTTTTACAGAGAATTCTTTCTGGGTGCCAAGATGATGACAGTTACCATATGATCAAGGTTTAGCTGATCGCCATATATGGGGCAGGAGGGAATTTTCCCCTATGGCAGACTGGCATAGGTCCTAGGGGGATTTTGTCTTCCTCTGCAGCATGGAGCACAGGTCACTTGCTGGTGGATTCGCTCTACCTTGAAGTCTTTAAATCATTATCTGAGGACTTCAATAACTCAGTCCCAAGTTAGGGATTTATTATAGGAGTGGGTGGGTAAATTCTGTGACCTATGTTGTGCAGGAGGCCAAACTAGATGATCATAATGGTCCCTTTGGACCTTGTAATCTAGGAACCTATGAGTGTATAAGGAATTATTTTGAGCCCAGCCAGCCCTCTCCTGCCACACCTGCAGCAAATGTTCCATCTGATGGAGCATTTAAAAGAGAGAGAAACTGCTCATTTGGGCGGCAGAGCTGGAAGAGAGCAGACTTGCAGCCCTCAGCTCCAGCAGTGAACTGCAGTGCTAAGCAGAGCAGAGTCACACCTAGAATCTCTGGCATGCTGCCCCAAAAGGGCCCTCCCTGAGGGAAGGGAGCACTCACCCCCAGAGATAATGAGAGAAAGGGGATTATCTCTTCTCTCTCCCACTGGTGTATCCTGGACACTGGTAATCCCATACCCACAGCTTCTCTGCCTGCCTTGGATTGTGGCCTTGACCACTAGATCATGCTTCCTTACCAAACCCAAAAGAAGCAGCCTTACAAATTGGTGGAGAAATCGGGCATTGTTGCATCCTTCAAAGAAGAGAGAACTGATTGACCAAGAAGGCCAAATAGCCTGATTGAAAACAACGTGGGCTGGTAAACCAGCCATGATGGATTTAGAAAAGTTGCTGAAATGGATGACTGAGAACCACTAGTAGCAGTAGGCAGCCCAGAAGCAGCAAAAGAACAGCTCCTGCAGCAAATGGCCACTCAGCAACAACAACTGGTTTGGGACTAGAGGCCCAGCAACAAAGGATAGTTCACCAAGTCCTGGCACTGATGCAGCACCAAGAGTCCCTCGGAGCCTCTCCATCAGAGTAAAAGGGGGGGCGGGGCCCCCCTGTCTCTAAGAAGCTCACAAAGATGGCCACTGAAGTTGACACTGAGGCTTTCCTGACAACATTTGAATGGGTGGCAACAGCTGGCCCATGGCCCCCATCACCATATTGCTGCTCCCGCGCTGACAGGGCCACCTCAGGTCACATATCAAGCCTGGATGCAGAGTCCACTCAGGACTATGCCCAGGTCAGAGTGGCCATCTTAGAGTACTTTGGCATTACAGAAGAAACCTTCCCTCAAAGATTCCAGAGGAAGAGGTATCATCTAGAGGCCTGTTCCAATATTGCTGCGCAACAACTTTAAGACCTGTGTTGAAAGTGGCTAAAGCCAGAAACGTTAATTAGAGTAGAGGAGGTCAACTCATCCTGGTGGAACAGTTTGCCTAAATCCTCCCAAAAGGGGGTAGGGACTGGGTGCTCAGACATTGACCTGAGTCACTTACTAGTGCTGTATGACTGATGGAGAGCTACGTGGCAGCTGAGACAGCTCTAACTCCCCTACCTGAGGCATTTCCTGTTGCCAAAGGGACCCATCAACATAAGGGAGAAGCCAGCCAGGGGAAACAAAAGATAGACAAGGTGAACCCCAAAGCCCCAACCTATCATGGGCTCAACCTGTCCTTTAGCCTAGGGCTGAGAACCAAGGAGAGGATCCAGGCCATCCAAACTCAACCCAAACAGAAAGTTTGGGGGCCGCAAGGGGCTTCTTCACATGAAGGCCAGGAAGGGTCAGGGGGCCAGCCACCTGAAGGAAGACATCCCCAGAGGCCTAACTTCCAACCAGCAGCCCTGGGGTTAACCATTGGGCCTTTTTTTATTCATGTGGGCAACAGGGCCACCATTATAAGAGATGTCACTATATGACATAAGGCCTTGGGCAAGTACGGATGGCAGAGAGCCATGACTACGCCCCGCAAAAGTAACAGACCATGTACAAAAAACTGGACCAAGATAACAGGTCAAGTAGACTCAGGGTATGGGCAAACCCATAATCTAGGATGACTTGGTCCTCAGCCCTAAAACCTCCGAGGAGACCATCCTCCTGTAGTGGATTTATGAGTACATTAAACCCTTCCCCAGTACCCACGTGGAGGTCACCACAGAGGAGAACACGAAGCCCCTTCATTATGAGGCTAGCCACAACTGTACCCTTTCCTCTTACCTAGGGTTGGAATTGGGAGCACTTCTCTAATATATTGAGGAGATAAACCTGCTCCCAGGAACTTGGAGGAACCACCCAAGGGAACTGGGGCAGGTGAGGAACCCTGTCCCATGACACTGGCTGAAGTGGACAAAGAGTGGACTCAGGGAGGAGGGTTCAAGACCAGAGGAAGCACTGCTGGAAGATCCTCCTAAACAGGTTGTGTTAAACTCCAGGGATGAGACTTACTGACTTGAGAGGCAGACTTTGTGAGGGATCAGAGGAAGAATGAAATCTTCAGTCATGCATATGAACAACTCCCCAAAGTTAACAGTGCAATACCCCCACTTTGAGTTCCAGGAGGAATGAATATATCTAATGGAAAAAAAATCTGATGAGGGAAATTAAATCACATCTCCTTGTCCTTTGATTCCATCGACAAGAAGTCATGAGGCCATGGGCATTGCTGGCACTGGGCACACGGGGCACAAGTCCTGTGTCCCAGGGCCAGTGCCCCAAGTCCGTCTGGGGACCCGGGACCAGGATGCCAGTGGCAGCAGGATGCAAGCCCGATCCTGGCCAGGGACCGGGGCTGGGCTGCCAGCCAGCAGTGCCATGAACCTGATCTGTCCCCACAGCCAGGGATCCGGGGCCAAGCTGCAGCTGACAGCAGTAGGATCCGGCCCTGACCCCGGCCAGGGTTCCAGGGCTGGGCTGCCAGTCAGCAGCAGCAAGAGCCCAATCTGGTCCCTACCAGGGACCTGGGGCCGGGGTGCCAGCCTGCAGCAGCTGGATCTGACCCTGTCCCCAGTCAGGGACCTGGGATCAGTGGCGGTGGAAGCCTGATTCAGCCTGGGGCCAGATTGGGCCCAAAGGCAGGTCTATGGTCGGGAACCAGGCCCTGAATAATTTTTCGGGGCAGTGATGTCCCTGCATCAGACTGGTCTATGCCTTCTCCTCTGCAGGCTATCTGGACAAGAGAAAACTCTGGCCTAGCTCCTAGACCACTTCTTGTGGCCTGGCATACATTAAGAATTTTTAAAAAATCTGCAACTTCTGCCAGAATGCCAGCTAGTCAGGCCAAAGTGGGAGGTGGGGGAGGGAGGCTGAAAGCCCCCTTGTCCCTTCCCTGGTTGTTGATGTTCCCTTTGAATAAATTGGGTTAGACCTTGTCAGGCCCCTCAAAAAAAGTGCAGCCGGATATAAACACCTGTTAATGGTAGTTGATCATACTATGTGCAGTGCTTAGGCAATTCTTCCGTGCTGTGCCAATGCAAAGACTATTGCCAGGGAACTACTGAAAGTCTTTCCTTGAGTAGGGGTTCCCAAGGAAAGCAAGGCATGAACTTTATATCCCGCTTGATGAAAGAAGTCCGTGATTTCCTAAAAATAAAGACCATCTGCAAATCAGTTTATCACCCAAAGGCAGATGGCCTGACTGAATGCTTCAAGTGAACTCTGAAGCAGATGCTGTAAAGATTTATGCCAGAAGAACTGTGTCAATGGAATCAGCTGATTCCCATCCCTCATCCCTGCTGTTTGCCATTCAGGAAGTTCCACAATCCTTTGATGGGTTCTCCCTCTTTGAGCTCTTATATGGGAGATGATCCCAGGGATTCTTCAATCTGGTCCAGGAGATGCGGGAAGGATGAACACCTAGAACTGAGAATGTCCTAAAATACGTGTTGAGCATGTGGGAACTTTGGCCAAAGAAAATTTCCTTACCACCCAATAGAACAAGGGATGCTTCTGTAACAAGGGAGTGTAGATATGCATCTTCAGGCTAGGTGATTAGGTGTTCCTTCTATTACCAAGTATGGGATCTAAACTACTGACCGAGTGGCAGAGGCCCTACATTATTATGTACCACATTCCAGTCAATTATGGAGTTAAACAGCCTGACAAATGGAAGCCCACCCAGATCACATTAGTCTGTTGTAGATGTGGAAACAATAAGAAAGTCTATTCATTCCCCTATACTCACCTGAACCAGAACTGGGGACCCAAATTCCTTACTTGTGCCCTGTCTCCAGACACTGTAAAGGTGAGGGGACAACTTTGCCCTTAACAAAGGGACCAGGTGCAGAATCTCATGAAAGGCTTCCCAATGGCATTTTCCTCCCAAACAAGAAGGACCCACCTTATGCACTATCACATCCAGACCGAACCTGGACAGCTCATCTGGAAGAATCCTCAGCCACTTCTCCATAAGATATGTGAGGCTGTAAACAGGAAGCCTACATGGTGTTGGAATTTGGGGTTATTGAGGAATCCCACTGTAAGTGACAAAGCCCAGTTATACTAGTCCCAAAGCCAGGCAGCACTGTCTGATTTTGCATCAACCTCAGGAAGGTCAATGCAATCTCCAAATCTGATGCCTATCCCATGCCCCGCATGGAGAACTATTAGACCAACTGGGGAAAGGGGAATATATTACCATACTGGCTTTAACAAAGGTGTATTGGCAGATTCCACTGACACAAGACTTGCAAGGAAAAAACACCTTCACTACTTCATTAATCTTCTATAAGTTTCAAACAATGTCCTTTGGACTCCAGGGAGCATCTGTAGTATTCCAGTCCCTTATGGACCAGGTTTTAGAGCCCCATACTTCAGCCTATTTAGATAATGTAGTCATTTACAACCAAACTTGGTAAGAACACCTGGCACAAGTTGAAACCAAATCTCTATGGCAGGTTGGACTAATAGCAAACATTGCAAAAGAGGCAGCAAAGAGGGAAAGAAGCCACCTGCCCAGGATACATTTTATAGATAAAGTCCAAGCCCTAAAGGAAACCCCACACCTGCCACCAAGGAATAGGTCAGAAGTTTTCTGGGACACGCTAGCTACTACCCCCAGTATGTACAAGGGTTTTTGATGGCTGCAGTTCCCCTCACAGATCTGATCATGAAAGAAAGCCCCAAGAAAATATATTGGGACAAAGTCTATGCAAAGCCCTTTCAAAAATTGTAAGAAATCCTATGTACAAAGCCAGTCTTATTCAGTTTGACTTCTCCAAGGAATTCATTCTGCAGACAGATGCTTTAGGTGTAGGACTGGGTGCCATTTTACCTCAGGAAATAAAGGGGGAGGACTACCCTGTGCTCTATATGAGTCTCAGACTGTTCCAATGAAAACAGGCTTACTCTGTCATAGAGAAGGAAGCCCTGGTGGTAAAATGAGCCATAGATTCGCACTGATATTATCTTCTGGGAAACCCATTCAAGCTCTTCATTGAACATGCCCTATTAAGATAACTAACCACCATGAAGGACACAAACCATCACCTGAAGCATTGGTACCTGTCCCTCCAGCTTTACACATTCCAATTCTACCATCATATCAGCAAAATACACCAGAATGTAGACTTCTACTTCAGGGAAGGGGAGGAGCAATCTGATGACCCCAGCTCCCCTGTCGTGGAATTAAAGGGGGTGTTCAGTAAGCGGAGGCCACAACTTTAGCAAAGTAGTGAAGCTTTATCGTATACACAGCTACGGGCCAATGGGCGTATTCCCAGGAGCCTCGAGCCTCATGCAATTCAACCTTATATAGTTGAGTTACTTATTGCATCACGAATATGCATCCTAACACTACTACCAAACCCATTTCGGGCTCCACCTTTATGCACTAAAATTCGTCCAGTCACTATCCTTCTGTTACATACCAATCCTGTTAGCTTCTTCGCTACCTTTGTTACGTCACTCCCAGGACTCTGATGCACGTGACTCCCTGCCTTAGCCCTAATGGCAGATTTCTTCCACACCACCTTGATGGGGAGGGTGTATGATGGGGTGTACAAACTCTAAACCCGGGTTAATGGATTGTTTTGGGTCCAGCCAGCCCTGCCCAACTACATCTGCAGCAAATGCTCCATCTGGTGGAGCATTTAAAAGAAAGAGAAACAGATCATTTGGATGGCACAGCTGGAAGAGAGCAGATTTGCAATCCATAGCTCTGGCAGAACACACCAGAACAGAATAGAGCAGAGCAGAGTTGCTGGCACAACTGCCCCAAAAGGACCCTTCCTGAGGTAAGGGAGGACCCGCCCTAGAGATAATCAGTGAAAGGGAAATATCTCCTCCTCTCTCCCACAAGTGGACCCTGGACATCGGTAATCCCCTCCCCATAACCTCCTTGACAATCACAGGTCGCAGCCTTGACCACTTAGCCATGCTTCCCTACCAAACCCAAAGGGAGGACTCTTATAGGTATCCATTGTGTTTTTGAAAAACTCGATTTTTAAACAAATTAGCATAAGACCACAACATTATATAGTAGGGAACCTGGATAGCAATGAGCATACTGTGACTGAAATGTCTGCCTTTAATTGTTAAGATAAGGGCTTCACAGTCATTTGAAAATGACTGAAGAACTTAATAGAAAAGTTTTGCTCCATGAAGGTTGCTTTCGGCATAACTTAATTTTGGATAGTTTTGGATAGTAATACATGAGGAACAAGTGCATTAATTTCTTTTTACATCAATCAAGGGACAAGGCACAGCAGACCTATAAATATAAAGCTTATAGGTGAAAAAGCAGCACTTCAACCATGAAATTGCGTTAATTCAATAATTAAAGTAAGCCTTGATACAAATGTACAGTCAGTCTCCTTATGTAACAAAAATGGAACAAAACAACAGGGAATGGCAGCAGCACATTACACACAAATTAATAGTCAATAGACAAAAGATCCTGTAAATGGCATGTTTTATTAACTGTAGAGTACATTTAGACAATAACCTCCCATTGTTTCATTAATCAAAGTAGAAACTTCCACCAATATTCAGTTTAGAGAAAGATGGTTAGAGGAAAAGATGAGATTAATATGTTTCTAGGTTCAAAAGCAAAAACAGGTGTTTCTTGTACTGTTCCTTCTTCCCAGCAAAGAAATTGAGAGGAAATAGTTATCAGCAGGGACATTCCAGCTGGAAATCCATGGACTTACAAAATTTACACATTTCAAGGATTTAGGAGCTTCCTGCTGATACTATTGCTTTTATTTATTCATTTTCCCTTGTGCTTTAATAGATTTGAAGGTGCCATTTCAAAGAAAGTTTCCAGTCCTCCTGGTTGAAAGCCTTTAGAATGTAAATTGTAGCTAGATTAATTTATAGCACTTTATTGCACAGGTTCTCAGGGTGTATACGTCCATGCTGATTCCTTTGTTTCTCAGCTAGCTTTGCTACAGTTGGCCACAAAGTTCCTTTGCCCAACTGTTGACAGTTAACTGAAATGGCAATTGTGCACTGCTGGCATTTGAAAGCAGCTCAGCTGCATGTTCAAAATAATAGATTTTCAACAATACAAACGTCAGAGAAAGTTTGTGTGCTCACAGTTGCACACAACTCAAAAGCTTTTTCCCCAATCACACGCACAAGATCAATGATTATAGCACCAAAGCTTACAGCTTGCAGCACAGTACTATTCACGCTAAAATATTATCTACATTACAAACATTATCTAATTCATGCTCACACTGGTAGTGTATTATCCTTGTTTTGCAGGTGCAGAAACTGAGGTAAAGGGATGAAGTGATTTGCCCAAGATTATAAAATGAATTAATGTCATAGCCGAGATTACAGCTCCTATGCTTCAGATATTGAATTGTAACTAGCCAGTTAATTACTGAAAAATTGATTACCAAACCTATATTTCTAAAACATTTCTTCCTCTGAAATGATTTTTGCCAGTTCTATTTGTAGAGCATAAATATTTTTTCAATTTATTTTCCCTGTACATATGATAAAAGTATTTTCACACAGATTTCAAAATCATACCTTCCCTTTAGTAATTTGATATGTAGAAACTGGAAAAGAAAGTATCAGCAGTTGAATGATTTAAAATAAAGCACCATTGTACATGCAAATGCATCAGCTAAATTTGGACAAGCAATTAGATTAGTAATTATGTTGAAATAAACAAAGAATCCTGTGGCACTTTTAAAGACTAACAAATTTATTGAATGAATGAGCTTTCATGGGAGAAAATCCAAGAAAGCTCATACCTTAAATAAATTTGTTAGTCTTTAAAAGTGCCACAGGACTCCTTGTCTGTTTTGCTGAACTAGACTAACACAGCTACCCCTCTGGAACTTGTCAAAATATTGGAAATGCAATTATCTATCTAAGTAGCAGACAATTTCCCTCATGTCTACTGAGGTAGCTCTTCTCTATCATTTAGATGCACAGTAGTTTCCTAGCTATTTCTTGATCAAATTTTATTTTGTGAAAATTGATAGAAGATGGAAATGCAACTATGTACACATTTAGGTGAGGTACCATTCTTTATGTACCCAATAGAAAGATGTTTTTTTGAAAATTCTGCCTGGCAGTGAACTGTGACATTCTTGCTCTTGACATGCCAAGTCTTTACAAGACCTAACATCCATTTCTTGTTTGGTGTTTTTTGATTCAAGGTACACTAAGTCAAGCATTTTTCTACCTGTTACCATCTATTTAGTCTGAACATTCCCATGCTGTCATCTGTGGGGAGACTGACTTTTGACATAGTGCAGGCTGTCTTTCTTCTGTCCAGTGGAGGGTAAGATGGAGAAGAAATACCTTGATGGTAGGGTAAGACAGAGGAGAGATAAAATGAGGAGTGCCACTGGCTCTCCCTTCTCTACTACATTAAACATAAGTTGATTGTCTTCACTTTCAAGGCCTTTCATAGCTTATCCTCATCCTACCTATTTTATTTGCTATCCAGCTGTCAATATTCACTCCCAGTCATTGATGTCAAAGTCCACTGCCCACTTATAAAATTTTCAAATAAGCACCTTCAGGCTTTCTCTCATACTCCAGCTCATGCTTAGGACATAAACATATGCAAAGCTACCTCATTTTCCACCTTCAACTACCTTCTAAAAACTCTTTGCCATGATTCATGTTCTGGGGGGGGGGCAATTCAGCCCAGCTAAGAGTTGCATCACTTCTTATCCTATAACCCTTAAGTCTTAAAGCTTTGTTACTGAAGCTTTTAGCCCAAGATGCCCATAATCAGCAGCAAGCATGCAATTTATGGTCCAATACTTTGAATCCAGGAGCTTGCCTACAATACCACAAACTTCCACTGGTCCCCACCAGCTTTGGTTAACAACTGGTAAAGTAATTTCACCTTCTCCTCTGTCTCAAATATCTTCAAAAACTTGTGTTCTGAAATGTCCATCCCAACCCCGGAACAATCAGAGGAATGCTAAATTTCATTTCCCCTTTAAAGAGCCAATATCCTACAGTTATTTACTTTACCTGCAGTTACCAAAATATTCCATTCAAACACAACATTGGATTGGTTCAGAGAAAAGTAAAACAAGTTTACTGAATTTCAAAGAGAGAGATTTTTGAGTACAAGTATAAGAATTAAAGTCAGAAATGTTTACAAGAGAAATAAGAAAAAATATTTTCTAGTAATTAAAACTTAACAAACTAGATTTGGTTCAAGGTAATATCCTCATCACCTGTTTCCATCAAGATGTCTGCCCAAACTCCAGGATCAGGATCAACCCCTCAGAGTCAAAGAGCTGGTACCTTTGTCTTCTTAAGTGAAATACAAATAACTCAAGATTTCTTTGCCCCTCTCTTTTATAGTCCAATGAACCTTGATGGGGTGATTCTTCTGAAGGTTACTCATAGTTAAGTTCCTACAAGCTCTGAGAAAGGCAAAATGGCGTCTTTCTGTTGAAAGAAATTGTCTGTTAAAATGCAAATTTATTTAGGTCTAGCCCACTCTAATGTACTTGCATGAACATTAAACATCTGATTGTCAATCCCCTTCCCCGCCAGGATAATCCGATGTTTTCCTCCACCCCATGTTAGCTTAATAAATCTGTTTACATGATATGTAAATACATTCTTGTTGTCTTTCAAAGTACTTTAATTCAGTATAATACAGTACTTCCCAGGAGAAAAAACTACATTTCTTTGTCTATGGTGGAGCAACTCCTGCTTGGCTGGCAAATACATTTTAAGAATTATAATTTTGCATTGGTTGCTTACACCTACATTATGTGATTAGAGAATCATAGAATCATAGAACTGGAAGGGACCCTGAGCGGTCATCAACTCCAGTCCCTTGCACTCATGGCAGGACCAAGTACCATCTAGATCAGGGGTTCCCAATCCCTGGCCCATGGGCCAAAAATGGCCTGTGGGGCTTTTTAAAATGGTCCGTGCTCAGCTGCCCGGCCACTGGCTGGGAGCTGGGTCACAGCCACCTGGTTCCGATGCGCAGCTGGGAGCCCTGCTGCGGCCGCCCACCTCCCCTCATGTCCCATCCCAGCCAGGGCTCCAGCTACTGCGGGCGGGACCATGGGCCGGCATGGCTGGAGGGCATGCTGCCGGGGGCGTGCGCTGGCGCAGCATGGCTGAAGCGAGGAGGGCATGCTAGGGGTAGAGGCATCCTGGTGTGGCTGTAGGACGTGCTGGCACTAGAGGTAGCCGTGTGCAGTGTGGCGTGACTGGGAGATGAGGGCGTGGGCTGCCAGGGGGGGCAGGGGCCACTGGCTGACATGGCCACGGGGATGTGGGAGGGTGGGAACGTGGACTGCACCCCTTTTTTTAAAAAAAAAGCCTTTCAATTTCAATTTTTTTCAAATTTTAAAAAAATCTTTTTGGCTCAAGGGCCACAAATATAATTTTTACAACCCTGAAGGGCCACTAGTCTATTTATTTAAAATTTATATGGAAATTTAATTAATTGATTTTAATTAATTTGAATTTAATTAACTTAATTCTAATGTAAATTTAATTAAATAGACTCTTGGTCCCTTGGGGTTCCAAAAATTGCTCCCTTGTTACAATTTAGCCCACTGCTTTTTGTTCTATCATCAGAGTGAAGGAGAATATTTTTTCTCCCTCCTCCTTGCAACAACTATTATCATGTCCCCTCTCTGTCTCTTCTTTTCCAGACTAAACAAACCTATTTCTTTCACTCTTCCCTCATCAGTCAAGTATCCTAGACCTTTAATCATTTTTATTGCTCTTCTCTGGACTTTCTCCAAATGTCCACATCTTTTCTGAAAAGAAGCATCCAGAATTGGACACAAGAGTTAAGTTAAGGCCTAATCAGTGCAGAGTAGAGAGGAAGAAATACTTCTTGTGTCTTACTTACAATACTCCCATTAATACATTCCAGAATGATATTTACCTTTTTGCAACAGTGTTATACTGATGACTCATATTTAGCTTGTGGTCCAATATGACACCCAAATCCCTTTCCACAGTATAGGTGAACTGGTTAAGTCAACTGCACTTAATTACCAGATAGCTGGGTAACCCTTGATCTCTGCTCTTCTGTTGTTCTTAGGGTCACAATGATGCTCACGAAAAACTTGCCAATGATTAGAGTGCCTGGTGTATAGTGACCAATCTTGTTGCCAATACTGCCTCATTGTTTCCTTGTACAATCCCATCTGTCTGTATCTGTCTGTTGTTTCTTTTCTTATACATGAATGGTAACCTTCTTAAGGCAGAAGTGTTGTTTCTTCTTCTTAGTTTGTACAGCACCTAGCACAAAGTGGTTCTGGTACAGGACTTGGGCTCCTATGTGCTACAGTAATACAAATAAATACAAAAATAATATGATTAAACTTTAAAACAAATATTATTGGTGCTGGTCAGGACGTACTTTTTCTCCATGGAATTTTTAATAAGCATAGATTGTGTAAGTGAAAATTTCTATTTGATCAAAAAGCCTTTTTTCACTGAATGCTTTGACAAAAAAATTCCAACCAGCTTCACTCATAGAGACAACTCAAAAATACACAAATGCTTTCCCACTGTTATATTTCTATAACATTGTTACAGCATACCCCATGTTTTTCATGAGGCAAATAACAATATTGTTGCAAGATCAATAACAGAAAGGGGACCTATCCAAATTCTACCAGCTTTTCTTACCAATGGTGAAAGATAGTACAACTAGTAGAAGTTTAATATTTTAGAGCTTTTTGTGAGTCACTCCCTATCAATATATATCACAGTCAAAATAGCAAGTGGGATTCACAGGCTATGTCTACACTACAGAAAATTAGGTCAACTTTGTTAAGTAGACCTAATAAAGTCGACCTTATTAGGTTGACTTAACAAAGTGCTTCCCCTGAACGGGGTCTTAGTAAGTCGACCTAACTGCCTTAGGTGGACCTAATAAAGTGGACTTAAGCATCCACACTGTGTGCTTAGGTCGACCTAAGGAATCGACCTAAGGGTTAGGTCGTCCTAACTGGAGGTTCTTATTAAGTTGACCTAACCTTTCATTAAGTCGACTTAAAGAATTTCTTAAGTTGACAATGAAAGCCTGGTGTGGACAGGGACTAAGTTAGGTCAACTTAAACCTCCTGAAGTCGACCTAACTTGCAAGTGTAGACATAGCCATAGTCTATAGCCTGAATCAGACAAGACTTCATCAAAATGAAATGATCTTGATCAGATGAGAGAGCAACATTGATCTGTGTACTGTCATCACAATGATGATACTTTAGATAAATCTTCAAGTGATCTGAACAGCACCACACCAGTAAGTTGAAATCTATTTAGGAAGGCCCTTCACAGAACTGTTGTTCGGAAGCTACTCTTTATCAGTGAATACTTATATACAGCCCAGGCCCCAAACAACATTTCCCTGGGTCTCAGATCAAACTTATAACACAAACCCCCATCTCATATCATACAGACATAGTAATTAATGAAAGGAAAATAATATTTTATTTCTGAAATGGGATATGTAGGCCTTACAACTTTACAACTTTATTTTTCTGGCCTCTTTCATTTCAAAATCATGAATGATCTCACTAAAGCCAATTTTTCTTGTATGTTCACATTCAATAGACCAATTTCAAGATTACTAAAGCGTTCCTGTGCCACAACAGATTGTCTGCAATTTTTGATGACTGTCAGCTTGCTGAAATTTCTTTCCATTTCTGCCACAGTCACTGGAAATGCACAAAAAATTCTTAGGGCTATGCGTACTTCAGTGTAAATCAGTTGTAGTTTTTTGTTGTAAATCTCATTAAGATAAGTTGTGACAGTTTCCATTCTTTTGCAAAGAAAGAAGTTTTTCAGATGTTACATTTCACATGGAAAGTTCACCAAAAGATTTCCATTTGAAATATTTTTGATATTTGGGAAGTAAACATATAGAAGACTGCTTCTTCCAGTTTCTCAGGATCCAATGTGACATATTTTAGGACAGAATGGAATGTAAAACAAATGTCTTTTCTTGCTGTGATGCACTACTACAACTCACAGACAACATTGTCTGACATTGCACAGAATATGTTCCTTCTGAATAACTGTAACCCATATGCCAAAAATAGGCTATCTTTTTAAGACACCTTTTGAGGGTGAGTTACTGTTGCTGAGCAGATTAGCTGCCCAGAACCAGAAACTTCTGGAAATGAAGTGGTAGCATTTTGAGCTTGTTCCACAGGGCTCCCTGGTGGTGTGGTGAGACTGAGACCAGAAGAAAGCAGCAGGCAGGAGCTACAGTGAGAAGAGCCCATGTGCTCAGTGTTCATGAAAGAAGCTGATGCAGGAGCAAAAAACAAGATGTTTTCTCCCTCCTATGGAGTCTTCTGCAGCAGAGTTTGTGCATGTGCATATGGGACTGAGTGCTGGTTGACTAGTAAGCTGAGTGGGTGCTGGTTCCAGAGGAGAAAGAAAAGCCTCCATGGAATTCTATTGAAGACTCCTGCAACCAAAGAAGAAGAGGATAGATATATCTTTCCACTCAAGCCTTTGGACTTGAACAAAGACTGTAGCTGAGAGTTGGGTGAACTCACCTGGACTTTGGGACTCTTGGGGATCTTTCTCATGGTGTTTTTATGGGGACTGTTCTGTTTAACTTTATTTTGTTTTATAAGCTTTATTTAGTTAATAGTTAATAAAGTTCATTGTTATGTTTGTTCTTAGTAGTATTTTAATGTGAGATGGTAACTCGGAGCAATCTTTGCTGTGAGTCCCTTTGAAACTGTATCCTGGGTCTCCAGCAGCTTTCTCATTGGGAATG
Organism: Pelusios castaneus; assembly: GCA_007922175.1. Lineage (NCBI taxonomy): Eukaryota > Metazoa > Chordata > Testudines > Pelomedusidae > Pelusios > Pelusios castaneus. The sequence goes on along the minus strand of ML685802.1, from coordinate 12,951,100 downwards.
GGGTTTATTTCTGTTAGGCACTGGAGAACAGGGCCGTCCCTTGGGGAGGGGAGGGGGCCAACGGGGCGATCACCTCAGACCCCGTGGTTACATGGGCCCCACGCTGTCCCACTCCCAGCAGGCAGTGCGGGGCTCACGCATGCTACAGATCCCCCCCCCCATCCATGGCCATGCTTCCTTCTGTTCCCCGCTGCCTTCGGCAGCAATCCGAAGGCAGTGGGGTGGGGCGGGCCAGGAGTGCTATTCCTGGACACTGGGCCAGCCCTCCTCTCCCCCAGGGCGGAGCAGGCAGGCTCAGAGGTGGAGCACATGTGTGGGGCCCGGCCTCTGGGCCAGCCTGCCACATGGCCACAGCCCCACATGGTCGCATGGCCCAGAACCAGTTCCCCGTGCCAGCAGCCTTGGTCTCCCAGCTTGGGGCCAGATCCGGCTCCCCGCGGCAGCAGCCTTGGCCTCCCAGCCAGAGTCAGACCTGGCTCCCCACACCAGTGGCCTCATCCTCCCATACCGGGGCCAAAGCCGGCACCCCGTGCCGGCAGCCTCGGCCTCCCGAACTGGGGCCAGACCCGGCTCCCCACGCCAGTGGCCTCAGCCTCCCGGCTTGGGACCAGAGCCAGCTCCTGCCGCAGGCAGCCTCCACGACCGGGGCTGGCTCCCTGGGGGGGCAGAGCAGGCCAGTGGCCCGCCCCGCTCCCCTGCAATGTGGGTGTGGGGCCCCACCTGAGCCAATTGGCCCAGGGCCCCACTCCCCTCAAGGGATGGCCCTGCTGGAGAAGGGCAAGTGAATGAATTTTAGCCCACCCGAAGGTCACATAAAGATTTTGTTTTATCTTCAAAGGTTATGAAACAAGATTCATTGGGTGTCTCATAATGACATCTTTTCTGTTTTCTACATTTCTTTTTCAGTATTTGTGGCAAAAGCTTCAAATAGAATTTGGAGCTACTGATATTTAAGTTGCTTTAATTCTTTAATAATATCAGCAATGAGATTTGATTCATAATCAAGTGAGGTTCATTGGACAAAAGGCTTGCTTTTCTCATCTGCACTTGAAAGAAATGTAGACCATAAGCTAGCTTACCGAAAGAATGAAAATGAGTTGACATACTCTTCCACTGCCTTCACTTCTGACCAAGCTTTGTGTGTCAAATTTAATTCAAGACCACATTCCAATGCTTTCAGAATACCTGGAAAATGCTTTGTCATTGTATGAACATCACATGTGCTCCCATATGTGTTCATCTGACAATGAGTGAACAGTGTGTCTTATTTGTTACAATCTTGAACTTCACACTGAAACATAAAAAAATCACTGTATACATCTGAAAAATATTACTATTTGAGAACATGCAGCTACAGCATTGACTTCTATGAGATTTAATGAATAGGAAGCACAAAGAGCATGTGCAGCAAGTTGGCTGCGTCTACACTGGTAAATTAAGTCGACTTAAGCAAGCTCGCTTAAGTCGACTTTATTAAACCTCGACTTAATTCGACTTAAGGCTTAATTCGATTTTTTAAAGTCGACTTAAGTCAGTGTAGATGTGGGGTAGCCCTAAGTCGACTTAGGGCTACCCCAGGACTACACCAATGCCCTCCCTGCCAGGGGGGGGCACAACGGGAGCCTGGCATGCCCCCCCACAGGGCAGGGCAGAGCCCTGCCCACCCTGCCCCTATGCCCTGCCAGGGTCCCTGACCCCCTTTGCCCCATTGTACCTATATACAATGGGGCAAAGGCTGAGCTCCCTGGCACTGGGCAAGGGGAGCCCCCCTGTCTCCGTGGACCTGCCCTAGGTCCCCCTAGCCCCTAGAAGTCAACCTAGGCATCCAGTGTGGACGCTCTAGGTCGACTTTGTAAGTTCCCCCCGAAGTCGACTTAAAATTTAGGTGTAGACTCACTAAGTCGACTTAAATTTCCAAGTGTAGACATAGCCGTTTATTTGGACCTAATGCAGGCTTAAACTCCTTTCAGTCTTCCTGACATATTAAATCATATCAAATCCTTGACATCTACAGTCATCAAGTGAAATATTGCTCTCCATTCTAATTTCATCAACATTGATGAACATAAGAAATCTTTCTTGAAAGTTAAATGCACCACTATCATGGGTCCCGAACAACAAACCTGAATATAAACATAATATTATTCATGGTAAGAGGAAGCATCAGAAGTAGCATCAAATATAATAAAATGACATTTTTTTTCTCTCTCACTGCAAGAATGGCCTGTTGCTCACTCTTGCTGCATAACTCAGTAAACTTGTTCTGACTCTCCCTTGAGAAATAATGTGCCTGTCCTTTCATTGTTCTATCCTCTATCTGCCTCTGTTTGACTTTAGTCAAATAGTCATGAATTATGTTATCATAATCAGCTTATAACTCAAGAATTACAAGGCAGTTGCCATTGTGTGGATCATCAGTTAGATTATCTTCTTGGAATGCTAAGTCTCAAAGCAAAATGTAAGATAACATCCAATACTCTTTCCAATATTGCTCTCCATCTTGCAGCTTCTGATAACTTTAAAAAAACAACAACAAACCTCTCTGTCTATTCCCTGGTGACCTGAAAAAGACTGCTCTAACCCCTTACACTAGTAGTTGAAGATTTTATATTCTGTGCCATTTTCATGTACAGGAAATTTAAAATACAGTTTCTGCCAGTTTTTCCACAGTTGGCAAATACTATGGAAAATACTTTGGCAATATACTGTATTGTTTACAGTTGTTTCTCCCTTCAGAAAGTAGCCAACATGGAAAGCAATATATTGCTTGGTTTGTAGCACTCCAAACAAGCCTGTCTCTTGTAATCTTCTCTTTATTGCTACACTGAGAAGAAATTCAGGCCAACTATGGCCAACATCATCTTCTGCTTTTGATTTCACTAGTTTCCACATTTCCTCAAAATTTGGTACACCAGATAGAACAATATTTGAATAAGAGACTCTGTAATGTGTTTAGGCCACAAACCTGAATCTTAAAAAACACGAATCAGTATGTAGTGCAGCATTACTCTCTCCAGTTTCTTGTGAACCTTCTTTTGAGTCTGGAAGTGCTTATGGTAATATTAGTCAATTATCTTTGGAAGTCATTAGAGTGGAATCACATAATATATCTAGCTGCTTTTCTTCATAAATTGCCATGCTCTCAATATTAAAATCACCGTCACCTTGCTATTTTCATTCATCCAGTTCCCCAGGTTGTGCATTGTTTGAGCCAGACGGTTGAGAGAAATTGTCTATCTGAAAAAATTGGAGGATTGACTGATGTCATTTAGCTTCTTTTCTTTCAGCTCCTGCCATTTCTAGCTGACCAGTTTGTACTTTTAGCCAGCTATGACAGCAGTATGGCATGTATATTACTGATACACCAGTGATAAATGCTCTGTAGATACTCTGGAGGTACTGTTCCCTGGATCTTGTCTCAGTCCTCTGTGTAACCTGGAAGATAAGGACACTGTTCAGAATGTTGCTTCTATTCTAACAGAGCTTCTGATTGGCTCAGGTAAACCTTGCAAAATCTTGTGAGATCTGGATTTTGCATAGATACATTGTTACAAAAATACTCACTGAGATTATATAAATAACTTTCACTTAACCTCTAATGTCCACAAGTTAGCCTGATTATTTTTCTCATGATGATGGCCTTATTATCTTCTGATCATGATCCTTGGACTGGACTTTAGTAAAATGTACCATTTCCCCTCCCCCTTTACTTGGGGCCTGCCAAAACTATTGACTGGAACTTGCCAGAAAGATATGGGAAAACAAAAATAAAAACAAACAAACAAACACCATTAAACAAGAGTCCTATCTCCCCCACCACCACCACTACCACCAAATCTATACAGTTAGGTCAGCATTATCTCTTGGCTATTAGTGATAAATGGAGTTTATAGAGCTAACTTTTTCTGTATGGATTGATAAGCAACCTCTGAGCTCCAGCACTTGAGACAATCAACTTTCTCACAATTCTAGGGGAGGGTTTGGTGTTTCAGCTCAGATTAAATCTAGAAACTCCAATTATCTTTGGTTTTGGTCCCAATGAAAAGACATGAAAACAGACTCTCCAGTTATTTCTGTTTACAGCTGTACCACACAAAAATAAAATAAAATAAAATAAAATGCAGACACTGATGGAAATTTTAAAGAAAAGGTTTCTTCCTGAACTTCCTCAAACTTCCAGCAATGTTTGGGCATCATTCAGCTCAAATTTTGGTTGATGGTTTGGAGTGGTTTCTAATTTTATCCTAAATGATCCTCTGAACTCTAATCTAAACCATATGCTCTCTCATTATGCTGCTAACCCCTAAATACGTATGTATTTTCCCTAACTCGTACAAGAGTTGCTCCTCAAGTTTTCTTGAAATACTGTTATTGAAGACTTGAGGTATATAGTTAGGGTTTCTGGTTTTGTGTTTAAACCAATATTAACTGGTGAGTGTACTGTTAAAAAAGATCAAGAGGATGAAGTCCTCTAAGTTTTCAATTTCAGTTTGTGCGAGTATCAGAGAGAATGACTTTAGATAGTCGTTTTTTTCAGGGATTCCAGATACAAAATATGCAAGAAAGGCTTTATCCTGAGACTGACTGTTAGGGATGCAAAACAATATCAATTGGAATTGCCTACCTCAAATTCATTTGCCAATACACTTCCTTTAAAAAAAATGCTGAAAATTGTCTTTCAAAATTAATTGAATTAAATATTAATGCTGTTGCTGTTAAAAATACCATAGATGATGGACTAACTAGATAAAATAACTTTCTTAATACACTGGAAACTAGAGCTGTGGGTTACATGTAGGTCCACTGTCAGCAATTCTGGACCCCAGAGCAGAACTTTCAATGCTGCCCCTGGAATGGGAAGGCTGAGATCCAAGTGTGCTTCCACTGAATATTTTTATTTATTTATGTGCCAAACCAGTTCCCAGGAGGCTGAAGAGACAGTATCCACTACTCATCTTCCCATGTCCCTTGGACTCCCTAGGGAGGTTGCTGTTGAACCTGCGAATCTGAGGAGCAGATATCACCTCTTCAGCCACCCGGAAACCTGCATGGCACATAATAAATAAGCTTGGCACAGGTGAGGGCAGAGAACACGGTGTGGTGGGGTTCTCAGGGTAAGGAAGTGTGTGGAGGAAAGATGGATACATATCTATCATCCAATCCACCCTGGCCCTTTTAAATCACTGAGAACCTGGGTAGATGTCCCCCAACCTCCATCAGCAAACCTGGTTGAACACTGTGGAGGGAATCACAGTGGGGCAGAAAGGGAATGAAAGACTACCTTAGATATGAGACCATAGTACCGAAGCTTCTAGGGAGTGTAGAGCCAGCAAGCAGATACTATATGCAGCATGCTTCTTTGTTTAGCATACCTTTTCCAGATTAAAACCACTTGGGAGTTATGGTTGATTAAACTTTCCTCCTCAAAAATACCTAGAGCACAGGCATAGGATCAAAGATGTTGGCTCAAAAGGGCAGCTAGCTCGAAACTCTACAGTTTTACATAGATTTGGCATTGTATCCAGTGGATACATGGATGTACAAACTTGTGATGTTTGAGGCAGGCAGTTTCCTCTACTGCTGATTTATTCACAGGAGAATAGCTTTTGGAGATATGAGTACTTTTACTTTCACATTTGTTACCAAATGAAGGAACTGCAAACCAAGTTTCTCATTTACAAACCATGACATGAGATGATCTATTAGATAGGGTACAAGCTCCTGCAATTTGTGATTCACTTTTCTCACCAAAGCTTAGCTGGGACAATCCCCAGAGGAGGAATAGAAAGGAATTGAACTCCGTGCATTTTCTGTGTTAAGTCTCTCCTGAGCAGAGGCTGCCTGTAAATTCTGATTTTTCTTTTTTTTTAGGAGACAAACACATGTCCTTTGAATCAGATTGAACCTTTAAAAGGCTGATGTGGACTGTTGGCTTGGAAAAGCATCACTCCTTCTGCCATTGCACTGAACTGGAAACATGAACCATGTAACCTGCTCAAAAGTCTTTATTACATTGGAACACCAATATTTTTGCTGTTGCATTATATTCAGCTAGTCATCTGATGCGTACTGTGGGTTTGAAACTTGTTAGTGTATAAATTCCTTTCTTACTTAATCAATATACTGTTTCTATGAAACCCGGATTCAACCTAGATTCTTTTATGGTTCATTTATTTACAAAACACTACCCACATAGGTTGATCATTATTACCTACCAATCTCTGTGATTATTATCTGATACCCATATCTGGTTTCCTTCTTGTTTTGGGTTATCGTTGCTGACCTTTATCCAATCCTGAGAATGCTTTCAAGAGTGTGATCTCTCTATCTGTGGGCACTGAAACAACATTTACTTTAGATTAGGTTCTGCTGAGGACCCTTCACACTGCAGGCACAATAGACAGTGATACCTAAATTGTACTAAGTCTCTTCTTTAACACATCATGTAGTATACTGTAAATTGAACTATCCAAAAATCTGCATATAAATTGATATTATGCCCTAATCCCAGCAAAGCTTTTAACAGACCTGGTGGTTTGGTGGGCTTTCTCCTGAGAAAGAATGAGATGGGGGAGGAAGTGGGAGGATTTCTAAACTAAAAGAAAACCTTTGTTTAGTTTTTATTTTAAATATCCCATTAAAACAATCCAGCAATCATGCTGAAGATATTTTCTAGCCAAAAAAAAATTTGACAAAATACTTTTTCAAAACATAAACTATTTGAAAAAATTCAGTGAGCTATAATGCTTAGTTATAAGCCTCTGTGGAGTCCAGCTGAAGTCAACTGGGTCTTTATGTGCTTAATGTAAAGCACATACTTTAATGTTCTGCTGAATTCGAATCTTAATGAATTGTGCATTTATGTCAAGCATCACAAACAGCAAACAATCAAATCACTTTTATTCTATCCATTCTTCGTAAAGTTTTCCATAAACAAATGGCATTTTTGACAAAATATTACAAAACTTCCTAGGTATGTATTACATTTCCTAAAAATTGCAAGTTCACAATATATGTCAAAATTAGTGACTTTTTATTGTAAATTTTAAAATCAATTCTGTTTTGTCAGCATACATTGCAAACCAAAACTCACATTTCACCAAGTTCGAATTGTGACATATTTTAATAATGAACTCTGCAATAGCAATGGCTTAAGTTTGAAAGAAATTAATAAATTTAGTTATCTTAATACATGACCTGATAAATAGCAAGGGGGAAATGTAACACTGCAACAATGTATTTTCACTTCAGGAAGCAGAATAATTTTAGATGCCTTTGTCAGCCATTCCCACTTTAGCAGCAAAACATCCAGGATTTCTCCTCTGAGAAGATGCAAATATATATTGCCTAGTTTATGTCAGGGCAAATATGGATGGGCCAACCTGACCTGAACTGTATATGACATTTTCCATGTGAGAGGATTCAGCTCCTGCCATCTGGAACAGCCTTCCTGTATTTCTTTGCTTTATGGAGTCAATCTCTTTTTTAGATCTCATCTAAAACCATGTCCGTGTTCCAGTGCCTTTTAATTTCTCTGTCCCTTTGCCTTTTATTGTGGAAAGATGCATCATTTAGTTGTGTCATTTTCCTAGGGCATTTGAGCCTACACTTTGCATGGGAGACATTATACATAATACATGTGTATTGTTTTAGGGCAATGTGTGCCATTATGTTAAAACAAATTAATCAAACTGAAAATCAATGCAATAAAAAGAACACAAAGATCCACATTAAAAAATAAGTATTAATGGATGGAACAGATTACAAAAAGTTAGTGCCAAAGAGCAGGGATTAATTAAATTCCCTACTTGCATAAACATCTTCATGTTGCTTTACTGTACAAAGACAGTTCTTGATATTTGATTTCACAGGCCAAATTTAAGCATAGTATAAGTAAAAGCAATGCCATCAAAGACCACAGCCAAATTCTGGTCCTACTGTCCATATGGTATAATTCTCTTAAACCTCCAGTGCCTGGGAACAGCAAATGGGAGGGAAGGAATTGTGTGGATGTCCTGGGATATGCATCTTCTATAAACAGCATTAACTATTTTATAAGGGAGAATGATTTCAGGAAACTACTTGAGGGGATCCTTCCACATTTCCCTTCTGTACATAATTCCTCTCAGGTATATTTACAAAGAAGGGGACAGTGAGGCCTATATAATTACTGGAAATGAAAATTATTATCTTTCTTATTGGCCTGACGAGAACATAAATGAAAATATTTCTATACAAATCTCTCATGTAGTTGTCTGAGGGAAAGCATATATAAAATGTTCATCCTCAAACAAACCTTCAGACCTCATACTCGGTAGACAATAAAAAAAAAAATTAGAAGAAGAGTGTCATGTATGAAGCTGTTATAATTTTTGCCTCTGTCCTGAATCTTTGCATTGCTCAGGAGTCTGTGGGTATGTTTACACTGCAATGAAAACCTGCAGCTGATTCTTGTAGGGCTAAGGGACTGTTTAACTGTGAGGTAGATGTTCAGACTTAGGCTAGGGCCTGTGCTCCAGGACTCTGCAAAGTGGAAGGGTTCCAACATTCAGGCTCTAGCCTAAGCCCAATTAGCTACACTACAAGGGGTACATCTACATTGGAGGCTCTGTTAATTCGACTTAACCAAGGTTGACTTTAATTCGACTTAAAGTTGACCTTGTTAAGTCAACTTAGAGACTGCACAGCCCTGCGTCCACACTGGCAGGTGCTAGGTCGACAGAGAAGTGGCCAGGAATTCTGTGAGGGGGCCTGCAGGCCAATTAGGTTGACTTATGGGCTGCCCCCCCCCCCGCCCATCTACACTGGCTTAAGTCAACTTAATAAGGTTGACTTAAGCCTTAGATCGACCTTAAGAGTTGGTGTTATTAAGTCAACTTGAGGAAGTGCTTAAGTCAACTTAATAAAAACCCAGTACAGACACAGGAGTCTGTAGGTCGACTTAACCTTCCTTAACTCGACCTAAGGCTCCATTATGGACATACCCAAGGATTTGTCTACACCCAGCTACAGGTGTCTAACTGCCTCATAGACATATCTGAAATGAGCAGCTATCATTTTGTGAGGCAAACTTGATACAATATGCTACAGAAGTCACATGCATTGTTCTTTCTCATGGACAGCATGGACTAGACTCACCAGAACTGCACCCATCTACACCAGTTGCTGATCTGTTCCTTTATTATAAATACTTATTTGAACTGCACTAGTACCCAAAGATCATAGTCAGGACCAAAGCCCCTCTTTACAGATGTTCTATAAAGTTATAGAAGAGTTAGTCCTTGCCCCAAAGAGGTTGCAATAGCCCCACCCCGACACCTAAATAAATTCTAGAGAAGGAAAAACCATTAGAGAGAGAGAGAGAGGTTATGTCTACACTTGCACTTTTAAGTTGACTTTAACTAAGTCGACTTAGTGTGTCTACACTTAAAATTAAAGTTGACTTAAAGGGGAACTTACAAAGTCGACCTAGAGCGTACACACTGGATGCTCTAGGTCGACTTTGTGGGGCTAGGCGGACCTTGGGCAGGTCCACGGTGGAAGGGGGGCACCCCCTGTGTGCAATGGGGCAAAGGGGGACAGAGACCCTGGCAGGGCAGAGCCCTGTGTGTGACGCTGTCTGGATTTAGGGAAGCATTTATGATATTATTTTCTATGGATATCTCATAAATGCTATAATCCATAAGAACTATGTCATGTTTGGTATCAATAGAAAGGTAGTGTTGCAGGACATAAAGAACACATGTATTAAGGACATAAAGAATACAACATTGTGTCCTTAATGGCTCATCAGTTTACTCCCTGGGACCATATCATCTGGCAGATTCCTTAACATTAAGGAGACAATGGTTGTTCACACCCTCCCGTCTAAGGCATTCCTCCAGAATGACACAAGTTAAAGTATAGATATAACATCAAATTCCTAACTTCTAATCGAAATAGAATTCCTAGACATAAACTATATAATCATTCCCAGCAAATTACTACCTTTCTATTCATACCAAACATGACATAGTTCCCATGGATTATAGCATTTATGAGATATCCATAGAAAATAATATCATAAATGCTTCCCTAAATCCAGACAGTGTCACACCCTGCCCACATGCCCTGCCCTTTGGGGGGCATGCCAGGCTCCCCCTGGGCCCCCCCTGGCAGGGAGGGCATTGGTGTAATCCTGGGGTAGCCCTAAGTCGATTTAGGGCTACCCCAGGGCTACACTGGCTTAATTCGACTTTAAAAAGTCAAATTAAGCCTTAAGTCTAATGGAAAAGTGGTTTAATAAATTCGACTTAATTTTCATTAAGTCGACTTTATTTTCCTTAAGTCGACTTAAGCAGGCTGCTTAAGTCGACTTAAGGAAACTGTAGTGTAGACGCAGGGTAAATTAAGTCAACTTAAGCAAGCTTAAATCTACTTAATTTACCAGTGTAGACGCAGCCAGAGAGAGAGAGAGAGAGAGATTGGGTTTGGATAAGAACCAGAGACTTTCACTTAATGGCTGATCCAAAGAACCAAGAGAAAGAAGAATTCTTTCATCTGTGCTTGCCATAACACTCACAGGCTGACAGAACTGATGTGAGCCAGACTGCTCGAGTGAGTGCAGGACAATACAAACTTACACACATAGCTCTTCTAGTGCATCTCCATTTTGATTTTCAGCACCTTTGATGCCCTAGTCTTTGGATTGTCATGAACACAGACTGTGATTTATGTTAAATGGTTCTAATATATGTTATTTAAGCAAATAATATATAAACTACTCTCTAAAAACCTACTAAATCAAGTACTTTTGTATAGTACTGCATATATGGTTTCTCCAGTGACTCTCTATGCTACAAAGCTGTTTTGATATTGCAGTTCACATTCCTTGATATTTTTATGTAGCTGCAGCATCCTGAGATATATATGCTTAACTTTGTAAAATATATTATATATTCCTCAAATCTTATAATTTCTGATAAATAAGTGGCAATAATAAAACCAAGTAATGAAATACCCTTGGTTTTCCCTCCAGGATTATATCACCATTTTATTTCACAGAAGGTAAATTCCATCAATCAGCTTGCCCTTTGATGCCATGAAAACAACTTCAAGTTTATTTCTATAAAGAAGGTAATAATAAAATGAGCAAACAGTCAAAGTAAATAAGTGAAATGAATAGCCAATGAGAGGAAATATATCAGTTGTAGATTTTTCTCATCTAAAAATATGGAACGTCACCCTGATTGCATTGTAAAGTTCTTTTTAAAGAAACTTTATAAACAATCAAAACCTAGAAATGGGTGGGATTCAAATATTGGCTATCCAGTTTATTAATGTATATACATTGTATGCCAGCAGCATTGTGCCACTAGATCTGATCCTGCAAAGTGCTAATCATCTGATACCTCAGCTGCCACTAATAAGAGCAGAGGGGGCTCCACATCTCAGTACCATAAGCAGGCAATGTTTAAGAAGATCACAGAATAGGCAAAACATTTCTGGAGTCCCCATAAATGCCACTCCTGTCCAGCTGGGTGGTTTCTGCTTGGTTTCAATCTATTTTTCTAGAAGTTGTTCAAACTAGTCATCCAAAGTGAAAATCAGTTAACCAGATTATGATCTCAGTTTCATATGATTAAACATTGATTAACTTGGATTGGCATCTAGCCCAGAGTTAGCAAACCAGTATGAACAGAATAAAGACTTGTATATACTGCTGTTACTGCCCCCACCCTCAAAGTATGAAACCTCTCACAGCTCTAGTCTCACTATGGATAAGATATGTGCTGTTATTGCACGCTGAAATTTTACCTCTGTAATTGGAATTTTGGGTCCTCTGCCATTGAAATCAGTGGTAGTTTGTATGTGAAAGGACTGGACAGATGTTGTACTAAATGTTTTCCTGAAAATGCTATATGACAACTGAGAGGAGGATTGTCATAGTATCTAATATAAGGCTCCATCGAGATCAAACTGAGATTCAGTGGAAATATTTCACACAACCCACTTCTTAGTCCCTGCAGTATTAAACTGTGTTGCTTAGAAAATGGGGCTGATTTCTTTCAAATGTAGCCTGAGATCAAAAGAATATGTTACTGTTAAATAATGGATTAATATTTAATAAATATTTGCACCAAACACTACAGATAATTTTTTTTCTAATACCTAAAATCAAGTGATGGCCAAATTAACCCCTTGAATAAGCAAGCACATCAGCATTATCTTCAAAATAGTTATGCCCGGTTATGCCAGCGGTGACTTTGAACTGTAATTGCCATAAGATACTCTTGAGCACACACTCTGATAGATCTAGTCTCTTTTTAGGTGGGAGGATGCACTTAGTTCACTTCACCTTGTGCACCTGAGGCACACTGATCCATCACTGCTGATGGTCTGTCACGTCTTGTGGCTTAAGTAAAGCTGTACTGAAATGTTGTCAGCAATATATTTATTGACCAGCATAGTTCAGCTAAGAGAGAATTTATCTTCCTTAAATATGTGTTATCTTTGTTACCTAACTCATCATCATTTAGACAGCTTAAGTTCAAACACATGAAGGACACATCGGCCAATATTGCCATGTGAACTTTGAAATTATCCATGAAGAATGCTATATTGTCACTGTTTAATACTCAGATCCTAGAAATGATTTACCTTCTGACACTTTTTTACATCACTCGAACGCTGTTTAAAATAACATACTTATTGCTCCAAGGATGCTCATCTTAGAAGTATCTACTTTACAGAGAGGTCCTTCTTTACGAAGTTTTGCAGCTGGCCAGATTGAGGTCAAGTGATTCACCAGAGGCCACACAATGAAAGAATAATCCAGAATGCTAGGCCAGAACCTTTTAAGATCCCTAGTGTAACAGCTGGAGCCCAATGACTCCCTTGAATAAATCTGAGTATAGGTGCCCAGCGAATGTATAGATTTCATTGTCTCTTGTGAAATGAAAGTTTGCATTTAAATCGTTTTGGAGCTGGAGTAAGGCAGGAACAAATAGTGTATAAATGATATTGCTTCCAACCAGCCTTCAATATACTATGAACTAGGACAAACTAGAAAGCCCATATACAAACACCTCCAACTTCAAACCTACAGCTAGAACATAAGTTTGTGGTTTCAGACCACCTCTAATTTTGATCTACTCTGAATTGATTAACGATCTCACTTTGACTTTCAGGGAGCTCCTGGAGCTATGGAGAATTCTAACAGTTTAATTTTCTTCCTGGGGGATCGTGATGCTTAGACTGTAACCATCACACATGTTGTCCTGGCCCTTACCAAGATCAAGGCCCTTGGTTCTTCAGACTAGGAATATTAACTGTTTTCTCTTCTACTGGTTCTACTAGCTTTTCAGATTTCAATGGAATTATGTCTGATTTACATGAATGAGACCAGAATCAGCCCCATTATTTTTTGTCTGTAAAGAACCATGCATATTTATACATTGTATAAATAATGCATGTCAGTGCTATTAAAAGGTGAGTGCTTCCTCTTTCATAAACTCCTAACACAAAAACAAAACAAAAACACCAGAGGATACACAAAGAAAATGGCAGGATCCATAAAAAAGGAGTAAATGCCATCTGAGTGCTACTCTGGTACAAAGTCATCTCATTAGGTGTCTGTGTGTCTAATTTTCTTTTTCCCCTCTTGACTCATAAAATGACACTAGAGATGAATCAATGTTATGTTTTTAATTTAGAGCAGACCCTGGAGTAAACTACCTCTTTACAAATCTTTTAAATAAACATCCACATAGTTTGGTTCTGTATCTGAGGCAAAGAGTGAGAGAAGAATAATCATGATTAAAATTGAATTTGGATCATTAATAGTAGTTGTTTTAAAAAACTCTACTCTTCGCAGGCTAGTGACTAAAGTTTTCTTCTGTTGTAAGTTGCTTTGGAATCTTAGCTGGCATTGAAACTAATGCATAAAGTGCCTTCCCTCATATCCATGTGCAGCCTTGTCAGCTCACATTCCACCATCTATATGCAGAACCAGTTCAACAGTAAAAGTAGAACAAAGCAAAAAACATCTCAGTTCCTTGCAGTCACAGTACAACTCAGAGAAGTGTAGGTGATGTAGGCTGTCCCTATATACACCTCTAGGTTTATATTCAGGTTGGGGCATGTTACTTTCCCCATCTCATCTCATTAGATCCCCTATTTATTTTTAACAGGACCCCATTGGTTTTGACTCAGTAAACTTTCTTGTTAGGATGTTATGAATCTCAGTCTAGCAAAAATATTTCCTGGCATCTGTTCTGAATTTGCTTTTCTTTAACTTATGTGTGCCTCTTTTTCCAGTCATCTGGACTGAACTGAAAATAACCATTTGGAATACCAAGATCTATACCATTTATAGTAATAATAACAACAACAATAACTATTTACTTCCCCAGGGATCACAGCAAGGATCATTTTACTCACTAATGACATGCAGCGAACTTAGATTGAAATACCACAGCCATTTTGTACACATGACCATTTTACAGAATAGGAAATGAGACATGCATGTATATATAGCTGAAATGACAGGGACATTCTAGGGATGTAGAATTCAATTAACTTGGAAATGAGCCAGAACATCGGGGCTGATATCTGTAGACCTGCACCAAAAAAAAAAGGTGATGGGATTTTTGATAATCATAGGGGCCAAATCTTCAGCTTTATACCTCATTTGAAAGACAGAGTATATCTAATGGCCGCATGTTGGGGGAATGGCTCAGTATTGTTTCCAAGGAGAGCATTAGGAAGACCTGAGCCAGCTCCCATTAAACTCAATGGGGTTTTTCCATTGATTTGAATAAAAGTTGGATCATATTGACTCATCAACCGCATTGCCTCTCATACACTTTGTTTTTCCTTGAAATTTTCCCAGTGAGCAAACCTGCCTCTTTTTAGTTTATGAGATCTGACAGGATCACAGCCTGAGGTGATATGGCTTTTATCTCACATGCCATAATTTAATCTATTCCAAAACCCACTGTTTAATTTGTTCATTTAGCTTTCTGCAAAAGGATATCTGGCTCAGTTATACTATGCACTATTTAAAATGTGGTTTGTTCATTTATTTGTTTTATTTTCCCATGGGTATTTATTCTAAGAAAAATGCAGGCCTTGCTGAGAAATACAGAAGTTAATTACACAAGTTTTATATCACCTAAAGCTCTCTGCTGCTATATGCAAAAACATACCCTTCTATTTTCAAAGCAGTAACAAACAGAATTAGTGATTCTTTAGTGATATTTTGAAAATTTAAAAATTTACTGTCCTTTACAATTAGGGGCAGATCCTTCTTCCACTGAAGTTAGTGGGGGTTTCACCACTGACTTCAATGGAAGTAGAATTGGACTGTTTTCAGCAGAGCTTTCAAAATGAAAGGATAATTTTGGCAGAAACAAGGCATTTCCATGAATCAAGAGAGCAAATTTGTAGATGGAAGCCCTTCAATGAGGTATGCAAACAAATTCAGTTTAATCAACATAAATATTTGAAAGAAATGTGCAGGGGGAGGGAAGTGGGAGTGGATCTCTAGAATGGTTATTGAATGGTCAAATTTGATCCTTTTGTCTCAGGAAAAGGTTTTTGTGCTTCACTATTTTAACTAGTTTGTAACCAGGTATGAGTGAAACAAGTCTGTCCTATTACTTCAAGTTAATTTTATTTATAATTTACATTTATAATTTTATAAATTATAATGTATATTATAAATTATTATTATATTATAAATTTATAATTTTATAAATTATAAATGTATAAAACTGACCGTTGCACTATTGTTTACATTGGCACAGATGAACCAATGAAAGAAAATGGACAGAAAAATCATGGGACTAACAAAATTGCCACCAGAAATTGGTTTTGGAAAGTAACTTTGGATCTGTTTAGAAAGTTGACCTATACTAGCTGTGAAAAAATTGAATTTCTCTGACTTCAAAACTTTGGATTTTTTTCCTAAATGAACAAATAGAGGGATATATATTCCAGACTGACAAAGAGAGAGAATTAAGAAAACAACTCTATGCTATAATAATCCTCTTCTTAGATGTCATATATCTGCTTTAAAATTCATAAATAAATAAATAAAAAGGAACACATTTAGTACATCTGTCCTGCAACCCTTTTATGCACAACCTCCTGCTGACTCTGATGAAAGCTGTGCATGTGGAATGACAGATGAATCATTGTTTAGGCCCAGTTCCTCAAAGGTATTTCAGCACCTAACTCCCACTGATTTCAATGGGAATTAAATGCTGAAATATCTCTGAGGATTTGGGCCTGAGCAAACAATCTATCCCACATTCCAATCATAGATGTGACCAGCCCTGCCAGGCAAAATATATTTTCAATTTTCATTTTTGTCTTCTGAATGCCATTGCTGGCATTTGGCCATCTCTATTTTAAGCCGTTCAAATACTGGGGAAATATCTGCCTCTTCTTTTTATGTGGAAAAAAAATTTACGTGAGTGACTGTTTTAAACAATTTAGTCCATAAAATGGATATTTACTTAAATAGCTACTCACTTTAGTGAAACAAATTGTACTGCATCTTTGAGCAGTTAAATTAACCCTGAGTCCCATATGTTCAACTCTTATGGCCTGCATTGACCTCATAGCAAGACAAATCAAATCATTTGGGAACTGCTTGGACAAACTTGTCTGAACTCACTGAGCAGTAATTTCTACGTCTGCAATATTTCCTGGAGAGAGAGAGACTGCATTTTAAACACTTTCTATACTTCAAAATTACCCATGGATCATCTAACCAAACCAGGCATGGTCAAGCATTTGAACAAATTACATAAAAATGATTCCTTGGCCTGATAACGTATTTCATCCCACCAACACTCTGAATCGCTGCTATAGCATGAAGCAAGGGATAAAAGAGTGAAATAAGAAAAGAGGAGATCCAGGGGTGCTGCAGGAGACTGAAAAGAAAAACTTCAAAACTCTCCTGGAGAAGTTTCATTTAAAATCCCTCCCCCGTTCAATCTGCTATAGAGGCTGGCATATGCTGCAGGTGGCCAGCCAATGATACATATACAACTGTATATCTCTGGTATGTTGCCATTTGGCCAGAAGCAGTCAGGTTTCCAGGATGATTTCATTCTCCGCAGTTGTCAGAAAGCAAGAGGTCAGGGGAAGAAGGAGTGGGGGACATAGTTGACTAATCCTCACCTATTACAGATAGAGATTGAGCCCAAGACAGGCAACAACAGCTTCCCAGATAGCAACATTCTTAATGTACAAACCCTTCATCTAAATGATGTGTTAATGTGAAGGTTAGGTGACATTGTGGAATCGCTCACTGTATCAAGTCATGAATAATATATTAAATGAGTGATCCAAGCCTGGTGCACAGGGAATATGTGATACAGCTTGCTGTGCTGTTCCATGTGCCTCCGACCCCCTTTGTTGAACCCACAGAGAGTAATAGTGCAGAAAACCACCACACACTGAAGTCTCAACAAGCAACAATGCTTCTGAAAACCATTTTTACTCTCAAGTGGTTTTTAAAATAGCAGTATAGTAAAGGCCTATGAATTTGAAACCAAATTAACCTCTTTAAGGTTATGTCTACACTTGTTAATTTAAGTCGACTTAGCATGTCCCCACTCAAAAATGAAGTCAACTTAGAGGGGACACTGCCAAATTGACCTAGATCATCCACACTGGACTCCTAGGTCGACTTGTAGGGGCTAGGTGGACCTGGGACAGGTCCACGGTGGCGGGGGGGGCATCTCTTGCCAAGTGACAGGGGGATCAGTCTTTGCCCCATTGTACCTTGGAACAATGGGGCTGAGGGGGACAGGGACCCTGGCAGGGCATAGGAGCAGGGTAGGCAGGGCTCTGTCCTGCCCTGTGGAGGGGCACGCCAGGCTGTGGCTGTGACAGCCATCCTGGCAGGGAGGGCAGTGGGGAAGTCCTGAAGCCCCCTAAGTCAACTTAAATTTGATTTAGGGCTACTCTGCATCCACACTGGCTAAGTCGACTTTCTAAAGTCGAGTTAGCCAGAAAAGTCGACTTAAAACTAGATTTAGTAAAGTCGACTTTCATTTAAGCAGCTTAAGTCGATTTAAGGAAAATGTAGTGTGGACACAGATTAAATTAAGTCGACTTAAGCAAGCTTAAATCGACTGAATTTGTAAGTGTAGACACACCCTAAGAGACTTCATTTTATAAATGTGTTTTGGATGTGGAAATCTTTTGTGATTTGGACTGCTAATTGTGATTATGTCTCAACAACATCTGGAAAAGATGCAGGTTGGTTCTAGTGCAAAGGCCAACAATCACATACATACTTTTCCAGGACCATATAATAAGATATTGTGTATCAATCAATTTTAATAGCATGGATAACCAAAAATCCACAAGGATAACCAAAAATCCACAAATTTAGTAGCAAAAAGTCTGTTTGCAAGTTATTTGAAAACAGGCTTTTAAAAAAATGAATTACTTAGGTTGTGAAACTGATTGAATTTTTTATATGAAGTGACGGGTCATTCAAGAACAATTTACTTTACCTATTTTTGTTTATTTCTGCTTTGTGAAGAGTGGTTGGTCACCTAAGTCACTGGGTATTGCTTTTGCTTCCTGACTGGATGATTGAATCTTTTATGTGGAGAAGAGAAATACTAACTTCCAAATGACAGCTACTTTTCATTTTAGTAGCCTGCTGGAGAGAGATTTTCATATTGTGCCACCTGTAAAACATTTTTCATGTTCTCTGTTGAGTTGGTAGATTACTCTTAAAAACCATACACTCTTCTAATATATTGCCTTATGGCTTTATGTAGGATATAGGTAAAAGGGGTAAAATTTTCAAGGGCACCCCAGTGATTTAAGAGCCCAAGTTCAATTTTCAAAAGTGACTTAGGCATGTAGACTCCTAAGTCTCATTGAAAATCAATGGGATTGAAGGTATTAAGATCCTGTCATTTTTTTGATAATAGGACTTAGGCACTTTTGAAAAATTTACCTTAGATTCTTTGAAGAAACTCTCTTTCTATTTGGGTAAAATATTTTTTAAATATATCCCAAATTACATTCAAAAGGATCCTCGAAAGTACTGAAGAACATAAGGACTGCCATATCGGGTCAGACCAATGGTCAGTCTTGCTCAGTTCTTGTCTCCTATAATAGCCAGAACCAGTGCGTAGGTGGGAGTATACAGAACAGGGAAGCTAGCGTGATATAGCTCTGTCTTCCCCACACTCCTGGTCTGGGTTTCTGGTGAACCAGTTCAGACAAGAACAGTATGGTAAACAGTGACTCACATCCAGCGATGTGGAAGGACAGACAGCAGAGATCAGAAACAGGTCTCCTCCCTTCATATTCAGTCTGGAGGAGGAGGATGACACCCCCTTGAAAGCAGGACTCCAAGCAGGACTCTATAAGTACGTATGTCCACATCTTCCTCTGTCTTTTTTAACAGATAGGGTCTCCTGAGGCACTTGAGTTCCTGTAGTCATCTAGAGGACTCTTCTTCAAGCACAAATAATAACCCAATGACTACTAGTCACTGTCAAGTTCACAGCTGGTGCAAGACATCCCACTCCACCTGACCCTTCAGCTCTCAATCAAATCATCTAGAATAATTGAGTAAGCAACCACAGGTCATTTGATCCTCCACCCCCAATAAGAATATGAGATTTCCCCTACACACATATGCACAGGAGAATATTAACACACCTATATGTGCATCCTCAGATGCCAGATGCACGTGTCATTTGAAAGGAGAGACTGCACTGGGAACTCTTTTGGATGGACAAGAGAAAAGAAGATAGGAGCTGATCTCCTTTAGTCACCCACCTGGATCCATCCTTCTCCTAGGGAAGATATATTATACCCTGCCCTTGATGTTAACTTCCCCATCCTGTGAGCTGCTAACTCTCTCAGCCCCTACCACTCATTGTTAATCAAGAATTTTTCCATAGGAACCCAGCCCCATCTGATATGGGAATGACTTGTCTCCAGTCAAGACCACTAGAATCAAAACATTAACTGGACACTTATCTCAGGGATCCTGGCAGCTTTTCTTCTCCCAGCAGCGCTATCTTTGCTTGGAGCCGTCTATGCCAAACAGGACAGATTTGCCTTTCTTCATGTCTCAGGTCTGGGCTCTGATCCTCCTATAGTAGAAAACAAACCATGAGAGGATATAGAAGCTCTCTGACTAGAAGACACAGCATTCTTTTTATATCTTGTTTTGGATAATTTTATGTAAATAAGCAGGCAGTGCAACGTAGTAGGAGTAGAGGTTGGGTTCTTGAGCTTGATTCCTTAATTCCTAGGCTAGCAGGCCCTGCAGTACTGTGGTTAAGCACTTTGGCTCCTATTCACAAAGGTCACTCTGCATTTAGTCACCTAAGTCCCAGTTTTAGGGTCTATCAAAATTCTTAAAATTCCTGCAAGACCCTTAAGGCATCTAAACTCACTCACCACTTAACTCACCACTTAATTTTTTTTAGTTCAGTAAAAATTCCCTAGGCACCTACATATCTGCCTTGGAGCTTGTGAATTGTTGCCTCACTCTAAGCATATAAATATCTATTTCCTACTTAAGCCCCAGAGTGATTTACAAATCAGAGAAGATAGGTGTTCATCTGCCTCGCTCGCTTACATGGCTGGATCCATGAGGTGTGCTCAGAGACTGCCTATCAGACTGGGTCCCATTCAAAATCTGGCCACCAGAGGAAGGAGACAAATCCTTTTTCCCCATCAAGAAATGGATGGAGCTGAACCTGGGTCTCCCACATCCCAGATGAGTGCTCTAACCGTTATAAGGCAGCAGCACCACTTTCTCTTCCTCTGGTTGTTGTGCATGGAGCTAAACAGCTGCCTGAGTTATTCTCAGATGAAACCATTTAGATACCTGACACCTGGAGTGGGATTCTCATTTATGAATGACTAGTAGAGATAGACAACTCCCAGAAGCCCAGCCTTGGGTGCCTAGCTCCCCTCTTGTTGGCACCTCCCATTGGCTAGCTTAGGTAGCTCCTTGCCTACAGTTCTGGCTTTTGTGACTTGCATTCTAAGGCACGCATCTCTCCTCATTCATTGTATAGGAGCCTAGGCACCTGACTCAGACTTCATGAATCACAATGTGCTCCTTTGAAACTTAAAAGTTAGGCACCGCAATGCTCAGTATCACAACACTTGTATCTTTGTGAATCCAGGCCTTTTCCCTGAGGTAAAGTATTACTCTGTTTCACTCTCTAATAACAATATCTACAGGAGCTGATTAAGGGCAGAACTGTGGTTTTTAGGATCTGCAGTATGTTGGTGGCAATGCAGACTTGTGCCATCTCAGAGAGTAGCCTGGGATCTATTGTGCCTCTCTGTGGGGAATTCATGATCTAGGATTAACCCGGCACACAGAGGAAATGTGGCTACAGTGTGTGCTTCCATCGTGGCTTAGCTGCAGCAGAAGGATTGAGGGCCCTGGTTGACCGTTTTGGAAAGCCTAACTTTGATAATTGTTCTACCTCTGTGAAATTTATGGACTTCTTTAGATGTAATAATTACACTTGTACCTTACATCTCTTCCAAAGACAACAGAGAAATATGCTTGCACCATCTTTGTTCTCCTGTCTAAAATAAGGGAACCATCTGACCTTCTGAAAATAACATCAGGAGGTCCTCATGTTGCTGTATGTAGACTTCCTGTGGACGGGATCACTGGGATGTGTCTCTTTTGTAAGGTAAGCAAGATGCTCAAGGATCTAAGTGGACCCTTTGTCTTTGGAGATGAAAAAAGCATTCTCAGGCCTGGTCTATTCTGATGGCAGCAGGCAAAGGGAGGTATGCAACACAGTACAATGCAGTAGATTACATATCTCTGACAACTTACTAACTTTTACTTAATACGGTAACTCCACTTCCCTGTGCCAATGGGAAATGCCTCAGGTAGATGTCACCTTACTTTTTTTACATAGGTTGTTTTAGGGCATCAACTAGAGGGTACTCCCAGGCTCGCTTGAGCGGTCTCCTCTGCCCACTCAATCTATCTCGCGATATTGATCCAGTAGTGCCACTAATGCTGGCACCAGTATAGACAACCCTCCAACGTGTGTTATTAGCTCCTGTAGAAATTTGACTCCCTGTAAAATTTGAAAAAATAAAAAAACATTGAAAAAGGGTTTGCCTGGTACACAGGTCCTACCATCTGAATGCAGAATCTTCTCCAGGCTTCTTGTCAGATATTGTTTCTCTGAGAATTATGAATGTTTTCTCTGAGACTTTTAAACTCCAAAATGAAACCTGAATGTCCTGTGCCATTGGAGCAAAAACTTTTGATGCTGGTTGGTACACACTGTCATTCTCAAATTTCATTAATAGGAAGCCTGTGGACATGAACTCAGTTTGACTCCAAAACTTCATGCATTTCAATTAAAAGTGTTTTTAATTAATTAATGTATATTTTAGAGAGAACACTTCTTTAAAAAGAAGCAGTGGATTTGACAGCCTAACTTTGTTTACTTCTCTCCAAGTCAGCTGGGAAATAGAACTTTATTTACACACAGCACATATGAGCAGGAAATGGAAACCTCGCAAGTGCCTAGGGCAGGGCCATTGAGGAAAAAATCAGCCCTGCTGAACCCAAACTGTGAAGCTTGAAGGTTGGCAGATTTTATTTTGTTTCTCATAATTCAGCTAGCACTAATCTAATTTGAAGGTGCAAGCAGGAAGAGTATTCTTTAGCCCTGCCTCGCATCATTTCAATATAAGGACAATATTTTATGCAGTTTGATAAATGGGACAAATTCTATCTTCAGTTGCAACCTCATTGGAAGAAGCGTCTGAGTAAATGAGGGAAATGTTTAGCCAATGGAGATATAGCAGGGATGAATTTGCCCTGCTATCTAAACACAGTGGCTATGTCTACACTTGAAAATTTAAGTCGACTTTAGCTAAGTCGACTTAGCTAAGTCGACTTTAAGTCAACTTAGCTAAATCGACTTAGTGAGTCTACACCTAAATTTTAAGTCGACTTTGGGGGGAACTTATAAAGTTGACCTAGAGCATCCACACTGGACGCCTAGGGCGACTTCTAGGGGCTAGGGGGACCTAGGGCAGGTCCACGGGGGCAGGGGGCTCAGTGCCCAGTGCCAGGGGGCTCAGCCTTAATTTTCATTAAGTCGACTTTATTTTCCTTAAGTCGACTTAAGCAACTTGCTTAAGTTGACTTAAGGAAACTGTAGTGTAGATGCAGGGTAAATTAAGTCGACTTAAGTAAGCTTAAATCAACTTAATTTACAAGTGTAGAAGCATGCAGTGAGCCTTATTTTCATTTCCAGTAAAAGCTCCCTTAACATCAAGAGGTTTAGCTTACTTTTAAAATCATTTATACTGCTCGTAATTTTTGGAGAATACTGTGCTCAAAAAAATAAGCCAGTGAATTTTGTAAGACAACACATATCCTGCTTATATATACTTAAATTTCTGAGACACAAATTGTAAAATGAATTTCAAATAATTAGCTGCCATGGAGACCGCAGTCACAAATGCATACCTCCTTCCTGAGACACTCTGGGTGGTATCCACTTTTATCATCCTAGTATAAATAGAGATTTAGTAAGTTACAGACACACCACATAGATCTTATCTATCTTAGCAATAGCAAATTAGCATTTCAGTGGCTACATCTTAGGAAGCTATCAATTTAGCTGGCAGCTGTGATTTTTCATATCCAGTACTTCTATTCAATACCATATGCCAGAGTGAGATCTTGGGATTTTGGCACCTTGGTTTGGTTAGACAAGTCCTTTGACATGTTTTTTTTCCTTCATGTGAGGTGAAACAATTCAATTGCATTGGCACCTCGTATTGCCAGGATTGTTTATTTACTTTGGATAGTTGTATAAATGGGACAATTCTGCAGTCTAATACAAAAAAGAGGGCTTTGACAGATGTCACTGGATAATGATTAAGATTGTACAGATGAGTATGTAGAGTAGATACAGAGGTAATACTTTCTGAACTGCTGTCACATAGCTTGTTGTTTCCTGATAGAAAAAAGTTAATGTTCTTTGAATGAAAGGTTATGGCCTGCTGAAGAAGATATGAAATCTTCAGGGAGAGAGTAGGGGGGAATTATAAAATCCTTAAGAGATCGTAATATAATAACAAATTACTTCTTCATGTTTTGACTCTGATCAAATGGAGTAACAATTTAATATCTGTTTGGCTATGTCTACACTAGAAAAAGTTAGGTTGACTTTGTTAAGTCAATTTAATAAGGTCGATTTTATTAAGTCGACTTAACAAAGTGGTTACCCTGAACAGGGACTTAGTAAGTCGACCTAATTGCCCTTAAGTCAACTTAATAAAGTTGACTTAAGGATTAATCCATGTCCACACTGCTTGAGTCGACTTAAGGATTAGGTCCACCTAACCAGCGGTTCTTACTAAATTGACCTAAGCTTTCATTAAGTCGACTTAAGGAATTTCTTCAGTCGACTTAATGAAAGTCCAGTCTGGACGGGGAGTAATTTAGGTCGACTTAAGGCTACTTAAGTCGACCTAAATTGCCAGTGTAGACATAATTATGTCCTTTGCCATGGAATTTACATCTCCTTGTGAGTGCAGAATAGACTTAATTTAGACTTAGTTTCCATCACCAGGAGTTATCATGTGATGTTCTAAAAATACCTACAACACAAGAGTTGCAATGGTATAATGATATATAAAATGCTTTTTGATTAGGGAACTCCGTCGAACAATTTGTTTTGGTTTTGTTCATGAATTTTTTGAGTGTGTGCAGGGCCATCCTGGGGAGGTGGGAAGGGAAATGGGGTGATTGCCCTGACCCCCAAGGTTCCATGGGCCCTGCACTGTCCCGCTCCCTAGCCGGGCAGTGCAGGGCCTGCACCACTGTCCCCCTACCACTGCTGCATTTCACTCCTCTCCCCGCTGCCTTCGACAGCGAACCAAATGCAGTGGGGTGGGGCAGGAGCGCAAAGCCCAGCCTCTAGACTAGCCCTCCCTGCCCCCAGGGTGGAGCAGCTGACCCAGAGGAGGGGCGGGTGCACGGGCCTGGTCTCTCTGAGGGGGGTGTGGGGGCCAATTGGCTATGCCCCCCTTAGAGATGGCCCGGAGTGTGTGTCTGCTTTGGTGAATATTACAGGAGAAGAGTTCACTAACAGGAATGTTGCCTGAGATACTGAATTTTAAGCAAATATTATAGAGGATTCACAGAAAGTTAATTCTGAAAGTATGACTGCATGTTTTCACACTGGAAATTTTATTCTAAATGAAGCTTATTCTGTCAGGGAACAGAAACATCATATGACCTTCTTATGCAATCAGAAAAGCCTGAATTTTTATATTCACAATGGATTGCTTGCAAGCAAACTGAAGATAAAGAGTTACTCATAGAAATTACTGGTAAATAGTGCTGAATAATCATAGAATCTTAGGACTGGCAAAGTCTGCTTATGGCAGAACTAAGTATTCTAGACCATTCCCAACAGTTGTTTGTTTAATGTGCTCTTAAAAATCGTCAAAGATGGAGATTCCACAGCATCCCTAAATAATTTATTCCAGCGCTTAATTATCCTCAGAGTTCGGAAACTTTTCCTAACGTCCATCCTAAACCACCATTGCTGAAATTTAAGCCCATTGCTTCTTGCCCTATTCTCTGAAGTTAAGGAAAACAATTTTTCTCCCTCCTGCCTATAACAGTCTTTTATGTACTTACAAGTTGTTGTCATGTCCCCTCTCAGTCTTCTCTTTTCCAGACTAAAACAAAAAACAAAACAAAAAATGAAAGCCCTGTTTTTTTCAGTCTTCCCTCAGAGGTCATGTTTTCTAGACCTTTAATCATTTTTTATTGTTCTTCTGTAGATTTTTGCCAATTTGTCCACATCTTTCCTGAAATTTGGCATCCAGAACTGGACACTACTCCTGATGAGACCCCCTCAGTGTGGAGAAGAACAGAAGAATTACTTCTCATGTCTTGCTTACAACACTCCTGCTAATACATTCCAGAATGATCTTTGCTTTTTCGGCAGCAGTGTTACACTTTTGAATCATGTTTAGCTTGGGCACTAAGACCCCCAGGTTCCTTTCTATGGTACTCCTTCCTAATGAATACATTTGAGAAAATTGTCATATGTTGGTGGAGAATTCAACACCAAAATGGATTAAATTAGCTGTTAAATTGTTTTTATTTTTATTTATTTTACAAATGATTGATCCACCTCTATAACTCCCATAGAAATCCGGGGAACCCTAATATTTATGTGGGTCTATTCTCAAAAATGTGTTCTAGAAATGTAAATCAGTAGAAGAACATATATCCAGAATCAATGATTCCTTCTGCAGTTTCCTAAATTCCAGAGATTCCTGCAATACAAACAAGTTCCAGAGATTCCTGCAATACAAACAAGGAGTCCTGTGGCACTTTTAGGCTGTGCCTACACTTACAAAATCTAGTTCGAATTAGTTAATTTGAACCAACTAATTCGAACTAATTTTAGTTAGTTTGAATTAACTTAATTCAAACTAGCATAGCCCGACTAGCATGCTAGTTCGAACTAGCCATATCCATGCAGGGCACTTGCTAAGTTCGAATTAGTCAGTTGCATGAAGGTCAACCTGCCGAGTAGTTCGACCTAAGCAGTTCCTTAATTCGAACTAACTTGCAAGTGTAGACATAAAGACTAACAAATTTTTTTTTCATGAGCTTTCGTGGGCACAATCCCACTTCATCAGATGAATGAAATGCAAAATATAACATGTTAGCTGTAAATACATATATACAAAGTGTGGGTCACAAGGTTAATTCAAACAGATCTAGAGGCATAGAATGGTAGCCTATCTCTTTAAAGTAAATAAGATGTTTGGATTCAAACATTGCGATAAGGAGGCAGGAGCTGAGAAGGGTGATTTAAGGGAAATTACCTTTTGTAATGGTCCAGACATTCAAGAGTTTTAGTCAAACCCAGTGTGAATGTATCTAGTTTGCATATGAATTCCAATTCTGCAGTTTCATGTTCCAATCTGGTTTTGAAGTCTTTTTTTTGCTGAAGAACTATAACCAGCATGTTTTTACAGAATGTCCAGGGAGATTGAAATGTTCCTCTCCTGGTTTTTGAACGTTGCCGTTCTTGTTGCCATTTATTCTTTGGCACTACATAACTTTTCCTCTCCTACACATTTTTCTGTTGAAGGGAATGATATTGCACATGGTTTTTATCTTTTTAAATTACAGCTCTCTTTATTTACAAAGACTTTAGCTTGAAAGCTGTTAAAAGTAATACTCCACATCTTTCTGGGCAATACAACTCCATAATTTAATCATGCCTATAGGCAGCAAAGACACAGGCAAATAATTGTCTTTGTGTCATTCAAGCATGAAATGCGCAGAATTGTTTGAAACCTAATTCTAACTAACCTCTACTGTTCTGTCTCAGAAATCCCCTGATCACGGACAACTATAATCTCATTTCTCAGTCCCCTAAAAACAGAGTTTGATGAAATATCCCAGAAGGCAGAAGTTTTGTTTGCCTCTGCAAAGTAATTTTTTTCATGTCTGCAAGACTTCATATTTTCCATCTGTGTACCAAATCACAAATCCATTAATATTCTAGCAGCTCAACAAGACATTCATTCATGTAATTACTCACATCTGAAAATGCCTGCTTTAATTCTGTGCAACCCACAACTGACTATAGCAAAACATAAAAATGTCCAGAGCTACTGTGGTTAAACACACACAATGAAATCCTGCGATGATAATGAAAACGTTTTGGCATAAGGTACTTTTCTAGGACTAATGCCAGGGCTTCTGCAGAACAATAATCACTTGTTGCACCTCTTACTGTACTCCTCCCAGCTACCATCAAAAGCTTTACCAGCTCACTCATTTATCACAAAAATCACTAGGTACAGACACTTCGAAATCAATTAACTGGTTAACGTCACCATTCTGTCATATAATTAAGAGTGTTCCTGTGTGAAGAACAGGCACACACTAAAATGGTTTTGTTAGAGGGCCAAACACATCACTCTGATTCTGAAACCCAGTGGGGAGCGAAGAATAGTTGAGTCAGGTGAGAGGTTGAGCCCTTATGTATCATGTGGTTGCAAACCACTCTATGTTATGATCTATGTGATCTATGCTATATGAACTGATACAAAGTCATGTCCGAAGTTGACAGGCTCAGTTTTGCTCTCAGATTTACAGGAACAATTTCTTCAGTTTGAGTTAGGGAACTAAGCACCTCTGGGCCTCCAAACCATCAAGAACTTATCCATCAATTTATATTAGAACTGTAGATAAGGAGGGGAAAACAGCATCATGTGGGAATGGGGGGGGGGGTAATGTGGATATTTTTAAAAGGAAATGCAGAATTCTGTCTAATTGTGATGAAATAAAGTGCTTTCTTTTAAAAAATGATGCTTAAACATCATTTAGTATGAATGAAGAAGGAGAAACTTTTGCTCTTTGTCTTTATCACAACTTTTTTACTTAGGAAGTATCACCCTAAACACTAATAGCATAGGATAGTTGTATTACTTTTTTTCTTAATGGTGCTATTACGTAGTTTGTAAAACAAATACATTTAGCTAAATAACTTAGTTTCACCAGTGTTGCTCCTCAGCCCGTAGTGCCCTATAGAATGTAGGCCATATGATGTCTTACAGAAAACAATTAAGCATTCAAATCAATTAAAAGGCTGAAGACTTCATTTGGGGCATAGGCTACCCTCTGTATTTTTATGGAATTCCCAATCCTGTCAATAGAAGATGCAAACTCTGAACAAGAGTCAAATAAAATTATAAGGCCCAAAGGCTTCAAGTTAAAATAGGCACCCAGTGAAGTCATTGGGTCTCTGAACAGGGAAGTAATTTGAAGGACAGGGCCTAAAATGGGGTGGGTGGAAGATTAAATTTAAGACAATTCAGAAGGAAAGGGAACCCACAGTACCTCAAGCAAGCACGCAAGCAAGCAAATAAACAAAAAAGAAAAAAAAAACCCAGATCCCTATCAAAGAAGAAGCCTGACAAAGAACAAAAACAATGCAAAAACAATGATACAATGCAGTGGGTAGATAAGAATCATGCTGTTATCATCAATGGAAAATAATTTAAACCAAAGAATTTAACATGAGGAAGGGCAAAAAATGGTTAATTTCATATGAGTGAAAAAAAGAAAAAAAACCCAAAAAACCTGAAAGTCATTGTAAAACATTCCAACGTTGGTGTATGAACTTTGATCTTTGAACAAATGGAGCACTTCTTACAAAGTGCTCAATTCCTTTAACTCCTATTCAGTGCAATACCTGAGTGGACTGAACAAGCTTGTAGGATCAAACCCCAGAGTGCACTTGTTTATAAATCAACTACTACAAAAGTGTACCAGAACTATTTAAAATTAGCTTATTATGTTGAGGTATATTATTTTCAGACATGAATAATGGAAATCAACCTACCAAAATTAATAAACATATTAGTCCAAGGTCATTATCTATATATTATATATTTCATTTTACTTCTCTGAATTGACTTCAGAAATAATAAGAGATACAAGACACAATCTTTCATGCACCACAGCCTTACAGAAAAGCTCTGTCAAAGTTGATAGCTTCTCTCTCTCACCAATAGAAGCTGGTCCAATAAAAGATATTACTTCACCCACCTTGTGTCTCTTATACCCTGGGGCCAACATGGCTACAATCCTTCAAAATTGTCGTTTTTAGTACAAGAGTCCAGTTCATGATTCCCTTTGATTTTTTGTGTGTGCCCCTCAGTAGATCTTATTGTTATCCTATTTTTTTTTAAAACAGTTGAATATATATACACCTATACATACTTTAAAAATGTGCAGATAATTTTTTTTTGGGGGGGGGGGGGTGGAATACCAGCATACACAAAGAAAACAGTCTTCCACTACTAAAGAACTCTAGATCATAGAGCATAGATTCCACCAACAATCTCTTGGTATCATATTTGCTTTGCTGAATTTACAGTGATGCTATAATAAAAGAACTCACTGAGAAGATTTTAAATTAACTAGCAATTCGAACTTTGAATAATCACTGCTTTGTGACTGTTTAGGGAACATGACTGCTAGATTTAAAGATGGACAAAGACAAAAACTACCCTACTCAGCCAAACCATTTTTCTGAGCAAATTGAATCTCCCCCTCCTACCCTCTCCTCCCACCCCCACAGAAGAGAAATGATACTTAAACCATTGCAATGTAAAAACTCTATTAAAAGGACTCTTTACAGGAGCCATAGGTCACTAGGTTAAAGAAAGTGAACAGATTCTTAATAGAAGATAAATGGTAGGCCTGCAGGGTTTTATCTGTCATACTAATCTCAAAAAGTGTCTCAAAAAGTTAAAAAGATTGTTAAGGCTGTCTTTACCAGCTCACTAAACCAATACCTGTGGCTTATTGACTGTGCCCTAAACATGTGAAATGTTTAAGTGTTTGGCAGGAAGCTTTTTCCCACATTTAACTAGTCTTACCCAGTGAACCCAATGCGAGATAATCCAAAACAATTCTGGTTCAACAAAGGTTGGGGAAATATTATAGCAGACATACAGCTCTGACAGAAAGCTTCTTTGATTTTAAGATTACAAAATACACATTTTCTAATCTGACAAATTTTTAGCTGCAAAGCATAATATCTAAACATTCCTCTTTTGTCATAACAGTTTAATCCTTTAAGAATGTGATTTAAACCATTAGGGAGCAAAGGTTACCACAAGAATTTTATGAAAGAGTAAACCTGCCTCAGACACCTATATAAAAGAGGCCATTAAATTATATAACTAAATACTGTCTGCAGATTGGCATTGCTAGGTCACCCTCAGTTCAAGTTATGTCAAATATTCATTTCGCTAACACAGTTGGGCAGTAAGTGACTACATAATTAGTTGTGTTTGCTTTATTAGTTGGAGTTTAAAATCACCCAGATGGCAGTGCATGAAAAATAGTGTCAATTACAATAACACTAAGTTGTATCTAAAAACTGAAATTAAAATACACTTGTTACCTGTTACATGCATTAACTTAATCAAGTCAGCAAATAAAAAAATACAAAGTTATGTTGGCAATTATACAGACAATGCTGTTAAGTACTACAGGTTATACACGTCCATTTACATGACCGTAAGTGTGGTTGTCAGTCCTGATATATAATAAACTTTTATTTTAGTGCTCATTTAAGGACCTGATCCTATAAAGTGCTAAGCCGTACCCAGTCACTGAAAAACACCATCAACTGGATTGGACCCTTAACAATTTTCTACTAAGATAAACCCAATTTTTTTTTCTGCTCAAGTTGAAATTCAATAATTTCCACATTTGGAAGCATATCATTAGGCATCTAATTAAATATTTAGGCATATAAGCAAGTGGTCTTGAGTAGCTATACCTCATATTGATATCATAAATGTCAAACTGAAAATTTTAGCTCTAAACACATTTTAGTTTCTAATTTGCAGAGGGAAATGCACAATATATTCTAATCACATTTCATTAAAAAATGGAGCTATAGGAGTACAAGTCAGGGACCACAGAATAATGACTAGAATGTGGATTTTACCTCCAATTTACAAACAAATCTAAATATAATTGGGCCAGTCAATTGAAACAATAGTAGCAAATTGTACTAAATTATGGGGAATAAATATATACCAAAAATATATATCACTTGCTCCCCAAATAAAATAAAACTGAAATAGCACTAATAATGCTGATGAAATCAAAGAAAGCTATCTGAAAAATTATGCTGGGATTTTTCAAAAGCGCTCTGCACTTATGTAGCATTGATTTCAATGAGAAAAAGAATTAGGCTACAGCTGAGTATTTTTGAAAATCTCTCTTTTGATGTGTGGATGTACCCCAAATTCAAAAGACATAACCCAGATCAACTTTATGCTAAAAAAAATGCATACAGTACTTCTTGGTATTAAATTAACAGCTTGAACTCTAATTTCTTTCCTAAGAAAACTGATCCACATCTTAAATCTTTTGCTCAAAAATACTCATTAAATGATGCACAGACAACCCCCAAATCCGTCACTGCTTTAAGACTGATGTACTGAAGTTTCAGATCTCATCATTTCCCCTCATACCCACTTCTGAGCATCCAGTCAGCTCTACTGTCTACTATGTAAAGAGGCAGAATCATGATTCACTCTCCATACACTCCCTAGGTTCTCCTCCTACCACTCTACTTGCTCTTTCACTATGTCCTGTGGAGAATCCACCTCACCCACCCTCCAGCCTTTTACAGGGGTTATCTGAGGCTCTTTCCTTTGTCTTCTTTTCTTCTCCCTCTAGAATTAATCTCTGGCTAATCTCATCTGCAAACATAAATTCAACCACCATCTTTATACTGATGACTCACAGGTGTCTATTCCAGACTGTCTCCTTCTCACATTTTCCGTGGCCTGACTCTCTGGCATCTCCTAATAGATGTCTCGCTGTCAGCTCAAGCTAAACAGAGCTAAAAGAGAGTTCCTAGTCTTTCCCTCCCCAAACCCCGCTAACCTCCTTTCTCAATCACTAAGCGAACACTACCATCCTTCCTATCACTCAGCCCCGTACCTGGGCATTGATTTCAGCTCTAACCTGTTTCTAGGTCCTCACATACAGGCAATATCTAAGTCTTGCTGATTCTTTCTTCATAACATCTCTAAGTTACCACTTTTCCAACCCAACCACATAGCTAGAACTCTCATCCACACTTGTCTTCTTGCATCTCAATTACAGTAGCAGTCTTTTCTCTGGCCTTGATAAATACCATCTTGCCCCTCTCAGATTCATTCAGAATGTTGCTGCAGAAATCATTTTCCTGGCTTGTTATTTTGACCATGTCAGTCCTCTCCTTACATCTCTCTGCTGGCTCCCCATTTTCTATTGCATCAAACAAACTGCTTGTCTTCACTTTCACTCCCCACTCCTATCCTCTCTCATTCACTACAGAGCTTTCAATGCTCACTTCACCCACAGCTGTCTTTGGAGTCAGCCAAAAAAACCCGCATTCTCCTGCCAAATAAAAATACAAATCTTCGTAGCTTGGCATCTCAGTGCTGCAATTAGTCCATCACCATTTCAGATCTGTTATTTCAAATTGTAAAGCTATTCTTCTTTCTGAAACTCATTTTTTATTTCTAACTTCAGTTCTGGACTGTATCTTGCATATTAATTATTGCCCAAAACAAAAAGATCTCCTTGCTGGATGCTTGGCTGTTGGCTTTAGCCACCTTCCCTCTCCACTGGAGGTTTCACTAACAAAATCCAATCTCCTCTCTTAAAACAAACAAACAAAAAACAAAAGAGTCTTGTGGCACTTTTAAAGACTAACAGATTTATTAATCGCATGAGCTTTCGTGGGACAAAGTGGGATTTTCTCCCACGAAAGCTCATGCGATTAATAAACAAAAAACCCTTCACTTGTCAGCTATTGTCCCTTCTGCAATCTTCTATTCCTCAGCAAGTTATCTTTACCCCTGTTTATTTGCCTACGTTTTCCTGATCTAGTTAGATGTTGGCTACAGCAGAACACTACATTAAATATTTCAAGATTTGAAGTCTTCCTTTTGGGTAAAGTACTCCTTAAATACCAGAGACTATTACTACTCGCATTTGAGGTTTCCTATGGATCCAAATTTGGAAGTTATCTTTGACTGCAGATTCTTCCCTCTACTCCAAATTGTGCTAGTCTTCAGGTCTGCTTTAGACCTTTATTCAGGTCTTAGTTATTCCCCATTTTATCTACTGACATTCCCTTATCATATGATAGAATTATAGAAGATTAGCGTTGGAAGAGACCTCAGGAGGTCATCTAGTTCAACCTCCTGCTCAAAGCAGGAACAACCCTAACTAAATCATCCCAGCCTGGGTTTTGTCAAGTCAGGCCTTAAAATCTCTAAGGATGGAGATTCCATCACCACCCTATACAACCCACTCCAATGTTTCACCAGCCTTGTCCATAGTCTTCCCAATTCAAGAGCCTTCATAGTGTACAGGGGTTGCAGAATATTGAACCAAGATTATCTCACTCGAGGAAGTGGAACCGTATCTCTGCTTCTGTAACATTCATTGTCTTCCTCTCCACCTCTTACACAAGCCACATTGTACTCCAAATTTTAAATCTCTCCATGGAGAAACTGCACCTTACTTTTACTATTTCCTTAACAGTTACCTCTTCACCCACTCAGTCCATTTCTCCAGCCTGGCCACCTCACTTTTCCTTGTGACCCTGGGAATCCCTGGGTATTTAGGTTTTTCTTCTGTTCTGCCTTATAACCCTGAAAATCTCTTCCCCATTATTGAATGACTGCATTCCTTTCTTTTTAAATTTCACTTAAAAACCTTTCTCTTCATTTTAGCTCCTGACTGGCCTTTAAAAACTTTAGTGAGGCTGCCTTGTGATAAATAGAAGAGGCTCAAAGAAACAAGGAAAGACTGAGCCTCCATTATAGTAGCAATCATACCTCATATCCCCAGGGATATCCTTGCTTGAGGCTCTGACTGAAATAGAAACTAACTCTAACTCTGGCAATTCAAAAAGCCAAATAATAGATAAGTTATGAAAATCCACTCCAAAAAGATACCTGTAGGGGAAATATTTGATGTGGCTAAATGAAGCATATTCGCATACCACAATTTACTGTATTTTAGATTGATATAGTGCTCTGAAGAATCAGCACTGACCTTCTTGCTTTCTTTCTTGCTTGCTTTCAGATAGGATGTTAAATGAGGTCAGCAATATCAGACTGAAGTCAAGAAAGCCTGAATAATTTGATAAGTATGACATTCAGTCATCTGAAAGACCAATATTGCAGACTTTTTGCTGCTCTGACACAGGAGGAGATTCATTTGACTCAGGAACTTTGGACACTGAGCATTCTCATCTGTCGTTGATTTCAAGTGGGAGTTGGGCATACTCAGCATCACACAGGAGGGTCTGAGCACCAGACAAGATCAGGCTCTCCTGTAGCAAAAAGGAGAAAATGAAACCAAAACTACAGGGACAGCATGCTGAAGGCACAGTTAATCAGAGTGGTTGTGGGAAAGAATGGTTGAAAATAGATATTTCCCACTACAGCTGAGGACTATGAAGGCCATTACTTTGAGGAACTCTCTAAACCTGGGTTTCTTTCTGTATTTCTTTAATGGCTTCCTAAATTAAGGACAACAGATTCCTGAGATTTGGGAGCCATATTTTCTAGTCCACTTGCCACAGATACTTCTGATTCACTTTAGCTGCTTATTAACACATAGTAACTTAATAATGGAGCAAACCTCCTTTCTGGGCTCCCACGTGATTACTGCCCTTTTGTCAGGCTGTTAATCGGTTAGTGACAGCTGATCTCATTCAGAAAGAAAAAAAAAAAAACATTTCCAGTAAAACACGTAGATGGGACCCACATTTTCTGAATTAGCTTTAAAATTAAGGACTAAATGCTCCACGGGCCCAGAACAGAAACATGTTTGGACAGAAAGTGCAGAGTTGTGTCTACAGGCTTCTCTCCCCCACAAAGTGGCTGCCTCCAGCGGGATGATTTTGCCACTGACAGGAAGATCTAATCTGGAACAAGGTTCAACCCAACTTTGTGAGGGAACTGCACTTGATGGTATGAGTAAGATGAGAAAAGTTGAATTGACTGTGAGTTGGAGGGGTGCAAGTAGGTATAGAGTGAGGCATGAGAACAAGAGAAACTGGTAAATATGGATGTAGTTTGAGATGGGAGAGAAATGAAGTAATGGAGTTGCTAAGGAACAAGTGTGGAATAAGAGGGGAGCACTGAGCGGCACAGAGAGCAGACAGCAGGGCTGCAGGATACATTACTAAAGCTGTGAGGGAAATAATCAGGAGGGGAGGATCAGAGGTAGCAGAGGAAACAAGGCCAGTAGGCTCTGCTGAAGAACACACAGATGAAAGATCCAGGCCACTGCCAGCAAATTCTGCATGATACTCAGCAAAGCTATGTCTACACTAGAAAAGGTTAGGTTGACTTTGTTAAGTCAACTTACTAAGGTCAACTTTAAGTTGACTTAAAGTCGACCATATTAAGTCAACTTAACAAAGTGGACTAAGTCGACTTAGTCCACTTTGTTAAGTCGACCTAACCACCCTTAAGTCAATTTAATAAAGTTGATTTAAGGGTTACTCCACGTCCACACTGTCCTTAAGTCAACCTAAGGAGTCAGCTTAAGGCTTAAGTCGACCTAATGGGTGGTTCTTATTAAGTTAACTTAAGCTTTCATTAAATTGACTTAAGGAATTTCTTAAGTTGACTTAATGAAAGTCTGGTGTAGACAGGGAGTAATTTAGGTCGACTTAAGCCTTCCTAAGTCGACCTAAATTGCTAGTGTAGACATACCCCAAGATACAACAGTTGGAAGTACAGTTGATACTGTGGTGGCAGGCTCATTTTAAAATTGTGAGCTTCTTGGGGCAGGGAAAATATGCTCTTTGGCCCAGAACACCTTCTCCAGTTTTTTTCCTTTTCCAATAGACCAGAGACCAATATTTGTTTTTGTCACCAAAAGGCAAAAAAGTCTTTTCCTATAGCAAAATGACAATGTTAGGTTATCAATCATCAAAGGTGAAAGGGGCTTTCCAATTAACTGTTTAGTAAACACATAAGTGAAAAGTGGGTTGGAGAGAACACACAACATTTTTGTTGACACTTCTAGTTCACACTGGACATGTTCAGAGGCTTAACATGATTATTTGTATGGTCATTCCCTCATTAACACTGTGTCAGCTATTTGCACAGACACTCCCATGCCAGTGACTTGGTACATATTCTTTTTTTGTTTGTTTGTTTGTTTTTTGTTTGAGCTATTGGTCAAGAGATTTTGAATTACTTTTTTAAATCACTTAATTGATCAATTATATTTTGTTTCAGTCTTCTGTATACCCAGCTTGTTTCCTCAGGAAGCACTAAATGTGATTCACTCCAAGATGATTACATTTCAGCTTCAGCCAGGTGCAGTATGGCCTTGGCAACATTCATGATGCTGGTGTCTGTGTTAATTCTGCTGTTAGTGACCTTCGCAATGTGGGTGTTTGCAATGATTCTGCTGGCACAAATACAAATTCTGTCATATCACCATCTGCTCCTTGTGGAGCTGGTTTTCAACAGGTATCTTGGTATGTTTTGAATATTTCACATCAATCTTAATGCTCTTCTGGTAGTTCTGGTTGGAAGACATATGAAATATACAACAGTTGCTATACTATGTGCATGTAACAGTAGCCAGTGGAGACTAAGACTCATCCCTGGTGTAACCATATTGTGCTACCACGGCTATGTTGCTGTTTATATGCATACTAGGTCAGTGAAAGCTGGTCAGAGTATGTGTACAGGAGCAGAGAAATCACATCTCTAGCAGTTAGTGTAGATTTAGCCTATGTTTTGATGGAGTAAACTTATCAGTAAACAGATTTCAGATTTATTCATACTGATCTTTCCCATGGTCGCTCTCTAAATTACACATATTGGTTAAAACACAACAGGATTATTTTTTAGGTATTTTATACACTTGTAAACAAAGTTAAAAAAGCTGCGCACTTCTCTCGCTTAGCAACTAAGTAGCATCCTGTATATGGCTTTTTTTTTTTGTAAATCTATTAAATTCTTTAATGTACTTGAGGATAGTTTGTACACAGATTCTATTTTAAAAAAAGGGCCCCTTCTGGGAGATGCTGAGCTAACTCCATTTTATGAACTCAAAGGAAGCTGAGTGTGTTAAGAACTTGGTTGAGTGTCAGTACCTCATGGAATTGGTCCAAGTAGTACTACAGTACACAAGTATTACATTAAGCAGAGGGGTGTAGCACTATAGAGAGAATTAAGATGCTTTATAGAGACTGTCTTTAATATTTCTCATATTCCAGAAAATAGTTATATAGGTTAAGCACTGCAAATACCTCCTTGAATTCTGTTAATTCTTAAAAGAATCTCCTCCAGAGAATGAATGGGTCTAGGGTTTCAGTTGCTTTATAAATTTACATCTTACAAAACACGTAATTCAAAAGTCAAGGAGCTTGGTGCAATATGCATGTTTGTACAGTCAGTTTTAATCACACCACCTCCACAAGTACAATTAGGCATGAACTGATATACTGAAACTGTTCTCACTTATATTATAAATTCAGATTAGGAACGGATGAGCTGGTTCAATAAAACAAGAACCAACTGAGTCTTCACTTCAAAACCTCAGGCAAACTTTTCTGATACTCACATTAATGTGATTATCTTTTCTTCCATTATTCTTCATTTTCTTGTTGATATATTTCCAGAATCTGAGGCCTTGTACACACGATCA
>ML685802.1:12888168-12907795 GCA_007922175.1 Pelusios castaneus | reverse complement strand
TTCGCAAAGGAGCATTCACAGGGTGAATGCTCCTTTGCGAAAGAAAGTGCACGTGTGTACACGAGAAAGCGCTATATTTATAGCGCTTTACTTGTCCCGCAATAACTTATTGCGGGACAAGTATTCTCGTGTGTACATAGCCTCACTTGGAAGGACCCAAAAGCCTTCCCTCATGGTATTTCAGTCTGGGTCATCAGGTAAATCATGGGATTAGAAAACATAAGTATCTGCATATTATTTCATATGCAAAAAAGATTGCCTTATATTTCCAGTGGAAATAAAGTGAACGTGCATCCCTCAAACTTCTTTGACTAACATTAAATTCATGGGGAAATTACAAGACCATAACTAAAGCCCACAGAAGTCAAAGGGCATCTCTCCAATGATTCTCCATGGAGTTTGGCTCACACCTATAATGCAATCAGTACTTTGTTTCAATTCAGATTGTCACAAAGGGACATCCCACCAGAGTCTCTCTCTCTGCCTCAGTTTGTCCTGCGCCATTTAAGTGGCTGCGTGTGTGTGGTTAACTATGTCATTGCACTCTGGGGCAACAGATGGTGCAACTGCAAGACAGTTCATGGAGTGTCACCAAAATTCCACAAGTGTTGGAGGTTTACATTTATATCTATAAAATATGCAGGGCTGCCCTACCCAGACTAAGGAAACTGGCTGATGAGTGATATTTTATATTTATATTCATATTCCAAATGAAGTGTGTAAAATTTCTTTTTTCCCACGCCATCTAAGCTATTCCTGTGCCAGAGCTCTTAGGAAATGTGGTGTCTTACCCCTTTAAATTTAGTTTGTTTATTTGTAAGTCTGACTGTGATTTATAATGCAAACCTAATGTATTTGCTCCATGGGTTTTTTTTTTTAAGCTTTATTTTAAGATGTTGTCTTCAGAATAAAAGGTTAGTCAACGGACAGAAAAGGTACAGTAAGGACAACAGAGGAGTGGGCTAAACTGATTAATCCCTGATCATCACACTCAGACATACAGTAGGAAGGCTCCCAGGCCCTGACTCCCTGGAACTTCTCTTTAATACATTTCTAAGGAAGTCACTGGGACCTTCGGTCTAGGAATCTACTTACATTAGTGTCCAGAAGTGCCCTGTTTGGTGTACCCCCAACCCTGCCCCATTACTGTTTCTGCAACAGCAGAAATCTTTTCCTCCTCTCTTGCCTCCATTTCTGGCACTCCACAAGTCTTGAAGGATAGGACTAAGGAAAAGATAGTGAAAGTAATGGAAGGCAAAGCAGTGGAGTGGAGGGTGGGGAGAGTGTAACTGGCCCTAAGTCGACTTAACAAAGTCGACTTAAAAGTTACTCCCCATCCACACTGTCCTTAAGTCAACTTAAGAGTCAACTTAAGGCTTAAGTAAACCAAATGGGCGGTTATTAGGTCGACTTAAGCTTTCATTAAGTCGACTTAAAGAAATTTAGTCTGCAGAAGAGAAAACTGAGGAGAGATTTGATAGCAACCTTCAACTACTTGAAGGGGGGCTCTAAAGAGTAGGGAGCTAGGCTGTCCTCAGTCGTAACAAAAGACAGAACAAGGAGCAATGGTTTCAAGTTGCAGGTGGGGAGGTCGAGATTGGATATTAGGAAAAACTTTCTCATTAAGAGAGTGGTGAAGCATTGGAATGGGTTACCTAGGGAGGTGGCAGAATCTCCATCTTTGGAGATATTTAAGGTCCGGTTAGACAAAACCCTGGCTAGGATGATTTAGTGGGAGTGGTCCTGCTTTTAGCAGGGGGTTGGACTAGATGACCTCATGAGGTCCCTTCCAGCCCTACGGGTGTCTACGCTTCCAAATTAGTCAATTTAGGCTTGCTTAAGTCGACTTAATTTAATCTGCATCTACACTGCATTTTCCTTAAGTCAACTTAAGGAAAATTAAAGTCAACTTTACAAAACCTAGTATAAAGTCGACTTTACCGGCTAAGTCGACTTGATTAAGTCAATTTAGCCAGTGTAGATGCAGATTAGCCCTAAATTGACTTTAAGTCGACTTAAAGGCCTCCAGGGGTCCCCCACTGCCCTCCCTGCCATGGTGGCTAGCACAGGCAGAGCCTGGCGTCCCCCCCACAGGGCAGGACAGAGCCCTGCCCACCCCGCTCCTATGCCCTGCCAGTGTCCCTGTCCTTCTCAGCCCCCATTGTACCCGGGTACAATGGGGCAAATGCTGAGCCCCCTGGTACTTGGAAGGGGGTGCCCTCCCTGCCACCATGGACCCGCCCCAGGTCCACCTAGCCCCTAGAAGTCAACTTAGGTGTCTAGTGTGGATGCTCTAAGGCAATTTGGCTGGGTCCCCTTTAAGTCGACTTAATTTTTGAGTTGTAGACATGCAAAGTCAACTTATTTGGCCAAGTGTAGACATAGCCTATGATTCTATGAAAGTCCTGTGTAGACATGGAGTAATTTAGGTCGACCTAAGGGTCCTTAAGTTCACCAAAATTGCTAGTGTAGACATACCCTAAGACTACATTTTTCAAGGCAGGCAACTAAACGAAATTAAAACAAGTATGAGCACAACAAGAAGAAACGATTGAAATCAGACACAATACTCTGAAGATGCTGGATAAAATAATGCATTCAAAGAATGTGATGTACAAGAGATTACTGGCATTAACCCAAAAGCTGGTAAAAGGTGGAATTTACTGGTCTGTGGAATACATGAGGTCAGATTAATTGATCTAATGATCTCTTCTGGCCTTAATCTAGTGAATCTAAACCCAACAAAATGAATTAATAGATACAGTGATTAGAGGAAACATTCAATTCTAAGAGTACATTACTGCAGTTGTTGCACTAATTATTATTATTAGCTGTATCACAACAGTGCATAAAGACCCCAGTTCAGATCCCTGTCCCACTGCGATAGATCCTGTTCGCATAGTCATAGAAAGTCCTTACCATAAGATGCTTATAACCTACATCTACACTTCGACCTGGAGGTGTCAATCCCCATTCAAAGAGACACATGTGCACTAGCTCTAATCAACCTAGATACCAAAAATAGAGTGTGTATGAACAGTACCATAAGCAGGAGAGGCTAGCCATTCTGAGTACACGCCTAGCCTCGTGGGTAGATATTTATGTGGGCAGATAAGCCCTCCCACTGCTTGCACTGCCACAGCTATACTCTATTTTTAGCACACTAGCTTGATCAGAGCCAGTGCAGGTATTTCTTTTTATGCTACAATTTGCAGTTCCAACTCAAAGTCTAAGTATATCCTAAATATATAAGGAGGCAAAGGGTGGAAGAGAAAATGGAGGCAATGAGATGGTTGCTCTAGCAGCGCCAGGAATAGAACTCAAATCTCCTGACTCTCAGTCCAGTGCTCTATCCTCTAGCCTACTGGGTATTA
Source organism: Pelusios castaneus (assembly GCA_007922175.1). Lineage (NCBI taxonomy): Eukaryota > Metazoa > Chordata > Testudines > Pelomedusidae > Pelusios > Pelusios castaneus. The sequence goes on along the minus strand of ML685802.1, from coordinate 12,904,421 downwards.
AAAGGTATGAGGAATAGGAGAAAAACAAAAGAAAATAGTGACAGAGAAAGAGAGGCACAGAGGAAGAAATAAAGAGGGTAGAAATGAAAAGAATAAAAATGAAAAGAGGTTGTTGTTACACTAGAGCAGGCCAAGATCTCTGCCTTCAACTGGCGATAATTGGCTGCAGCTTCTGCATGAAGATCATAATAGGCCTTCTGGGCCTCCCCACACAGGAAAGGAGCAAGAATGGGGCCACTCCTCACGAAAGGCGATCCTCTCAAAGGTGAGGAGGTAAGCCTCCACATCATCCCCATCTTTCATCTTCTGCAGGAAGCTAGTAGACCGTACTCTATGTGTCTCAACAGGCCCCTGGGCTTGGGTGGTCAGGTTCTTCTGTTGATCAACCATTTTGCGCAAGAGGGCACGATCCTGGGCTGCCTGGCTTATCAACAGTTGGTTAGTCTCTTGTTCCAGCCTCAGGGATTCTTGTTGGGTGGCCATTTGTACCCAAATGTTCTCTGGCTGGGCTGCTGTGGCCTGTACAAGTACCTTTATTATGTCTTCAATTGGGTAAGAAGGGTGGAAGAAATCTCGTCCCAGCTTTCCCCTCAATCTGCTGTGCAAACAGAAATCCCACTCCTGACACCAGTTATGACAAACAGGGTGCATTCAGTAGCCGTGAGTCCTGAGCTTCAAGTTGTAGCAGTTAGCTGAGGCACAGCTTTCCCACCTCCACACTCCCAGCATTACAGATCCCTGGTCCCTCATGGCCTGCGGTTGGGCTGGAGTGGAGTTGGGCTCTCCAGCCCACAGGCCGCTGGGTCTGGGGCCCTAAGGCCCATCCAGGCAAACTTGCCCTGACTGCCTGTACCAACCAGGTGCAAGCAGTAATAGCTACTGGTCAGCTCCATCTGGCTTAGCTCTCCTCTGCTGTTCTCCTCCAAACATAAACTCCACTCCTAGCTCCACCACCAAACACCATACCCAAAACTCTCCACATGCTGCCTGCAACAGAGGTCTTTTTTATCTGGTGTAGCCAATCATTCCAGTTGACCTCAGGTGCTCTAATTAGCCTCAGGTGCTCTAATTGGTCTCAGGTGCTCTAATTGGCCTAGAGCAGCCCTGCCCTAGTTACCCTGGAAACAGGGATTTATTAAGCCTGGGGTGATATATATACCTTCCAGCACCCTCCAGTAGCCCTCAGGCTTCACTCTGTCACAGTAGAAAAGAGGAAGTTTCTTTATTTTCAGAGATGCTCAGCAGGAACACTAAAAATCAGGCAATTGCAAGTGGCTTAGCAAAGCTTCTCGGATATCTCAAGAGAAAGATGATGTAATTGTGTGTTTGTAGGAGTATTTATAAAGTTGCACAAATGTCCAGGAGTGAAAGAACTCCTCCAGATTATTTGTTAGGTGGGTAATCTTCTCTGTGAGAAATATTTTCACAGAGGTTTCTAGCTGAGGCAGAAACACATCCATCCTAAGGGCTGCCAGACAGGTAGAGAATGATTTGTGTTTGATTTTTTAAAAACACGGGTAATAAACTGCTGACCAAGCAGTTTCCTTTCTCTGATATGTCTGTTAATTAATCACAGTTAATTAATTCTAGCATTGTGCAGTGCACTGTGAGTTTGAAATCAAATGGCACTTCTTTGTGCTTTAAGGTGAGATTCTGTGGCAAAAACCCAGCAGAGGCTAACACAAGACATAACCTCTTGTTGAGGAAGCCATAAGGATCATGGCATTTTTGTCATGGAAGTCAGACCCATGGCAAGAGACTACCAATTCCTAAGGGAACACAAATAAGATGGAGAGTTATGCCTGTACTTCTTTGCAGCTTGAAGCTCTGTCCCTCCTCTCCAAGAAGTCAGATAGTACTAATATGGAAAAAAATTATACTGAAAAATTATAGGCTTGGAAGTTAATGTTCCCCATCTCATCTCTTCTAGCCATTTCAACTGACTCTTTCAATACCTGTGTCTGACACTTTAGTGCTGTGGTCACAAAACATTCATGTTTGGTGTTTGCTTTAGAAAGCAGTCTCCTTGTTGAATTTTCCTTTGATGATTTCTTTATTCAAATGAAACGAAGGTTTATTACTCCATAATTGTCACTTCAGACCCTTGATTGAGATTTCCAAAGAGCCATTCTTCCATGGATGTGAAGACATTTCAGGAGAGCTAACATACAGGTTCTCATTCAGGTTGGGGGTCATGAATAAGTTTCATGAGGTTGCAATCACTTTGCCTTTACAATATTATTTATTAGGAAGGGGACCCCAGCTGGCTGGAAGACAGAAGGGTCCTAAAGGGACCACTATGGAAAAGAGGGATTGTATACTCCCTGCACTGGTTCTGAGGGGGCACAAATAGGCCAGGTGGGCCCAATTAGCCAAACAAGCAGCAAAGAGAGAGATATAAACTATTTGGAAGGAGCTAATTGGGAGGAAACTCACCTGTGAAGGAACAGGAGAGGCCTATTTAAAGCCTGGCAGCTGGGTGCTGCAGAGAAATAGACTTCAGTCACTTCCTGAGAGGAAAAAGGTAGATTTGGGATCTAAAGAGCCAAAGTAGCCTTTAAGTCACTTCCTGGGAAGAGGGAGTTTGGGCTGGCAGACCCAGGAGAAGGTAAAAAAGGGCTCAGGAAAAGACAGTAGTGTTCAGGAGGGAACAAAATTGAGCTGGTGATTAGAGGTCTCTGGGGTGGAACCCAGAGTAGAAGATGGTGGATCCTCTGTACCTTAAAGTCTTTAAATCATGATTTGAGGATGTGAATAACTCAGCGATAGATTAGAGGTTTATTACAGGAGTGTATGAGTGAGGTTTTGTGGCCTGCATCATTCGGGAAGTCAGACTAGATGTGTATATTGGCCCTTCTGTCCTTAAAGTCTATGAATGCATGATTAAGTCTGAATGATAAAATTTTCAAAATTACCTAAGTGACTTAGGAGACTAAGTTATACTGAAAAGCATTTCTAACTGAAATGAATAAACCAGTGACATCCTGCTTTTTCAGCCTTATGACTGAACACATTTTGAAAAAGACAAGAGGGTCACGAGTCATTACTGTGACACAGTTTTTCCTGTTCTGGTCCATTCCCTTTGTGTCACTCAGGCAGTGAAAGAAGTAGAAACAACCCACAAGTCTCTTTCTGGAGATTCACCCCAGCATGGATTAGTCCCCAGAGCAAACTCTGTCAGCTCCTATCCCTCCCAGTCTTCACATCCTGGCACACAGAAGATGAGCAGATAGAGTGCTCTGCCCTCTGGCTATCTCCGGGTACTGCATGATTTCTTGGGGACCATAGGGAGCAAACAGAGCAGCCCCCAGACAGGGGCAAAGAATCAGAAAGCCATTCCTGGTTGTTAGCTACTCTCTCCTTTCATTGGCTGCCCTGCGTGCTAGCAGCTCTACTACACTCTGGCAAACCATGAAGTAGGCAGAGTGAGTTTATCCCTCCCCAGCAATGCTCAAAGTGCTCTGGCTCGCACAGACTTCTCCCCTGGGCTGCTTGAGAAGATGTGGGAGGCAGCAGAGGATACAATACTCCCTCTCCCTACATAACAATGGCAGATCTGGTTTACCCACTTCAGGGAGTAAATATTCATTTCACTATCAGATACATATTTTCATCTTAACACACCCGCCCTAAAAGTCCACAGCTTGAATACCACTTGAGTAAGTGTTCATCCTGCAGGGTCAGCCAAAAGCCACAACAAGTATTAATCCAAGCCAGAACTTGAATCAGAGAAGCTAGAAGTGGAAAATACCTTTGCTATTCCCACCTAAGGACTACAGTAATTGGTTCACTAGAAAGAGAGAGAGAGACAGGCAGAGGAATGGTACAGATGACCTGTCAGTCGAGACTATTTATCCTCTTATATAATACTGTACATTTCCCAATGCTTTCTCCAGTTTAGTTTAAAACCACTCATTCAGTGTGGCTGCTAAAATAGTTTAAGTTACCCAGCGAAGTGTTAATAAGATCACTTAATACTTCAAGAACATTTCAAGTCATTTATTCACTTCCCCTTCTCCCTGTGTCCCCAAAATTATGAGGAAGCACTGATAAGAATGGAGCACCCTAACTGCACAATTGCTGAATTTTTGTTCCATGGTTACTAATAGCTGCCCTTGAAGAAGTACTTTCTCAGCAGAGACAGAAGTAAATACATGCAAAGAGAGTGACACATTTCCAAACATTGATAAGAGTAAGATTTTCCCAGGGGTTTCGTGGGAGAGTGTTCAGTGGGAGCAGACATGATTTGGCTACTGTCTGTGCCGCAGTAGGTGTTAGGAAGGAAGTCTCCAAATGGTAGAATTAGTATGACTCTCATACAGTCACATCACAAAGCACACAGGAGTGGGTTGGTCTCTCCCGGTCCTTGTGAGAATCAATCTAAGGAAGCCTGATGCCATAGAGCTGTTTCCTGTATATTGTGTGGGAAATTTGAGCAAGTGCAAACTGCAAGCAACAATGAGACAATAAATTATGATAAACAGGAAAAATTGCATTGGCTTCTGAAATCAATGGCTGCAGCTCATGAAATATTCACAGCATTGAAAAATGAATTAAAAAAATAAAAACCACTGGGCTTTTAAAAGAATAGTTGTTTTATCTACACTGAAAGGCTCCTTTTTAGTCTGAAATTAATGGCCTTAGTAATTAAATGTGTGTAAAATAGAAATATCAGATCCACTAAATGGCTAAGACTGAAAATTTCAAAGCTGATCAGATAATTTTAAAAGACAACTCCCATGTCTAAATCTTTGACTTGACTATATTGCTTGCCCTCTACATACATGAAATTTGAACGATCACTTACCTTTAGCAATCCATTGCATTATGCTGTATCCATGATTGCTGTTCAACTTGCAAGAATTGATCATATCTTGAACATGAGCGAAGTGTCTCTTAAATTAGTCTGATTTAAAAAAACAAACAAACACAGAAGCTTGCTACCAGCAACCATTTGCTCTACCAAGATGCAATGAAATACTCTGGGCAAATAGAACTCATGAACAGGTGGAGTCTCAACACATTCAAAGGCACAAACACTGAGATGAAAGCAGTGGGAGTTTGAAAACACACACAGCACTTCACAGAAGTTAGAACTGAGGGATTTGAAAGCACTAAACCTGCCTCAGTAATTGCCCCTTTGATATTGGGCTCGACCCAGGAAAGCACTGAAGAACATGCTTAACTTGGAGCTGTGTAAGTAGTCCCCGTGAAGCATAGTGTAAGTGCTTGCTAGATCAGTGGTTTTCAACTAGTGTGCCGCAGCACACTAGTGTGCTGTGAGAATTGTACAAATGTGCCATGAAATTTTTTACAAATGTAATGGAAGTCAATGTAAAACAAACATTTCTATTCTATCCAACCAAAACTACAACTCGTAGAACTCATGAAAATTTATCATCAAATTAAAACAAGGTATCAGTTGAGTCTAAAATGTGAACATTCTAACCACAGGGGTCCAAACGGCAAAATTGAGATGACGTGTATTTTTTTCCGGTGGGTTTGAAACATTAATGCATTTGATACTACTTTAGCTTGTTGTATGTACCATATTGCAAACCTCTCTAGTAAGACTGTAACCATAGTAAATGTAAGAAATGAGACATTTGTGACCATTCGATTCAGCTGAAAAAAAGTGGGTGTGCCATGGAGTTGTTTATCTCACTGAAGTGTGCCATGTTACTGAAAAGGTTGGGAACCACTGTGCTAGATCACATCCAGAGTGCAGCACCTTGTACACCTGAGCTCTCAAACTTGGGCATATCTGTATGAGTTAGATAAGCAAGATTTGGCCCATGACAGAGAAGCTTTCTCTTCAGCAATGAAGGGCCCATGGAAATTTTGCTACTTATTGGAATAGGATCATAAGCAGCTCATATATACTGAAATATTATAATCAATTATTGATTTTGTACCAAAATAATGCAGTGGAATCTCTCAAAAAGATACAAAAATTCCTGAATTAATATAGTTAATATATGTTAAATTTCAGATGCATAAAGAGATTTATATGTATGATTGTTAAAGTATAAGTACTGAAAACTTGTGCAATATAGTCCAAGATGATTTTGCTCTATTTTTAATAGCAAAATATTACTACTAATAATAAGGTTACTGCTAATAATATAATATAATATAATATAATATAATTCAAGCTTACAGTAGATCTTTACAGTTTACTTTCACTCAGCCTTTAATTTGTGATCAACTCTGTTGTGCAACTGATTTCTTTACTAGTCTTTTGGGTTAGTGACATTAGATGGGTTTCCCTGTTTCTGCTCCATTCGCTGAATATCCACAAGCTATATCTCTTTCTGCAGAAAAGGACCTGTGGGTTACAGTGGACTATAAGCTGGATCAGAGGTGGCCTTTAGCTATTGGGGGCCCTAGGCGAAGGCCCATTGTGGGGCCCTATAGGTCTGCAGGGGCCCCCCTGTCCCCGGCTCCAGCCCCAGAGTCCAGCTCCTCTTCCTGCTGCCGACAGAGACAGACACTGCTTTTGGGGTAGGCGAAGCAGGAGATGGGGCCCCTTACTGCTCGGGGCCCTAGGTGTGTGCCTGCTTTGCCTGTCCCAAAAGCTGTCTCTGAGCTGGATATGAGTCAGCAGTGGGCCCTTATTGCCAAGAAGGCTAACTACATATTGGGCTGCACTAGTAGGAGCACAGCTAGCAGATCAAGGGAAAAGATTATTCCCCTCTATTCAGCACTGGTGAGGCCACATTTGGAGTAAAGTGTCAAGTTTTGGGCCCCCTACTACAGAAAGGATGTGGACAAATTGGAGATAGTCCAGAGGAGGGCAACAAAAATGCTTAGGAGGCTGGAGCACATAACTAATAAAGGCTATGTCTACACTAGAAAAGTTAAGTCGACTTTGTTAAATCGACTTAATAAGGTCAACTTTAAGTCTACTGAAAGTCAACCTTATCAAGTCGACTTAATAAAGTCGACTTAACATTTCTAGTGTCAATATAGCCCCTTGTCTACCTTATTAAGTCGACTTAACTCTTTAAGTTTATTTAATAAGGTTGACTTAGGCGCTAATCCCCATCCACACTGGCTTTAAGTCGACTTAAGGAGTCGACTTAAGGCTTAAGTCAACCTAAGACCAGGCGTTATTAAGTCAACTTAAGCTTTCCTTAAGTCGACTTAAGGAAATGCTTAAGTTGACTTAATAAAAGCCCATTGTGGACGTGGCTTTGTTTAGGTCGACTTAAGCCCCCTTAAGTAGACCTAACTTGCCAGTGTAGAGGCACCCAAAGAGAGGCTGAGGGAACTAGGCTTGTTTAGTCTGCAGAAGAGAAGAATGAGAGGGGATTTGATTGCAGCCTTTAACTACCTGAAAGGGGGCTCTAGGGAGGATGGAGTTAGGCTGTTCTCAGTGGTGACAGATGACAGAAAAAGAAACAATGATATCAAGTTGCAGTGGGGAAGTGGGGCCTAGGTTCAATATCATGAAAACTTTTTCACTAGGAGGGTAGTGAAGTTCTGGAATGGGTTACCTATATAAGTGGTGGAATCTTCATCCTTAGAGGCTTTTAAGGAGCAGCCTGAGAAAGCCCTGGCTGAGATGGTTTAGTTGGGGTTGGTCCTGCTTTGAGCAGGGGGTTGGACTAGGACTAGATAACCTCCTGAGGTCCCTTCCAACCCTAATCTTAATATCTAATAATAATCTAATATCAATGGAGAGAGCATCATCTATAGAATACACTATTTGGGAACACCTCAGTCTCAGTTAATCTAAACTATACAAATACTTTAGAATTCATTGAAGAGGAGCAGCATAATTTACTTCCCACTTGAATTTTTTCTAAAACCACCATAACAAGGACTGTGTTCAAGAACTCCTCCTCAAAGGTTCCACCATACCAGGGGTATAGCCAGCCCCTGTTTTCTGGCAAGGCCCTGTGCAAGTTTAGGCTGGGCCCAGCCAAGGGCAGCTTTTGGTCATATGACCAGAAGCTGCCCCTTCCTCCCCCTCTCCCCCCACCATGCTCCCAGGCCAGCACCAGCGTGAACTTCACCACCACAGCCACTGCGAGCAGGATAGAGGTGTCAGCACTGACGCCTCTGCTCTGCTCCTTACTGTGGGGCCTGGCAGCTGCAAGTGCAGCAGAAACATTGGCACCTCTGCCCCACTCATGGTTACTGCAGACGTGAGCAGAGCAGAGGCATCAGCTGCTGGGCAGACCCGGGGCTGCGGGTGTGAAATCTGCATCACTCCCAGGGGCTAAGGTGGGCATTCCACAGGACTAAGTGTGCCCACCCGGGCCCACATAGTGGCTACGCCCCTGCACCCTCATGCTGTCTGACATTCCTCCAGTGAGACCTATACTCGTGTTTGTTTCACAGAAAGTGGCTTCTACAGACTGGGAAGGAGAAGAACCAGTGTCACACTGGCTCTCCTTTTACCTCCTTCCAATTCTAGAATTTTCTCTCTACTCATGAAAGCAAATGAGGCCCTAACACTCTATTTTAAAGCTATTAGGATGTAGTCTACGATTTTATCCTAGAATAGGAGACTCACGAGCCATATGCAGCATATATTTTTAAGAATACATGCTGCCAGATAACCTAGATGGCTTGACTAGACATTTAGAATCAGTGGTTAAAGGGAATGCAGCAGACATGACATATCTGGATTTAAATACTGTATTTAATGCTGTGTCTCAAACTCTGATATAAAAAGTTAATTCAAACTGGCTTGGCTAGGAATGCTGTCATGTGTGCTGGGAAACTGGCTAAAGAAATGTAAACAAAAAGTAATGATAAATGGCACTGTACTGAGCTGTGGGAAGGTGTCTGGTGGGCTGTTCCTAGGATCACTATTATGTACATGTTCACTAATGATTTGGAAGCAAGCATAACATGTTGATGAAGTTCAGAAGTAGTATTAAATTATAGACCCTGAAATCATACAGAGACCTAGAGATATTAGAACTATGATAGCAAACAATGGAAAGAGGCTCAGCTTGAAAAAACAGAGGTTGATGCATGGCAGGGAAAATAATTAGAAATATTGGTAGCAATTAAGAGCAACCTAGAAATCAGTTACACTGAAAAAGATTTGGGATGATCTTGGAGAGCAAATCAGATGTGAAGTTGCAATAAATATGATAGCAAAAAGGAGCAAACAAATGTTGGCCTACATATTCAGAGGTTTCATGCAACGAGAGGGGAAAATAACGCCATTATCTTTGTGACTTTGCTACCTCACTTGAAATGTTGTGTTCAGCTCCAGACATCTCATTGTCAGAGAGATGCTGAAAGAATTCCAAAGGAAAAATACAAATAGTTAAGCTTAGGGACTGACTTACAAAATTAGGATAAAGGGACTTAAATGTATATAATGTTGGGTAAGCAACAACAGAGTGTGGGTAACTTGATAACAGCCTCTAAATATTTGAACACCAAAGCAGGAGAGAACTTATTTAGCACAACAAAAGAGAAAATTCAGGCAAACATTCTCACAGCAACATCCATTAGCTGATAGAATAATCTATAAGGTGAATGGTGGAATCCCAGTCATTTAGCATATTTAGAACTAGACTGTACAAAACACTAGTAAATGTATTTTAGGGAGCCACTCTTTACTACTTGGAGGATGGACTGGATGACCTGATAGATGCTTTTTTATTCCCTCAATTGTAATTGCACATTAAATTAAACCAAATACTTTTCTAGAAGGCTTTTCTGTTTTGTTTTGTTTTGTTTTGTTTTTAATCACTTGGAAAGGCAGTAACTTTATAGAGTTTTAATTGGTTTGCACAGTTTTGAGAACATTTCCATTTAACCTAATCAACTCCTCTCCTTGAATATCTCTAAAAATATCATGATGATAGAAGAAATACGTTTCTAGTTCTGTGGTCCCCATTTGCCATGCTACCTCTGTATTTACCATACTCCTATACATCCCTAAGTATTTCTTATACTAAATACAGGAATCATCACACCAATATTATGTAATTGCAAAAGAACCATTGCAGCTGGGAAATTGATCAGAAGAGGGCAGCATATACCAGCGCAAGCTCCAGAATAACATTTTTTTTCCAACAGAGTCTTGTGGCACTTTTAAAGACTAACAGATTTATTAATCGCATGAGCTTTCGTGGGAGAAAATCCCACTTCGTCAGACGCTTTGAAGATAGGAAAGTTACAGACACTCTGTAACTCTCTGTAACTTCTCTGTAACTTTCCTATCTTCAAAGCGTCTGACGAAGTGGGATTTTCTCCCACGAAAGCTCATGCGATAAATAAATCTGTTAGTCTTTAAAAGTGCCACAAGACTCTGTTGTCTTTCTACAATAGACTAACACGGCTACCCCTTTGGAATTTTTTTTCCAGAAAATAATGTGGTTTTGTAAGAATTTAGGGTCCTCAAGTTTAAGTGCTTGTAGATTTCTGTTATAGTGATGACACACTATATAACAAACCATGGGAAGTTGTTACTTGCCCTTCATCCAGGAGCAGCCCTAGTCTCTCTAAAGGCTGACACATCTCATGTTCTTTCACAAAGTGGCCTCGCTTTGTTTTGCAACTTGCATTTCCACTGGAAACTGATGCACCTCCTATCCCCTCACTTTCCCCTTCCATCCCAGGTGTGGAGCCCAAAGTTCGATTTACTGGGGCAGAAAATCAGATAAAAGGGGATTGAGTGAAAATCTTGTTTTGCAGGTGAAGGGATATTTCTATTTCATCTTCTCAACTTTATTTTTTCTATTTCTTCTAAACTGTTCAGAGACTAGAGCTATTAAAGCTGGAAAAGCTTCCTCTCAAGCTGGCTTGGAATCCTGCCTCCTGTGGGCCTCCTCTTGCTGTTTCTTCTGGTTTACTCCTCTCACCAGCCAGATTCAATCCCTGCTTTGGTTGTTTGTTTAAATATAGCGTAGAGTTCATATTCTCGATAATGGTGTTGGCTGAGATCCCAAATCCATTGTCCTGTGGCTTTCAACCCTTCTCCTCCCTCTCCATGTGTTTATCAGTTCAGGTCTCTCACTGTTCCATCTTTACAATATCTTTTTTCCTTCTTTTCTTGTTCCGTAAAGTCACCATGATGGTACGCATGTATTTTCCTGAAAAAAAATAATGCCTATGCAATCCGATGAAGGGGGTGTAAAGCATGACATGGATGATAAATATTATTTTTGTTACATTATATCATGTTACATACACACACGCATGTGCAAGCACAGATAGCCTCACAAACAAAGTTTTTTCACATGCACATTTTTCTTAGGACTACACAAGGAAAGGGGTTTCCTTGTGTAGTCCTAAGAAAAATGTGCATATGATAAAACTTTGTTTGTGAGGCTAATTGTGCTTGCACATCAGGTTCCAGTCTCAGCCTGACTCTTTGGCTATGTCTACACTGGCAAATTAATTCGAATTAAGGAAGCTTAATTCGAACTAACTTAAACCATGGCTACACTAGGCTTTAATTAGTTCAAATTAAGGGCTTCTTTAATTCAAACTAATAAATTCGAATATGCTATTCGAACTAAGGGTTAATTCAAATTAGTTAGTTCGAATTAATCAATGTGGCCATGTTAGTTCGAATTAATCAATGTGGCCATGTTAGTTCGAACTAATTGCTTAGTTCGAACTAACTGGCCCATTGAACTCAAGACAATTCGTTAATTCAAACTAAGCAAGACCATGAATGGCACTTACTTTAGTTCGAACTAAATTTTGCTAATTTGAATTAAGTTAATTTGAACTAAGTAATTAGTTCGAATTAGTTAGTTCGAATTAACTAATTCAAACTAACTTTGGTAAGTGTAGACATAGCCTTTGATTTTGTGAATATGGCAGTTTAGATATCATAGAAATGTGCAGAAAGTGTTATATTATTTGAGACTGCAAATATTTTGGTAAAAACCCATAATAAGAGAAAGTCTCTTCTCTGAATAACTTGCAATCTAAGGTCTAGTCTACATTAGAAAACTAGGTCAGTTTAACTACATCAGTTAGGATGTGAAAATCCACACCCCTGAGTGGCATAATTAGGTCAATCTAAGCCCTTGTAGATAGTGGTAAAATGAAGGAACAATTCTTCCATTGACCTAGCTACAGCCTCTCAGGGAGGTGGATAACCTATGCTGACAGAAGAATACCTCCTGTTGCTTAGATAGTGCCTACATTGAAGCGCTATAGAGTTGCAACTCTACTGCTGTAGTGTTTTAAGAACAGAAGAGTCATAAACAGACAAAGATCCGAAGAGAAACCACACATATCAAGTGATAAGTCCAAAGATAGGAATAGCAAGTTAGGAACAACTCCTGGATTACCCTATATATAAAATGATGATTAGCTAGGAATCTGTATAGTTGTATTGTCCTGAATAGTTAAGGTATCAGTCAATCAATTACACTTATATACAGTCTAGTTATACTGCACTGACTGAGCACACTTTGCATATTAATGATTTTAATTAGTAGTCACATATGAAATATTCAGAACTGTAACTTTTCAGAGTTGCTGCTCAATTCATAGCTGTCATCTTGAACTTTTCCGGGGGGGGGGGGCGGGCGGGGGAGAGATGGGACAGAAATATATTTTAGCATTCCTCATTTTAAAAGCAGTGATATATATTCACTCCCTGACGAGAGAATTCAATATGATGGTGACAAGAGAGTGCCAGTAACCAAAGTTAAGAACATAAGAATGGCCGTTCTGGGTGAGAACAATGATCCATCTAGCCCAGTATCCTGTTTTCCAACAGTGTCCAGGTGCTTCAGAGGGAACGAATAGAACAGGTAATCCTCAAGTGATCCATCCCATCAGCCATTCCCAGGCTCTGGCAAAGAGAAATCCTTGCCTATCCTGGCTAATAGCCATTGATGGACCCATCCTCCATAGAAACATACAAGATTAGGGTTGGAAGGGACCTCAGGAGGTCATATAGTTCAACCCACTGCTCAAACTGAACCAAACCCAACTAAATCATCAATTTATCTAATTCCTTTTTGAACCTTGTTATAGCCTTGGCTTTCACAAAATTCTCTGGCAAAGAGTTCCACAGGTTGATTGTGCAAAGAAATATTTCCTTTTGTTAATTTTAAAAACTGCTGCCTGTTAATTTCATTTGATTACCCCTAATTCTTAGGTTATGAGAAGTAAACAACACGTCCTTATTTACCATTCATGATTTTATAGACCTCTATCATATCCCCCCTTAGCTGTCTCTTTTCGAAGTTGAAAGGTCTCAATCTTATTAATCTCTCCCCATATGAAGCTTTTCCATACTGCTAATCATTTTAGGTGCCTTTTTCTGTGCTTTTTCCAATTTCAATACTGAGGTGTGACCAGATTGGCACACAATATTCAAGATGTTGGCATACCATGGATTTATAAAGAGGCAATACAATATTTTCTGTCTCATTACCTATCTCTTTCCTAATGATTACCAACATTTTGTTAGTGTTTTTTTGACTACCACTGCACATTGAGTGCATGTTTTCAGAGAAGTATCTACAATGACTCCAATATCTCTTTCTTGAATGCTAACAACTAATATAGATCCTATATAGTTGGGATTACATTTTCCAATGTATATTACTTTGCATTTATCAACATTGAATTTCATCTGCCATTTTGTTGTCCAGTCACCCAGTTTTGTGAGTTTTAACTCTTCTCAGGCTGCTTTGGACTTAGCTATCTTGAGTAGTTTTGTGTCATCTGAAAATGATAAATTTCCACCTCATTGTTTACTCCTTTTTATAGATCATTTATTAATACACTGAAAAAGTCCGGTCCCAGTACAAACTCCTGGGAACACCACTATTTACTTTTCTCGATTCTGAAAACTAACTATTCCTACCCTTTATTTACAATCTTTTAACCAGTCACTGATCCAGGAGAGGACCTTCTCTCTTATGCCCTGACTGCTTATTTTACTTAAGAGTCTTTGGTGAGTGACCTTGTCAAAGGCTTTCTGAAAATCTAAGTACACTATATCCACTGGATCACCCTTTTCCACCACCTTGTTGACCCCTTCAAAGAATTGTAGTAAATCGGTGAGACATGAATTCCCTTTATAAAAGCAATGATGACTCTTCCCCAACAAATCATATTTCTCTATGTATCTAATGATTCTATTCTTTATTATACTGTCAACCAATTTGCTAGTTACTGAAGTTATGCTTACTGGATTGTAATTGCCAGGATCATCTCTGGAACCTTTTTCAAAAATTGGTGTGACATTATCCTTCAGTCATCTAGTATAGAAGCTGATTTAAGCAATAGGTAACATACCATGGTTTGACCTGCAATGTCACATTTGAACTCCTTCAGAACTCTTGGGTGGATACCATCTTGTCCTGGTGACTTATTATTGTTTAATTTAACAATTTGTTCCAAAACCTTCTCTAAGGCTACCTCGCTCTGGAGCAGTTCCTCAGATCAGCTCAGGATTAAAATTTCAAACAGAGATGTGACTGATATTAGCTGTTGAGTCACATCATGGAATCCTATTTGAAAATGGAATATTACTACACATTTGCTATACAAAACAGAAGCAAATCCAGCCCTCCTCTCCATGATGGTATAGAACCCTGCCTCCAACAGAAACAGAGGTGCATACCTCTTTCCCATACTGCTCAAGTGTGGAGGGTCTCATATACCTCTACACAGAAGGAATTTGGGACTCGGGTAGGGACATGCCATGGAAAAGTCAGTGTGAGCATGTGGGGTACTGGAGTGAATTGTGCATCATCGACTATGCCAATTTTACACTACTGCAGAGCCCCCATAAAGGGTATGTCTACACTAGCAACTTAGGTTGACTTAAGGACCCTTAAGTCGACCTAAATTACTCCCTGTCTACACCAGACTTTCATTAAGTTGACTTAATGAAAGCTTAAGTTGACCTAATAAAAACCTCACGTTAGGTAGACTTAAGCCTTAAGTCGACTCCTTAAATCGATTTACGGACAGTGTGGACAGGAAGTAACCCTTACGTCGACTTTATTAAGTCAACTTCAGGCCAGTTAGGTCAACTTAACAAAGTGGACTAAGTCGACTTAACTTTAAGTCAACTTAGTCCACTTTGTTAAGTCGACTTAAAATCGACCTTATTAAGTCAACTTAACAAAATCAACTTAATTTTTTCTAGTGTAGACATAGCCAAAAAGAGGAATCTCCCTGTTAGCTCTTTAGGTCAGCTTTCCATCTCCCTTGTGCTGCTAGCACAGTACAAGGCAGTCAGAGTGGGGCTGAGGATTTGATAACCCAAAGCCTAGAGCATATCCTGAATACAAGACTATCAAAGTCTGAAAACAGGAAAAATCTTGAAATCAAAGGCTATATCTACACTTGTTAATTTAGGTCGACTTTAGCTAAGTCGACTTAGCATGTCCACACCTAAATTTTAAGTCGACTTAGGGGGGAACTTACAAAGTCAGCCTAGAGCATCCACAATGGATGCCTACATCGACTTCTAGGGGCTAGGTGGACCTGGGAAAGGTCCATGGTGGCAGGGGGGATACCCCTTGCCACGTACCAGGGAGACAGCGACCCTGGCAAGGCATAGGGGCAGGGTGGGCAGGGCTCTGCCCTGCCCTGTGGGGGGGCATGCCAGGCTCCCCCTGTGATGCCCCCCCGGCAGGGAGGGCAGTGGGGGAGTCCTGGAGAGCCCTAAATCGACTTAAAGTTGACTTAGGGCTACTCTGCATCCACACTGGCTTAAGTCGACTTTAGAAAGTCGACTTAAGCCTAAAGTCGACTTTAAACTAGATTTAACAAAGTCGACTTAATTTTCCTTCAGTTGGCTTAAGCAGCTTGCTTAAGTCGACTTAAGGAAAATGTAGTGTAGACGCAGAGTAAATTAAGTCAACTTAAGCAAGCTTAAGTCAACTTAATTTACAAGTGTATACGCACCGAAAGAGAGGCTGGAAGAGACTTCCGTGGTCTCATTCCTGATTGAGATTTTTCCAGAAACACACCACCTTTTCAGCATTGTAAATCAGAAAATTAGGATAATCTAAACCTTGATAATGGATAGACAGTCACAAAGGCAGTTCAATAGAAGCCATTGCAAAGTCTACATGGAGTGATAAATACAGCCCAGTGCCATTTGTCTGACAGTTTACATGATGTATGTATGTGAGAATTACTTGTGTTCATCTTCCAAAGGGGTAGCCGTGTTAGTCTATTGTAGAAAGACAAAAGAGTCTTGTGGCACTTTTAAAGACTAACAGATTTATTAATCGCATGAGCTTTCGTGGGAGAAAATCCCACTTTGTCAGACGCTTTGACGA
>ML685802.1:12858391-12883168 GCA_007922175.1 Pelusios castaneus | reverse complement strand
GCCGGTTTGGGCCAGCCCCCAGCTCAGCCTCGGGGCTTTGGATGACAGCGGGGGCTGGCAACGCAGCCCCCGCTGCCACCGGAAGCCCTGCACCTGGGCTAAGGGGCTGGCTGTGGGCAGTGCATGGTGGGACAGGTGCCCACCATGCACTACTCTTCTTTCATAAAGGAACATTCACACAGTGAATGCTCCTTTGCGAAAGAAGCAGCATTGTGTACACGAGAAAGCGCTATAACCTTGTCCCACAAAAAAAGTTATTGCGGGACAAGTCTGTAGTGTGTACATAGCCTAAGGTGTGCACAGTATTTATGCTCTGTCCATTTCAATATTTACTTCATCTTAAATTGTCTTTAAATTCCCAGGAATTACTTAATTTCTTTTATGTATTCACCTCAGCCCTTCCTGTCTATGAAAATATGATAACATCCTGTTATCATTGACATAAAAGCAATCTGAAATAACTTGAGCTTTTCTACTGCTTTTGAAACTTTTTTTTTCCTTTTCACCAAATATTAGAAACAATATAAGGGGTAAAAAACAAAAAAGACATAAAGGAACAATAACAAATGAAGATTTTGACAATATCAAATGAATTTCTATAGGAAAAATAACATTGCTTATAAATTTTGATTTTGAACAACACTTCTATTGTAAAGAATTTACAATAATAAAAGTGAGGAAACTCCAAAGATAATTGGAGTGCAAGATTTATGGCTATGTGTACACTAGAAGAAGTTATGTCGACTTTCTTAAGTTGACTTAATAAGGTCGACTTTAAGTCGACTTAAAGTCAACCTTATCAAGTCAATTTAAGGAAGTGGTTACCCTGAACGGTGATTTAGTAAGTCAACCTAACTACCCTTAAGTCGACTTAATAAAGTTGACTTAAGGGTTAATCCATGTCCATACTATGCTTAAATTGACCTAAGGAGTTGACTTAAGGGTTAGCTCGAATTAACCAGCGGTTCTTACTAAGTCGACCTAAGCTTTCATTAAGTCGACTTAAGGAATTTCTTAGGTCAACTTAATGAAAGTCCAGTGTGGACGGGAGTAATTTAGGTCAACTTAAGGCTACTTAAGTCGACCTAAATTACCAGTGTAGACATACCCTATGATTTTGTTTCATGAGTCTACTGTACATACACTCACAAATTATCCACCACATGATTATTTTGTCTGGTATAAATTATATTAATGGAGAAACATCCTAATAAGGAAAAAGAATCAATAATATGAAGAATAACTGAACTTTATAATGGAACAGGATTAGCTGTGTAGAAATAAAAACATGACCCACAAACAAGGGAGCTTGATGCTGTATTATTAGGTGAGAGACTGATAGCAGCAGAATCAAAGTTAGAATTTATAGTTAGAAAACAGAAATGCAGACCATACGAGGTGAAGTCAGTCGCTGAATATACTAGCCAGAAAATGTTACTTGGAGATGAGAGAACTCATGTGGATCATCAATTTGCACATCAACCCATTAACCCCATGCTGGTTAACTGTATTTTTTCAGCTGGGAAGGCTTTCAGGCCACATGTTGAAGTTATATTTTTGTTTCCCTGTACTAGATTTACAAGGAGGCAATTTAAAGTAAATTAAAACTAATTGCCATTCCTAAATAGGTATAAACTTGCTAAGTGAACTTTTTAATAATCTATTAAACAGATGACAGACGAACTCAGAGTGGCTAGAATGGGAAAGCAAAATGAGCTATCTTTTCCAAACGGGGAATGAACTCAGAAAGGACAGAAAGAGGTCCCACTGGTTTTTAAGTTTGCCAGCCCAGAAGTAAAACATGGTTGGAGAAGAGGGTGTGGTGTTCTAGTTAAAACACATAGGAAACCTGAGTTCCATTCCTGGCTCTGTCAAAGATTCACTCACGTGAGCATCTGGCAGAGGAATTTTTAAAAGAGGGATCTGAGCATTGTGCAGGGAATTTGAACACTCAGTTTTATATTTTCTGCTTATAAGAGGAATTTTCAAAGCTGAATATGGGCAGCCCTGAAGTTTTAAAAATATGGCTTCTGCTTTTGGCTTGTAAGGTATCTCGGCTTCCCTACCAAGACATCCTGCCAACCCTCCTGTCTACACTCTGCAAACCCAGTCCTACATACTAATGTTGCAGGAAAACAAAATATATTAATGTCACCTCACAGCACTGAGTGAGGCATTCAAGATGTCCACCTGACTTTCCAACGGGGTAGCCATGTTAGTTTAGTTCCGGGGAAAAAAAGGAGTCCTGTGGCACTTTTAAAAACTAACAAATTTATTTATAAATAATTTTTTTAGTCTTTAAAAGTGCCACAGGACTCCTCGTTTCTTTGCATCTCCTCACTGTTGTTTTTATATCCTAATTTTGTAGATCCCTCTTCCGCTTCCATCCCCCACACCTCAACACTCACCACTTAGATGGGGCCAGTGCCTGGGCAACCACTATAAATATAAATGCAAAATTGTATGCACTCTTCTTCAAACATTCTTGCCTTCTGGCTTGCCTTTTTTTTTTGGCGGGGGCGGGGGAGGGGGGGAGGCTAGAGAATAATGTCCACTGTCCTCCTCATTGGCACATACTAAACAACATAATACTCAGCGTATGTGGTCAGAAATTCTTTGGAGAGAATCCAGCAAATTTTGTAAATAGTTATACAGGTATCAGTGTACTTAATACAAATACCACTAAACAGAGTGTTTGTTGCTTTTAAACATCCTCTGGCTTTTGTCCAACGTACAGCTTATACCCAGTGTCTCTTACATTATTTATGACCTGTCATGTTGTGATCTTTCCTTCAACAAAGATAAAACTTTTAAAATAACTTTTGTTCTATTTCTAATTTCTGCAGCGGCTAAGAACTTCAGTGAAGAATGGAGAATTACAGATGGAGTGGTGCCAGCACTAAAATACCCAGTCTAACTTTGTATCTCCCAAGCACTTGATTTTGAGATATAGTTCTCTGACATTATTCCTCTGAGGCAAACCCCATGCAACTCCAGCATTCCTTCACTGCAATTCCCCTCAGCTGAGGTCTGTGGGAGGTGAAAACAAGATGCTTAGAGTGTAACTGAGAAGCAAAAAACCTTGCGGCAGATGGGCAAATAGTCTGATGGGGAATTTGTGGTTGATGTGAAACTAAACACAGAGCGAAATTAACAGAGTGTGGCAGAGGGATTTTACTTTGTTTTTAGCAGGCTCATAATGATTCTGTACTAAAAAGTCCCCACTGTAAAGAACATTTACAGCAATGAAACCTCCCACCCAATGTTGCATGTTCACAGACTTCCTCCTCGTAAACATACTCGCAAAGAACCCTCCTCGTTGCAGCTGTGCAAATCTTTCTGCTGATGGTTGGCTTTTTTCATCAAGAGCTTGTTTTTCCAACAGTTTATCTAAACTATCAGTATAGATACAGATATAATTAAATGGATGCTTATTTCTGTAAATTCAACTGACTACAGGAGAAACTAGCATCTCTTTTGCTCAGTCCAGCTGAATAAAAGCTTATACCGAAAGAAGCACTTCTCCCAAATTAATCTAATATGATATTTTGACCACTCTATATGTATGTACTGAAATACAATATGATAATGTTAAGATCATGTTTTTGACCCACCAGGCTGTGTACCTAGGCCCAAGCAGGTCATTCTGTGCAATATCCAGCAACAGCCACTTATGGATTCAACATGTGTCTTTCTCTTAAATGACCAAAACCCTCTCCTGGGCTCAATGTACGACATCTCCAGCCTCTTCTGCAAGTCTCTCCTAAAACATACCTGTTTGAGGTGGTATATTTCAGTGAAAGGGCCAGATGGAATTCAGATTTGGACTAGTGTTTTTAAAATAAAATATCTCTATTAGTGCATGTAGCCAAATGACTGGCATTCAAGGAAGAGCAGATAGAAGTTTAGTTTAGCAAGCAGGATGCCATAATAGCTAAGGAGCAGGTAATGTTTCAGAAAAGAGTGACCTCAGAGAAATCTATCTCAGGGGTCTGCAATCTGCGGCTGCGGAGCCACATGTGGCTCTTTGGCTGCCCCCTTGCGGCTCTCGGACTCGCCCCCTCTCCTCCCCCACCTCCACTGGGGGACTCTCCGGGGATCCTGCTCCTGATTCCAGGTACCTCTCCCCTCTTCCCCTGCCAGGGGACCCTTCGGCAGATACCCTGGCCCAGCTCCACCCCAGCCCCCCAACAAGAGGCTACAGCCATTGCAGCTCTCAAAACACTTGATTACTGAAGAAATATTTTAAATGGCTCTTCTTATCTTTTCAGTTGCCAACCCCTGGTCTAACTTCTTAGAAACCTTTGATTAATTTCTAGTAGATAGAAAATGAGGTGTTGGTCTCTTTTCCCCTTCCTTCCTCCTGCCCCACTGCCTTATTTTCCTTTTTTGGTCTTTTGTCTTTTTTTCTGTTGTCCCCTTACTTTTTGGAGGGAGGGGAAATCTCATGACTGAGCTAAACTTGTATCATTTGTAAAATGAGCAACCAGAATGAGCTCAGAACTCCAGGGGGTGAAATGTTAGCATGCTTATCCTCTGCAGAATCTGACTTTTAGAGGTTGCATATTTGTAAAACACCTATAGTCTGCATATGTCATGCTGAGAGAGGATACTGTGGGACACATCCTTAACCGGTGTAGACTGACATATAACGCCGCTGATTGTGACAGAACAACACCAATTTACACCAAAATTATGCCCTGTAAATACATCAAGAGAGCTAAACTTTGTCTGTTTCCACTCTCCGGGTGGATCAGACATTCCCTCCCTGCAGAGTTAACGCTAATTAGCATCCGGATCTTTTCTCCTGTCTGGGCAAATTCAAATTTGCACTTACAGTGATTGCAAAACTCACAACTGTATATAGAGATCTTTCCTCATGAGAACATTCTGATTATAAACTATCTGTTTTCAGTGGCATTCTTTTAAAATGTTTGTCAGCAAAACAAATTCCTACCTCCACCCCTTTCCACTGTGAAAAATACATAAGGGTTTTACAAATAGCAGTTTACTAAACAAATATCCAAGAGAAATCATTCAGATAGTTGTTATTCTAAAGAACTGGTTGGTTAAAATACAAGAGCTGTTGCTAAGATACATAGCAGCGCACCCCCACTCACCACCCCTAAAGTAACAGGAATGCCTGAGGTAATTGTTTTTAAAAAGGTAAGAAAGTACTTGAAATTTGATTCACTGTATACAGATTGAAGCATTCAGGTAGCAGAAGAGGTCTGTGATAATGAGATCCTAGTTCAATCATTTACATTTCTTTGGTGCTTATTTTCTTATGCAAATTTTCAGATTTTTCACAACATAGAGACAGACAACAGGCTGCCTGCTGAATGAGTTGCCTTCCCTGTAAAACATCTAGTCTTTCTTTGCCTATGAGTCTACAGAAGGATATGTGTTTGGTAGATTATAATCCAAAACACTTTGATGTTCACATCACACTGAATTTTGGCAAACAACCCTGTTATCTATAATTGTAACTGAGGAGTTCCTTCTTTCAGAGTAATAACATTGCCACTTTATCAAAGGATGCAAAGCCAAATATGCTATAAGAAGTCAAGAAAAATATATAATGGCTTTTGTAAGGAAGCAAGCTACAGTGTTTTTCTTTACAGATCTCCAAAGTTTAAGTGTAGGCTATCTCTATTTGAGGGGGGCGAAAGATGGGGTATTTGTACAGGTTATCTATATACTTGATACATTAACAGGGAGAACCCCAGAAGTAGTTTATGTCAAAGAGAAAAGGTTATTGCATTTATAAGGTCTGTTTTCTTTTACAAGAAGCATGACTAACCTGGTGAGGTGGTGATAGAGGAGGTTAAAAAAGGAAGTAAAAACTATAGGGAGCCTTCATCATCTCTTCTAGACAAGCCCTAGGAAAGGAAAGGAAAATAAAATACTAACTGCCTGATACCTACTCCCACATTATGGATGCAGGACAAAGAGAGCTTGAGATGATAGGAGGATTGTGATGTAATTGTTCTGTCCTTAAAGTAAATGGGATCTGCGTGTATATGAAATGCTACAATTTAACTTGCTCCTTTATGTCTTCTCTCACTCTGTCTAAGGGCAGCTGCCGTTATTAGCCTCCAGGAACATGATCCCATTTTGTTGGATGTCTCAAAAGATCAAACTGAACTCTCCTTGGCCTAAAGCTATGCAGAACTCTGTAATGAAGGGTTAATCTCTCCACAACTGTAAGGCTGAAATTAGATCTTGTTCTCTAAAATACAGCTGGGTGTATATTCTTTTGGGACATTCTGAAAATCTCTGCAAGATCTTTCTCTACAACATAGTGTTGAATTTAATTTACTTTATTTTTTCTCAAGAAAAAAACTTTTTAGATATTGCAAACATTTGCTTGTTAAAAAAACAAATATATAACATCTCAATAGAGACAAATGTTGCCCACAATTGTGGGCACACAACTGGAATTAAGATGATAACTTAGTTTATTTTCTTCAAGCTTATTAATATTAACAATTTATATTTTGGTAGCACCTAGAGACCTCAAGCAGACTGGGTCCCCATGGTTTTAGGCACTGCATATAGTAAATTACAATCTCTGCCCCAAAGGGATTGCAGTCATCTGAACCTTCTATTTCAAAACTTCATGCATTTTCATTCAGCAAGCACTTTTTGTGCTTTAAGAGTTCTAACTTATTCCTAAATGTTTTCTGTTTTATCACCCATTAACCTTTCCTGTAAGGTATAGCATGTGCTTCTAGCATTACTGAACCACATTGCTATCACCTTATGAGAAAACCTGAGTTTAAACAGCTACAGGCCTCTCCTGAGAGGTTGACAGTATATATGTTACATCTGCATCCCTTCTTAGCAATTTATGCTGCTCATCATTTATATGTCAAATTACAAAGGAAAACTTCCATGCACTTTAATCATGTGCAAGCATACATTTTTCCTCAACAAAAGTTATTCTTCATTCAGTTTATACAATGTTTTGTCCCTTGAATGAATCCATATGTAAATAATGGAAGATATCTAAAAGTATAGTTTTCATAATACTGGGGAAATTAAAATTAATTAAAATTCTCAAAGTGTGCTTATTCTTTTAGAAGAATCATGTTGCTTCCTTCCAACCTTAAATAATAGCATTCCAGAGAAAAGAAATACAAGTGTTCCATGAATATTTCAGTTCCATTTTGCCTACATTTAAAAGTGAAGACATTTTCACAGTTGAAAGGAAACCAAATTTTAAGGTTTTGTTTGTTAAAATTGAACAGGAATATGGAACAGATATGGTTTTTGTGGTTGTTTTCACTGCAAAAAATTAAGGTATTTATTTTAATTGAGCTAGTTAACTCAACCCAGCTATCTTCTCCATGTACATTCCTACTGGAGAAAAGACAGTAGTTTTACTTCAATGTAACTAGTTGAAGTAGACTCTATGTGGAAGATATTGAGCTGATCCCACCTAGGTGCACTGGGGAGATAGCTTTCATAGATTCATATATTCCAAGGCCAGAAGGGACAATACTGTCTGACCTCCTATATATCACAGGATGGAGAACTTTACAAAAATAATTCCTAGATCCTACCATTTAGAAAAATATCTAATCTTGTTTTTAAAATTGTCAATGATAGAGAATATATCACAACCCTTGGTAGGTTATTCCAATGGTTAATTATGCTCACTGTTAATAATTTATGCCTTATTTCCCATCTTAATTTGTTTAGCTTCAACTTCCAGGCACTGGATCATGTTATACCTTTCTCTGCTAGATTGAAGAGGCCATGATTATGTATTTGTTCCCCAATGTAGATAGTTGTAGGCTGTAATTCATTAACTTCTTAATCTTTTTTGTAAAATTAAATAGATTCATCTCTTGAGTCTACCATTGCAGGGCATGTTTTTGAATCCTTTAATCATTTTCACAATTCTTAGAATCATAAAATCTTAGGGTTGGAAGGGACCTCATGAGATCATCTAGTCCAACCCCCTGCTAAAAGCAGGACTACTCCCACTAAATCATCCCAGCCAGGGTTTTGTCTAACCAGGCCTTAAATGTTTCCAAAGATGGAGATTCCACCACCTCCCTGGGTAACCCATTCCAATGCTTCACCACCCTCCTAGTGAGAAAGTTTTTCCTAATATCCAACCTTGACCTCCTCATCTTCAACTTGAAACCATTCTCCTTTGAATCTTTTAGGGATACTTGGGATTAGTCTTCTTTTGAGCAGGGGGCTGGACTAGATGACCGCTCACAGTCCCTTCCAACCCTAATCTATGATTCTATGAACCCTCTCCAATGTATCAGCATGCTTCTTGAATTTTGGACACAAGAACTGGACACAGTTATCCAGCAGTAGTCACAATAGCACTAAATACAACAGGAAAATAACCTCTCTATCCTTAGTCAAGATTCCCTGATTATTTATCCAAGGATTGCATCAGGTTTTTTTTGGCACAGAGCTGATTATGAGTTCAGCTAATTATCCTGAATCTTTTTCAGATTCTCTGCTTCCCAGGGCCGAGTCCCCTATCCTGTTCTTTGGTCTGTGTTCTTTATTCCTAAATGTATGTATTCACATTTGGACATATTAAAACACATATTGTTTGCTTGCACTCAGTTTACCAAGAGATCCAGATTGCTTTGAATCAGTGACCAGTTCTCTTCATTATTTACCACTTCTCCAATTTTGGGGCATCTGAAAACTTTATCCGTGATTATTTTATGTTTTCTTCCAGGTCATTAATAAAAAATGTTAAATAACAAAGGACCAAAAACTGAACTCTGACAGACACCACTAAACACATTGGCTATGTCTACACTAGAAAAAGTTAGGTCGACTTTGTTAAGTCAACTTAATAAGGTTGACTTTAAGTTGACTTAAAGCCGGCCTTATTAAGTCAACTTAACAAAATGGACTAAGTCGACTTAACTTTAAGTCAACTTAGTCCACTTTGGTAAGTCGACCTAACCACCCTTAAGTTGACTTAATAAAGTCAACTTAAGAGTTACTCCAAATCCACACTGTCCTTAAGTCGACCTCATGGGCAATTCTTATTAGGTCGACTTTAGAAAATTACCTTTACCAACATAAGTGTGAACCATGCTCCTTTTAGATTGTACCTCTTTCTTACTTGTGCTAGTTACACATTTTTGTCCTCTGTTCTCCACTCTTTTCAGGATTTGCACGGTCTTCAATCCCCCCCACACACACACATACACAGTTTGATGGCTGCATGATATATCTTGCAAGCAAGAAATAACTTGATGTATATCACTAGCTCCTTGCCAAGAAGAGAAAATTACACCTGAATTCCTATATAAACGTAGTGTAAGTCATTTGTGACGGAAACCAGGGTTGTAATATTCCAACTAATAAAAGATGAGCCATGTTAAAGTGGGCTATTTATGAACGCTCACACACCACTCAGATTCCATCCCATCAACTCTACTAATGTATTTTGCCTATAATTCATCAGCTTGATTTGATATTAGTGCAGAATATATAAGCTATAACACTGTCTGCCATAACTCAACACTGAATCAAATGACAAGGTATCAAAAAAGCAGGTGAGTGCTGTATAAAAAATTGGGGAGAAGGGCAAGGTGAGGGAGAGAGAGAAAACACAGATAGCTAGCCAGGTTAGTGCAAATAAACAAAACATCTGATGTAAACTGCTTCTGAGTGGGCAACACACCTCTTTCTGCTGACTCTCTAACACACATAGTGCTAACATTTACAGTACTAACTAACATGTATAGTACAAGTATAGTGCTTAGAACACACTCTAAAATGCTTATATATGTTTCACAATTTTTTTAAAAGTGGAAATTTGGAAACAAAAACTGTAGTCCCTCCATATTTGGCCCTAATTATGAATATATACAAACACAGTGGTCATTATTAAAAAATAAATTAGTGTTTATCCATAGTTTGTACGAGTGGTATCTAAAATACTACAGCAATCACTTGTATTCTGTGCAGGGAAACTGTAGCAGCTTTCAAACACATATTTTTGCAAGGGTTAACTTTTAATAGCAACAACCTTACATGCAGAACACAAAGTGGAAAAGACATTTTTATGGTCCTCTACCAAGTCAAAAAACTGCATGAGGTGCAGCAGGCCTTCTATATATGAAAACCTCCTGAAGTTCTCTGGCAGACTAGGAATACCTCACAATACTTTCCCTGCATTATAAAAATCCAAACTATTCATCCTCAGGGAATCGTTATGGGTCTAAACTACAGCCCTGAATAGATATACAGATCTTACAAGATGTCACACTATAAATTTTGAGCATCCTCTGAACAGTAGGTAGGATTGGTGGAGTGTTACTTTGTTTTAAATCAAGTGAACAATTTAGGTTCCAGTGAACTCTAAGGGCTTGGATTGGGAGGAATCATGATGTAAGTTCTCCCACATAAGTTTTTTGAAGATGTGCTGGCCTACATGATATGATTTTACCTATATTATTTATCTAAGGAGAGTGAGGGTCTAGGGGCAACATCAGAACGGCCATACTAGGTGAGACAAATGGTCCATCATTCTAACCCATTATCCTATCTTCTGACAGTGGTCAATGCCAGGTGCTTCTGGCAATAGGGACACTTCAGAGCATGATTTTGCATCCCTGGCGACTGTGACTAATAGTCATTGATGTATGTAAGCTCCATAAATTTATCTAGTTTGTTTAATCCTGTGATAGTCTTGACCTTCACAACATACTCTGGCAAAGTGTTCCACAGGCTGACTGTATGTTGTGGGAAGAAATACTTCCTTTTGTTTGTTTTAAATCTGCTGACTATTGATTTCAGTTGGTGACTCCTAGTTCTTATATTATGAGAAGTATCAAATAACACTTCCTTATTTATTTTCTCCATGTAAGTCATGATTTTATAGACCTTTATCATCAAAAACACCTTAGTCTTCTCTTTTCCAAGCTTTTCCAAGATTTTCCTTCACTTTTGAACCCTTTATTAAGACAAATACAAATATAAGCCCATCTACACCAGCCCTCCTCGTCCCACTCCAAAAATTGCCCATGTTTATATATTTGTTGCTGTCCATGCATGCCTAGGGCTATGTCTACACTTGTCAAAATAAGTCGACTTAGCATGTCTACACTATAAAATTAAGTCGACTTAAAGTGGACCTTGCCAAATCAACTTAGAGCATCCACACTGGACGCCTAACTTGACTTCTAGGGGCTAGGTGGACCTGGGACTGGTCCATGGTGGCGGGGGGGCACCCGTTCCAAAGTGCCAGGGGGCTCAGCATTTGCCCCATTGTACCCTGGTACAATGGGGGCTGAGCAGGACAGGGACAGGGGCAGGGTATAGGAGCGGGGTTGGCAGGGCTGTGTCCTGGGTGGGTGAGCCCTGGGGCCCTTTAAGTTGACTTAAAGTTGATTTAGGGCTAATCCATGTCTACACTGGCTAAATCAACTTAATAAAGTCAATTTAGCCAGTAAAGTCAACTTTAAAGTAAGTTTAATAAAGTTGACTTAAAATTTCCTTAAGTGGACTTAAGCAGAAGCTTAAGTCGATTTAAGGAAATTGTAGTGTAGATGCAGATTAAATTTAATCGATTTAAGCAGGCTTAAATTGACTTAATTCACAAGTGTAGATGCACCCTAGGAGTCTAATGAGCATAAAATCACATTATTCAGTTCCCTTATGATCAGTGACTGAATATTATAGGGCTGTATACAAACAAAGTAGGAGGAGAGATGCAACAGAGCAAACTTTTGGGGACAGAGACCCACTGTTCCAACAGAAATGTGAGTGATTGAGATCAGTTCTGTGTGTGGTAGACCTATAAGACCTGCCACCATGGACAAATTTTCAGCTTTGTATTTATATTAACATTCAAATCAAGTCCACTGTTCATTTCTCAAAATCTCTAGAAAAAATATTTTGAGGAGTATATTTGAATTCAAACTTGCATGTGAAGTACAGCCATTCTGCAAACTGCTCAGACCTTACCCTATTTTCAAGAATTTGAGACCTTTAACTCAAATTTGAAGATCTCCTGTCTCCTTAGCAATGAGAGCATTTGAGGTTTGGGGAGAGAGGATAGCCCCTCATGGGTAGATAAATTCAAAATGCTATTCTGTATTTTAGTGCAAAGACATTTTAGACACTGTTGCCACCAAAAAATAATGGCACATCATACCCTTATGGGAACTCCATAGTTCATTACACTAGTGTGCACATGATGATTCAACAGGTCAAGTGAGACTGAACTGTGTTACGTAGCATAATGTGCTCTTGTAGAATCTAGTGCAAATGGGTTGCATTTTTTTTATAATGCATCACAGATACAAAGAGACTAAGCAGTTTAAAGAATTAATAATAATTTTAAATAAATGTTCCTAAATTCTCTAAAGTGGGATCTTTTTGTTACTTTTTATGTAGAAATGGGTATTCAAAGCAAATATTCCACAGAAAGGTGAAACAAAAATTTATTTCCTCTAATAGAAAAAAAGAGAAACTGGAAAAGCCTATTGGGCTAAATTCTCCAACTCACTTATGTCCGTGTCTTTCACAGAATGGAGAATCAGGCCCACAGAAGCTTGATTTCTTTCCCCATGTCTGCCTTATGTCTTTGGCATGCACAGAAAATTATATAATTAGCTTTTTAATTCTCAACTGGTTGGCTGGCAAGTTCAGAAGTAAACAAACAAAAAATGTTTTAAATAAAATATGCTCTTCTGGCCAATTCTTGAGGAGGATTGGACGGAAAGCAGCTGAGCAGGAAATATATGTATTTGTCCAGGTTCTCCCGAGGGTTATCTGTTGTTTATTTTCATCTATTTAATCTTCCCCAAAATGCTGATTGCTGCCTTCCTTTTTCTAAGGTATAAAGAGGTTGCTTTTAAGGTATTTATATATTTATGCATTAATTCATACAAAGTATAGTTCTTAACATCACATACTCTCTTTTAATGCTGTTCTTCTTACCGTAAACTGAAGATGAAAGAAGTTTGCCTCAATCAGCTCTTAAGGTTCTTCTAGCCAGTGCAGTTCACAATCTGATATTTTACCTGTGCCAGGAGGGATAAGTGAAGATTGTTAATATATCATAATAAACATGCTGAAATGTTGATATATCTCATCCAACAATCTAGATACCTTGCATTCAGTTCTGGCTCTGTGACAGCACTTTAGAATACTTAGGGCAACTGCTGGTTTAGTTGGTAATCAAACCACTTTTAGCTGTTCACACCAGACGTTAGTGGTGCTATGAGGACTCTGAATCCATTCATAACTACTGGAACACTCTAGGGTAAGTTAAAAAAATAGTCATGCTCTTACACAGTTTCATATTCTGTCATATATTGGGCTAGTCAGTTGCTTGCAACATAAGCTAAGCAGGAAGGGCAAGGGGGAGCCCATGATGCCATACACAGTGAGACAGGATGCAAAATCCTATTGTCAAAAAAAAAATAAAAATCCACCTGTAATGGCCCTTAATTTACAGGCATCCATTTGATCCCTGGCTCTCCCTTGGATGATTGGGGAGTAAGGAGGGACCAACAACAAGGCAGGGTACAAACAGCCTCTTCATTTGCACATCCTATACAAACTCAAGGAAACTCAGGGAGTACTCCCTCTATGCACTCCCAGCCATGCAAATCACCTCAAAAGGAGCAAAAAGTGGCAGGGAGTAGACTGTACCATGGCTTAGTCTAGTTCACATAACTAGTTCACATAACTAGCTGAGTACTGAGAGAGGAAAACAGGGGAGCAGAACAGCTTGCACATTGCACTGATAACTGGAAGCTTGAGGCAGAATTGTGCTTCCTGAGGCACAATGCTCCTCACAAATCCCTCTGGGATGATGCAGTGCCACACTGCTTCCAGGCAAGCCAGTACTTTTAAGGCACAACCTGTCCCTAAATTTATCCACTTTATTAATAAAGTCACAAATAGCTCCGAGTGATCTATATAACTAAACCACAGTTGTATATGTGCACGGAGGGACATGGACGCAGCTCCTGCGCGCTCATATAACTGACACAGCTGTGCGCGCGCAGCAGCTGAATCCACATCCATGCCGTGCATAAGCCTGTGCATAAGCTATGCCGTGCATAAGCCTCGAAGCGGAGCCGGCCCTCCAGCTCAGTCCAGGGGTTCGGGTGGCGGCAGAAGCCCCGCCGGCGCTTCTGCCACCCCCCGATTCCCCAGCTGCTTCTGCTGTCAGCAGGAGCGGCGGCGCTTCAGCACCCCCGCTTCTGCTGACAACTGGAGCCCGGGAACTGAGCTGGGGGGCCGGCTTGAAGCGGAGCCGGCCCCCCCAGCTCAGTCCAGGGGTTGGGGGGGCGGCTCATGCTCGGCCGGTGCTTCGGCCGCCCCCCGATCCCTCAGCTGCTCCTGCTATCAGCAGGGGCGGCGGCGCTTCAGCGCCCCCGCTCCTGCTGACAACCGGAGCCTGGGAACTGAGCTGGGCAATTCTTTAGAGAATCGGGGGTTTACTGGTAGATACATGAAACAATGAATCAAGCAGCAAAAGAATGCTGAGTCAGTCTAGTCTGATCTACAGCACACCCAGAAATCACCACTCTATAAGAACATTCTACCTTTCCGCCAATGCTACAAAGGACTTATCTAGTTCTCTCTTTCTATATAATCAAGTTCCAAAGGGGTAGCTGTGTTAGTCTATTGGAAAAAAAACAAACCAAGTCCTGTGGCACTTTTAAAGACTAACAGATTTATTTATCGCAGAGCTTTCATGGGAGAAAATCCCACTTTGTCAGATGAAGTGGGATTTTCTCCCATGAAAGCTCTATCTATATAGCAGGGGTGCATAACCCTTTTTTGGCCAAGGGCCATATTGCATTTTCTAAGGCCACTCGAGGGCCACAAATGCAACATGCGGGGGGGAGGGAGAGTCACGTCACATGATCCCCCACTCGCTCCGCTCCCAGAGGGCCGCACAGAACATGCTCATGGGCCGGGCCACAGGTTGTGCACTTCTGCTATATAGATACTTATATGTCCCCTATCACCATAATATCTGAGCACCTCCCAAGTATTTTAAAACAGAAAAAAAATCACTCTTTATCCTCCATCCCAATTTTTAGGAGAATTAGTCTGGCTATTTTGCATTCCCTATGAGTACCCAGCCCTAAACAGTGAAGCTAGTAATCCAACCAGTGGACCAAATTTGGTGATGAATCCTGGTCACATGCCACCTATGGCACGTTGCACATACCCTAAGAAGACACATATATGTGAGTGAGTGAGAGAAAATGCATTGGGTGTCTGTCTGTATGGGTATGTGAGTAAATGACTGAGAGAAAGCTGAGTCAAAAAACATGATTTGGGCATGTAGTTACAAAAGTGATGTCCTCTGTCATTCCACACTCTGGGTTCAGCTCCTGTGAATGTTTTGTTTCTTGCCCACATGAGGCTTAATTTTGTGGTTCCAGTAGAGACAAGTCATGAGGGTGGAGGGAAAGGTGATCTCAGGTAGGTAGGGCCAATACCACTTAGGGTGCGTCTACACTTGTAAATTAAATCGACTTAAGCTTGCTTAAGTCGACTTAATTTACTCTGCGTCTACACTACACTTTCCTTAAGTTGACTTAAGCAGCTGCTTAAGTCGACTTAAGGAAAAATTAAGTCAACTTTCTAAAAACCTCCTTTTAAGTCTACTTTCTGCTTAAGTCGACTTTCTAAAGTCAACTGAAGCCAGTGTAGATGTGGAGTACCAGGGCTTCCCCACTGCCCTCCCTGCCAGGGTGGCTGGCACAGGGAGAGCCTGGCATGCCCCCCAAAGGGCAGGGCAGACCGCTGCCCACCCTGCTCCTATGCCCTGCCAGGGTCCCTGTCCCCCTTTGCCCCATTGTACCAAGGTACAATGGGGCAAAGGCTGAGGCCTCTGGCACTTGGCAAGGGGTGCCCTCCTGCAACCATGGACCTGTCCCAGGTTCACCTAGCCTCTAAAAGTCGACCTAGGCATCCAGTGTGGATGCTCTAGGTTGATTTTGTAGGGTCCCCTCAAAGTCGACTTAAAATTTAAGTGTGGACATGCTAAGTCGACTTAAATTAACAAGTGTAGACATAGCCTTAGTGTGTCTGTCACTCAGGTCTTCCTCTGTAAATTAGGGTAATAAAAATTCCCCATCAGTCTAGTTTATTTAGACTGTAAGATCTTTGGGACAAAGGTTAGTTTACATGGGGCCTACCCCAATGGAACTCCAATTCCAGCTGGTACCTGTCGGTATAAAAAAAGAAAAGAATAAGGGTGTGACTACACTGCAATAAAAAACCTGCAGCACTGAGTCTCAGAGCTTGTTTCAGCTGATTTGGGTTTGCAGAGCTCAGGCTACAGTCCTAAAAGGAGTTGTGTAGACATTCAGGCTAGGGCTGGAGTCCAGGCTTTGAGATCTTCCCCATTCATGGGATCTCAGAGCCTAGGCTGCAGCGTGAGCATCGGCACTGCAATTTTATGGCCCCACAGCTGAAACCCCTGCATCAGCTGTCCTATGCCAAGAATCTTTCAGTACAGTATAAACTTACACACAGAGTGCAACTAGGATTAAAGAGAAATCTTTTCTTTAAGAAAAGGACTATATGAGCCGAATATTAGGAAAACTTCCTGAGAACAAGATACATTATGATTTTGAACAGGCTCCCAGGAAAGTGGTGAAAGCCCCAACATTTAGGAAGCTTTAAAACTAAACTAGATAAAGCACTAGCAAATGTTCTACAGGGAATATTAGTGCACTGGAAATGAGATGCACTGGATGATGTAATAAATGTTTTCTGTCATCTATAATTCCATTGACATTTATGTACTCACTGAATCGAAGACAAATACCTATTTTATGTCCACCAATGTTCTGTCATCAGTAAGGGTTAAATCATATTTATTTCCTCATTCCAAACCTGATTAGCAAGCTGGCGGTCCTATGTCATGTTAGTAGACTCAGACTTATTTGATTCAACTAAACTAAACTATTGCTTTTGGGACTGTGAGCCCAATGTACTCAAATGTTAAAAATATATACATATATGAAGATAACCCAGGCACCCCTTTGTGATCTAATCACTGTTTGTTTTACACTTCATGATTAATTTAAGTAATTACTTTAAGGACTAAAATGTCATCACTGATCATCACTGATCTGCAACAAAGCAGTTCTGATTGCACATTGTGTGGCATTTCTAATGTGTCATTGAAGGCCCGCTTTGTTTATCCCTTACTTGTCAAAGACCTATTTTCTATGTTTAACCCTTTCTCGGTATGATATTTTTTCAAGACCAATCTCTTTGATGCATTATTGAAGTTGACCAGATAGTTATTGTAGTTACAGTTAAGTCAGCATTCATGCATTCAGAACCTTGTTGACTCAGTTGCAATGACATAGATTTTCCCACACTGTTTACTTGACACTTGTAAGTCCAGTCTGTACCAACTTCCATTGTATTAAGCAAACAGCCCTACTGCACTAAAATTCCACTCATTGTTAACACTGAAGCAACAGGATTTTCTCCCGCTCACAGACAGCAGAACCTATTGTTATCAGAAAACTCTCTTGAGATGGAATCTGAAAAGAATCATATGACCCAGAAAAGGATTAGCCTTCAGGAAGTCTTTGGGCTTTACCATTTTGTGAAGACATCCCCAGAGGGAATAGAAAATAACAAAGTAAAGCATATTTCTGGACAGATGCCCATTCGAAAATAGATTCTATACCCTTTCAATTGTGTGAAAACAGAACTCCACAATTAACAGTTATTAAATGAGACTGTGAGTTAGGCAAGAGGGATTGTAGATAATTTATCATGAGTGATGTCAATAATATTTAAAGAGCAGAGATTCTGACTGAAAAGAGGAAACAAAAATCATCTCTGTGAATGTGACTAGAGTTATTAAACTAGAGGTCAATTACACACCAGGCTGATACAGACCAATCACTGGTAGTGTAAGAGTCCTCAAGGATCTCTCCTGAGGAGACATTTCAATTGTTTCAGACTAATTTCCCACTTTGTCTTTCACAATGTGTTGTTATGCAAATTTTCTGGATCATGCCTTTCAATTTTAGAAACTGAATGAAGTTTTAGATCCATGCAAGCAGTCTGCCAATAACACAAAACTGCTGAACTCCACCTTTTTTTTGTGAAGGGAAAATCACTTTTCACTTCTACAGACTGGCACTGAAGCAAATACTATTTGCTTCCTACTGAATATATACAATTTAAAGCCCATTGACAATAGTGGGGAAACAAAGTATACATGAAAGACATCTATCCACATCTGATACAACCAACATAAATCTGTTTCCTTGGTTAGACTTAAAAATGCACGTTTATCTACATTATGCAGCAGCTTATATATATTTTATTTTCCATCATTATTAGACCTTTCTGGAAATATCCACTGGCACATAACACTTGACAAACAGCACAAACATAAGGGTCTAAATGGTGGCATTTAGACTCAGCCCTGCACGGTGAATGATATGGAGCCACACTGCCCCCACGGGAATGCTAAATATTCTACCCAGAAAAGCAGAACACTTATCAGGATTCTTACACAATCTACTGCATCCCATTAAAGAGTGTTATATACTCCCTGTTGTGTAGCTAGCCAGCTGTGCATGAATGAACACCAGAGCCATATATCTGCCAGCTCCCCATACCACCCTGCTGTCTTTGAGGTGGTAGCTTCTCATTCTCCCAAATGGAAGAAATGTTGTTCTAGCTCTCCTTCATAATACAGGGCCTCATAAGGGTTGACTATATCCTTTTTACATTATGTCGATGTGTGATCTTGTCATTCATGTCCCGTGTCAGGTGGTGCCTGTCCACCTTCTCCTGTTCACATGCCTCTCACTTGTTGTGTCATGTTGAATTTAATCTGCACTCTCCTCTGGGCGTGGATCTTGCCTGAACTGTATTGGTTCTATGAGGGCTTCTCAGTAGTCTCACACATGGGGGAAAACACCATTTAAGGTAAAAAGTATTCACTCCAAGTACAGCAGCACTTGCTTGTAAACCTGGGCTCAGAATCAGATTTGAGCCCAAACCCCCTATCATCCACATACAAATCTTTTAGACTTAGGTCAGTAAGCCCTCAAAACCCAGATCCTGGATCATACCAAAGGCTGGGGGAGGATGGGAGTCTGAGATTGAGTCCAGGTGGGACTTTGGTCCTGACCCTTTCATTTTGCTATGCGTACATAGCTTAAATCCAGCTCCCTACATTCCTGTCTGGAGATTCCAGCAACATTTTACCAC
Organism: Pelusios castaneus; assembly: GCA_007922175.1. Taxonomy (NCBI): domain Eukaryota; kingdom Metazoa; phylum Chordata; order Testudines; family Pelomedusidae; genus Pelusios; species Pelusios castaneus. The sequence goes on along the minus strand of ML685802.1, from coordinate 12,863,935 downwards.
CATCCCCAAGCCCCGTGTTTCTTTCTCCTTCTACCCGCAAACTGAAATGGAAATAAGTCCTCATGGTTCAAATACTGTTCAAATGGAGCTGCTCAGCCAATTGACTTTTTAGACCCATGCAAACAGCAAGCCCATCTCGGGGGGGAGGAGGGGAAAGTGGGTCGACCATCCAGGGCCCATGTCCCCTCCCCCTAGTCCACCTGCTGCCTTTGGCGGCAAACCAAAGGCAAGGGGTGGGGAAGCAGAGTGGGGGCGGAGCTGCTGGCTCAGGGGTGGGGGCCCAGCCTTTGGGCCAGCCCACCCCACCGCTCTAGTGCAGGGGAGGGAGGCAGTGTCTCCCCTTCCCCCCCAGGGACAGCCCTGCAAACTGTCTACTCATAAAACTCCAGCTGACTATTCCAGCTCTCTTGGAAGCATATTTAACAATCTTCTTTGTCAGCTATGCCCACCAATCAGAAAAAGCCCTCGTGCTCACCTGGCTAGAGGAACACAGCCAAATTCTGGTAAATCCCTGATACCACTTCAGTACATGTGCAAGATATAATTGTGTGTACAAGGAATCACAACCAAGTTTGAGGATTTACCACAGAGTGCAAAGAGCTAGTCAGATGACTTAAAATGAACTATACCACAAGATCAGGGATAATAAGGGCACCTGTGGGAAGCTTGCCTTCTCGCTGCTTCCTCTCTGATCAGTTTAACCAAATTCTAGAGGCACCAGCAAGCACTGAGTTCACAGGGGTGTATGACAATCTGCTAAGAAAAAACAAACAAGGAGTCCTGTGGCACTTATAAAGACTAACAAAATCCCACAAAAGATCATGCAATAAATAAATTTGTTAGTCTTTAAAAGTGCCACAGGACTCCTTGTTTGTTTTGCTGAACTAGACTAACACGGCTACCCCCCTTTGGAACTTGCTAAGGAAAGATGGCACCATTTACAAATCCTGAGCCACAAGAAACTCTGTAGAATAGTCAGGAGCTAGTAGATGAAACCATTCTCATTGTGAAGGACCATAGCCTTGAACCCCGCTGTGACTGCTGCTGGAATACAGTGCCAGTTCTGGTTCCCACAATTCAGGAAGGATGTTGGTGAATTGAACAGGGTTCAGAGAAGAGCTATGAGAATGGTTAAAGGATTAGAACACAACATATCATATAGTGAAAGACTCAAGGAAAGCAAACTATTAAGCCCAACAAAGAAAAGATTAAGGGGTGAGTCGATTACAGTCTATAAGTAACTACATGAGAAACACATATTTCTAGCAGACAAAGTCATGATGTGATCCAATGTCTGGAAGTTGAAACTAAACAAATTCAGACTGGAAATAAGAAATACATTTTAATGGTGAAATTAATTAGTCTTTGGAACAATTTACCAAGGGTTGTAGTAGATTACCACTGGCAATTTAAAAATCAAGATGAGATTTTTTTTTTCCCTAGAAGATATGCTCTAGGAATTTTTTGGGGGGGAAGTTCTATGTCCTGTTGTGCAGAAATTTAGACTAAATGATCACACTCAGGTCACTTCTGCTCTTGGAATCTATGAATCTAATACACTATGCAGTCCCACGTCAGACCTTCAGCCCCCAGGGGACATATCCTAGAGTAGGCTAGCACCCTCGCCAGCTGCAGCCATTCTAAACATTTGTTCAAGGTGTATTGTGAGAAAACTTGTCTAGCCATACCACATCACTAGAATGGAAATTGCCTTAGCCCATAAACACAAGCAGATGGGCCATTTCTGAGGCACATGCTTCCAGTCACTGGAGCCAGCAACATGAATACACCATCAATGGAAAACTTTTGCAGCTCACACTTTCATTCCTATTCAGGAGACAGGCAGACATGCTGGTAGACATCTCACAGTGTTTGTTGTCCTACTGAGGGCACCTCTTGGAGGGTGGTGTAGACCTTGCAGATACCACCCAGTTGTTCAGGTTTATCTCTGTTGCCATAACCACAGATTCTTCATATGTAGACTGGTGCTTTGGGAGCAGGGCCATGAACACAGAATGGAGGAGACCACATCATGATGCAGACCTGGGATGAACAGCAATGGCTCTAGAAAGTTTACATAAAGAAGACACTGTCTCTGGAGCTTTGTGAGTAGCTTGCTCTACCCCCCAGTATCAAAACACATGGACAAGAAAGGCCAGACTGGTCCAAAATGGATGCAAAACCCATGTGGGAGCTGGCTAACCCAGACTACTACAGTTCATTGGCTAACCAGTTTGGTGTTGGCAACTCCACTGTCGGCCTGTGGTGGCAGAGATTTGTGAGTTGATTAGGACTGTGATTTAACTAAAGGTGGTGGGCATAAACTATATTCTTGAAATAATTGTTGACTTTGAGAAAATGGCCTTCCCAGACTCTTCTGAGGCCATCAATGGGACTCATGTGCCCACAGTTTGTCCACTGCAAAGAATACATGAGTAAATAAACAACAAAAGGTAGAACTCCATTGCTATGCAGGCCCTACTTGACAAACAGGAGCAGATTCATGGACGCTAATAAGGGATGCACTGGCCAGATACATGATGCCAGGTTTTCTGGAGATCAGGACTTCACTTTCATGTATGAGCGAGGACTTTATGTCCACCAAATTACACTGTTATGAACAGAGTCACTGTCCTCAATGTTCTGCTAAGAGACCCTGCATACCCCCTGCTGTCATGGTTTATGAAACCTTCCCTTTTTTTTTTTTTCCTTTTTTTTAAGAGGGCCTGACAAAAGAAAGTTCAACTACACACTTAGTAGTTGTAGGATAGTGGTAGAATATTCATTTGGCCAACCTAAATCCCAATAGTGGTGCTTACAGAACCATTTGGCTGGCAGTGTCATCACTGCCATCCACATTACTTGTGCAGCAGACAACATATCTGCAAGAACACTTCCATCATTTTGACTTAAGACACTGCTGGACTTCTAGACAGATACACAATCAGAAAGTGCATTTTTCATTATAGGGGCAGAATCCACACATGCAACAAAAATCAGTGGTATGTTCTGTTTCCATATAAGTTTGTATGGTCATACGAGTGAGAGGAAATAAATTAATGTATGTACACAGCAATATAAAAGAATAGAGAATGAAATAGGATTTATACAATGCCATTTGTGTGCTCAGATCTCGTATCTTATTACATATTTTATCATCCATTGTGATATTAAGTATGAATATTTTTATGCAATTTGTAAAAACTGGACATATACTTAATATGTGTGTGCTTAATTGTCTGATGTTTTTAAGAACTACTGAGATGAAGTTCCCCCAAAGTAAATGTAATAAACAGTGGTACTTAAAAATGGTGTTACTATGGAATGGTTTATTTGCAAACAATCATGTAATGTTAATAACCTGAGCGGCAGACCAGATACCAGCGAAACTTACAACAGAACTGACAAAAATAATGCAGAACCCAGTGAACAGTGGATGAGAGGAAATAAAATGCACAAGGGTGAAAAAACATCGAGATTAGTGTCATGCTCAATGCCAGGCAATAACTATTTCTTGATGTCCACTGTCTCTGTATTTTTCTTGGCCCTCCTACTGCCTTTTCTGCACACATGCTGCTGCTGCGGTGAGTGGAGGACTGTAGGAGGTTACATTGTGTGATTTCAATTGTTAATTGTTCCTTGAGATATAGACCACCTAACTCCAATATTGTCCAAAGGGTGCGTGGTAACATGGAGGCAACCCAGGACATGGGGCCAAAGCAAAATGTGCAGCTGGAGCTGGCTCCTGCAAGTTTGTTGCAGCGAGTACAACCAAACGGTTCCTTCTGCTGCGCTCTGATTTTCTCCCTCTACTTGCGTTATTGCTCCAAAAACTGCACTGCCAATTCGTCTCCATGCTATTCAGCCTCTCCCAATTTCCATCCGTCTTGCATCTCTTTCTTTCTTTAGTATCCCAGCTGGTCACTGGCCCTCTGAAAGATCTCACCCATTATTTCATCCTGGATTCACTTCCTTTTTGATTGTTGCATCAATGGTATCTGTTGGTTCTTGGTTGCCTTTGTGGGCCCTGCAGAGGTGGAAGAGCCTGCCAAGACAAAAGAAATGCATTGTCTGAGCAGGAGAAAGAAATTACATTGCATCTGGGGCATGAGGGGCTGCTGCAACTCAAGGTCAACAGATACTATTTTTATCCTTGGATTTCCCCCCTCCCCTCAAAAATTTCTTGCCACAGACAGGCTTGTAAGCTCTAGTCATCAGCAAATACCATGGTAAGATGTACTTTCAAAATTCAATATTAAAGTATTTATACTTAACCCTGTTTTCCCCTGGAATTGTGTGGGGTAGGTTCCAGTTGTTATGCTTTATTACCTACAATTTTACTGTTATTTTAGGCAGGACAACTACTGGAGAACATTATAACTTTAAAGACTCTGACTGGCACTGGAAGCCAGCCAAATGCTAAAGAGCTCTTTGGGCACTTGATAGCTGCCAGCACATCTCTGAATGGAGGAGGTGCGTGGCAAACTGAGCACTCTCAGTTCCTCATGGGTCCTGTGCTTCACGTTGTGGCAGCCAGCTGAGGCACAGCCTTCCCTTCTCCAAAACCCCCAGTGCTACAGAGACTCAGTCCTTCAGGTCCTAGGGCTGCGCTCTCCACCACACGGGCCACTGGGCCTGGGGCTCTAAGGCCCATCTGGGTAAACTAACCCTCACTGCCTGTTCTAAACACTGCTCCTATCTCAACCTCCAAACAACACACCCAAACTGCCTAGCTGCAACAGGAGCTTTTTATAGTCCACCCTTAATTGGAGTCTGGTGTTCCAACTGACTCTAGATGCCTTAATTGGAGTCAGGTGCCTGGGAACAGGGCTTTGGTGAGCCTCGGGCTCTTCTGTTTTCTACCCCAGGCTTAGCTGGAGAGAAGGAGAGAAAAGAGGTAGATCTCGCTGCTCTGCCTCCCTCCCACCCCTCTGTTCCCACCCCTCTGCTACTGTTGCTACCACCACCTACAGAGGACCCCTCCTGGCCAGACAAACCCTGCTGCTGCTGCTGCTGCTGCTGCTGCTGCTGCTGCTGCTGCTGCTGCCGCCGCCGCCGCCACTGGAGCTTGTTGCACCTATTACCATCACTAGTGAGGAAGAGGACAAGGACTTTTTTGCTGCTGCTGGGAGAGAGTCCAAGACAACACCAGGAGCTCTGGGGGTGTGTGTGATTTATTCTGGACTTAGAGTGACTGTGCCATCTTTTCTCTTCTGGTGGTGGGGGTAAGAACTGTTGCTACTGCAGGGAGAGGGGGGAGTGGTGTGGAGCCCTCCCCCCAGTTCCATCTACTTTCCACATCACCACCACCACCATCTCCCACTCGCCAGCCACCTTGACTTCCCAGCCCAGGGCCGGGGTCAGCTCCACTCCGCCAATGGCCTCGGCCTCCAGGCACAGGGCCGGGATCGGCCTCCAGGGCTTGGGTCTGCTCTGCCCTGCTGGCGGCCTCCCGGGGCTGCGGTCGGATCCCCCCCGCTAGTGGCCTCAGTTTCTTTTTCTTTCTTTCTTTCTTTCTTTCTTTCTTTCTTTCTTTCTTTCTTT
>ML685802.1:12825522-12858381 GCA_007922175.1 Pelusios castaneus | reverse complement strand
TTCTTTCTTTCTTTCTTTCTTTCTTTCTTTCTTTCTTTCTTTCTTTCAAAAAATTTTTACAAAATTAATTTTAAATAAAAACCTTTCTAAAAATTAAATTTCAATTCAAAATTCATTCAAATTCAATTAATTAAACACAATTAATTAATTCCATTTACAATCACTTTAACTTCAATTAATGCCTATAATTTATGTATTGTGAGTTTACACAGAAATTTTATTCAGAAAAAAATTTGCACGCGGCTTGAAAATTTTGCACACAAGCGGCCATACCTTAGTTGAAAGATTGCCTGCCAGCCCATTTTTTTGTTGAACCCCCTTCACTGCACCTCCTGATGCTATTGTGACCTCTGCCCCAATTCCCCAGTACAGCTGGAGGAGCTGGTACCCCTCCCACCCCACATAAGGTCCCTATACCCCTCCCTTCCTGGTGCCCTCCTCCCCTGCCTGCATGGCGGAGTGGCTGGGGTCGGCCTACTGGCACTTCAACAACAGCCTGCTGGAGGATGTGGGCTTTGTGGCATCTTTCTGGGAGTTCTGGCTAGGCTGGTGGGGGCAGAGGCTCGCCTTTCCCTCGGCACGGCGTTGGTGGGACGTGGGGAAGGTGCATGCCCGGCTACCATGACTACACTCAGGGAGCCAGCCAGTGGAGGGATGCGGTGATAGAGCAGCTGGAACGGGAGGTCTTAGAGATGGAGAGGCATCTGGCCACCAGTCCTGAGGATCCATCCCTCTGTGGAGCATGCCAGAAGAAGCGGGAGGAGCTCTGGGCCCTCAAGGACCTGAGGGCTCAGGGAGCCTTCGGTAGATCCTGCATCCGTTTCCTTCGGCAGATGGACCATGGCTCCTGCTTCTTCTATGCCCTGGAGAAATGGAGGGGGGCTAAGAAACATGTCACCTGCCTCCTCGCCGAGGATGGCCTCCCTCCTCCCCCAATCTGTCAGAGATGCATGGAAGGACTAGGGCGTTCGATGCCAGCCTTTTCTCCCAGGATCCAACCAAAGCCGCCACCTGCAGGGTACTCTGGAACGAACTTCCCATGGTCAGTGAGGGCAACTGGGACTGGCTAGAGCTACCTCTCGCTCTAGCTGAGTTCTCGGAAGCCCTCCGTCTCATGCCCACCAACAAATCCCCGGGCATGGATGGGCTGACTGTGGAATTCTACCATGTGTTCTGGGACATCCTCAGCCTGGACCTCACCATTGTCTGGACCAAGTCTGAGGGAAGCGGAATGCTCCTCCTCTCTTGCCAGTGGGCCATGCTGGCCTGCTGCCCAAGAAGGGGGACCTCTTGCTCCTCAGCACAGACTATAAAATCATAGCCAAAGCCATCTCGCTGTGGCTGGGGTCCATGCTGCAGGACGTGGTCCATCCAGACCAAACCTACACCATCCCAGGCCATACCATCTTTAACAATATGTATCTGGCCTGGGATCTCTTGGAGCTTGGGTGTAGGGATGCTCTGTCGTTCACCATCCTGGCTCAACTGAACCCTGATCGAACCGGTCAGCTTTGAGGGAGGAGTACGTCAATGCTGTCCGCTGTCAGGCCAGTTGTATGCTCTGGCCATAGAGCCCTTCCTCTGTCTCCTCCACCGGAGGTTGATGGAGTTGGTGCTCCATGAACCGGAGCTGATGCTGGTCCTGTCAGCGTACGCTGACGACGTGCTCCTTGTGGCTCAGGAACCAGGAGACCTAGAGCAGTTGGAGGCCTCCCTGGCCATCTATTTGGCTTCCTCCTCCACCCGAGTCAACTGGGTCAAGAGCTCTGGCCTGATGGTAGGGGACAGGTGGCCAGTGGGCTCCCTCCCACCCGTGCTTCAAGACATCCGGTGGAGTGCAGGTCTGCTGCTGTATCTCAGCGTTTACCTTTCTGCCACATATCCCTGCCCAGATGAGAACTGGCAAGGCTTGGAGGACAGTGTGTCTGGGCGGCTGCGGAGATGGACAGGGCTGCTGCAGTGCCTCTCCCTTTGGGGGAGAGTGCTGGTGATCATCCTGTCCATGCTTTAGCTCTGGCTCAATACCCTGGTCCCACCCCCGAGGTTCCTGACCAACCTGCAGAGGACAGTTCTGGAGTTCTTTTGGCCAGGACTGCTCTGGTTCTCTGCAGGGATCCTGAATCTTCCCCTGAAGGAAGGAGGGCAGGGCCTGTGTTGTATTTACAGCTGGGTCCATGCCTTCCGCCTCCATGCCCTGCAGAGACTCCTCTATAGTGCAGATAGTCCGGCATGGAGCCACTTGGCGTGCACATTCCTCCACTGCTACCAAGGGCTCCGATACAACTGGTGGCTCTTTTACATCCACCAAAGACCTTTTCCACGAGACCTCTCTGAGTTGCCAGTCTTCTACCAGGACCTCCTCAGGACCTGGAGGCTCGTCTCAGCCTTCAGGTCCCTTGTGCCCACCAAGGGGAAAGACCTCCTCACGGAGCCCCTGCTACACAATCCCCATCTTGGTGTGCAGGTGATGGAAGCCACCTCCATGAGGCAGAGGTTGGTCCTGGCAGGCGTCACCAAGGGCAGACACCAGCTGGACTACGGCCGGGGGGACTGGGTGGAACCCCTTGTGCTGGCTCAGTGCATGGGGCTCTCCACTCTTCACACCCCCCAGCACCTACTCCAAGAGGTGAAGGCAGCAGGTCCCACCTTCTCTGGCCCTCAGGAGCTTTTGATTGGGCCCCAGCCCCGGGAGCATCCCCAGCCACCTCCCAACACACACCAAGCCAGCTGCTGGATCTCCATCCAGCTTGCTTTCGAACCACATCTTGAAAATATCTGTACACGCTCATGCTCCACAGCATCCACTTCCTCACCGTCGTGTGCCATCTTGACACAAAGTAGCAGGACCTAATGCCACCAGCGGAGGGTGAGGACCCCCAGTGGGCCAGTCTGTATGCCACCATGACCGCGTGGCCTGCCGGGAACATCAGTTCGCGGCTCCTCCAACTGTTTCTGGGTTTACCACTGGAGTTTATTCTACTCCCTGTGGCTACTTTATCCCTCCTAGCTTCTTGCTCAACTCCTTATTTTAGAACAGGTTCTGAGCAATTAATGTGCCTCCCTTGAACTTCCTCCTTGTCCCTGATGACTTCCTTCCTTCTGCAGCCCTCTTCTACTTTGAGCCTTTTGACTTTATAGGGTTGGTCCAACCCTTCCCCAGATAGATTTCATTCTCAATTAACCCTGACCCTCTCTCTCAGGTGAAACCAAGTAATCTAATTGGCCTCTCAGGCTCTCATTAGTCCTAGCATGGCTAGTTTATGGTGCACAGCCTTTCACACAATAGAAATCCTCCAATTCAGACTAAAGAGATATGGATAGCAGTGTGCATCAAAATCGTAACTTCTGGGTGTGAGTACTGTGGATGCCATCCTGAAGGTCCAGAGCATTCACATGGGGGAGTGTAGTGCAGCACATTGGTGCACACGGATATTCACAGCCCCTTAGTTCAACCTGGGGGCAGTGTAGACATGCTTTAAGTTAGTTACATATAGCAAATAGCCTCTTCAGACTGCAGTACATAATTTTGCATATAGAGTTCAGTGCTCATTTAGGGCCTGATCCAGGTTCTAATGAAATCAACAGGAAGTATTCCACTGACTTATGGGTGACTCAGATTGAGTTGTCATGGGGCTTGTACGCTCCGTTGTTGACTCTAACTTCCCATCCTGCATTTCAAGGCAGCAGGGTCTAATTGCCTGATTAAATAGGGTCACTCTCCTCTGCGGGATACTGTGGGTTACTGGTACTCTGGGGGAGCAGGGTATCTCCTAGGGGTGTTAGGCCCCTAGGGTAGAGAGGCTCTGTCCATTCCTGCTCCTCCAAGCCACAGCACAGGGCAGAGGTGTTTGCCACCAAGTCAGTAATGACCTTCTCAAAACACGCTAATAGGTTCTCCGATTTCCACACAGTAGCAAAGTTTAAGTTCCCTGGGCTAATGCCTACCTCTTTTTCTGGCAGCAAAATCTGTTGCTCTCCTGGGTCATCAGCTGCCGGAGCACCTTGTGATTCTGTTCCCTTTGGGCCTCCTTCAGGTGGTGCAGCATCCACTGAGGTTGTGGTGCTTTTGGTTTGTGTGGTCTGGCGTTCTGGATGCTCCAGGGCCAGAAGCTGCAAGGTGCATCCTCTTTCCTCAATGATCCTCCCAACTGAGCTGGGCTGCTCTCTTTTGAAGTGTGGCTGAAGGTGCAGCTTGCCCAGTAGAGATGAGGGGGTGTAGTCTCTTCAACCCATAGAGTTGGATTAAACCTTGCCGGACCAGTACAGGACTTGTACACACTGTCACATGAACACTCCCAACTCCCATTGAATTCAGTGGGGGATTCAGATACTCAGCACCTCTGGAAATCACAACAATTATTTCAGTGATCAAATATGGATTTAGTTGCCTAACTGTAGCATCCACATCTGAAAAATGTGGCCTACGTGTCTATATTGCAAGGACTGTTCCCATTCAGAAATTGCAGTGCCTAGCTTGTACAATGGCAGATTGGTGTCCCTAAAGAATAAATGAGAAGAGGTAGGTTGCATTATAAAAATACATAAAATATAATCTAAAGATAATAGGTATTGCTTTTATGGACAAGCAGCCCATTGTTAATATCATGATAGAAAATCTCCAAGGAATCATTTTGGAATTCTGAGAAAACCTATTAAGACAAAGTGGGCTTTTTTTTTTTTAATGAAAACAGTAAAAATCATTGTTCTTTTAAATTAACTTTGCATTTAAGTAAAGAGCAAAAGTGCACAAAAACATTCCAAAATTAATATTAATATGTTACAAGACAGAGTCACCTAGGAAAAGTAAGAATAAACACTCTTCTGAGTTCTCTCTGGAAGGAAGAATTAGAGAGACTGGAATGATCCCATCCACCCCCAACAGGTTCTGTTGTCAAGAACAAAATCTTATGGCCAATGGCACCCAAGATAACCAATAAATCTAAAATAAGCAGCATGGATGCCTAGCCTTTTTTACCATCAATAAATGAGACCGTTACCATTTCTATATGCTTCGCAGACACGGCTGATATGGAGCTAGAAAAGCTGAGTACTTCTGGTACTGACAGATTTGCCTCACTACAATATTCTCATTAAATCTCCCTTAAAAAATTTAGGTTCCAAGGGTAGCCATGTTAATCTATTGCAGAAAAACAATAGAGTCCTGTGGCACTTCTAAAGACTAACAGATTTATTTATCGCATGAGCTTTCATGGGAGAATATCCCACTTCATCAGATGCTTTGAAGAAGCATCTGACGAAGTGGGATTTTCTCCCACGAAAGCTCATGCGATAAATAAATCTGTTAGTCTTTAGAAGTGCCACAGGACTCTATTGTTTTTTAAAAATTTAGGGTAATATATGCTTTCCTGAGAACCAATTTATGAGCACTAATCTGAGGAAAGCCAGTACCCTAGCCTTGAGGTATATTTGGTAAAAATGAACATAGTATTTCCCCACTTGTCTTTACTAACCAAGAGTGGTGTGGGTTCAGCGCACAGGTAGCCACCTTGTCCTTCCCCAATCCATCAAGGATCTCAGTGAGTGTGTACATTTCCCAGCATGTGACCCATCAGAGAGGCACCTCCTGATGTTGGTACAAGGTAATTGCTCAAGTAGTACCCCATCTGGTTGTCTGCATTTCATCCTTTCATGCTTGGGACCTCAAACTTCCAGCTAAGCCCTTCTTAGTTCCACCCCTTCCAGGGTTTAGCACAGTCCAGGCCCACTTTGCCTCAGCAGCCACTGTCTGTCCATTAACCACTCTGCTGGCAGTCTGGGGAAGGTGGGAGGGACTTCTCCAGGCGCAGCCCAAGAACCCTATGCACTCTTCCTGAACACCGCGTCTACACCCCCACTCCACTCCACTCCAGTATGCAGTTCAGATTCCCTGGGCCATATCCTCATCTCCCCAGGTACCTGTTCCCTCATAGCAGGGTTTCATCCTCACCAAACCCTGACAGGCTGCAGTGCACTGTCCCTGGCCTTGCCTTCCACAGACAGCTCCAGCACACCTTTCCTCCTCAATGGCTAGAAGCAGACTGCTCAGAGCCGGGGTAGCTGCAGCCTGCCCTGTATACAGGCTCCTGGGCCCTGATTGGCCCTACAGCTGCCTACTCCTGTTGACTACACCCTTCTACCTGAGGTTTTTAACCCCTTCTCTTCCAGAGCAGGGAAACTCCCCCACTACAGTGAGAAAAAGCAGCCAAAACACAACAAAAGATTACACGGTGCTTCAGACACAGGACTGTTCCCACAGAAACAAACAGTCTGGCCTGAATATGAGTGCTCCTATCTATTGAAATATTGGTGTCATTAATTCTTAACTGCTTCCAGGTGATGGGAGTGTAGATTCACCAGATTGTCCACTATCCTTTGCAGGATCAGAGCCCAAATTAGTAGCACTCATAATTAGCTGGGCTCATTCTTACATTTTATTTATAATTTTTAATAAGTAATAATCAGCTTGCTAAATTCCTTAGATTCTGCATCGGATGCTTTCCATCTGTCTTGGCAGATACACAGAACTGTCAACTTTCATCCAGAGGCTTCAGGCAGATTTGCGCACTGCTGCAAGGAGCTTGTTCAGATCGGGGAAAATAAAAATGCCAATCTTTCCCGCCCACCGCCCCCCTTCTTCTTTGTCTTCTCAACAGGTTAATACCCCTCTCCCATATCCCTCGTGTCCTCTACAGTCCTATTTGTAGAATGTGAGTGCTCCACCCTTGCATATTGACAGTTCACCTCTATCCTTCCATCCAATCATCAGCACTCTCTGCTGCCTCTGAAACATATGGTCAGAGCTTGAAGCAGATGGGATTGTAAACCTCTCTCAGGGGAACAGTCGTGTAAAATAGAGCAAGGAGAGCTTCCATGATTGGCGCTCAGCTCTCAGTTTGGCCAAATTGTTTCAGAAGGGTATAACAACTGGAATAGACAAGTGGAAGAGGACAGAATGCCCTAATCCTGTGAAGCATGTAGTCAAAATAAGTATGAGTTGAGTTAGGCTTTGTAATGCCCTTTGAGCAGATGTGAATTTTGAACCACCTGAATACAGATTCCCCTTGGGCCAGTGGGGCTGGGAAAAGGAAGTAGCTGAAGGACAAGTGGGGGTTCTGTGTAAGACTACAAGAAAAGTCCTAATTGTGAGACACACCTACACATGCATGCATAAAGATAACATGTGGCCACTTTTGAAGCGGTACTTTCTGAATGCCCTCCCGCCTTCCCCAATGATCCAAATTGGCTCTTCCCACATGGCTGGAGGAGCTTCCTCTTCCCCCACCGCTTTGCATCTAGAGAAACTGTCATCTCCCACCATGGCCCAGGGCAGGAAGGGCTCACGATCCTCGGTCCTGGAGGAGTTCTGTGTCCCACCAACTGAAGGGGCCCATGCCTCTGCTTGCCCTTCTTTGCATATGCTCCTGCTTCTGCGTCAGTTGGAAGTTTTGCTAGAAACGAAACACTATCTATATATAAGAATCTATACTATTTCACTTGGGTCAGTGGTCACGTCTCCCGTCTGTAGCTTTTCCCTTTTACTTTCTGGTATCTCTGCAGTAAAATAAATGTGCTTCTAGAATTTATCCTTAAGCATGAACAAATCAACAGTCACACAAATAACCTGTGTATAGACTAGGTTTTATTGCCATTAAAGCAATTTTCCTCTCAGGCTAAGAATATATAACTAGGAAAAAAAGGAAAAATCATAGCAATTAGTTTTACCTGAATAATCAGATTATGTGTGTCAAATCAAATGGAGCATGTGTGTATAATTTTTAAAGCTAAGTATCTTGTGTGTAAATTTAGAATACCTAACTGCAGGACTATATATATAAGGCACAGACAATGAGATTCTGGGTCTCTTCATGTGGGCCATGCAAGACATGAGAGGTTCCTTGCCCCTCTTCTCTGACCTGCATCTTCAAAAGACAAAACACAATCTAGTTCATAATAGTGTAACTATCCTATGAACACTCCATTATAACTATGTAGTTGATTTATATTCTGTAGGGACTAATGGCAAGATAATCTTGTGCTCCTAGGGTGTTACACTTCTCTGCAGACTTTCTGTAATAACTTTCTCAATACGAAATAATCTCTGCTGTGTAGGTCATTTATGCTCAAATACTGGAAGACTTTCTCTAACGTAGATGAAGCCAAACTACTTAAAAACAACAGTAATCCTGAGATTGCCACAGGTTGCAAATATTTTAATACAGCTGAAACCAATCAAAGGCTATATCTACACTGGCAAGTTAGTTCGAATTAAGGAAGCTTAATTTGAACTAATTTAAGCCTTGGTTACACTAGGCTTTCATTAGTTCGAATTAAGGGCTTCCTTAATTCGAACTAATAAATTTGCTTATACTTTTCAAACTAAGGGTTAATTTGAACTAGTTAGTTCTAACTAGTTTGTTCGAATTAACCCAATGTGGCCATGTTAGTTCGAACTAACCAGCACATTGAGCTTGTGCCTGGCACTTGCTTAGTTCAAACTAAAATTTGCTAGTTTGAATTACGTTAATTCGAACTAACTAAAATTAGTTCGAATTAGTTAGTTCGAATTAACTAATTCAAACTAACTTTGGTAAGTGTAGACATAGCCAAAGAAGTTGCTGCTGTCTCACTGACCCTAGCATTTCTCTGCTTTTCTTACAAGTCAAATGGAGAACATCAAACTCTTTTATCTCTAGGCCCATCACTGTATTGCAGGAAACATCATTGATGTTTAATAGGCATGAAGATGCTACTGGATGGTCTGTTATTTATACTTACAGTAAATCTGTAAACCTCTAAAGTAAAGGTCAGAACTGCATGCTAGAGATAAGTGCACACTATCTCACTGCAGAAGTACCGGTAGCAACATACCTTACAGGATTCTGACTGCATCAAACCCAGCTGTCAAGATATAAGTCCATCATGAGCATCTCACTAATAATGTCTATAAAGCTGTTGAATGATGAGCTGCGAAACAAACATACTTTTCAATTCTTTAACAGGAGCAAGAAAATGATATGGTTTTCATGTGGAAATAACTGCAGTTCTTCTCAGGGGGCATTATATTTCATTCTGATTAGAGGTACAGTTTATATACAGCCAACTGCAGACCTGCTCTGAGTCAGTTTTCTTGATGGAGGGGGAAGTGAAAGTGAATGATAGATAAGACTGGGCTGCATTGTTTCTGCTACTTCATCACATGCAATTATTTGGGAAAAGTTACACAGGAGCTGAAGCAGGCTATGTATAGGTAAGAATGCAACTGAAAGCAAAAATCCATCAGGATGGGGAGAAAATTCATTTTTACAGTTGAATGATGCATTGATCATATGGGCACTGGCTGGAAACTGCATGGATGCAACTGTCATTAAATGATAGTCACCCTTTTGTTGTATAAACACAGCTTCCCTTTGAAAGTGTTACTCATCGGTACAAGCAAGTTGGTGACATTCTTCTTACTTATGTAGTCGTATGATTGTATCGTCTCATGGAGGTGCTGGTGTTGATATGATAAAGAGTTGCTGAAAATATTCATAAAATTAAAAATGCTGTAATCACCATCTCTATTAGGCAATATTATTCTTTATTTTAGCAGCTTTTAAAACTGATTTTAACTGTCTTTCTTTAAAACTCCCAAATGCTTTCCCTCCAGCTAGTCACAAGGTATTTCTTTAAAATATTATTTCATTCATCATTAACTTAAAGTTAATCCTTCTTAAGCAACTAGCTTCGGTGGAAGGTGGGAACACTCAGCACCCTCAGAGGAAAGGTTCAGCATCTCACACTCCTATGTTTTTTGGTGAGGCTAAATATAAATTTCTAAAATATGTATTATACTTCCACCGATTGCTACGTATGTGCCATACAGCATCTGCAATTGTTAGATAGAATTCACAGTGACTGGAGGACAAAACTGATGGATTTAGCCCTTCAGAATAGTTCTGTGTGTTTTTTTCCCAGATGTAAATGTCAAAGTTTAAATTTGGAGAGGTATGAGTATTTGCTCCTGTCTGGAAGTTGCTCTAGAAAAAAAAAACCTTCAGATCTCCCTCAGCTTAAGCTTTTGTACTGAGTTTCCATTGTATTTTCCGAGGGCTTGATTCTGTGATTTAATGAGCATTCTGGCCCCAATCCAGCAAAGCACTTAAGGCAGTGCTTAGACCTACTTGCAGAGATCTACTGAAGTCATTGAGACTCTTTGCATACTAAAAGTTAAGCACATGCATAAATGCTTTGCCAGAGCAGAGTGCTCAGCAGCACCTTGCAGGACCTTATTAGGCCCTGCATGCTTAATAAAATTACCATTACCATTGGAAGAATGGCTTTGGAAAGACTCAGTTACAAAAAATAAAATTCATCAATAAATATTTTTCTTGAGCTGTTGAATGGGATTATGAGTTGAAATACTAGTCACAGGTGTTTAAAACCATATTTTCAAGTAAAATAAAAAATCAGACTGGTCCACAAAAGCTATCATATAAAGCTGATTAATATAACCCTGAAAAAGTCCACACTGTAGCAGCATGGTTATGTTAGCGTTAGAGCAATAGGAGTTTCAGTGCTATATAGTATGTAAGCACATTCATTTCTATGAGATCACTTTTTAAAGATGCATGTTTGGTATATTCCTTTGTAGCTAACATCAAAGAGACAGGAAATGGATAGCCAAACAAAGAATTTGTTTTAAGGAAGGGAGTGGATTTTCACTTTCTCTTATGAGCATTGCACACCTGAAAGGATTGGATTTGATAAACCAAATCTTGGTGCTCTTCTTCAGCATCTTTACAGTCCATTCTCTCTCCTTTATCTCCTTTTTCATGGACAACCTCATCCAGACCCTCATCTTCCACCTTCACTACTGCAACATCCTCTTCTCTGCCCTCCTTGATACCTACAGAATCCACTCCATACAAAATGCTGCTTCTAAAATTATTTTCACTGCCTGGCACTTGGACCATGTTCCCAGTCCTTTGAATCTCTCCAGTGGCTTTTCCCCACCCACCACACCAAATTCAGGCTTGATTTCATTTTCAAAGCCCCGCACAACTCTATCTCTCCCTACATATTCCTGCAACAGACCACGCTGCCAACTTTGTCCTCATATCTACACTGAAGACACCATCACAGGACCAAATCAAGTACCTACTCCATCAAGGGCTCATTCACCTGATCTTTCACCAATGTGATTTATGCCATCATGTACCGGAAATGCCCCTCTGCCTTATATATTGGACAAACAGGACAGTCTCTGTGCAAAAGAATAAATGGATATAAATCTGACATCAGAAATCGCAACACTAAAAAACCAATAGGGGAACACTTCAATATCTTGGCTCTCTCCATTGACAACTTGCTAATAACTGTGCTGAAACGGGTGAATAACAAATCACAGCTTCAAAGAGAAACTGCCGAACTAGAATTTATATGCAAAATTGACTCAATTGCCTTGGAGTTAAACAGGGACTATGGATTTTTCTCTCATTACAACAGGTGATTTGACCTCACCTTCCTCTATGTGCTGCTCCCCAGTGTTTGAATCACAACATCTATTTTGATTTGCTGTTACAGCCTGACCTGATCCTATGTCATACATATCACACATTTAATTTCCTCGCATTCTGTAAGTTTCCCATCTTCAAAGCGTCTGATGAAGTGGGATTTTCTCCCATGAAAGCTCATGCGATAAATAAATCTGTTAGTCTTTAAAAGTGCCACAGGACTCTGTTGTTTTTCTGCAATAGACTAACATGGCTACCCCTTTGGAAGTCTCCCTACATGGTGCATTAAAAACTCTGTTTGAACTGTGGGCTGTCACTTTAAATTTCAGGGGTATTTCCTGGTCCTGTTTGCAGATTAGGTGGAGGAACACTTATCTTTCCCCAGTTTGTGCATCATTTCTGGGGCTTAGGTGTCTAGATGTGTGGTATGGGACTGCAGTGCACGTGATCAGAGGCAGAAACAGGTGCTTAGGGAAAACAAACAAGGAGTCCTGTGGCACTTAATGAACTTTCACTGCAAAAATGTAGGTGCCAAGTTTAGTCACTTAGGGTGCATCTATACTGGCAACTCAGGTCGATTTAAGGATGCTTAAGTCGACTTACACAGAGCCACGTCCACACCGGGCTTTTATTTAGTCAACTTAAGCGCTTCCTTAAGTCGACTTAATAACACCACCTCTGAAGGTCGACTTAAGCCTTAAGTCAACTTAAAGCCAGTGTGGAGGGCTACTGTGTCTACTGTTAAGTTGACTTAATAAGGTTGACTTATGTAGACTTAAAGTGTAGCCACTCTGTTAAGTCAACTTAACAGAGTCGACTTATAAAATTAAGTGTAGACATAGCCTTACAGAGTTTGGCAGCAGCTGATCAGGGCATTATGAATCCCAGTAGGGCCTGATTTTGGAATTTAGGTGCCTGTAGTGACAATTAGTTGCCAAAAACCTTTTGTGAATTTAGCCCCTAGCCCTAACTAGAGGACATATCTGCTAGTAAACTGATTTTAAGGGTTTGTTTGGTTTTTTTTCCACAAAGAAACATTAAAAAAAGAAAATATATTGCTGTATTCGATCTACAGTTATTTTTTGTAGTCTATTTAAATATCAATTTCAAAATGATGACTAGAGCTATGTGAAAAAATTCTGTCAAAACATTTTTATGGAAAATGGCTTTTTGAGAAAATGGATATTTTTCATTCAAAAATTCTGTTTTCATTGAAAAAAATCAAACATTTTTCAGAATATCTTTTTTGGGGGGCGTGGGAGAGTGTGAAAACCCGAAACACTTCTATAGAAAAGAAATCAGACACAAACAGACTTATTCACTTGGATACAAGTGATATAAGACTTTGATGTAAGATTATACATATTTTACATCAATTAGACACAAACAGACTTATATCTTACATCAGTACTTGGGGCAGGAAAAACAAGTTTCCCAAACAGCTATATTAGAGATCCCTCTGATAATCTTCAGTGATCATAAAAGGTGGTGAGAGGGAAAAGGCAGAGAGATAACATACAAGCCAGGTGTGATAATATGGCCTTCCTCATGTTCCTGTGTACTAAGTTAAAGTATATGATGCAAGAATTAGACTGTTGGAAACAGCTATTATCAGTAAATTTAGGATCTGCTAATATTTGCCCTATAGATACTATGCCTTATCCTTCAAGGCCATGCTTGCTTGCCTCAGAGGTGAAAGGCCAGGAACTAATCTGTTGAGTTACTATGCCTAGTTGCAGTTTTTGAAAACATCTTAACAAAGTCTTGACAGGATTATCTGTGTTCTGTGCTGACCCCATCCTATGAAGAACATACTCCTGTTCTGTAGAGACTCAGCAGGACTCATGTGATGAGGCCAAGGAAGCTTCTTTGGATCTTGGCTAGTCTCTGAACTAGTGTTGGTTCAGCTAGTAGACCAAATCATGACATCACACGATGGCAGCAATGCTTGGCCAGATCCCAAGCTAGTAGAAATGATCACAGTTACACTGCTTAATCAGCATTGCTTCATTTCAGTAGAGCCATACCACACTGGCTAAAGATAGGGCTCATTGTTTCTTTTTCCATCATGTTTATTAAAAAAAATACAAATAAAAAAAAACCCCTCCTCCTTTCTACGACATCCATTTTTAGGTTGACCATGTTTAGAAAGTTGTCTAATCAACACCCTGTTGAAAAGAAACAAACCCAGCAGAGAATACAGTCATGTCACTGATGCAATCAGCTGTGATACCAAATGATTTTATGATCATAATATGTTTATATCCCATTCTGCAAGATGATAGTAAATTATTTATTGGAAAGTCCTGATACAGTGGGCAGATTTTCTCTGAAAATATATGGTAAACCAGTGGATTTTTTTTAGGAGAGATTTGCTTCCCACACACTAATACCTGTTTTCCAGTTTGCTCACAGTTACAACAAAGAGACAATTAATTCAGTTCTGACATCTTTGTCTCTAGTTTGTATAAAACTAAAAGTCCTCAGGGGTATTGCTCCCTGCTTGCTCTGTGCTTCAATTTAATACTTTCTATTGACACAGTTATTTATTTAGATGGGCTGTTTGCATTAAAAGGGGAAACAACTGTCAATGATAAAGCCCAAACAGATACCCCAAACTGAAAAAGCTTATCATGGATTAAACTTTGTACCATTTTGTCTGATGAAAAAAGGAGATAATAAGAGACACAGGGATAAATGTAATGAAGAGAAACAATGCAGAGTTTCTTAGGGGTTAATCCAGGCCCATTGCTGAATACAACAGAGTTAAGCTGGCCAAAAAAGGCTTTAGAGTAAATTCTAGGACAAAACTTGTTACTTTATGATCCAGTTGCACCTAATGAAAGACTCTGTTTGCAAAGAAGATTTTCGCTTTGGGACCAGTGGGGCAGAAGTTACCGCCATGATTTCTTTCGTTTGACACACCAGGGGCCTTGTTGTAGCCTGATAAATGGTTTTCAAAGATCTTCATTGTCGTCCTTTTTCACACTTTTTTTTTTTTTAAAGAGCCAGTGTTACAAAACGGTATTTAAGAAACCACACTATTTTGACCTCAGGGCAAAAAGGCTTTGATGGCAGAGACTGTATAATACTCAATCTGTAAAATTTTACTTTCAAGAACAGTAAAAGTTTCCCAATTATTTTTACCAACAGAGAAGAATAAGTAAAAACCATAATTTTCCATATGATGACTACTCATTTAAAAGATTTTCCATTTTACTGTCCCACTACAAAGTGTCAATATATTAAATAAGCATGTTAGATTTATAAAGTGCTTTCACAACTATAGAGAGTAAATTATAAAATAGTGGCTAAAAAAATCTCTTTGAAGAATTAAAATTCAACTCATATGTTATTATTTTAGGCTTACCTATGGTAATGATACTTTGAACTCAATGGAATGTATTTCATCATCTGAATGAATATAAATCCTCAATGTCTAAAGATGAGATTATACCATGTAAACAAAAGCCATACCAAACTTTATAGTAACACAAATCTCATTGTTTAAATATCTGGTAATATCTGAATGTAATGTTAGATAATAGTACTGTAATAAAATTGTGAGGCTTTTTAAATTTAGATAAGTTCATAATATCTGTATTCATAAAATTCAAAAGGCCCTTTACATAATATATAAATTTTCCATTTCCACGTGTATATTTCCACAACTTCCTTCTCCTCCAGCTACCTTTCAGTCTTTAAATAACATAAGTAATAAAGGTAAAGAACAGGGATTTTCTTACATTGAAAATCTCAGAAAAAACAACAGTTTGACACGGAGAGCCTAGATTTTTTAATGAAAGGTGGAGAAAAGAGGAATGACTGCCAATCCTGTGCCAGCCCCTCCTCCCTGACCGTCAGCCAGTGCCAGCAAAAAGCAAGCATCCGCCACCTGAAAATTGGTCGGCAGCCCTGGCTGGAGTGGGAGATGGGGGTCCCCAGGCACACTGCAGAAAGAAGCTGCCCAGAGTGGCTCTTCTCCATGGCATGCCTGGGGATGGTGTGGAAAGAAGCCATCCAGAGCGACTCCTTTCTGTGGCAGCTGGGATGGGTGTCTATTTGTGCTCCCCTCCAAGGGTTTTCATTGGTCTATTTGCTCCATTAAGTCTTGCGGTTGTTTACATCCCTCCCCCCTTTGCAGGACATAATATAAACACATATAATGTTCTAGATGCTGACACCACTTTGCCCTCCTCACCCCCAGAATTTTTCTGAAGTCATGTTCTCTGACTGTTCTTGTGTTAGGTTTGATGGAACCAGCTCACTAAAATTAGCGGCTGAGCCATGGCAGTGCAGTCTACCTGTTCAAGTATGCCTACATGTGCTGTCCTAATTTCAGTGTAGATGTGTCATAATTTCTCTCCCTCCCCAGAGTGCATCTATACCTCTTCATTACAGTAGATGAAGGGACTGAGAGATGAGCAAACAAAACCAGCATAGAATACAATGTTTCAGTTCTCTTTGTTTAGAAAGAAAAATCCCTGCTAGTACATTTTCATGAAACAGACACAAATTTAGTTTTCTGTGGATAACAAGGGGGAAAAGTGGAGTTTGCTCTGAAGCACCTATTATCCCATTATTTTTCCAATAGGAAATAGTTTAGTCATCACATTGTCTGTGGAGCGCCAGTGAAGACAGCTGCCGGTGCTCTGTGGACAGGGGATCCCCAGAGGTTCCCCTGTCCATGGAGTGCCAGGGAAGACAGCCGCCGTCGGCTTCCATGACAGGGAAGCCTCAGGGAAGAGAGCCGCCAGTGACTCTCTTCCCTGGGAGCCCCTAGGGCTCCCTTGTTCCCCAAGCCGTGGCTCCCTTCCCCCCAGCCCTAGGTGAACTTAAGTAATTAAGTCAACCTATGGTGTCCACACCATGTTAGGTCGACTTAATAAGGTCAACTTAGACCTTAAGTCGACCTAACAGGCGGCAGTTATTAAGTTGACTTAAGGATGCCCTTAAGTCGACTTAATGAAAGCCTAGTGTGTACATGGAGTAATTTAGGTCAACTTAAGCATTCTTAAGTCAATCTAAATTGCTAGTGTAAACATAGCCAAGGACCCTCCCTCCCCTTGCATTCCCTAACAGGGAACAACCACAGTGTGGCTGGGGAGCACAGACCCTCCTCCCTATGCCCCTGTGAATCCTAACTGCCTGAAAGATCAGAGCGGGATTGTCTGACGTTCACAAGTCCACTCTTCCAGTCCTTCAGCACTAGGCCTATGTCTACACTAGAAAAGTTAAGTTGACTTAATAAGGTCGAATTTAAGTCGACTTAAAGTTGACTTAACTTTTCTAGTGTAGACATAGCCCATGTCAACCTTATTAAGTTGACTTAACGCTTTAAGTCAACTTAATAATGTTGACTTAGGCGCTAATCCGCATCCACACTGGCTTTAAATTGACTTAAGCAGTCGACTTAAAGCTTAAGTCGATCTAAAACCAGGTGTTATTAAGTCGACTTAAGTTTTCCTTAAGTCGATTTAAGGAAATTCTTAAGTCGACTTAATAAAAGCCCAGTGGGGACATGGCTTTATTTAGGTCGACTTAAGCTTCCTTAAGTTGACCTAAGTTGCCAGTGTAGACGCACCCTAGGTGGCATAAGAGATAACTGGGAAAACAGGCTACATCTTCAGCCACTCTGTCCTGTGTTCCGTGGGAGCCCCTCAAGAGGAATTCTGGTTGAGCTAGAAGTCCTGTTGGAATTCCAGGCACTTCTCAATCTCTCTGCACTCCTTCTTGTGAACTTCAACCAGAAAAGTTCAGAATCTACCATACAGCTCTAGGTCCTCAAGGCAGAGACTGTGGGCCTGATTCTCCACTATCTTATTCCTTTATTTAGTTATTTACACCCAGAGCAAAGTGGGTATCAACCTCTACTGAATCAAAATGATAACATGTTATACCCACTTTGCACAAAAAGAAGATGTATCACAGTGGAGCAACAGGCCCCTCTAGACTAAGAAAAACCAATCCTTTAAAGTATAATTAAAACAAAATATGTTTTGCTCAGTGTTCTTGGGGAATCATTGATAGGAGCTACACAAAAAAAGAAAACCTTTGTAGACATTTTCCCATACAGGTGGTTGTTTGTTTATCTGTCAAATCCTAACAGCTCCAGTCTCTCTAAAAGACTTCATTATAAAGGCACTCTACAGTTGAGGTGCGCTGCTGTTTGACAGCAGCAACTAAAAGCCTAATTCCTTACCGCAGGGGAACTCAACTGACTGCAGTAGACTTGCACTTAATTTACACCAATGTAAATAAGTGTACAATCAAGCCCACAGATTCTAACACAACAACAAATTGGGAAATGAAAATACAAAACAAAACACATACTGATGAAAAAGAGCGAACATGCATGTGTGGAGCAAAATGCAGGGTATCTCAGCACCCATACAATTTCCTTGCACATCATGTGGCCTGTTTTTATTTTTATTGACGGATGAGTGAGCAAAGAGAAAGCCTTGATGGGTAGATAAGAGTCAGAATGGGAAAGGACAGTAATGTTAAGATGAGTTAAAAGCTCTTGCTGACCCTATCCTCTAACACCATCTCCCCAGCTGCTTCCCCTGTGAACTTTTTGTGTTGCATTCAGTTTGCTGAAACAGAGGATGGAGGGACCAAGCAGAGGATATATCCCGCTTCACTGCATAAAGCTAGCTTACTAGGGGGTGTAATGGGTTAGAAGTTAATGAAAGTGACAGTTCTAAGACAAAGTTAGCCAGCGCCTTCCTGTAGAGCCCAGTGCTGAGAAGGGACCCCCTGCCAGTCTCTCTTCTTTATATTTCCTTTTGCTCGCCTTCCCCTTATCAGCAGGCCCTGCTGTGTCAAACCAAGGGATCCTTTTTAAAAGACAATGTGGTGTTGCTAATAGAAGTGAGCAAAGCCTCATTAGGACAAGGGTTTGAAGAAGACTAGCTCTAATTACAGCACACTTAGAAGAGATGAGCAAGTGAACAGATAAACACTTGAAGAGAAAAGTGAAATTTTCCTTACTTTGCAAACTATCGATTTCTTGAACTGACCCATCTAAAGAGGGTCATACACATCTGTGGTTCCAGACAACCCAGTTTATCTGAGGATTTTGCTGATATTTTTCCTCCACAAATACTTTTCCCCTAAGATTTCTATGAGAGTACATTTATTTTGGCTGGGAGAAGGGGGCCACGTGCTGTGAATATGTTGGCCAGTAAAGCCAGGGTATGCAGGGATGCAGCTGGCACCATTTAGCATTTCCCATTAAAGCTCTATCTTTTACAGTACGGAAGTGGGGTGTATGTTCAAACTTTTATAACCAGAATCCTCCTCTCTCCTCCCTGAGAAGCAAAGAATCAGTTGGAATGATTGGCCTGATTCCTACCACCACCACCAACACAAGCTCACGAGGAAAACTTTAAGAACTTCACTAATGTTTTTAGGCAAAAAAAAAATTTGCCTAAATGTATTAATGGTAACTTTTGAACATTTAGTTACACTTCAAATTTCCTTTAGCTACAGAGGACTAGGTTTCTTACTGAAAAGAGAAGGAAACAAGGTGGTAGATATGGCAGGCGGTGTGGGGATCAATTTCTATTTGGCTTTATTTTTTATGAAAGAGGAACAATCTTTTTCACAAAAATATTCATAAATATGAAAATCCATCTAATTTTTTGAGCTCTCTAGGTTCTCCCATAGCACTCAAGAGTACCTGGCAGGGCTAAAAGGCCATCACCTTATGCACTGAAGGGTTGGTGAGTATATGATTTCAGGATAATCCTTTCAATTACAGTAGCAAAACTCTCATGAACAATATAGCTCAGAAGCCCATATCACAGAATTCTGCCCTGTATTTGCCAGGTTTTCTGCTCCCCATAGAAGCATTAGAATATAAAATATTTGGACAAGGATATTTATTGGAAAATATTTCATAGCCACAGAGATACATTATTATGAATTATGCTAGTCACTTTTTAGTCTTATTGGAAGAATTTTGATAATTGCAATAATTTACAGGGACACACAATCTCTTTGGACTGTGATTAAAGTATGTATTTCTCAAAGCAATGTGACAAAGTCACTATTTAAGGGCCAAAATGAATTGCTATTTTAGATCAAAGCAGTGGTCCATCTAATCCAATGCTCTGTTTCAGATAGTGACCATTAAGAGCTGCAGATTGAAGAAATCTTGCCGTAGGCCGTTATGTAATGACCTGCCTATAGGGAAAGTTTCTTCCTCTCCCCCATCCATCAGTTTGAGGCTGGCATATGCCATGCCGTCTGCAAAGACCTGTCACAGTTGCATTCCATCTAACTGAAGAAGCATAAGGACTGCTTTTATTCCAGCACAAAGGACAAACATTGCCCTCAAAGGACATAGGAAAAAAGTGGTGTCTTGTCCCTAACCCTTCTTCCATGGTCTGTGGCATATGTTTGATGCATTAAGAGCAGCAGACTGTACCACCTAGCAGTTCCCCTGAGCACATGCAAGCAGAAGAAAGGAATGACCATCATCCGCACATTCCCTCTTAAGCAGTGCAGCTTTCAAAACAGACCAGTAAGCACAACCAATACAGAGTTCTGTATTGGGTTGGCTCTTATTCAAGGAACCATAAATAACAGAGAGAAAAAAGACCAATGATCATCATTCTAAGGCATGGTACTAAGAGCCGCCAACTTTAATGTAAGTCAAAGGTGTTAGCACCTCATTGGTCCAGGCACTTTTACTGCTAATGTAAAATAATTCTTTGCAATACTATCCCGGGTGCTTTGTCCAATCTAGTCCTAAATGACTGAAGTAATGGCAGAGGCTTCTGCTTTAGTTCATCCAGGAGTTATGGCCTGTGTTATATGACCCTAGATAGTTATAACAGAAAATTTTAGCCTCCAAATCTATTAATTTATTCATTTAATAACCAATTTCTATTTTGCAATTTCATGGGGAGTCCTTCAGAGCTTCCTTTGTCCTGATGCTAAATAGAAAAGTAAAAAATGAAACAATGGAAGTTAAGTTCACCGTAATCATTGACGGATATTTTGAAGTTGAACATAAATCCATGGAAAATTGCATTTATTTGAAAATGTAGATAGTAAAGTCTGCATAATGGAAGATTATAAGAGTACACACCACAAATTTAAGATATAAATTTGCCAAACATTGCACATGCTATGCCAGCAAGCTAAATAAAATTTACCTCAAAAAATAAATTATGAACAAAATGGGGTTTAAAAAAGGGGGAGGAAGGTTATGTTCCTACTGAAATAATGAGAGGTTCCTTCCCATATCTCAATGGCTCATCAGAATTAAAGATGGTCAGATTATAATGTCCAGGTTTCTTGCCACCTTTCCTGGTAGGCTACTGGAAAGTCAGGCTTCTAGTGACCCGGGAATAGCCCCAGTATATGGATTCCCTGAGGCACTAGGTTTCCATGGTCTCCTCTCTTGGTGCAGCCCCATCCAGGTTTCCAGATTCTGCATCTCCAGGCAGTTCCGCCATACCAAGTCTTCCAAAGCCTAGGCTCCCTGCTCCCCTGAACAGAGTCTAAAAGCCATGATAATGCTGGTTTGAACCTCCCTGACACAGAGTCAGTAGCTTGGAGGTCTTGTGAGAGGCTCTTTGAGTCTACAGCTCTAGGGCAGCTCTGCTATATGATCTGTCTCAGGATGGAGACCCCAGAACTTCCAGACTTTTGGCCCAACTGGCTCCCTGAGCTGCCTGACTCTCAGGTAGCTGACTCACCAGCCTTTCAGAACTGAGGAACCTGAGGATGCAGCTGGCCCTGGAATCTGGAAACCCTGGCCTCAATCCCAGAACAGGTAACTGCTGGGACCCAGGCAACTGCTGAGTCAAACTGACATTCTTGTCATTTTCACAGCTGAAAACTGTAGTCCTGAAACAGACAAGCATGTCACTCTGAATCAGCAGTTGCCAGTCTATTTCATTTCAGCAAATCCAAGTGTCAGTGTTTCTGAAACATTTTTTTTTTTGGTGGGATTTCTGGTTCATGAGGAATTTAAAAATGGTTTCAATCTCTGTTCGACAGACATAAGAAAGACCATACTGGGTCAGACCAATGGTCCATATAGCCTCGTATCCTGTCTTCCAAATGTGGTCAATGCCAGACACTTCAGATGGAATGAACAGAACAGGTAATCATCAAGTGATCTAAATGTCATCAAAAATAAAGTGAACCAAAACCAAATTTCAAAATCATTCTCGAACTAGAAATCCAGAGTATTGGCCAGCTCCATACAGGATGGAAAATAATTTGCACTACATGTTAATTCATCAAAAGTCAGATTAGAATCCTCATAGTACATCCTATCTTTTAGCAACATAGTATTTAACATCGTTCTCTAAGGTTGGGTGGTGGGGGAGAGAATAGCCTAGTGTTCGCAATGTTATATTTTTAAAATATCAGGACAAATTAACAGCTAGTGTAAATGAGCATCATTCTTTTGCAGACAGTAGAGCTATCCTCATTTACACCACTTGATGATCTGGCTCTTTAAAGCTGGCTGAAAATCAAACTTTTTAATGAAAAATTTCACAAATAACATGTCCCTATTTTTCATGTAAAATATGAATTTTTTTGGACCAACTCTAGTCTCGGTTTTATTAGCAGCAGGAAAGAGACATCTTAAACAAAACCAAGAAAGTATAAAGAGTATAGAGTGCAATAATGAACAAAATATTCACACCTGCTAACCATTGTCTATGACTGAGCACTCCACAGCTGTCATTACAGTGTTAAGGGACTGACTCTGCCCCAGAGCAGAGCATCCTCAGGTTCATTAGAAGGAATTAAAAGGAAAGCCATAGGAATTGGAGACATTCAGTGTCTTACAAGAGATGTTCAACACATCACAGGCGCAGAACTGAAATGCAAAGGCCTTATCTTATGATTAACACAAAACTTTTTTTAATTACTTGCTACTGACTGTCTCTATTCCTTTCAAGCTAGAGGTGGCAGCAAATATTTGGAGTTAAGATGCACAGGATTAGATATAACAAACACTGGAAATTACCCCTGTACACGCTTTATAACAGTGACCTCTTGAGATTTCATGCTGCAGTTCTTCACTTTTTTTTTTTTTTTTTTTTTTTTTTTTAAAAAGAGTGCATTTGAAAAACGTATCTCTTTAGGAGAAAGTTCACCTTAGCCTACAGAAAACTTCTGCAAGAGTAAGAACAACAAGTTTGCTGGAGTGACCAAACCATGAGGGAATGACACAGGAAGCAAGCCTCCTGTTCAGAACTTAAAAATATCCTCCTTCTTCCATTTTGCCAAAGTTTGATCATAGCTTAAAGCAGCAGCCTCTGCATTTTTTTCTTTAGTTTTAACTTCATTATGGTTAATTTTTTTACTTTATAATAGCAGTCTTTAAAGACTTCCCCTAAATGCAAATAGACTTCCTACAGTAAACGGCATGGTTCTACAGTATATCCCTGAAAAGCAGGGATAAATAGAGCAAAATCAGAGCAACAATACAAAAGCAGTGAAAATGAGAGACTCAGACCCAGCATATTTGAAAGTACCGATTATTTTGTTTTTTTCAAAGTGAATCTGTTTTTTGAATTATTAATAAAGCAGGATATTAACAGTCAAAAGCCTTCTATTTGAACATTTCAAAATGTTGTGGATGTTCTGAGGATCTCAGGGGAGACACAAGCTCCTGGGAGATCAGACAACTCTTCCCCAGCCCCACTTTTTTTTTTTAACTAGGGATAATTTAATAGAGATCCTGAATTTTACACCAACAACCAGACTTTTCAGAAAGGGACTTTGTATAACTCACAAATTCAGTGTAAATGTCATTCCTTGAAGAATAAGCACAACCTTACCTTGTACATGTGTATTTTCACATGACAGTTCATATTAGTTTGTAAATTGTTTTGCATGCACAAGTAGTTGGACCATGTTCTGGTGACACAAAACAATCCTAAACTGCCGTTTTCTACCTTGGGAAGAATGCAGAGAAGAATCCATAAGTGGTATACATTCCTGGCTGTCTTTGAAAGAGACTGGACAGAAAAGGAAGTATAGCCAGGCTTCCCCTGCACCTCACCTGGTGAAGTAGCTGATGGTCCCATCTGTCATTGCCATCCAAGACAAAGTAGGATGATTTAAGGCCGCTCCACTTAGCATCAAGTATAGACCCAGCATCTGGGCATCCCAGGACCAAGGAGATGGGTGAGTGCAAAGGACACCCACCGCTACCTTAGCCTCTCCAGCTGTACTAAATGCTGCTCAGCTGTACTTGAGGATTAACCCAATATATGGGACCTGAGCTGAATCTGATTTACTCCAGTGTAAATCAAAAGTAACTGATGTCAGTGGGGTTATAATAATGAAAAAACAGTGTAAGACAAGAGAATCAAACCCAAGGATTTCATTTATATTACCATGGGGGAAATGTTTTCTTTCTTTCTAATTAAAAAAAATTGTTTTTACAGTTCCATTTTAATTGTGTCTCCTAACTCACATGAATCAATAGATACAAATACAGAACTATATCTTGGGCAACAGTTTTTCATTTTGAAACTCTTAAAATCATTGTACTTTTAGGGGAGCAAACAAAAGAAAATCCTTGTCAGTCATATCAACTCAGTGATGCATATTGGAAGCACTAAATAATGGGCCCTCTCCTGAAGATTTCAGCTCCCATTGAAGTCTATGGGAGTTGTTTTATGAATTTCACCTAGTATTTCAAATGCCAAAGTGACTGACTAGAAGATGGTGAGTCTGAATTGACTCTAAGGAGCGGGCACTTAGTGCACAAAGCATAAATATCTTTATCAATATTTGTTACCACTTGAATTGTCTTGCTTAATTGCGAGCAGAATCTAATTTGATGGCTGCCTTTAATGTGCCCATGAACAGAGAGATAGGAGTGTATCCCATGCCCAGTATCCTTCATAGAAAACAGACACACTGCCAGTATTTTAAACATATGTCCAAAGAGCTATTATATAAATTATATATTTATGGCAGCTTTCAGAAAGGAGAATTTAAAGAGAATAGTGTTTGTTTGCAGTTCTGAGCAGATCCTCATCTTAGCTTGAGATCCAGGTGGAAAGATCTTACAACAACAAGCTGCTCCCTGAAGCTTACCTGGCCTCTAACACAACCCAGTCATTATCTTTAACCTTATCAATATCCTGAATGTCAGCTGAACAAGGCGGCCACAAAATTTCAGTAAACAGAGCCAGGAACAAGGGGGAGGATGTGGTGATCTAATTCAGAAATCAATCATCCAAGACACTTTTTTAAATGAAAAAAAAAGGCAATCAGCACCCAGCAACCAGAAAACTCAGGATTTTTCTCTCTCTCTTGCTCTTTCATGTGCACCACAGTGTTTCTGCAAACAAAAATAATAAGGGCTCTTAGGTCCTTCCAACAAAGTGAAACATAATCCCTTCATGGAGATTGCATCAATAAATGAATGGAGTTTCCCAGTTTGTTTGGGAGGATAGACTCATCTGTGCTTGGAGGATCATAATAATGCTCTTAATAAGAGCCTGACCAGTTGAGAGATTTGTTGCTTCAGGTGTTACAGGAAAAACAAAAGTCCAGTGAGAGAAGGAAAAACAGTTTTTCTTAGGTTTGCTTCTGAAAATAGTGTTCCCTCTTTGGCAGGGGACTGTCAATCAAACTCCTCAGGAGAAGAAAAGGTCTTCTTCCCAGGGCAAGCTCTGAGAGGTATATATTTTGCAGATATTAACGTTGCATTGAAAAAAGCCTCAGAGAAAAAACTAAGCCACTTTATTACTTTCAAAAATCTCTTCTTTTTCTTTTAGGAACTTCATTTACCCGGTAAATGGTTGATATTGACATTCAAATGGTTGTAAAAATCAAAGCACTTGCACTATATATCCCTTTCTCTGCCCTGTCTATATAGCAGCAGTTCTAAATCGCTGTGTCGTGACACAAAAGTATGTCGTGGCATGGTGACTGAGACTATGTCTACACTTGTTAATTTAAGTCGACTTAGCATGTCCACACTTAAATTTTAAGTCGACTTTCAGCAGACCCTACAAAGTTGAGAGCGTCCACACTGGACGCCTAGGTCAACTTCTAGGGGCTAGGTGGTCCTGGGATTGGTCCACGGTGGGCACCCTTTGCCAAGTGCCAGGGGGCTCAGCCTTTGCCTGGGTACAATGGGGCAAAGGGGGACAGGGATCCTGGCAGGGCATAGGAGCAGGGTGGGCAAGGCTCTGCCCAGCCCTGTGCAGGGGCATGCCAGGCTCTCCCTGTGCCAGCTACCCTGGCAGGGAGGGCAGTGGGGAAGTTCTTAGGGCTACTCCACATCTACACTGGCTTAAGTCAACTTTAGAAAGTCAACTTAAGCAGAAAGTCGACTTAAAATGAGGTTTAATAACGTCGACTTAAATTTTCCTTAAGTCGACTTAAGCAGCTGCTTAAGTCGACTTAAGGAAAGTGTAGTGTAGACACAGAGTAAATTAAGTCGACTTAAGCTTGCTTAATTTACAGGTGTAGACGCAGCCTGAGTATGTAGCCACAAGTCAGCCTGCCGCTGAAAGATCCCCCTCCCCACTCGCCACTGAAACAAACCCTTGTGTGGTTTTCTTATGGGGCTTCTGTTAGCAGCAGGGCGAGTCACGGCAGCAAGGTTCCGGGACAGAGGGTTCTGTGCTGCCGCCGAAATGCCAATGGTGGCAGCTTCTCCTGGTGGTGGGAGCCGCCTCTTCAAGAGCTGCCACTAAAAGTCCTGTGGGGGCAGGGTTTTTTTGGTGGCAGGGGGCACCTCGGTTTGTGTGCTGTGCACGGTTGGGAGGGATACCAACAATATTGTGATGCGAAAAGGGTTCAGAACCCCTGCTCTATAAATTGTAAGGTCTTCAACGCAATGTGTCTAAGCATGTGCTTGAACTGTGGTAGCACTCTTTGGCCCGCCTGTTGCTTGGGCCTCTGGACGCTAATGTAATGCAAATAATTATGGGACAGATCTTTTGTTGGTGTAAATCATCATAGCTCACAGAAATACATCCATTCACTTCAGTGTACCAGCTATGATCATGGTCTCTGGCATAATAATAGTTATAAGAGTCAGCAGGTTGTAAAACAGCACAAGCACATTTTCTCTCCTTCTCCCTCCTCTCCACCCCACACACATTTGTTTTAAAATTCATCCAGAACCAGATTTTCACCCTTTTTACTCACACCCGCATCCTACTTCAGGAATATTTGTTAGTAATTTGCTCACTGATGTGAGAAAGCAGAGGAAGGCCACAACCTGGTACTAAATTCTTTAAAAAATAAGTTACATAACTAAAGACAGATGGGAATCACTGAAAAAATAACTGAGTATTTGGAGATCTTTGGATTCAGCAACATCTGGGTTATAGTGATATGTAACTATGAAGTTATTTTACTGCCTGTGGTGTTGTCTGTGGGGCCCTCTTATGTTCCTTTTTGTACTTCTATGTACCTTTATTTTATTTTATTTTATTTTTTAACAATTAACTATGAAAATGTTAGAATTGGAAATGCTGGAAAAGCTGGTAGCAAGTATAGGCCAGAATCGAAATGCCTCTATCCTTCAACAAAGTAATTACACAGCCATGGTAGCCTAAACCAGACCTCACTATGCCATTCTCCAGATATAACACTTCCAGAAAACACATTTCTTTAGAAAAGGTGTGTTTCCTCCAGTCTACCCCTGTATCATATCTACTGACAGTCCATACCTACAGTCACCCGATAGGTCAAAATAATTAGGTCTGTGGCTAATTTGAACATCTATAATATGGTGAGCTTACACAAAAGGTACCTTTCGCCTTGTTGTTCAAAAACCCAAACAGAGTCCTGTGGCACTTTTAAAGACTAACAGATTTATTTATTGCATGAGCTTTCGTGGGAGAAAATCCCACTTCGTCAGATGCTTTGAACATGGGAAATTTACAGAATGGGAGGAAATTAAATAACTGTCCAACACAACTTTCTACAAACCACTCCTCTCTGACCCCACTGAGGAATACTAAAAGGAACTGCACCACCTATTCAAGAAACTCCCCAAAACAGCACAGGAACAAATCAAGACAGACACACCGCCAGAACCCCAACCAGGGATATTCTGTCTACTGTCTAAAATACATAAAAAAGGAAACCCCGGAGCCTCATCATTTCAGGCACTGGCACGCTTACAGCAGGATTATCTGGCTATGTGGACTCTCTCTTCAGACCCTATGCTATCAACACACCTAGCTATCTGAGAGAGACTACGGATTTCCTGAGAAAAATCCAATCCATTGGTGAATTTCCAGAAAATACCATCCTCGACACTATGGACATAGAGGATCTTTACACTAACATCCCACACGAAGATGGATTACAAGCCATTAGAAGAACTATCCAAGATGATGCCACAGCAAAACTTGTGGCTGGACTTTGTGACTTTGTACTCACCCACAACCACTTCAGATTTGAAGATAATTTATACCTTCAAGTTAGTGGCACTGCTATGGGTAACCGCATGGCCCCACAATATGCCAACATCTTTATGGCTGACTTAGAACAACACTTCCTCATGTCTCGTCCCAAAACACCTCTACTTTACTTAACTATATTGATGACATCTTCATCATCTGGACCCACGGTAAGGATGCCCTTGAAGATTTCCATAGAGATTTCAACAATTTCCACAACACAATCAAACTTAGCCTGGAACACTCCACACAGGAGATCCACTTTCTGGACACTACAGTGCAAATTAGCGATGGGCACATCAGACCACTCTATACCTACTGATCGCTATAATTACCTACATCCCTCGAGCTTTCATCCAAGACACACCACGCGATCCATTATCTACAGTCAAGCCCTAAGATATAACCACATTTGCTCTGATCCCTCAGACAGAGACAGACATCTTCAGGATCTCTATCAAACCCTCAGAAGTGAAGAAACAGACTGACAGAGCCAGATGGGTAACCAGAAGTCAACTACTACAAGAGAAACCCAAGAAAATAAACAACAGAACACCATTGGTCACCACCTATAGCCCCCAAGTCAGACCTCCTCACCACATCATCAAAGATCTACAGCCTATTCTTCAAGATGATCCCTCATTCTCTCAAGTCTTGGGAGACAGACCTCTCCTTGCTTACAGACAGCCCCCCCCCCCCCAACCTTTAACGGATACTCACCAGCAACTACAGATCAATCAACAGAAACAATAAAGCAGGAAGATATCCCTGCAACAGACCACGCTGCCAACTTTGCCTTCAGATCTACACTGAAGACACCATCACAGGACCAATCAAGTACCTATTCCATCAAGGGCTCATTCACCTGCTCATCCACCAATGTGATTTATGCCATCATGTGCCAGAAATGTCCCTCTGCCTTATATATTGGACAAACAGGACAGTCTCTCTGCAAAAGAATAAATGCACACAAATCTGACATCAGAAATTGCAGTACTAAAAAACCAATAGGGGAACACTTCAATCTCCCTGCTCACTCCATTGACGACTTGCTAATAGCTGTGCTGAAACAGATGAATAACAGATCACAGCTTCAAAGAGAAGCTGCAGAACTCGAATTTATATGCAAATTCGACTCAGTTGCCTTGGGATTAAACAGGGACTATGGATTTTTCTCTCATTACAACAGGTGATTTGACCTCACCTTCCTCTGTGTACTGTTCCCCAGTGTTTGAATCATCACATCTATTTTGATTTGCTTTTACAGCCTGACCTGATCCTATGTCATACACTTCCCTGTATTTAATTTTCTCCCATTCTGTAAATTTCGCATCTTCAAAGCGTATGACGAAACGGGATTTTCTCCCACGAAAGCTCATGCGATAAATAAATCTGTTAGTCTTTAAAAGTGTCACAGGACTCTGTTTTTTTCCCTGCAATATACTAACATGGCTACCCCTTAGGAACTTGTTGTTCAAAGCTCTGCTGAATAGGGTGTTATTAGATACCGATATCTAAACCATACTGTAGCTGCTAAGGTTTAATTGGAAGACACTATTTCTTGTGGTTCAAAGATTTAGAATAAGAAAGACCATATAAACTGACATGGGATTTAGTTCTTTAGGATGGATCCTTCCATAATTTCATGAATTACCATTTCTGAAATCAGTTAACTGGCAGCAATAGCAAGTACAATCCGTTTCCCCCCCTGAGATCACATGAAAATAGAAATTAAATAGGTCCAAGTAATAATTAAAAATAAATCATTCAATCAAATTAACCTAACTTTGCATAACCACACAACAGTTTTGGAGTTTATCTTTCAACTTAAAGGACCATAAAACACTTCAGTGCTAGTTAATTTTTTTACATAGAAGAAACATAACATTTATACACAACGTGCATTGAGCTCCAGGATTATTTATAGTGTGGAACGTTCAGCACTGAGTTTTACCCGATAAAATCCTATTGAAATCAATTAAACAAACTGCTATAAATCAGTGTAGAATTTGATGTCTATTTAACATTAGTCATTCTTAACTTCTTTACTCTTATCTTGAATTGCTTGCTATCACATAAAAAAAAATATCACATGAACCTTAGTGGCTGAGGGGCTTATAAATGATGATTTCCAATTCCTTGCTAGAGCACCAGGTGACAAATGAGCAGTCAGATAAAGTGGGCATGCTGTATCCTCAGGGAGTACAGTATGGCATAAAAGTCTGTAATGGCTACAGGCTGTAAAAGCCTTCATTTTTCTAACACTTTCACTGGGACTCTTCATCTGATAGTTGTGTAACATGTAACTTATTGAGATTTTCAGCACTGTTCCTGTAATTTTATTGGGAACATTTAATACTTTTCTGAATGCATATTATTTCCCAAACATGGCATGTGCCAACAGTTTTAATTACCTTGTTAATCTCTGCTGATTGAAACATTCTTCAGTTTTTATGATTTAATCACTTCACTTCCTCATTTTGTGGTATTTACACAATGGACAACAATATAGAATTAAAAACTCATAAGAGAATGCATAATCGTGTAACAAAATGTGGTGTTCTTTGCATTCAGCACACACTGACACATGTGCCCAGAAAAGCTTGAAGTAAAAATGATAGACAGCTATTGAAGATGTAACACCGATTGCTAACAATTGAAGTGCTCCCTGGATGGACAGCAATAATAAAACCAGACCACCATTCAGGGTCTACCTAGCTACTGCTTTTAAGTGTAATTGTAGCATCTGCATCTCAAAGTAGTTTAAAACCAATGCAAAGCTGTTGCTTTTATCCCAGTGACTGGCAAGCAGCACTGAGTAAGAGTGAAAGGGGTTTGAACACAACTATACTGGAGGAGTGCTCCGCTAGATCAGACGTGAAGATAGAAACAGATGCTTTTTCAATAGACTCATCAGAGCTTCTCCATCCTCAACACACTCATCAACATGCCCCAAGCACAGACTTTTGTGTTTGGTTTTTGTTTTGGCTTTTTGCTGTGGGAACTTCACTCTTAAGAAACGAAGGGATTAACTTCCCAGTGTCAATCAAAGAGACAATAGGAAAAAAAACTATTTTAAACATTTAATTAGCTTTCTTCTTGGGATGAGCTAGTTTGCCAGGTTCAGTTCATTGCATTCATGTCATTAACACTTTAAAAAAATGTTATCAGAATGCATTTTATTTTGCACTTGGTAGTAACACAGGCAACAATCTGATTCTGGGTTTTGATTTACGATACTCTGACAACCACACATACACATACACTGATATCTGTGAAAATCTGCTTTACTGTATTCACTGATTACACATAAGAACTGCTTGTCCGAATTCTGAAGCACTTAGTTTCTGTAACAGTTCAATAATACAATTTAAACTTTTTGGATGGAAATAAATAGGAAAATAAGGTAATGGAAAGTCATTCATTTTCTTGCTTTTATTTCAATATGAAAAAATAGAATTAATCTCTCTAAGCCAATGCCAGATTATGGGAATGTTTTATGTAAGTGTGATACAGAGAAATCCCAGCAGTCTTAGGTTGAATGGTTAGCTATTTCACATTTCACTGGTTATGTGAATGAGCTGTGAAAATTGTTTTCTATTTTTCTAAAGTATCAGGACAATAGTTTGCAAAAAGAGGAATTCCTTTGGTTACAAGATATAAAACTCATCCATGGAGTTAATCTTAAAGAGCTAAGGCTAGTGTGCCATCATGTTAAATCTGGAGAAATCTATCTTCCTATGAATATCAGACCCAAAATCACCAGCATTACACATCTACATCTTGTTTACAGCATGCAATCTATATAAAGTAAAAACAGGAAAACATGCAGCTCAAGTCCTTTCAGATAAGCGCACAGTTGCCTTTCCCAAATTGAGAGGAAATTGCTTTCAGTGTATCGGAAAATTTGAACAAGGACAGTCTGTTTTAGCAGGAAGCTGAATTTGTCTCAGATTAAACATACAAAAAATAGATAAAATAACACTGAAGCCTGATTTTAAAATTCAAAGTTATACAATTTTCATTCATGTCTGCCCCTACCATCATTCTGCTTTGCTTAGGTATGGAAGTGATATGAAAGCCTCCCATGGATTCTGCAAAACCTAAAGCCAGTGAACCAAATTCAATCTCAGTGTAAGCTGATGAAAATCTGCAAATCTGTACCTGTTCAAACCAGGGCCGACCTCATCCCTTACTGCAAGTGAAGGGCTCAAATCTATAGCTGGCTATACAGGTTCAATGCCAGTCTCTTCAATGGCAAAAGTACCTCTATCACTGAAAGTTGAATATGCCATACAGTAAGAAAATGTCACTTTGAAGTCATTGGTCTTTTGTGGAATTAAACTGGGTCTAGTTCTAACTCACAACGGTCACTGCCCTCAGTAGAATTCCTGAAAAGTATACAACTGTGCCCTAAAATCCTGAGGGTTCCTTTCTTTTTTAAGGTCCATTAAAAAGTCATGTGTCTTACACCATTTTCACTGCTTATCTTTGGGTTTTTCTTTAGCAATAAAGTTTTGCGATTTCTTCAATCTTTTCTTTTTAAATAATGAGTGATCTTATTTTGGAGAAGAGTCCATTCAGACAGCAAGTACCATATTTGAAGAGAGATGTTTGTATCTGAAGCACATCATCCTCCCTCATCCCTCATTTATACTTGTGGCTATAAGAGAATTCAAGATAGAGCTGATTTCTAATATTTCAGAGAGATGGACACCAGATTTTATGCTGGGGGAAAAAATAGTTCTGAGAGTGTGAGGGGAAAAACTGTTTTCTCTCTGAACAATTTACAATTTGCATTTACTTTGGGGCTCCTAATAATATGAATTGCACTCGTTTTTTTTTCATAATGACAGCACTGTGCAACAACAGATTTAACAGCAGTGCTTTTTTAGAAAGAAAGAAAGAAAGAAAGAAAGAAAGAAAGAAAGAAAGAAAGA
>ML685802.1:12627483-12825512 GCA_007922175.1 Pelusios castaneus | reverse complement strand
AGAAAGAAAGAAAGAAAGAAAGAAAGAAAGAAAGAAAGAAAGAAAGAAAGTGCTGGTATTTAAATCTTGATAGTAAATTTGAAAAATGCCTCTCCCACCTCTCTGCTTCCAGCGACATGCTCCTTTCCCCTGCTGACTGCACCCCAAGTTTGGCAGCAGGGCTGGCAGGGGACAGAAGCAGCGTGTTGGGGCCGGCAAAAAAGGTGCCGGTACTTCATACCCCTGCATACTGTCACAAAAAAACCCACTGCTTATCAGAGAAGAAAGGAAGGAGAAGCTATGTTTTAATGTAACCCAGAAGTCTTACCCCACTGACAATGAGATTTGAGTGCTATGGTCAGAAAAGGCTATTTTTTATTTTGATCTTACAATTTCCCTCACAAAGCTGAGATTTTTTTCCCCAAAGCAATATATAACTAGCACACTGAATTACATTGTAGCTATTCTATATCAAGTTGTGGTACTCAGATAATTACCCTCATTATTACTGAAGTGGCATATCAGGTATATTTTAAAACAAAAGGAATTTCTCATCTTCTTAACTGAGAAATCTGTTCTGATAAGACACTATGGCTATGTCTACACTGGAAAGTTAGTTCGAATTAAGGAACCTTAATTCGAACTAACTTAAGCCTTGACCACACTAGGCTTTCATTAGTTCAAATTAAGCGCTTCCTTAATTTAATAAATAAATTTGATTATAATTTTCGAACTAACGGTTAATTCAAACGAGTTGGTTCGAATTAACCCAATGTGGCCATGCTAGTTCGAACTAAGCGCTTAGTTCGAACTAACCGGCAGATTGACCTTAATGCAATTGACTAATGCATGGCACTTGCTTAGTTCGAACTAGCATTCTAGTGGGGCCATGCTAGTTTGAATTAAGTTAATTTGAACTAACTAAAATTAGTTTGATTTAGTTAGTTTGAATTAACTAATTCGAACTAACTTTAGTAAGTGTCGACATAGTATCATTATAAAAATGTAAATGTAATTATTATTTTTGGAAAATGTAAAAAGAGCAAATTTTTTCTGACATAATCCCTTCTTTTCTCACTCAGAACTAGAATAATTTCCCTCCACATTAGTTACGG
Organism: Pelusios castaneus; assembly: GCA_007922175.1. Classification (NCBI taxonomy): domain Eukaryota; kingdom Metazoa; phylum Chordata; order Testudines; family Pelomedusidae; genus Pelusios; species Pelusios castaneus. Next base: position 12,824,418 of record ML685802.1, on the reverse strand, counting down.
TGTTCTCCTGAGAATTTTGGAACATGTGATCTTTGGCTGGTCAGTGCTGGATCTTGGCCTATGTCATTACCATTTTCTTATCTATTTAGTCTTGTCTCAAGCAGTAAAGGAAATAAGTAGAAAATACTATTGATACTTCAAATATGTGTCCAAAATAGTGCATGTTGTTCACAAAGGTCCATCATTGAATAATATTTCAGTTTCTACATTGAGGGCTTGATCTTTTTGCATTAATATAATTTGCTTCATATAAAATCATTTTCAGTAGTTATCATAAACAAGATTAAGGAGTGAAGTTGGGTAGAGATATTTCCAATGTGAAGCATGAACAGAACATGGCCTATGTTTTCATTTTTGAGATTAGAGGAGCATGTGGTGATTAAACTCCTGAGTACTAAGAAATCTCAAAACCTTTTTAGAAGAACATGAAGAATAAGTTGTAAGCCCCGCTCACTTGTTGGTTGTGTTCTGAGGAAAATGTGTTTTTCCATTTGGCCAAAGGGGGAAGTGAGTGGAAAGCTGGAGAAAAATGAATAAGAGGGAGTTTTTAAGATGGCTGATTTCCAAGAAGAATAATATAAAGTGTGACAAAGTACAAAAGTTCATAAATACTTGACTTGAAGCCTGTGACTTGAACTCTTCAATCGTAACAAAAGAGAGAAGATTTGGAGACAGTAAAAGGTAAAATTGTTGCAATCATTACAGTACACTTAGAGGCAAAAGTAAATCTAATAGCAGTGCCAGAGAGTAATTAAGCCTGTGTATGTGTGACCATGAAGTGCAAGTATCAGGGAACGGGACAAAGTTATTGTGTTTCTCTATCCTAGGAAAGGAAACACAACATTCTCCTGAATTCTCCAGTCAAGGGGGTTTATTTGATTCCAGTGGGAACAAACTGAAATTTCAGTTTCAGCAAAGCTACTATTTTTTCTTTCTGACTTGCTGAGAATATCGCTAGCAGAATGTAACTCTTACTCAGGCTTGTTTATTCATGCTAAAAGTCACTGCAGGTCACATTGTTCACTTGGTGCCATTTGGTCTGCACTTACTCTTTCCTGTGCAGGAAGTCCTTAAGATTAAAGATTGTATTTTTATGGTCCCATGCCTGCCTTCCCTAAGCTATTACCTGAAGACCAATGTAACCAGAAGTCAGTCTCTAGAAAGAATATTAACAGTCATTTGAGTGTGTGTGTATGTCAGGATGAAAAATAGAAGGAAATCAAGGTAGAGCAATATTGGCAAAGAAACACTAGGAAACAGCTAAGTAATTGTTCACAATATTGGGAATAAGATGTATTGAAACTTACACTGGAATTTTCAGTTGGGAGGTCAGGTGAGTGCTCACTCAGGAGAATGACTTTAAAAATCAAGCAGCCAAGGTGATTTAAATACCCCAATGCCATTTGTCTCATAACACTAACAGATATCTACATCCAGATTCTAGGTATGAACAGAGACAGCCAAAATGATTATTGATTAGTAAAAACCACCCTCCTCTGTGATCTCTTTGCAGGAACAATGTCTGAAAAAAAAAAAAAAAAAAGGAAAAAATAAGTGGCTTAAGCAGAATAATGTGTGTGTGTAAATGGCTAGGAGGGTTTGAAGAACAACCCCATTTTTATGAATGTTATCATATTGTCAGCTTCCCAGTATCTCTATAGTTACAATTATATTTTTATTTTAAAATAAATAGAAGGTCTCAATTGAAAAAAAAAAACGTGTTCCTTTTTTGTTTTAAGAACATGATTTGCGGTTCTTAAATTTTGCAGCAAGGACTGAGTCCAGAGTCCATTTTTCCAGGCATGATTGTTCTCACAAATAATTGTAAATACTGACATTTAGGCACGTAAGTACATGACTGTACCCATAAATCAAGTATTTAGACATTTAAATGGTAGCTTTATTGCCCACAATTTGTTGTAGTTGCTATAGCGTAAGCACAATCATGTGTGAACAAAAGCTTGCAGGCTAGATTCTAAACCATACCAAGTATTCAGTGCAACTGGGCCAGATGAGGCCACAAACAAATGGGTTATGGCTCCTTAATCTTTGGACATGTATGTTATATTAGCCCTAGCATAAGTTAGATCTACCTCAGGGATGCTCCAAAATATTCAACCAAACCGTTGGCTCTAGAATCTAGAAGCTGGTATGCTAGCCGAATGTCAGGCCTCTCTTCATGTTCTCTGCTGTGGACTACAAAAATCCACCTCTGTGTTAGGTGGGGCCATCAACCTGTTGAAGGAATCCTCAGCTAGAGGGAACAAGTGGCTTTCCTGAACTAGAATGGTGCAAAAAAAGCAGAATTAAGGTAAGTTTTTCCTACACCTGCCAAAATGGAGACCACTTTTCAAAGTAACATCGATTGAGTCAAACAGTCTTCTCATATGCCCCTTCTGATGTTTCCCTGGCAACAGAATTAATGGCCATACTGCTACATAAGGGAGAGACTGGGTTTGTTGTTGGGATCCAGATATAGAAACAGCTAAGGTAGGAGCTAAGCAGACCAAAGAAGAATGGAGGCAGAGCTAGTAATCTGCCACACCACAAATCTAAATCTTTTGCCATGGAGGGATTACTGTAGGAGGCAGTGTAGGATACTCCAGTGATTACCCTAGAATATCCACCATGGAGCAGCTCCACTGGAGCTGACCCGCTTGGGGTGGAGGGTTCCTCCCAATTCCCTCTCAAGCATCTCCCCAACTCAGAACAAATGTGTTCATGGCTTCAGATTCTCCTTCTGCACTCAAGCAACTGAAAAAGTGCATCAATTCCTTATGAGCAAATGATTCAGATTGTTAATCTTATGGGGTGGTATTTAAAAAAGAAACAAAATGAACTGTTCTTTAAATTTGAAGAAGTTGTTTATATGCAATAAAGTAGTTTAAGTCAAACTTTTCATCAGGCTTTTGAAAATGAAGGATAATTTCTTTAACACGGGGACCAGTCAAAGGCTGCTGCACATGGATGTAATACAGAGGATTTGGCCCTTAGTCTTTATCTAGGCATCAGACACAATAAAACCATGAAAAGCTCAAACATCTCCATTATTCTGCATTGATTGCAACAAACTGCTTTCTTTCAGGGTTGCTTTCTTGTCATAGAATTTCACAAAGAGGCCACGCTTTGATTGTTTTGGTGTGTGAAATTCCCTGCAAAGCTTTCTTTCTGTCAGATCAAAGAAACGCTGCTGTTTGTATCTAATGCACATATCCTCTACATGGGTTGGTTCAAGGGGATGCAGTAGTGCAAGTGACAAGAAAATCTGACCCTTTTTGTATATGAAATCTTGAGGAATACTCAGCAATGAATCTAAGTATGACATATATGAACTATCACAGCAATTGAACTGTCCCTACTTATCCTGGTGAGAAAAACAGGCTTTTGAGTTACACAGAGCTCTTCCTGAGGTCTTGGAAAGGTACATTTATATTTAGCTGTGACACTCTGAGTACCTGTCCCAGACTTCAGCAAGGGCTCGACGTAGCTTGGAAGCTTGTCTCTCTCACCAACAGAAGTTGGTCCAATAAAAGGTATTACATGCTTACAGCATGATTATCTGGTTATGTGGACTCTCCTAAGACCCTATGCTATCAACACACCTAGCTATCTGAGACACACTACAGATTTCCTGAGAAAAATCCAATCCATTGGCGGTCTTCCAGAAAATACCATCCTGGCCACTATGGACGTAGAGGCTCTTTACACTAACATCCCACACAAGGATGTATTACAAGCTATTAGAAGAACTATCCAAGATGATGCCACAGCTAAACTTCTGGCCGACCTCTGTGACTTTGTACTCACCCACAACCATTTCAGATTTGAAGATAATTTATACCTTCAAGTCAGTGGCACTGCTATGGGTACCCGCATGGCTCCACAATATACCAACATCTTTATGGCCGATTTAGAACAACGTTTCCTCATGTCTCATCCCAAAGCACCTCTACTTTACTTATACTATATTGATGACATCTTCATCATCTGGACCCATGGTAAAGACGCCCTTGAAGATTTCCATAGAGATTTCAACAATTTCCACAACACAATCAAACTTAGCCTGGAATACTCCACACAAGAGATCCACTTTCTGGACACTACAGTGCAAATTAGCGATGGGCACATAAAGACCACCCTATACCACAAATCTACTGATCGGTATAGTTACCTACATCCCTCGAACTTTCATCCTCGACACACCACATGATCCATTGTGTACAGTCAAGCCCTAAGATATAACCGCATTTGCTCTGACCCTTTAGACAGAGACAGACACCTTCAGGATCTCTACCAAGCATTCTTAAAACTACAGTACCCACCCGCAGAAGTGAAGAAACAAATTGACAGAGCCAGACGGGTACCCAGAAGTCAACTATTACAGGAGAAGCCCATGAAAAACAACAACAGAACGCCACTGGTCACCACCTACAACCCCCAAGCCAGACCTCTTCAACACATCATCAAAGATCTACAGCCTATTTTACAAGATGATTCCCCACTCTCTCAAGCCTTGGGAGACAGACCTCTCCTTGCTTTCAGACAGCCCCCTAACCTTAAAAGGATACTTACCAGCAACTACAGATCATACAACAGAAACACTAAAGCAGGAGCATATCCCTGCAACAGACCACGCTGCCAACTTTGCCCTCAGATCTACACTGAAGACACTATCACAGAACCAAATCAAGCCACCTACTCCATCAAGGGATCGTTCACCTGCTCATCCACCAATGTGATTTATGCCATCATGTGCTGGAAATGTCCCTCTGCCTTATATATTGGACAAACAGGACAGTCTCTGCGCTAAAGAATAAATGCACACAAATCTGACATCAGAAATTGCAACACTACAAAACCAATAGAGGAACACTTCAATCTCTCTGCTCACTACCTTGACGACTTGTTAATAGCTGTGTTGAAACAGATGAATAAAAAATCACAGCTTCAAAGAGAAACTGCAGAACTCGAACTTATATGCAAATTTGACTCAGTTGTCTTGGAGTTAAACAGGGACTATGGATTTTTCTCTCATTACAACAGGTGATTTGACCTCACCTTCCTCTATGTGCTGTTCTCCAGTGTTTGAATCCTAACACCTATTTTGATTTGCTGTTACAGCCTGACCTGATCCTATGTCATACACTCCCCTGCATTTAATTTCCTCCCATTCTGTAAGTTTCCCATCTTCAAAGCATCTGACGAAGTGGGATTTTCTCCAATGAAAGCTCATGCGGTAAATAAATCTGTTATTCTTTAAAAGTACCACAGGACTCTGTTGTTTTTCTACAATAGACTAACACAGCTACCCCTTTGGAATCACCTGCCTTGTCTTTCTAATATACTGGGTTGGACATTTCTACAACACTACTGTATACATGCCTACATAGCCTGGCACAAAAAAAGAACTGCAGGTTTGTATAAAAAACTTTTCTACCATCTACTGGAACAGTGAAGGGTAAGCAAATGTAAGCATTTAGATGGCCTGTTCCACTTGCATAAGACGGGAGAGCTGAATAAAAGGCTTGTCGCAGACACTTAGAAATGGCAATGGAGACTCCACTAATGTGACTCTGTGAAACAGAGAGTGAGATCTGCATTAGTACCAGCATATTCGAAACTGAGCCAGTCTGACTGTGAACCAGCATCATATAACTGGCACACACTCCATGGGATATATATAGACACTTAGAGAAGTGTTCTTTTACGAGTTCCTTAATACTTTGGGATTATGTATGTTGGTTTAGAGCTCCATTAGTCACACCCTGGGGAAATGTGAGATTCTGTGCCTGCCCATTCCAGCGCCAAACAGACTTGACCAGCAGAATTTACCGTGTTAAGAAGAGATTTGACTCTTGATTATTTTCACCTGTTTATATTCAATCTTTTTTCACCTAAGAGGCCAGGCCTCTTACCAAGATACAGTTCATACAAACACTGACCTACTGATGGCTTTTTAAATCAAAGAGATTAGATGTGGAGAAATGGGTTCCTTACACACTGAAAAATTGCATGAAAACACAAGGTAAGACAGGTGTGCAAGGGAGGGACAAGCCCCCCACTTTCCAATCCTCTGATGAGGGGGCACAAACACAGTCCATGCATTCAGAGTTCTAGTGAGCTACCCAAAGGGTTGTGGGAGGAGAGAAAGCCCTTACTTCTCTCCTCCCTTCAGGCAGCCAGCTAGGCTTCCCATGGAAGCAACTACACATTGCACCACCTTAACGGGTTTAATAGTGGTGTTCCTGCCCCAATGCATTGGGAAGCATTAAGAGGCTTTTGGTCAGAGGCGCCTTCTATTGCTGCCTTGGGAGTACAACTGGTCAAAAATGAGTAATGGAGAAATTTATCTAAATATTTCATTAAAAAAAATCATTGACATTTTGAAAATTACGACATTTCAGCCAGGCATGTCTGAGAAGAGATTGGTTACCAGGTACCAGTCAGGGTCCCTTTGCTGCATCATCATGGCTCGCAATGCCATCACGTGCTCAGTGAGCCTGGAACCTGACAGAATCTAGATCCCCCTGTGCCTAAAGCCAGGCAAACGCTGGTATAAAAATGGTAAGTATAGGTTTTGGGGGGAAAAGTATTTTTTTAATCAAAACACAAATTTATTTTGGTTTTTGTTTCCCTCTTTTATTCCCTTGTCTGTGCCAAAAACTAAAAAAAAAAAAGGAGAGAGAAAAGAAAAAAAGAATAGGAAGAGGGAAAAAAATTGAATACTGAAACATTTTTGCCTATCAGTCTCTCTAGGTTTTCATTTTGTTCATTGAAAAAATGGAACATTCCCCCAAAATAAAATTTTTCAACAACTTTTTTCCATTAAAATCATTTTTCATTTAAAAAACCACAATGAAATTTCTCTACCAGATCTAATCCTGAGGTTTCTCCTAGCTATTACTCAGTGCTGAAAATAATACAAGAAATCTTGATACAGATTCTACTTCAGGGGTCGGCAACCCCCGGCATGTGTGCCACAGTTGGCACGTGGGCCGAGCTTGAGCAGCATGCAGTGTCACTCAGGCCCCCACTGATCCCACCCCCCCAGAACGGCCTGAGGCCACAAGAGCTGCGTGCCGTGGCTTCAGGTCCCCGCTCAATGCGCTTCCCCATTGGGGAGCGCGGTCTTTGCCCCTGCAGGGCAGAGCTACTGGGGGGGAGGGGGGGCGGCGCAGCCCACCCAGAGCCGCTGCTGCCGGCACCAGCTGGCAGGCGGCCTCCGGTTCCCAGCTGGGGCTGGGGCCAGCTCCTGCTGGAGGGCAGCTTCTGCTTCACGGCCCTGGGCTGGCAGCGATGGCTCCAGGCAGGCCGAGCTGACCTGCCCTTTTGCCAGACATGGCCGGGGCCAGCTCCTGCCAGCAGCGGCGGCTCTGGGTGAGCTGACCCACCCTGCTCCCAGCAGGGGCTTTCAGCCCTGCACAGCCACTGCCGGAGGGAGCCGAGGCCAGGAACCAGAGGCAGTGCACTGGCGGGTGCTGGCCTGGCTGGGAACTGGAGGCCGCCCGGGAAGCCAGCCCCAGCCCCAACCAGGAGGGAACCCAAGGCCTGGCCGCGCCCCTTTTGACCCCACCTCCGGCACCTGCTGAGGGTGCGTTGGGGGTGGTGGGGCAGGCACGGGAGCTGGCAAAGGTTGCCGACCGCTGGTCTACTTCATTAGGTTTCAAATTCCATCCTGATTTCTTTACCAAACACTTCTGAAAAGCACCAGAACTTTTGAATGTTTATTCCCCAGTTGAACCTCTAGGTTCAACATTCACAAACTGAGACTCACCAAAAGTTTGGTAGAATGTCACAAAATTAAAGCAGGTGAGGATGGGCAGGCAGGAGGCTGAAGAAGGTAGAAAAGACCATGGGTTTGTTATGGTAAGTGAGTGAAGGTTAGAGGTCATGGAAAACATGTTGGAAGAAGTATTGTCAGAGGACACCAAAGAACAGAACACACTGCTCACTGACTATTTACTTGGTGGAAAAGAGGAGAAGAAAGTTAAGGATCAGTTTGAATTTTGGTGAGTAGTGAAGAATAGGTTTGATCTGGGAGGAGTAAGGGGAAACAGGGGAATGGAGAAGCCCTCAGAAGTTTTAAAGAAAATTCATGTGAGCAAATGAATTGTCAGAGACCTATTTGAAATGCAACTCCAATTTATTTGTATCCAAGATGGAACTATTTCAAAATGTCTGCTTTTTAATATTGCAGGATACCATGAAACCTGTGTTAAAGACAAATTTTATTAAGCAAAATGACAGTTTTAAGTAACTATTCTAGAGCAGCCTTAACAATACAAAGTTATCTATATTAAGCAACCACTTAAAAAACTTGGACAACAGCTCAAGGCATCTGCACCTATATTCCCTTCAGTGGTTCCTTGAGGACATTGGTTTTAGCTCCCACCTCCTCAGCCATCACCTCTTTTGGGCAGAGACATGTGACTCTCTCGCCCTTCTGATCAGGGTTTTTCCAGGTTGAACAGTTCCCTCTGATGTTCCCAACAAGCCAGACTGCCTTAACAGGCCGGTGCCTTCACTTTGATTTCCCTTTGAGGGTAATTGTTCACAGTTACCACACAATTTTTTATAAGCAAGCATATTTATTTTTAAGATGTAAGCACTGCAGGAGAAACATAGTAAAAACAATAGAAGAACCTACACATATACAGGGCCAAATTATCAGAGAGGCTTAAGTCTTGGGCTCTGGCCAAAAAGGGGGCCCCCGTCTCCAGCCCCTAAAACCCCTCCAATAATTCAGCACCTGCCCATTCAGTGCCGGCAGGGCAAAAGTGCTGAGACTGCTCCTTCCCTGCTGGTGCTGGTGGTGGGGCCCTGGAGCCAGAGGCCAGGCTCTGAGCCCCTGCCCTGCCCCTGGGCCTGCTGGCTTCACCCTCAGGATGGGGCGGGCCAGTCCCTGTTCACTCTGTCTGGAGGGGCAGGGCCAGCTGGTGCATGGCGAGGCTGCCACCACTCCGGAACGGCCTGCCAGGGCTCATGGACTGAGGGGCTGTGTCAGAGGCCCCCACACCATGCACCAGCCCAGCTGGGCAGACTGGCCAGAGTGGGGCTAGAGTGGGAGCGCCCTCTGGCCTCAACCCCCTCCCCTCCAGTGACAGGGGGCCCTGTGGTTGAGGGAGCAGGATAGGGGGGCACGGTGGGGGGCAGCTTAGGGCTGCCGGTCTCGTTAATATGGCCCTGCACACGTACTAAAAAGTTTACGAGAGCTCACCACAATTCTAACTTTGGGCTAGGTGTCAGTTCTTCAAAACACACAACTACTTTTTCCCTGTGGTTACAAGCTCCTCACTGTCTCTTTTCAGAGCCTGAGCAACAACAAATAGTTCAATCTTTCCTTTATACAGCTTGGACCTTTGAGTGTGGCCTCATGTAAAAGGTGATCAACTGACAATAACCCGCTTCTCTGGGCATAGTTTCAAAAGACTGTGTTTTGCATTCATTTTCCCCTAGATATTCCCCAGGAAAACGACTTAACATTTTTTGTTCCAAAAGTCCATTTTGCCTGCCATACGTTCAGTATAATCCTTTGAACCTCAGGGCTCACATTCTCACATCTCCATCAAGAGGCTAAATGCTAGTTCATAATAATACCTAAGCCATTCATTTAATGCAATGAACCCAAAGATACTTAAATTTAATCCAAAAAGGTCTCTTAAGGAACTGTCAGGAAGTTGTCCTACCTATCAAAAACAGCACCCCATCCCAAAAAAATCAACTGAACCTCTTGATTTCGGAGCCCAGTAAGCATGCATCAATACTACACTCTGTGCACAAGAAACTCTGCACTTTGCATTCATCTGCATATTTTAATAGCAAAACAAACACCAGACATTACATATGATAAATTGTGCAATTTTATTTCAGTTTTTAAGAGACCACTTTTTGTTGGTGTCTGAAGTGTGCAATTAATATTGGTTTTGCTGACTAAGTCTTGGTCTCTTGCCATTTATGGTTTCCCACTCCTCTTTCCTTTCTAATCATCACCTCTGCCTTTCCCTCTTCACAACCATTCCCTTTTACTGTCAAAACCCTCCTCCTCTGTTTTCTGATGTTATTCTCCTTTTCGACTCTTTGCTATCTTAGCACTCCCAGCTCCTCTTATTGTTTTCCTCCCCTGCCATTGCTGTTCTTCTTCTATGCCTTATCGTCTTAATACAGAGTGCCTCTTACCTCAAGTTCTGGCAGCTGTTTCTAAGAAAGAGACGGTGGTACTCAGCTGGCCAGCAACTGGCCGAATCTCATAACTCATGCAACTGACAGCGCACTCCTGAATTATGAGATCAGGAGGTAGGGGTGAGGGGAAGGCAAGTATCATAAACAAAGGTTAATGATAAATGGCAATGTGTTGGGTTATGGAACCTCAGCCTGGGGCTTACCACAGGGATTGCTGTTACATCTAATGTTAGTTAAGGACTTAAATAATTATCTGGAAGAGGGAGTAAACTGGGTGTTGAATTTAACTCTCAGAAGTTGTGCTGCAAATACCATTTAGGGCAGAGGCATTCTGGTCTACTGGGACACGTACAACTATTTGGGAAAGCAGAAATTATTTTCAAAGTAGAATTCCACTTCAATGAGAATGGCAAATATTTTAATAGTGATACAAACAAATATGAGGTTGAAAGGGATTTTCCGAGTTCTATCCTTTTCATACAGTTAGAGCAAGTCATTTCACCTCTATGTTTCAGTCTCCCCTTCCTCATCAGAATTTATACTTAGAGTTATATTTTTCCATATATGAACAGAAGCCAAATTCTCTCTTTCAAGTTTTTCTCTACCCTGTGACAGGAGAGGAGGAACAAAGCATGAATGACAAAAAAGTAAGGTGTACGTGAGAAAACCATGAGTACACTTTTCTATAGCAGAATGAACATAAAATGATAGCTGCCTCTCCAGAAGGGAGCAAATTTCAGTGCACACGAAGAGGAAGTATGCAGCAAACAACCAGATACAGGATGTCTACACTTACCATACTGCCTCACAGAGGTGTACAGAGTAGTTGTTTAAACCAAAAGTTTCAAAAGTGATTTGGTTTCCTCTATTTGTTGAGTACTCAACTTTAGAAAAACAGAGGCAACCAAAATCAGAAGCTACTTGTAAAACTTTAGGATGGACTTGCAATGTTGGAGATCTGATAAATACATATTGTAGGTAGTAGATAGAACAGGTAACAAAATGTATATGTATCAAGTATTATTATTATTACCAGAGGGCTCAAAAACGAACACACAAAATAACAAAACATTCAACCTGGACAAAGATCAGATAGTTAATCGGGGGGAGGGGAGGAGGAGGAAGCCCCAAAACAAGTATCTTCAGTGGAAACCTGGAGAACGATCATTACACTGGTTTAGATGAGAAAGAGATTTTTTCCCCCTCCATGCTGTTGTGATGATCACATCTGTATGAGCATATTAGTTTGCCCTTTGCTTAAGATCACTACAAAAAAGACAAAAATCCTCTCTACATAGATGTTTTAGTGTTAAACTGATTGGTAACAGCCTAAGCCCTAAAAAAGGACCTTGGTTAATCACAGAATCATTAAAATTTAATCAAAGGGAAAAGAAAGAATCAAAAATTTCATTACACAAGGATTAAATAGTTTGTCACATTGTCCATTGCAAACTTCCTGTAGAAAGTGAATTGTTTCATATGAGTACTTGACTCGGTTAAATTAATAAAAGTGAGCAGAAATGTTTTTAATTAGGCTTTTTAGTTACCAAGCCTATCTGAAGAGGAAAAAAGTCAGAAGCTCTTGGGTACTGGGACTGAATAAAGAAATTATGTTTATTTTTCCCCTTTTCTGAAAGGTATTTTCTAGCTTCTAAATGGCTACTTCAGCGTATGATCCTTGACTGTTTTAGAGTCTGAAAAGATTGCACTCTAAAATCATTTCAGTGCTTTTCAGCCCACTGAAGAACATCCCCAAACAGGACTTTGATAGCTACAGAAGATCTGAAGTAAAAAGTCAAAGGGAACCGTTTGGGGTCCCTAGTATCTATGGTACTGAAATTGCCTACAGGAAGAGACCCCTTGGGTAACACACACATAAGGGTAAAGGCTATTTTCACTGGGTAAAGAAGCTTTAGAAAGTGAAAATAAAAAAGTGAAAGGAAGGAAATTAAAGAATTCTGAAGCTGAGTGAAAACTCAGCTATCACACTGATCTATTTATATGATCTTCCTTTTTCTTTCCCACAATAAATTGTTTATTTTTAAAGGCAAAATATGGTGTCTAATGGCTGAACACAAGGAATTCCTATACCCCTCTCTACTCTGGTATTCTGCTGCTTATGGCACATTCCCAGCTCTTCGTCCTTCAGTTTCTCTGAGCTTCAAGGGGGCGGGGAAGAGAGGAATACACATTCAAAAGGATCTCATTATAAACTGATCTGGTACTGAAAATTACTTTTAGGCTCTGTTTCGTTTTGCTTTGCTGACCCAGATCTTTAGCTGATGACTTCAATGGAACTGCACAGAGGTATACTGATTGAGGATCTGGTTCACTACCTATTTTAATAGGCAGCGGGAGACTAACAAGAAAGCAAAAATTGTAATCTCTCCTAACCTGAGTTCAGACACTGGGGGTTTGATATTCAGAGCTGTTGAGCACTCCCAGCTCCTATTAATGTTACAAGAAGTATGGCCGCTCAGCACCTCTGAAAAAGCAAGCAAAAAGCAGTTTGAGCCCATTAGATTAGTTATCATCTCTTGTACATGTCGCCTGAAAATATTTTAACTCAAAATTGAGTCAAGATGGGCCTTATGCTTATTACAGTGAACAACATGTGAGCTCATGGGAACCCTCTTGTTGCATTCAGTGATATGTATCCTGAACACAGATCCTTGTCACAAGGGAGACAGAGCCTAATGAACAAATGACAGTATGTACTGAGCCTGGAATGGAGTTGATCACCAGAATTTGTCCCTCTGGTATATAGCTCAGTGCAGATTCATTCATTCCTTTGCTTTCTACATACTGGTTTCTAGAGTAGACAAGCAGCTTGCTAAATACACCTTCCCTTAGTTGTGTGGATTTGGAAAGCTGTTGTCATGAATGCCATTCAAAATCATGCAGGTTGAAAACAAAAACTGCTGACCTTTGAAGAAAAGAGCATATATTACTACATTGGTAGGAACACACAGAGTAGTAGAGGCGCTGTTGCACCTTTTTAGACAGCAGAGTAGCGTACCCATCTAGATGTTAGTTTGCTAGTGATCCTGCCTTCACATGCTCACCCGTAACAGCAAGAGATGCTGCTCCTGATGACCAACCAGCTCCGCTTCAGCAGCATAGGCATTGTGTTAGAGCTTCATCTCAGTTTGAAATAAATATCTTGACATTTATAGTCTATAAATACACCTTTGGGACTCCATCCTGCAAGATGCTTGAACACTTCCCAAGAAGTGCTGTGCACCCCATATCTCATGGAATTCAGCCTTTAAGTTTAAATAGCAATGCATAGCTGTTATCCTGGGGTGACTTTTTTCTGCTCCATTAATATGTTGGAATTGCATGCATGGCTTTGACATTATCCTGAACAGAAGGTGTCTGTTTAGCTGTCAGCAATGCTGAGAATAGGGGAGGAAGGATGTGGTCTCATTGATAGGGGCACTATACTCGGACTCAAGAAATCAGGATTCAGTTCTCAGCTAAACCATAGATCTCTGGTGTAACCTTGGGCAAATTGCTTAATCTATGCTGTTCTTCAGTTCCCATCTGCAACATTAATATAGTATTTCTTACCTCACAGGGGGATGTTCTGAGGATAAAATCCAGTGACAGTGAGGCACTCAGATACTACAGCAATGAGAACCATCTAAGTACCTAGATAGATAAAAAAAAAAAAAAAACAACACAAAAGCTTAACCCAAATTAGCAGATACAATGTAAAGACCCTTATCTTTAAAGAGAGGGCTTTCACAAAAACAAATGAAATGATCTAGACAAGGGCTAACTAGACTAAGTGGGAACTTTCTTCTTTCCTTTGAACAGGTTTCAAAGTAAAACAAGATAAGCAGAACCTCTTTAAAAAGACCTCTCTTCACAGAGAGCTGGGATGTGACAAGAAGAGTGAAGTAGATTTCATTTCCGAAACAGACACTTCTTCAGCCACAGATGCATAAGTTTTCTGGGTTTTTTTTAAACCTATAACAGATGAAAAAGCACATTTCCAAGCCCGTTGGGGATTTGCCCAGAGGAATTCCAAAATCTAGCTTTTAAATAATATGCAATAGAAATGAACTACATGTGTGTGTTTACAAGAGATTTCTAGATTTTGTCTGAAAATTATACTAATTATGTTAATTCAAATACTTGTGATTTTTTTATTTATACAAAAGAACCACAGTATTGAGGTTTGAAAATTTACTTCACAGAATCTTCTAGAGCATTATAAGGATTTTATTGGTGTTCTTAAATATTAATTAAATTAACAAACAATGCAGAATTAACATTTGTCTTTATATTTATTAATAGGAGATAAGCTAAATTTATTGAGGAAATTATTTGCTTGTTTTTCTGCTCTGAGAACATCTGCAAAGAGATCATGATATCTTCTATTAGAATTTACACTTAAGTCTTTTGTAATTTTGCTTCTCCACTATAGAATTGTGGCAAACAATTTACTGTGAGTATTGGCTACTTGCTTTTCAGAATTCAAGCAGCATCACATCCTATCTGATATGAAATGTATCAATTGCATGGCATTTATTGGGCAGTGTTTCATTTTCAGTACAGTCTTTGGAGATTAAGCAATTTCATGTGAATCCATAATTCTAACTGTGAAGGTTGTGATCTATGTTCTTTAATTAATTTTCTTTATGCCAGGATTCTTGTGAGAGGATTAGAGAACACTGTCCCATTTCTGTGATAAACAGCGTCTCTCATAAAGTATACTAACTGCCATTACTGGTCATCAACATACAATGAAGAAACCGTAAAGAATGGCAGCAAAGAATAGGAGATATTTGTTTGCTAATCAAACAAGTTCAGGCCCCAAGCAGATGAAAATAACTACTCATAACATCAGCATGAATTTAGCTTCATCATCACCACCTTTCGTTTATGCTACCTGTAGATCACCACAGGTTACTATGAAGAGTTGTTACTCTATTTTGCTCACTTTGACTGTGACTAGTAGGCAGGTGTGGTCTAGACGCCTTCTTTTCCAGATCAGCAGATGTGGAGGAGAAGATGTGGAGCACTAAGGTGATGCAGATGATGTTAATGGGATATTACCCTGAAGGGAAGTTTCATGTGGGGATGATGAATTTATGGGTTATTCTGAGAGATATTGCTGCTGCTGCGACAGACCCTATTAATTCTTGGGATAA
This sequence comes from Pelusios castaneus, assembly GCA_007922175.1. NCBI lineage: Eukaryota > Metazoa > Chordata > Testudines > Pelomedusidae > Pelusios > Pelusios castaneus. Next base: position 12,809,077 of record ML685802.1, on the reverse strand, counting down.
AATTCATTCATTGTGGAATGCCCCCAGGAGAATACATCAAACACACAAAGGTATGTAGAGATCACAGTAGGGTGCTACTAGCATTTCACTTCATCAGTGTCCAAAAACAATATACACATACCATCCAAGTGTTAGAAGAAAAGTAATTATTTTAACAAAAGACCATGGGGAGTAACAGAGTGAAAGAAATTGCCATGTTGTTTTTTTCTGCTGTTTCACACAGGCAACATGCAGATCACCATATAAAGTAGTGGGGAAACACCAATGGTGAAGGGCACAGATGTAGAAGTATTTTTCCACTGACCTCTGTGATCCCACATAGGTAAGCTGTGTGTATTTGACCAGGTAATTAACTATGGAATTGACCTCACACAGGTGCATATTTCATTTCTCAGAAACAACAAAGCACATCTAGAGTCAAATATGTACTCATAAAAATTAAAAAAGAAAGAGAAGCAACATGGCTTAGGTAGAAGGGAGCTTTAGGTTGCTAGCGCAAGTACTTCTCTCAGTGAGAAAGCTACGGCAATACTTCCTTCGGTAAGAAAGCATGTACTTCCATCAATGAGAAACAACAGTATAAGCTCAGTTTCCAATAGAAGGTCCAGTGTCTTTATGACCCAGCCAACCTAGTAGAAATGTACTATAGAATTAAATCAGGATGAAACAGAGAAACTGCAGAACTCAAATTTATATGCAAGTTTGACTCAGTTGTCTTGGGATTAAACAGGGACTATGGATTTTTCTCTCATTACAACAGGTGATTTGACCTCACCTTCCTCTATGTGCTGTTCCCCAGTGTTTGAATCCTAACATCTGTTTTGATTTGCTGTTACAGCCTGACCTGATCCTATGTCATTTAATTTCCTCCCATTCTGTAAATTTGCCATCTTCAAAGCGTCTGACAGAGTGGATTTTTTCCCACGAACGCTCATACGATAAATAAATCTATTAGTCTTTAACAGTGCCACAGGACTCTGTTCGATAAAACCAATGCGACTCTATAGTAATTAAGCACCAAATTATGTTATTCAAGTGCAACCCTGCAGTGGGGCTGCATCATCCAGAGATCACTAATGCAAAAGAGGAACATGCACACTACTACCCACCTTGCTGTACCACCCTGTCCACTTTGAAGTAGAGCTGGTTAGGATTTATTCTGATGAAACATGCCAACTAATCAAACAATTATTTTCCCGTGGAAGGATGAAACTCCCATTGGCAAGAATTCGCAGGTCCAAAGTGGAACATCTGTTGAAAGCCAGAGAGAGAGAGACATAGAAGAAATAGGTTCAAGTGCTTGCTCTGCCTAATTTGAGTAGGGTTATGAACCCCACTCGCCCATGTCCCAGCCAATTGCCCTAATCATTGAGTTAATGAATATTCTGAGACAAGTCTCTTTCAAGCTCATCTGTTGAGATTCTTCCACTTTGTGTAAAATATTCAGTGAACCAAATAGTGACTGACTACTGTCTAGTAGTCATGGTACTCACCAGGGCTGTGGAAGAACCCAGCTCAAGCTCTTTCCCAATCAATATTTAATTATACATATAAAGAGGAACAGCTGCAAGAGGTGAGCTTGAGAAAGGGAAACAAAGATGGACTATATAGCCCAGCTGTTAGGGCACTCTGGTTCCAGTCCCTGCACCACTGACTAATTATTTATACAAAGTGGTACAGCTACAATAAGAGCTACTGGGGGAGTCCCACACCAGACTCCTGAGTAGGGTTAGGGTGTTCACATGAAATAGGGATACATGGGGTTCAAGTCTCTACTTTGAATCAAGCAGAACAGGGACTTGAATCTGGTTCTCTCATATTTCCTGCATCCCAAGTGAGAGCCATAACTACTGGGTTATTGCCTATAATGGGGCTTGGGTGGCTGTTTAACAAAAAGTTCTGATATGGAACAAGCATTTTTTCAATAAACCATTGAAAAGTCCAGCTGTACTTTGGGGAGCCATGAAACAATGGGGGAAATTGCAGGAAAAGTCCCTGCACTAGCCATTCTGCTTGATCCTTATATAGACCCTGTAAGGAAGAAAAAGACTCCTTGCACCTTGCCATCTGCCATATTACACACATACGTAAGAGCTAAGTAGAATGTAACCCTAAAAAAGTTTCTATAAAAATTAAACTAAAAGCTAATAGCATTTAATAGAGAATTCTATCTTTTTTTAGATTGTATAGAGTTTAATCTAGAAATCTCTCTTTGCTATAAGTTATATATTTCTATTTAATTCCCTACACTTTGCCCTAAAAGTTAATCATATATGCTGTTTTTAAAACATTTCTTCTGTCAGACTGAAGAACTTCAGCATACATACATCCTTTATCTTGGGAAGAATTGACTGAAAAAGGATAATTAACTGGACATGAGTTCCAATGTGATGCTGTGGCTCAAAGAGCTAGCATGATCATGGGATGCATAAATAGGGAAATCTTTAATAGGGATAGAGAGGTTGTTTTACCTCTAAATTTGGCACAAGATTTAATAATGTGTTCTTACTCCACAAGCAATCCTATGGATTAAAATTAAATGGGAGTAAAAACAACAAGAGTCCTGGTACACCTTAAAGACTAACAAATTTCTTCAGGCATAAGCTTTCAAGGGCTCCGACCCACTTCTGACAGAGTGGGTTGAAGCCCATAAAAGCTTATGTCCAAAGAAATGTGTTAGTCTTTAAGGTGCCACAGGACCCTCACTGTTTTCGCAGTATACAGACTAACATGGCTACCCCGCTGAAAATGGAAGTAAGGTATTTCTCACTGTGCGTAAGAGTAGCAGAATCAGACCCTTATTTTTTTTTCTTCATTCTAAGTTACCTGGAATTGGTATCTTCAGGTCACTTTAAAATTTCATTTTATAATAAAGATAAAGGAAAGAGGAAAAGAGTACAGCAAATGTTACTTTCCCTAAAGAGGGAAATGTGATCTCCAGTGAGAGTTAACATACCATGGAAGTTTAAAGCAAAGGATAGAGAAGGGTGGTTGTACAAAACTTTAATTTAAAAAAAAAATCTCCCCCATGTTAAGAAGAGCAATTCTTTATTGTCAATAGTTGTCCGTAGGCAGTTTATGGTGTTTTGGTAATTTTGACCTTTGTGGGCTACCTTGCCCTGTGTCAATAAAATGAAGAGTCAAACAAGTAAAGCAATCATTCTGTGTGTAGCTAGTTAAAATTCATGGCCAGCAGTGAACAGATTGCCACAGGAAAACTGTCAGCCTGTCCTTCTACTGGTACCATACCACCAGCAGAGACCCTTTTATTCAAGCCTCTTCTGGTGGATGCCTCCAATCCTTTTGCGAATCTCTCTCTCCCCTCACAAATTTATGGCCCATTGACTAGTTTCTGTCGATGGCTTTAAACATCTGGGCTGCAATCCTTCAGTGTATGTCCTGCACTCTCCTTTTAAACAATGAGCACAAACCAAGAACAGTGCAGCAGTATCCACATGCAAAATCAGTAAAGAACAATGGAATTGCTTAACATGTATATTCATTACTCACACTAAATTAAGGCCCAAGTGGAGGTGGAGGAGCTCTGGCCCTTTGTCAGCCTTAAAAAAGTTCTTGTGATTGTTACATCATGTTTCATTAGCCTAATTCAGTTTAGAGAATGCTAATTTGCCCCTGGATACAGGCCTGTCACCACCAGCTGTTACTTTTACAGGAAGCTTTTGCAGTAGAAGCAGCCAAGTTAATGCTGAGCTTATATGTATGGCCTAAATTATTAGTTCCCTGATGTATACATTTACATTTAGATGCATTCAAATGAATATTGTTTGCTTGTGCCCAGTTTATCAACAAATCCAGATCACTCCAAATCAGTGACTCATCTTCTTCATTACTTATCACCCTACCAATTTTTGTATCATCTGAAAACTTCATCAGTGATGATTTTGTGGTTTTTTTCCAATTCATTGATAAAAATGTTAAATGCAGTAGGACCAAGAACCAATCCTTGCAAGACCCCTTTCCCATGGCTTTTGATGTGGGGAGGTGGGGGTTAAGGGAAGAGGAAGACTTAATCCTTTTTTCTTATAATCCAAACTACAAGAAAAGCACCTAGGAAATGCAGTTGAGATGAAAGTTTAATGAAGCACTAATATTTGAAATACAAATTTAAAATAAAATTAAGATGATGGACGAAATTCATCACTGGTGCAATACCATCCAAGGCATCAAGGATTAATCTGATGTATTGTATCTAAAAAGTTTTGTCCCATGCAGCAGAACTACGCTCCTGGCAGTTCAGAACGCATCATCCAGATTCCGCCCCACATCTGGGTATAATTCACTATCAGAAGGGCAAAATAATTCCTATGAAATATAGTGTATTTATTTACTCCTACTCACAAGACTGAAATACCACAAAGTGTCTGACTTCAACCAACAACATTCAGAGTAAAGGGAAAATAGGTTTTTGACTTCATATGAGCTGAGACTAAGTCTTTAAACAAGAAAACCTAACTGAATTGTTGGGCCCACGTGTAGTATCACCCACTGACCATTGACCATATACTTTTCAATAAAGAGCCAAGTTCAGATGAGTTAACGATGAAGGTGAATAACCATCCTTCCTTGCTTTCATCAGTTAAACATATCCTTTTAAAATTTTACTGATCATAAAATCAGCTAATATTCTAAATTAACAGGATGTTGGCAATGATGATGGGCCCAAGATATGTAATCCTTCTCGTGATCTAAAAATCCTTTCAGATCTCCAAAAGAAAGGAAGGCAGGAGAAAGCACTGAGGGTCTGCAAGGCTGCTAAATTTTATCATCTGCTCTCATTAAATCAAAGGTGCTGAATTTTTCTTTTTACATGAACATCTTGCAGTTTCATCTTGGTCCTGCCCCATTACGTACTTTCTACATGCTAACCCTGCTCTTGAGATCATCAAAATCAACTTCAAAATTTGCAGTATGGATTTAAAATAACATTTTTAAAGTTAAGAAATGTTGTAGTACTTATCTCAAGTCATTGATGATTTTTTTTTTCCTGTGTTCTTACTGGCTGCATAGGAGATGGTAGGTGAGCCCATTCTTTTTAATTACAGTGAAGAGAGCTTTTATTTGAAGTGCATGTCTTTCACAGTTATTTGTAGGACAATGTTGGAAGTCAAAACAGTCATCAAGAGTTAGTAGATATTAAACTTAATATCATATGTTTCCATTAATGGGTTTAAATTAACAAGTAAGAAATACTCCAGTAATTAGGGTTATTAGAAAACTAGTCATTCATATCAGCTACCAAACGTGTCTCAAATTTCCATTAAAAAAGTATTTTCTGTCCTAATGAATGATTATTTGGTCACAATATGATTTTCTGAAAACAGCTGAATTATGATGCACCACTAAGTATGGATGGCTCAAAGGTTTAATTGCCTGTGTCAGATTCTTTTCCCAAAATCAAGCACTAAAAACCAAGCAGCTAAAACCATTAAATGCTACAAATAATGCAGCTCTTTTGCCAACACTGCAGTCTCTTAAAAACTCATTGACTTCTGCCCTGTCAAAGTCATAAATAAAGAAGTTGGATTTACATGTTCCATTTTGTTAAATTACATAAAGTTTGGGGGAAAAATTAACTTCACAGCAGATGGGAACTTCATAGTAGGGGTGGAAATCAACAAAAGAGGGTGTTCACATAAATTCATGGGATCTCCTGTGCAGAGCTAAGGACACTACCAGTTAAGCAGCATCTTGTTACTAAAATGTCCTTGTATATTTCACATGCAATACTGACTCACCCTTTCCTGATACAGTACAGAAAAAAATATAGTTTTCTTTTTTGCTGTTATAGCTTTATAAGTTTTGACTGTCTTTTCTCTCTGTCTTTTCATCTGCATTCTTTCCTCAGGATGACATGGATCACATACAAATTATAAAATTACACCATGAAACCAAAAATATGTAAAAGTACATAATGATGTAGGATTGGGTGACTATGCAAGAAAATTCCAAATACTTATTCAAAAGTTTCAATGAATTTGCTTCAGCTGTATGAATACTCTTTTTGTGTTCCATTTCCATGACCATTTGGATGATTGAAATTTACTATTAGATATTATCAAAAAAATTCTAATTTTGATTTTTGAAAAAAGATACAATATTGTCACAGAAGTTTTCCCTGCTGTTTTTTTTATCAGCAGGATTTATTAGCAAAACAGCTCACACAAAAGAAATTTATTTACTAAACAATATAGATTAAATTTTGGTTACTGAAATTTAAACAACATGCCATATGGTATATGACATGTAGGAAAATTTGAATAACGAATTAATTTGAGAAAACTTTACTCTGTTAGTGAACATTCCACAAATAGCAAGAGAGATTAAATTAACCAAATATGGGTTGGATGAATGGACTATATGATGGACAGAAAGCTAGCTAGATCATCAGGCTCAATAGGCAGTAATCAGTGGCTTGATCTCTAGTCAGTAGCTGGTAATGAGCAGAGTTCCGTGGGTTTCGGTGCTCAGGCTGGTTTTGTTCAACATTTTCATTAATGATCTGGAGAATGGTGTGGATTGCACCCACAGCAAATGTGAAAATGACACTAAACTGTGAGGAGTGGTCACTATACTGGATGTCAGGGATAGGATACAGAGTGACAGATCAGAGGATTGGGGCAAAGAAATCTGATGAGATTCAGCAAGGGCAAGTGCAGAGTACTGCACTTAAGATAAAAGAATCCCATGCACTGCTTAGAATGGGGATCAACTGGCTAGGCAGCAGTTCAAAAGAAAAGAACCTGGTAGTTACAGTGGGCAACAGGGGCATAGTTACAGGTGGGCATGCCCCCTCTTCTCCCCTCCCCCTGCTTGGCCAGCAAATCCACCCACCCCCGCTGCTGCAACTGGAGCATCGCCACAAAGCTTCCAGTCACATGATCAGAAGAAGGACTGGCTGGGCCCACCCTGGAGACTCAGAAGCCCAGCCAGAAAATGGGGGGCTGGCTACCCACTTGGTGGGCAAGAGTCTGAATATGAATCAACAGGGTGTCCTTATTGCTAAAAAGGCTAACTGCATATCGGGCTGCATTAGTCAAATCACCAGCAGATCGAGGGAAGTGATTATTCCCCTCTATTGGGCACTGGTGAGGCCACATATGGAGCACTGTGTCCAGTTTTGGGACACCTGGTACAGAAAGGATGTAGATAATCTGGAAAGAGTCCAACAGAGGACAAGAAAAATTATTAGGGGGCTGGGGCACATGACTTATGAGAAGATGCTAAGGAGCTAAGCTTGTTTAATCTGCAGAAGAAAAGAATGAGAAGGATTTGATAGCAGCCTTTAACTATCTGAAAGTGGGTTCCAAAAAGGCTGTTCTCTGTGGTAGTAGATGACAAAACTAGGAGCAATGGTCTCAAGTTGCAGCAGAGGAGATCTAGTTGGATATTAGGAAAAACGTTTTCATAAGGAGGGTGGTGAAGCATTGGAATGAGTTACGTATGAAGATGGTGAAATCTCCATCCTTAGAGGTTTTTAATGTGCTATTTGAGAAAGCCATGGCTGGGATGATTTAATTGGAGTTGGTCCTGCTTTGAGCATGAGGTTGGGCTAGATGACTTCCTGAGACCTCTTCTAATGTTAATCTTCTATGTGTCTATATATTTTTATGTTCCTGTAATATCCCTTCATACACTTGCTGTTTGGGAAAATATCCATATAAGAGAGGCTCTTTCCTGAGGATGCAACATGTGACATTTCAAAAAGTCCTTTCTTGTGATGACATCCTAATAAAACTATCCAAGTACACTTTGTTCCCAAAGTATAGACATTCAATGAAAGATGTGGGGAGGTTCTATTAATAGGGGACCTTAACTCATCTTAATCTCAACCAAACTAAAAAAGATAAACAATAACCTATTCTCATCAATATAAAGAATGCTGAAAAGGAAGAAGAATGTCCAAGTGATCTTGTTTGAGATCCTTTCTGTCCCGTAAACAAAGGAACACCAGAAGGCAGATGATTCTAAAATGGAAGCACTGGCTAGGTAAGTGTTGTATGGTAGAGGGTTTGGGTTTTGTGTACCATTATCCACCTTCTCCAAGGGAAAAGGGCTGTCTAGTTTCTAGCTTCCACATGAGGAGAAGGAGGATCATCTTCTCCAGGACAGGCTAGCTAGAGTAGTCAGGAAAGGATTAAATTAATAACAAAAGGGGAAGATAAGAAAGAAATTATGAGCATTCAGCACAAAATTGAGATGTTGAGAACAAAATTAATCAAGGAACTAAAGGACCTGATGAAAAGCAATTTAGTTTCCTATACACAAATCCTAAGAGCCACCATAACAAAACAAGATGAATTATTCATAATGAGCATAAACTTGATTATAACTAGCTGTTATTACTGTAATAACTACCTGTTATTACTATGTCTTGATGGGATGATTCCCAAGATTGGAATATTAAGATCAACGGTTATAACCTAATTATAAAGGATCAAGAGAACAAAAGAGGAGGAGAAATGGCACTCTATGTAAAAAAATCGCATTACCTGTTTCCAAGTCCCTGAGAACTTGTAAGAAAATGATCTTGAATGCCTATGGATCTGTGTCCTAACAGATAAAGCAGAAGGTGGGGTGTTAATTGGTGCCTTCTACAGACCACCAACTCACAGTATGGAACAGGATTACCACACCTTAATTACCTATCTATAATGTATAAGAAGAAAAGCTGGGAGACCACAGGGGGATTTCAATTTGACATATGCTAGAGGACTTATGCTGTCAGTACTAAAACATCCGTGAATTTCTAAATATTATAGATGACAATTTTCAAACTCAGGAAGTGCTGTATTCAATATGGGGGAATTCTATCTTAAACTTTGTCTTGGCTGATAAGAAAAACTGATCATAGAACTAAAAATAATAGAAACTTCGGTATAAGTGATCATGACTTGATCATATTTATAATGTGGAAACAGAATAAAATCAACACAAATTATTTATAAATTTGGTGCTTTAAATGGACAATTTCACAAAGCCGAAAACAGTTATGAAAAAAAAAATCAGCCAGTATGAAAAATTTAAACAACAATAAAATATGAATGGTAATTGGGAAATTTTAAAGAATATTTAAGTAGATACCAAAAAAAATCCCACAATCAAGAAATCAAGAAAGAAAGCAGTATTGATTTTAAAACAACCTGATTTAAAGGGAAAGTGATGGCAGCCATAAAAAGTAAAAATGCGTAACAAATGGAAAAAAGGGGGGAAGACTGTAAAAAATTGATAAGGGAACCAAAAAGACACAATGAGAAATCAATGACCAACAGGGAGAGGACAATCAGAAGAGGTTTATAAGTATATTAGGACAAAAAATATTCCTAACAATGATATTGATACAACCTAGATTGCAGTGTACAATTATATATAATAATGAAGAAAAAGCAGAAGTTCTATATTTGGGATGGGGAAAGATGTATCACATCATAGGATAACCCTTTCCATTCCATTAGGAAGATGTTAAATAGCAGCTACTAAAAGTTAGAGTCATATTCACTGGAAAATAAAGTAATCTTTTGTTTCACCTGATCCAAGTGTGACACCCTGTATTTGAAAGATATACCCCAGAATGCCCATCCCTGAACCCCCATATTATCAACTGTCCTATAATTATGTTTTGTACAAAATTTGCCTTGTGAGGTATCATTTTAAAAGGCTAGCTCTGCTAAACAATAATATTCTGTTGATTTCTATTTGTCGTTGTTGTATGTGAAATTATGGAGTTTTGTTGTGTATGTGCTACTGAAATATGTTGGAAGGTAAGAAACACCCAAACCAGCTTATCAGATACAACAATGGAGTAGCCAGATATGTTGATGGGCCATTAAGGGATTGCACTGCCCCAGCTCCCATTCCTAGAGACTCCACAAAGGAGACATGTACACAATGGAACACTATAGGGGATGCCCTCTCCCCCCATGTCACATGCACAGACATTTCCAGCAAGCTGGAAGAAGTAATAAAAGGTGGGAGGAGTGAAATCATCACTTGTCTTCACTCCCGCACAACTGAATGCCTGAAGAAACATCTAGAAGACAAAGTACTTTGTATGGGGGAGGGGAACCCAGACTACAAAATAGATGCATCCTTGTGTATCAAGGATCTGTAAATCTGCTTATATCAGCCAGGGTTAGATATTGCTGATTCAAATTCTTTTTGGGGTATATGAACTTAGACTGCAAAGTTATTTTTATTTCTTTGGTATCTGTTTCTGATCCTTTAAGCCAACTACTTATCATTTAAAATCTATTTCTCTGTAGTTCACAAATCTGCTTTATAATTTTTACCTAAAACAATGTGCCTTGGATTGAAGTGTTTGGGAAATCTCAGCTCATTAACAAAAGCTGTTGTATATCCTCTCCACATTAGGGTGAGGAGGAGCAGACTAATTCATGAGCTTGCACTGGGCAGTTCTCTGTCCAGTGCAAAACATTATACTCATTTAATGCAGGACTTGGGAGCTAGGAGAACTGGCTGGTGCCTGTATCCATTGCTGGTTCAGGATTGGCTCAGGGAGAACATTCTTGTAACCTAGCTGGGGGATGTCCCTGCCCGTAAATGTCTGTGTGAGAACAGGACCTCTTACAGGTTTATGGTTTAATATCAACATCACAGAGTGAGCAGGAGTTAGAAGGGTCAGCAGTACCCCAATCTCAGGCTGCACACCCAGAGTCTGTGTCCTATATAATTTTCATTGTTCTTCTGCCTTATCATAATTATACTCACCTGCAGAATCTAACTCTTTCTAGAAGAAGAAATCATCCCCTACAACTTCCAACCACAGTTCTTTGTTGACAGCTAGGTTTTGTCTAATTGTAAACCCATACATATTTAAAGTCCCATATCCCACACTGCTGAGACAAACAGGACAGATGTTCTTTCAGAGGCTCAAAATACTGCTCCATAAGGGAGCAAAGCCGAGCTATTGAACTGCGCAAGCTATCATTGACGCATCGCCCATCCTGAGGATGAAGCATGCTGCCTCAGTAGCACTCCCAGCGTGAGACTGGGACCAGGAATAAAAAAAAAGTGGTTTTTATTATTCAAAGCCACCACCTAACCTAACATTTCTCTTGCAATTTAATTATCTTGTACAATTTTCACAAGAGTCATTTTTTCCTTTACAGTCTATAAAGTATACTGACCATAATAGGACAAAGCTGCTGCATTGAGAGGTTAGGATGGTTTGGCAAAGGAATGCTCATGCAAGAGGTTTTGTTTTTTATTTGTTTGATTCCATCACTCATGATTTCATGCCAGTATGTAAAACAAGCTTCATACATATAAACCTCATTATAATGTCAGGTTAGAAGAGAAACATCCTGGCCTATAACCCATAAAGAATTTACATGATTTCTTTCCCCCTGTTAGCCTGGCTATTCATAAGTCTAAATGTGCTGGATTGCTCCAGTGCATTAAATAAAAATAAACAAATACCAAAGCTGAGAGATGATAATTATAAGCTTTTGAAATTACCCTATTGCTTCTCTGCAACCAATGATTTTTGTCTAGTGAAACCTATTTATAAATTTAACACGGATTATGGAATGGACCAAAATAGATATGGACTCTTCCAATAATTGAATAAAGGTTGCTCTGTAACCAACTTTTATTTCTAATTGATACAATTTATTTACAGAGGGTGACAAGTTTGTATGTAAGTTTGTTGTTTTAATATCATTTATGTTTCTTTTCATTCATTTTCTCTGTACCCATAGATAATAGGCCTGGTTCTGTCTTCACTTATGCTGGAATAAATGCAGAATATCTCTGTTAAAGCCCATGGAATTATTCTGGATTTGCAGAGTCTTTCCCAGCATCTGACTACCCCTATGAGTGATTCACCCAGCATCTGACTACCCCTATGAGTGATTCACTCCAGTGTTACCTAAAACAAATTTCCAATGCAATAAAGCCTCTCCCCTTTGTAAACGTAAATTATATTTAATATGCCTGGGAACGTGTGAGGCTGCCAAAGTATGAGGCAAGCCAGCCTTCATGACTTCAGTCCGTTCTCAGCCCTTGATTACAATTTGATTTCCTTTGGCATCAGAAGGCAAACTATTTTAGTGAACAATGTTCTTCCTTTACCAAGAGTAAGATCTAGTTACTTGGCGGAAGGCCTATTCATTTGCAGACAACATGTCCAACCTCTTAGCAATAGCTGAACCACAGACTTTGATTTAAAACAGCACAAGTGAAGAAAACAGAACAGACTGTCTACAGCTCACTTGAGAGGCTTGTTGTTTAAGAGAGTTTCGTTTTCATTAGACAATCCTTACCTTAACACTGTCTTTCATGCATTTTAGACATATGGCCACAGTGGCAGCACTTTCCCTATTGATCCTTTCTATAAATGATATGAAGCTAAATTTAAAATGATGGTGTTAACTTTAACTATCAGACTAGAATAAATAAAGATGATGTGTTCAGTATGGTAGAAGAGTACATTTAATACATTGGGAGTTTTGTAGAATTTTAATTGTGACATTCAAATTGGAACTTCAAATATCTTAAGTAAGACCTACGGAAGAATTAAAGATCACAAAGTAAAAAGTTCCCATACTCCTACCCATTCTTCACCACTCCATAAGAAAAATGAAAATGTGCTTTTTGAAGAGTCATTCATTGCACACTTCATTAATAACCTTTTCATTTTTTTTCTGTTGAATATTCAGATAATTCTCTTGAGTCTATGATAGTATAATTCACTTCTGATAAAAGATGTGATTCTCACTCTTCCATCATCACTTATGGAACCTCAAGAACACCCATTCCATCTGCAATTACTAATTTCAGACTCTCACATCTGCAATTACTAACTTCAGAACCTCACATCATAGGCTATGTCTACACTGGCAAGTTAGTTCGAATTAAGGAGGCTTAATTCGAATTAACTAAAGCTATGGCTACACTAGGCTTTAGTTAGTTCGAATTAAGGGCTTCCTTAATTCGAACTAATAAGTTCAAATAGGGTATTCGAACTAAGGGGTTAATTCGAACTAACTAGTTCAAATTAACCAATGTGGCCATGTTAATTCAAACTAATTTCTTAGTTCGAATTAATCAGCCATTGAAATGAATGGGGATCGCTAATTCGAACTAAGCAATTGCTTGCTTAGTTCGACCTAACATTCCAGGGTGTCCATGCTAGTTCGAATTAAGCTAATTCGAACTAACTAAAATTAGTTCAAATTAGTTAGTTCGAACTAACTAATTCGAATTAATTTTAGTAAGTGTAGACATAGCCACACATTGTTATCACCAAGGAGGACTGAATCAGACTGACACTGGATCAGAGTCAATGCCATCCATTCCTTACTCAGTCACATGCTCTTATGAACAACATGAGGCACATCTTATCCTTTACCCCATACCTTCATACTATTACTAGACTCTTCCGAATTGGGGTACCATCCACAAAGTTGAAAAATGCCTTCTTGTTGCCTTTAATAAGAGTTGAGTGCACTCACTACCTCAAGGAGGTTCTCAACCTTACAGCTGGTTGAAAATTTTCCAGTGGAACATTTTTCCATTAGAAAATGCCATTTCATTAAAATCAAAACTTTTTGAGAGACTATGTCTATTTTGACAACATTTTGTTTAGGAAAAAAGCATTCTGATAAGGTCAGAACAGAATTTTTTGATTTTTTCATATCAAAACCACTTTCTGTTTTGAAATTTATATCATGGTATAAACTACATTTTAATAAGTTGGTTATTATAATGAAACATTCAATTTTATCCAAAGGGAACATTTTGATTGACCCAAATGAAATTATTGATTTTTTTTTTTATAGTTACAGTTAGGACTGAAACAAATATTTCCCACCGAATGGAAATTTTTAGTTTCCACCTGCTCTACTCAACATTTTGCAGGATCAGTAACCAGGAGAACAAAATACTGAGACTGAATAGCATTATAGTCTCTTTAATTGGTAGCGCAAAGGGCCACCAGACTGAAACAAAAAGCATTGTATAATTAATGTGTTGGATAAAATGTCCAAAACTAATTAGAAAAACAATTTTCAAATAGTATACCTAGATTACACAGAAAGTTATAAAGCCTATTACCGTGAATAAAAATTTACGAATGTTTACATTTGGGTTGGGTAGTTCTTCTTATAGAAAAAATAAAATTGCTTCCAAATTGGAAGGCAATTAAGATCATGAGCACTGCAGCCCTATCATGAAGAATCAGGGATAGATTCTGAGAGAAAAAATAAATGTATTTGTCTTGTAATTTTTTTTAAGACCATTGGAAAATAACATTTTTTCTTAAATAAAAGGAAAGTGTAATTTGGCTAGTCTTTGGGAGGTCTGCTTGGGAAGACAGGGATACAAGGAGGTTATTTCTCTTGTGGTGGGTGGGTGTGGGATGGAGAAGCTGCATTTGGGTGGAGTGGCTGTATCCTGTCTTTATTCTGTCCTCATTCCCAATGTTAAACATAGTCTGTTTTTTCTCCTGGTGCAACTTGAAACATCTTCAAGATTGCTCTAAGTTTCACTTGCTGATTCTGGAAGCTAGCAATATCTAGAGCTCTGCTGCATGTGCCCTCTTGTCCACAATCATAACCTCTACAAGCAAAAGTGGGGACAGGATAGAGCTGTCTATGTTGACTCTATGCCAGCTGGGGATTTCCCCCATGCAAGAGGATTCTTGGATGGCTGCTTAAGCTGGATATACAAGATCTGAGGGAGTCCTGTACATGAGTCAGCAGAACACCTATTAGAGAGATAGAATGTGCATGAGAGTGAAGAAGAGATTGTTGCCCTTATTATTTAATTATAACTGACTGAACAGGAGAACAAAAAATTAGACAAAATGAGTACATGATCCACTGACAGATTACGCTTATCTTCATTTTCATTTTAAATGTAGTCTTCTCCCCTCAGCAGTACCACTGATACAGTATTTCAAAGCAAAAGCACTATCCCTGCTGTTCTTCTCAAAATGATCTGCTACCTCCTTTCTCTTTTCCAGGCTGGTCACTGTAGGTTTCCAGCTGGTCCAATATAAGTCTCAGATGATGAATTGGAGTTCAGTTCTAATGGGTGGTATGAGTGGAACTCCCACCTACACTAATAGTAGTAAAGAGAAAGTACTACCCAAAATAACAGGAACCAAAGATGGCTCCAAAACATAGTTCAGCTGCAATGGCCCTATAGTTCAGATGTGAGGAAAGGGGCAGGAGGCAAAAGCTATGTCTACAATAGCAAGTTAGGTCAACTTAAGGAGGCTCAAGTCGACCTAACTTAAGCCCTGTCCACACTAAGCTTTCATTAGGTCAACTTAAGAAAATCCTTAAGTAGACCTAATGAAAGCGTAGGTCGACTTAATAAGGACTACTCATTAGGTCGACCTAACCCTCCTTAGGTCGACCTAAGCCCAGTGTGGATGCATAAGTCCACTTTCTTAGGTTGACCTAAGGGAAGTTAGGTCAAATTAATAAATCCTGGTTAAGGGAAAGCACTTTGTTAAGTCGACCTAATACAGTTGACTTTAGGTCAATTTAAAGTTGACCTTATTAAGTCGACTTAAAGTCGACCTAACTTTTTATAGTGTAGACATAGCCAAAGATTCTTCAACACAGCCTGTTACAGAACCAGGCTGCATGGGAGCTCTCTATGTAGGGGCATAGAGGATGGATGGATAGATGAAATGGCAGGGGTATGTTTAGTAAGCCCACTAATCCAAAGGCCTGAATCCAAAGGCCAGAAATCTCTATAAGGAGACACAGTAGACCACCATTGCTATTACTACCTATTGGCTACTTTAGTTGTGGCCATAACACAGCTTCACAAGCTATCTCTGGGTGGTGGAAGCAGGAGCCTTCCATCTCTTCAATCATGTGTTTGGATTCCACTATTCACATGTTGTTTATTGGGTACCAGAATTTCATCCTTTGATTTAGATTGATCCTTCTTGCTCTTTTTTCTACAGATGTGTTGTATAGATTTGACAGCTAGTGGTTCATATTCCTCATTCCTTTTCTTTGTGCTCTTTGGCTTTTTCTTAAAGATTTTGTGGGAAAAAAATGAATCTCTCACTCTTTCTTTTCTGTCCCACACCTATCAGTGGGTTATCCAAGAAACACTCTCTCTATCAAAGTACAAGTTCCTCAACACAGTTTTGTCAATTAGTCTAAACTCTGACCACAGCACGTTGCTACTGTAGACCTGGGTCTCTCTTGAATACCATCTGTGGCCCACACCTTTTGCAAACTCTACCATTGTACAGGTAGGCACTTAGGTGCCTGAATACTTCTAAATATCTAGCCATCAGATAGTATAGTGAAGGAGGCTACACAATTAGAAAAAATGGTGAAATCCATAAACAGAGAATAGGAAATTAATAAATTATTTGCTTAAATTGTGAACTAAGGCAGGATATAAACATAGGCTCTCACAAGCAAACAAGATCAATATTCTACTATGGATGCCCACCCCCAATACTGGCGTCTGTCATCCTTAAAAACTTTCCTTGTCATAGTCTTCAAAGCTCACCTATATTCTCAGCAAAGAAGAAAATGGCACACTCAGTTTTAGAACTTTATTTCCAACATGAGAGCCAAATTCATTCCTAGTTTGACCCCTCAAATTACACGAAATTACACGAGGGATGAAATGGTCTCAAGGACTAAATTAAATGAACAGTATTAGATATTTTGGGGGAAATTCGTAACTTTTTTTTTTTATTAATGTTGTTCTTCTAGCTACACATTTAATCTCTTTCTCTCTCCATTATCCTTCACATTGCCAGTGTAAGTACAGCTGATCATATAGATAAACACATTAACTATAAAAGCAGCCTGAAAGCTGCATCTACCTATTAATGAACTGATTTCAAATCCACTAAGCAAAAAGTAACTATTCCTTCTTAACATAATGGAAAATTATAAAAGAACATTAGCAAAATCAAAAATTACTCCCCTCCCCACCTCTTTTCTCTCTTTCTCTGAACTAGCAAAAAGCCAATGACAGTATTGCTGCAGCAGGTATGAAATGTTTCACTTAGGTATTATACCAACAATGCAAACCTTCTTCCAAAGTGTGGCTATTAATATTTATTTTATTTTCTGGCCTCTCTGAAACAGAGCAAATGAACTGTGGCCTCATTGAAATGATACGGTCTCTTGACCCTGTGAGCAGTCTCAAATGAGGTAACTTGAATCATTTTAATTTGAAGGCTGGAATGAGTCAAAAGCTATTATGAGTTCAGGACACTTTGAGCCAGCAGAAGAGCTGCCATACCATGGAGAATGCAGCCTTCATATTTAAAGTAGTTTCAGTGCCCGTATCTCATATTACAGAAGTGACGAAGGGATAAAAAGCTGTCCGGTAGCATATCATTCCCCTCCTCCTTTTAATGACTTAAGAGTCTGAATCTCACTGAGGGAAATATAAGTAGCATCAGAAGTGACATCAGCTTTAAATGTATCTATTAGCATTTCCAGTGCAATACACATTGTTTTAGGGGTTTAAATCTTGGCAATTTCTCTTTATTATTTGTCCAAGTTGGCAGACATTGGCAGCTTGTTTGTAAAACATACTGAAAACACATTTCAGTGGCTTGCTTTGTTCCATGAATATTCTTCCCCCCAGGTACTGGAATCAAAACACCTATGTTTTGTTCCCCATTTATAGTTAATCATTTGTTCGTGAACTTCCTAAATTGGGGCTGTTGTGCCTGAAATTTCCCCATCCATAATATTGGGATAATAATGCTCACTTACCTTTACAGAGTGCTTTGACATCTGCAAACACAAGGTGCTATATAACTGCTAAAGGTTATTTTATCTTGTCATTGACTTAACTGGACTCAAAATTTTGCTCTGAGGGCTCAATCCTATGTCCACTGATGACAATGTGAGTTTTGGCATTGACTCTAAAGAGAGCAGGAAGTAGCCCTAAATTAATAATGCATTTGGGAGTGACACCTGAGGCCTCAGATGCCCTATCCTTTAAGCCACTCCACCTGCTCTAGGATTTTGCTGTTAGAACATCCATAAATGTATATGCTACTGCAGAAATGAGTTAGTGCCAGCCAGGTCCCTGCCCTGAAGGTCCTACAATCTAATGGCATAAGAAATATCAAACTAAACAAGGCAGAATGAATGCAAAGTGCAGAGAGTTCAGCAGAGCTTGAAAATTTTAATGCAACAGAGCCTGAATTAAATAATTAGAATACCAAAAAAACCCAACTTTGGAATGCAAAGTTTCTTCATGGTCACTGATCACTATTCAAATTGGTATGCTCTCTGGTGATTTAGAGATGAGCAAAAAAAAGCATAAATTTCTCTGAGTTTTAGATTCTTTTGTTGGGAGGTTTTGCAGGGGGGAAAACAATTTGCATAATATATTTTTACATGTAGTTAAGACTTTATGTGGACTAAAAGATTGGTATTTTTTAAAGAAAAGACTAGATAATAATATTTTACAAATAACTATTGTATATATGAATACATAGAGATTAAGGCCAGAAAGGATTATTATAAATATCTAATGTGATTCCTACATTGCAGTCAATAGAACTTCACCCAGCTATATGTCTAGAAGTTCTAATAGATTCAATTAGACGCCTTGTGAACTTGAAGTTAGGCATGTGCTGAAATACCTTGCTACTTTAAAGAAAACTCTTTTTCAGTCAAAATTCAATGGTTTCATGAAGTCCTCTTTACTCCTCTACTTCCCTTTCACCAAGAGAAATACTATTAAAACACTTGGTTTTCACCAGGGTAGGCGCTATACCAAATGACACCCTAGGCAAAGAGCACCTTCAGCAACACCCTCCCTCCATTTGTCAAACTTCTGAATACCATATGTTTATTGCACTTGCATCAAACTTGTGAAATAGAGTACATGATAACACGTGATGCATGTATTCAGCATGGCTAAAGCAGTAACAAAATTTCTTTTATATTGTTCCCTAGGTAGGAGTTCCATAGATAACTCTGGGGTCCAGGGCCAGATCAAGGTCCCAAGGAACCTCGGGCTGCTCTTATACTCCCCTGCAGTGGCACCCAGTCTGGGGAATGGCTTGGCCACTGCTGTCCCAGCCCAGTGGTGCTGCAGGTCCCACAGACCGGTGGTGCTGTGGCATAGGGGATGGTCCCAGGGCCTGTGGTTCAGCAAGCCAGCAAGGGGGCCCTCAGGCCAGAATCCGCAGCGCTCATGCTCTACTCCAAGCTGGCTGATCTGAAGCAGACCAGAGGCAGGCAGGTTGATAGTGGGCAGCGGAAGCATGTCCCTCAGCCAGGACCGGATTTTAGCGGGCCCTTAAAGCTCCTGCCTTAATCCAGCCCTGCTGGTGTCTCATTAAATGTATCTTTTATTAGTCACTAGTTACTTTCTTCAAGTCTTAAAATATAAATACACTTTCACAGTTACATAGGAAAACAAGGCTCACAATATCGCACCGGGGATCTCACTTCACTGTGATTCATTCTTATATCTCACTGACTGACTGGCAAAGCTCCACCCCTTATTTATCCATGAGGGTGTGGCTGACAACATTCTAAGAGGTTTGAGGAAAATGTAGTTCTCCAAAAATCGTTTCATCAGATTCTACAAAGGTCTAGTCATTCTAGGGAGTTAATGAAAAATGAATCCATATATGGAATACTTAAAATATTTTTCTTCAATTATTCTCTTTCCCTTTTCCTGCTAACAACAAAAACTGCACTCTGAGCCTGGCATCGCCCATCCCACCCGATCCCAGCATCCCAGGCAGACACCTGGATCACTTGCCCTTAAATCCAGCCCTGATTTTCACTGTAAAAGTTTGAATTAATTTCACCTCTATCACCTTCAAATGAATTTACAGTATTTGTATTGTAAGGGTTTCAGGCAGCAGGACATTAAATAAGAGAGGAGGGAAAATATTGAATTGCCTTTGCCCAAACTCACCTATAGGAAAAAGCATAGAAATTTCATCCCAAAGAGGGATTTGTTTAGTAAAGTTTTGAGCAATTGGAAAGATGGCGATAAACTAGAACAGTGGTTCTCAACCTTTATTGAGTTGTGACATGCATGGCAGCATATCTAGTTGGCAACTGGTAACGAGTGGAGTGCCCCAAGGGTCGGTCCTGGGGCCGGTTCTGTTCAACATCTTCATTAATGATCTTGATGATGGAATAGACTGTGTGTTTAATAAGTTCACAGATGACACTAAGCTGGGGGGAATGGTAGATACTCTGGAGGGCAGGGACAGGATCCAGGGAGACTTGGACAAATTGGAACACTGGGCCGAAAGAAACCTCATGAGGTTCAACAAAGACAAGTGCAAAATCCTGCACTTAGGATGGAAAAATCCCATGCACTGCTGCAGGCTGGGGACCGATCGGCTAAGTAGCAGGACTGTAGAAAAGGACCTGGGGGTTATGGTGGACGGGAAGATGAATATGAGTCAACAGTGTACCCTTGTTGCCAAAAAGGCCAATGGCATATTAGGCTGCATCCATAGGAGTATTGCCAGCAGATCGAGGGATGTGATAATTCCCCTCTATTCGACACTGGTCAGGCTGCATCTGGAATACTGTGTCCAGTTTTGGGCTCCCCACTACAAAAAGGATGTGGACAAATTAGAAAGAGTCCAGCGGAGGGCAACAAAAATGATTAGGGGGCTGGGGCACATCACTTATGAGGAGAGACTGAGGAACTAGGCTTATTTAGTCTACAGAGGAGAAGACTGAGGGGAGATTTGATAGCAACCTTCAACTACTTGAAGGGGTGCTCCAAAGAGGAGGGAGCTAGGCTGTTCTCGATGGTAACAGAGGACAGAACAAGGAGCAATGGTTTCAAATGGGGAGGTCAAGGTTGGATATTAGGAAAAACTTTCTCACTAGGAGGGTGGTGAAGCATTGGAATGGGTTACCTAGGGAGGTGGTAGAATCTCCATCTTTGGAGATTTCTAAGGCCCGGTTAGACAAAACCCTGGCTGGGGTGATTTAGTGGAAGTGGTCCTGCTTTTTAGCAGGGGGTTGGATTAGATGACCTCGTGAGGTCCCTTCCATCCCTATTATTCTATGATTCTATATTACTACCCTACAGGACACACCAGCCCACCACACCCCACCCCAAGCCGAATCCAGCCATCTCCCTAGCTCTTCACGACACACTTACACTAAACTAGAAAATGGGTTTCAACCTCTGTTTATGATACTTGTACCTGCTATAATACACAGAAACACAGACTGTAAAGTGCTTTTGCATCCTTCAGGATGAAAAGAGTAGTGCAAATGTAAAATACTGGTTTAACAGTATCTGAATTCATTGTACTGAGGGCTTCTGCACTGCACGTGATTATGCACTGTTCCAAGACTCCCTGTAATTCCTTGGCATGATGATAGAGCATCTGAATGATGACTGAAATCTGAACTTCTTTGTTTTTATCAGTGTGAGTCAAATGCTTGACATTATTTTTAAGTACAGCTTCATCTATTTATAGCTACATTTGTCTGGATTTGCTGCTCATTAACAGCAGAGTGAAAGGGGAGATTTCATTCTTATTCCATGTGGCACCTTTATTATTTCTCTAGCCACAGAAATGGACATATCTCAGAAATAAATATTACTTAGTTCCAGTCCCTCCTGAACTAGTTATCCATTTTGTTTGTTGTTTACAAAACAAAACAAAACAACAAAAACCCTCAAATAAGTGAGTGAATTTGCATTGTCAAGATACAGGGAAAGCAAATGAAGGACCCACAAGAAAAAACAGAAAACAACAGCAATTAATTCAAGGGGGAGAAAAAAATCAAATGTGGAATGTGGTGAGAGTCAATGTCCTTTCTTACCCACCAGGCAGGGGAAATATATCAAACAATGCAGTGAGGCTATCTAGCCTACACTATATATAGAAATCACATTACATATAGATACTCACAGACACACATACATATACATGCTCTTATGCAAATATTGGTAATATTGAATTAAGGTTATTGTACAGTTTACTTAATAACATCTCAAGGGATCAATTAAAGTTCATTATGCTAGTAATATAGTATTGAAACTGAAAAACATGTATATTAACCCACTGATTTACAGGGTTTTATAAACATAGGTCCCTAGACTCAACTCAGATCCATTAGCATAGAGTCCTACCCTGATGCCTATCGATTTCACTAGGGTTTTGCACTAACACAGGGGCTTGTGCTAGCAAATCTGAAAGAAGGTCTAATGGCTGTCTCAGACAGCCCCCCCAACCTTAAACATATACTCACCAGCAACTACAGATCAAACAACAGAAACATTAAAGTAGGAACGTATCCCTGCAACAGACCACGCTGCCAACTTTGCCCTCAGATCTACACTAAAGACACCATCACAGGACCAAATCAAGCCACCTACTCCATCAACGGCTCATTCACCTGCTCATCCACCAATGTGATTTATGCCATCATGTGCCGGAAATGCCCCTCTACCTTATATATTGGACAAACAGGACAGTCTCTGCACAAAAGAATAAATGCACACAAATCTGACATCAGAAATTGCAACACTCAAAAACCAATAGGGGAACACTTCAATCTCCCTGCTCACTCCATTGACGACTTGCTAATAGCTGTGCTGAAACAGATGAATAACAAATCACAGCCTCAAAGAGAAACTGCAGAACTCAAAATTATATGCAAACGTGACTCAGTTGTTTTGGGGTTAAACAGGGACTACAGATTTTTCTCTCATTAAACAGGTGATTTGACCTCACCTTCCTCTATGTGCTGTTCCTCAGTGTTTGAATCACAACATCTATTGTGACTTGCTGTTACAACCTGACTTGATCCTGTGTCATATACTTCCCTGCATTTAATTTCCTCCCATTTTGTAAATTTCCCATCTTCAAAGCATCTGACAAAGTGGGATTTTCTCCCAGGAAAGCTCATGCGATAAATAAATCTGTTAGTCTTTAAAAGTGCCACTGGACTCTGTTTGTTTTTCTGGAAACACTGTAACCACAGAATTTGCCTTGAAGCTAAATCAGAACTCCAGCTGACTGTAGTGAGCACAGGGTAAGAATGCTTACTGTTGTCATAATAAGCTTTGTTTTCACTCAAGTCATAGTTAGCATTGGAAATGAACATGAAAAGGGTTAGCCAAATGTTAGTCAGCTGGTGTCTGCTCTTGCTTACACAATCTAAGTAGCTGGGGATCCCTGAGAAAGTTAAAGGAAACTTCCTTGTGGGTGTAGCTTTAAAGAGCTGGGATGGACAGTTTGCTGGATTCCTTTTCCCAACAGAGTCTAAATTTGTCTCCATTGTTTTTTTTGTTTTGTTTTTTTTCCCACTTCATACTAAATTGGATACAGGCCAGAAAGGGACAACAATATCTTGACAGAGAACTCCATGAGTCGAGCACAGGGTCATCTGCATTGTCCAAACTCCATGTGCATCAGAGATTACACTGAGGAAAACAAAAGATTTACGCCACAGAAGGGTCTTGATCCAAGCAAACAAGAGAAACGTGACTTACTGTTGAAGCACTTTCCTGCTGTCATTGAAGCAGAGGAACAATAAAAAGTTCCACCCTATATTTAGTCTCCCCAAACACTTAAACAAAAATACAGTTAGTAATCAGCTATAGTCCCAGGTATAGTACACCAGTGTTTTTCTATAGAATTTATAGCTAAGAGAGAGGCTATATTATATGTAATTTAAAACGGCAGTTTGAAGGCTCATTTGATAAAATTGATACAGTCTTGGCTAAAATAAGCTATGATACTCTTTCCAGGCCTGATCCTGTGAGGTACTCAGCAACTCTTGCAAGCTATTGAGATCCCTGCATTTTCACCGAAGTCACTGAGTTGAACGGAATTCACAGCACCTACCCAATTTAGGTGCTCCATGTGTAACCCATACGCCTAAAACAGGCTCCCTCTTTAAGAGACCTATTCAAGTTGGGTTACTGTTGCTTGGCAGATTAGTTGCACACAACCAGAAACTTCTGGAAACAGGGAGTGGTAGCATTTTGAGCATGCTCCACAGGGTTACCTGCGGATATGGTCAGACCGCAGCAGACTGTGGAGACAGCAGGAGGAGCTGCAATGAGAAGAGCCCATGTGCTCAGCGTTCATGAAAAAAGCTGAGCCAGGAGTGAATAGCAAGATGTTTTCTCCCTCCAATGGAGTCTTCTGCAGCAGAGTCAGCACACATGCATATGGGACTGAGTGCTGGTTAACCAGTAAACTGACTGGGTGCTGGTCCCTGAGGAGAAAGAAAAGCTTGCATGGAATTCTACTGAAGATTCCTGAAACCAAAGAAGAAGAGGACAGCTACTTCTTTCCACTCAAGCCTTTGGACTTGAACAAAGACTGTAGCTGAAAGTTGGGTGAACTCCTCCTGGACGTCGGGACTCTTGGGGATCTTTATCGTGGTGTTTCTGTGGGGACTGTTCTGTTTAAATTCATTTTGTTTTCTTAGAATAAGGTTTATTAAATCATTGGTTAATAAAGTTCATTGTTATGTTTGTTTTTAGTAGTATTTTAATGTGAGATGGTAACTCTGAGAGTCTTTGCTGTGAGTCCCTTTGAGACTGGATCCTGGGTCTCCAGCTCCATAGGGATCGGAGTTTATTTCTGTTAGGCACTTGGAGAAGGACAACTGAATGAATTTTAGCCCACCCGAATGTTACATATGCAGTGTAAATGTATCAGCATTCCAAGACATTTCACCCTCCCCTATAGAGGGGGGCATACTGGGCCACATGCTCCCCCAGATTTAGGACAAGGAGGAAGTCAGGCTGAGCACAGCTGAGGGAGACATGCCTGGGAAAGCACCAGCACTTAGCATTTCTGCTGAGCCCTCCTAGATGGTGCCCAGAGTAGGGAAGACAGATTGAGCTGTCAGGGGTTGGTTGGGGAGGTAGTGCAGGCCAGGAGGCCAAAATACAAGTTCACCCAGAATGCCATTTTCCCTAAGGTCAGCCATGAGTGGGGGCAAGATGGTGCCACTTTGGAGGATGTGTCACATGCGCAGGAGTGGGAAGTTCATTTCAATATTTTCAAACCTTAATAACACAATCAACGGATGTCTTTGACCCTGTTCTCACGAGATGCAGTTTTTTAGTCAGCATGGCATTTGCAAATGTGCTCATTATCCCTTGGAATATTACTATGCTTCTTACTTATTTTTCTGGAAAGTGGTCCGAGGCCAGTCTGTGCCAGGGGTTTTCAAACTGGGGCTTGGGACCCCTCAAGGGATCATGAGGTTATTATGGGGGGCTTGTGAGCTGTCACCTGCTGCACATGTCAGAGCTGTGGCTATAAGCCCTGTGCATGGCTGACAGCCAGAGCCCTTCAGAGTTGGGTGGCCAGAGAACACTGGCTGATGGCCAGGAGCACAGAAGGAAGTACCACCCTCAACAGCAGTGCAGAAGTAAGGGTGTCATGAAATGAGGGAGGGTGGCATGGCATGGGGGTCATTGTTTGGGGCGGGAGGGGGGGAAACGAGACCCTGAAATATTTTCAAAGATCCCAGCAAAAAATGTTTGAGAATCCCGGTCTACTTTTAAACTTAGTTTATTTAATAATGTGTCTGTTACTAGGTATATACAATGGTAAGAAGACAATTACCCATTTTTGATTTTTTGATTTTTTTTTTTTTACATGAAGAAAGCTAAATCTCCAACACCAGTGCATCAAGAACTGGACCTGACTTTTCTGGAGTTCAGAATTATGTTAACAACAAGAGTTACTACAATACGCTGGTTTCCATTTCAAATGCTTATACAGAGGTTAGTGAAGCTTTCAATAAAAGAAGCCCTTGCTTTGGATTGGATGCCGCTTTAGAATATATCGAAGAAAGCCTTACCGGCCAGTAATTGATTTTCTAGCCAGTGCCTATAGGAACAAAACCATAAAAATCAGGCAAGTGTGGTAGAATGAATATAAATGGTTTGAATACAGTGTCTGTGATGACAAAACTTTCTGCTTTTATTGTCGCACATTTGGCAACAGGCCAAGCAGCGAATAGGCATATCAAATTGCTGGTTTGAAAACATGGAGGAAAGCACATGAAAGATTTTGCTAAAATTCAAAAGTGTGAAACTGTTGCTAAATGGAAGGATAGGCTGCAGTCCTGTGAAACAGGAAGTGTTGCATCTCAGTCAAAGGAAAATATAGTGGAGGACAACCACGCATAGTTAGAAACTGTAATAGAGAGTACTTTATTTCGTGCTCAGCAGAGTATACCAGGAGCATGATGGGGGAATGGATTCCACAAATCAAGACAATTTGCAGGAACTGATGAAATTGTGTAGTACAGACAACAAACTGATTCAACAATTTATGGCTCACCAACAGAAGTACTTCACCTACTCGATGGGTTCACAAGTGCTAGATTCAATCATAACTGAAGTCAAAAGAGCTGGAGTGTTTTTCATCATTGCACATGAAAGAATGAATCGTCAAAACCAACAAGCTGCATTAATACGTTATATAAACTAGTCATTTGAAATACAAGAGCATTTTATTGGCTTCTATTAAATTCTGCAGGTGGATGCTTCACTTGTCACACTGATCAAGAGTACATTATCAGTCTTGGGAATTGATATTTCAGCTCAAAGAAGTCAACGCTATGATGGAGCTGCCAGCATGAGAGGATCCTATAAAAGTGTGGCCACACAGATACTTAGAGAAAATCTTCCAGCTTATTATGCTCACTGCTAGGCTCACATATTAAATTTGTGTATAATGGACATGGTTTCCTGCCTTCCAGATGCCCAAAATGCTTTCAGAATTCTCAAGGCTCTATGAGCTTTCACTGAAGTAAGCGCAAGGAGACATGCTGTCTGAAAAAATGACATCAGCCAATATTTTTTCTGGGGAGCCAGGTACTCTTAAATCACTCAGTGACACTCTTTGGAACTGTCAAGTTGAGGCTATCAGAGATGCTTTGGAAAATTTTAATGAAATGGCTCAAGCTCTGAATGAAATTGCACATGGGGGTTCAAAAGCTGGGAGCTGAAGCTCATGCATGTCTCAAACATGCAAAACTTCAAATTTCTATACTGTGGTTTTTGATGCAGAGTGCTAATACACACAAACTACCTGTCCAAACTTCTTCTATCAAAAGGCTTTACATATCATACTGCAATAGTGATGGCTAAATCCACAGAGCATGTACTAAAGGACATGAGAGGTAATGATTTTGTATTCCAAACCTTTAATCACGTTAATGAACTGTGCTAAGAAAACAGTTATCTTAACCTTTGTGTGCCTCGCAAAGGGGTTATTCCCATAAAACTTGGAGGAAGGGAAAAGTCTTCTTTTGAGAAATCCAAAGACTATTATAGGAATGAAATATTGTACAGAACTCTGGATACCCTTATTAAAGATGTAGATGACCGCTTTTCCAAGAATGCCTTGTTCATTTTCAAGTGTCTTGCAAACACAGTCTCTTCCAAGAGCCCATCAGATGGAAGTATAAGAACTATTTCCACCACATCAAGACAACCTGAACTCTGAAATAATTTTTTTCCCCAGATGTTCAACGAGAGCACTGCTTCCAAGTAATGATGAAGAGCTCGTCCAGCTTGAAAAAGAATGATTCTTTTGTGAAATGACACTGCCTGAGGCCCTTCCAAATCTGTCAAAACTCTACGTGCTTTGACTGTCCCAGTGACTACAGCATCAGCTGAGAGAAGCTTTTCTTCCTTGCAGCAATTGAAAACTTACCTGAGTAGTATAATGACAGGTGTTTTCAACTAGCCAATACTACAGATCAAAAAAAGACAAGGTGTTAACATATTGGATATTATTACAAGATTCGCAAGCAGATAGGACCATTGCCTACAATTCTTTTATCAAGGTAAGGTCAAATTACTGTTTTAAAGCATTAAACTTTGTTATTGCTTAATGGTTAATTGTCACAAAAGTATGATCCTGCATGGCCATAAAAATCAGGAGAATGACATCAGCTCTGAAAAATACCCAGATTTGGGTCCTGTTTGGGTCCTGGTAATAAAAGTTTTACCAAAAAAACCACGAAAGCCCATTTGTTTCAGGTTTGAAGTTTCAATGCTTCCTTGGGTATAGCACTCAAAAAAATTAAGACATAATAGATTTAGGACATATTTTTGTTCAAGCCTTCCATATGGGAAGTTGTATATTTACATGGCGTATATTTATTATAAATGGATAGTTAGCACCTGACAATCCTGAAACAAGAAGTTGCTCTGCTTTCTTTCTGATTAAGAGCACCAGCTCGTCGTCTTAAAAATACTGCTGTTGTCGCGCTATTTTTATTTATTTATTGTAAAAGCTTCTAAAACCATTTCAGCAATGTCTAAATTACACTTTTCAGCAATGTACGGTAACAACAGCATTGTTATATTTTTATCTGAAGTTGTTTACCTAATAATTTATACGAGAGAGATTCAGAAAACTAAAACCCCATAGGTACCCCAGCCGACCTCTAAACAAAACATGTTTCATTTTGTTTTTAAGAACAGGAAAGAAATACAATTCTGCAAACACCTTTACTTCACTACAAACAATGTTTTAATAAAATAAAGTTAGATTATTTCTCTTTCAAACCCTGCTTGGTTTGTTTGTAATAATAAAGTTGTTTTAGGATTATTTATTCACAAGGTTGATTCTGGTCCTTTTCCTAAGGTAGTACACCAAGGAAACAAATATCGATGCATAAGAATTTCTGTGAGCACTTTATTTTATTTTATTTTTCAGAATCTCAAATGTCAGAGCCCCCACAACTAAATGCATGTATGAATCTTGCAACCTGTTTTCTTCATGTGTAGCTCTCTTTGTTAAAACAGTCACCAATTGTTGTTACATAGTATGGTAAAACATGACACCAAAATTAGCTAGAAATCAAAACTCCTTTGTCCTTTGAGTACCTCTACCATGAACTCAGCTGCATACCACCAGAACCTTTAAATTGTGCCCCTCTCCCTATTATCAGCAGTTATGTGTCACCTCTGCCCTCCCATCACCCAAATCCCCCACTTTTAATATTTGAGTTGTGCTATGATACATTTCCAACAAGTTCTCTGAGAACTTTATTAACCCTGGAGCCACAAATTCATAGGCATGTGATTCCAGCCATCATAGAGGTTATGCAGTCCATTCTGGAGAAAGAAGTACCAGGCAGGGAGGGACCATGGTCAGTAATGATCATTAATGGTGTTAAAATTGTAATTGCAGAAAGAAAAAGGAGAGGGTTTATATGGGAGAAGAAAATAACTTTTGCTCATGAGAGGTTAAAATAGTATTGTCCACTCCTTATTAATAGAACAGTCTCCAGTTGTGCAAGTAACTGAAAGAAAAAAAAAAAAAAAGCTCTGTATTAAAATATTATTTTGTGCATGCAAATCTATTAAAAAATTCATTTGGAAAGGATTTTCTCCTCCATTTAGTATAATTAATAATTGGCATAGTACTTCCCTGGCAATTCACATCCCTCTCATTGAATAATGAGATTCTGTAACACAAGAGACATGTGCTTCCATTCTGAATTTGACACCACTAGCATGAGAGAATTGAGGTGGGTGGTAGAGGGGAGCATGTGAACAGAAAATCCAGACATACTGGAGAACAAAGATTCATTTCCTATGACAGGTATGTTGTCAGAGTCTATTTCAAAAGCCTATAGCAGTAGTTCCAGTCCTCATATTGCTAATCATATTAGCTAAATATCACAGCAGGTAAAATGAGTTTTCAATAACACTGCTGAGTAATTTTCCAGCTAGTTTCATGCTTAGGATAATCTTGTTTTTTTCATTGTCAGCTTTGCATGGATATACTGGGGCAATTATCTTCAGGCATTTGGAAGCTAAGTTAGCACAGCAGCTTGCCAGTCCTCCTCACTGTGACCCACCATGGTGTTTACGTTATGCCTGCCAGTTGTCGTTAGCTCACGTGTGTGGAATAGCATTTTCCTCTTTATTGGTTTAACGTAAAACTATAGCACGTGGAGTATTTATGGAAAGAGCAGAATTTGAATTTAGGGGTTTGATACCGTTGTCTGGTAACCATGCCCAGGTAATTTCAGCCATGCCATCTTTAGTTTAATACATCATATTTATTATTGTGTATAAATGCACTAATAAATATTATGTATGAAACAAAAGGTAGAAAAATAACTGTAATTGTTTATTTCATGACCGTGCTTGCTCAGCATGGTACAAACAAGGCTCTGATCTGAATTTATATTATAAAGGCCTTGATTACCCCTTCCTACCATGGAGAATAAATTGTTTGGTAAACTCTACACATGCTCAATATACCTCCTCTCAGATTAGATAACAGGAGGTAGCCATCCAATTGCACTGATTTCCCAGGATTTGCAGTTATTGTGGAATCTAAATGAAGTGTATGCTCTTCTGTTTCATATTCTGTGTCATACCACCCACCTCCCTGCCCGAACATATCCCTGGAGCCTTCCTGCCATTAATGCCCTGATTGGGCCTATGCATTCCCCAGTTCCCAAGCCTGGGGGAAGCACAAAGACAGAAATTGAAGAAATTATTGCTGTACTAAGTAGTATTAATTTCCATGAAAAGTTGCCATGAGGTAGGAGGGAAATGGTATCTTAATAGGAGCCATCCCCTGCTTCTATTCCAATACTCAGCCATGACTCTCCAAAATCCACCCAGTTTCAACCCAGTCACACAGGGTGCATCTACACTTACAAATTAAGTCGACTTAAGGAGGCTTAAGTCAACTTAATTTACTCCACGTCTACACTGGGCTTTCCTTAGGTCGACTTAAGCTGCTCCTTAAGTCAAATTAAGGAAAAGTTAGTTCGAATTCATAACACCTCATTTTAATTCGAACTAGGGTTTAAATCGACTTTATTAAGTATACTTAAGCCAGTGGAGATGCGGATTAGTGCCTAGGTGGACCTTTTTTCAGTCAACTTAAAATGTTAAGTCAACTTAATAAGGTTGAAAAAGGGGCTACGTCTACACTTGAAAAGTTAAGTCCACTTTTGCTAAGTTGACTTAATAAGGTCCACTTTAAGTCGACTTAAAGTCAACCTAACTTTTCAAGTGTAGACATAGCCACAGTTCATGCCAAAAGTTCTCTGTGGGATCTGGTGACATGGAACGATGCTTTGTGGGCTTCTCTCCCTCGTCGCACACAAAGGTTTGATGCATACATAGACAGCCCACCGTTCAATCATTGCTGATGTTCTTTTAAATAGATATTAAATATGTATCTCTAATACATCATACACTTTGGGTAAAATGTTAAAAGACCACACAGAGGAAGTGCTTTAAGGAAGTATTTGAATAAGGAGAAGCAGTTTGTTTGATTGGTGAATCTTAGGGAAAAAAACCCATCTGGGTATTTTTGCAGATTGGCTTGATGCAGACAGTTTGTATAGCCCTCTAAATTCTATACAGAGAAACCATGCTGACTTTGAACCTATTTCTAAAAAAAAATGTTTGTTTTCCCAAACCATGAAAGAAAGTGAAAGACAATGGGGGCGGAGGGGCGCTTCAAGGCTAAAATGAAACCTGCAGTTTTGAGGGTTCCTCCTCTTCCCCTTAACTCAGGTCTTAGAGAAGAGGTTGTGTCAGTATGTGGTTTCCTTGGTCACATATCTACACTGAAGACACCATCACACGACCAAATCAAGCCACCTACTCCATCAAGGGCTCGTTCACCTGCTCATCCACCAATGTGATTTATGCCATCATGTGCCAAAAATGCCCCTCTGCCTTCTATATTAGACAAATAGGACAGTCTCTGCGCCAAAGAATAAATGGACACAAATCTGACATCAGAAATGGCAACACTCAAAAACCAATAGGGGAACACTTCAATCTTCCTGCTCACTCCCTTGTCGACTTGCTAATAGCTGTGCTGAAACAGATGAATAACAAATCACAGCTTCAAAGAGAAACTGCAGAACTCAAATTTATATGCAAATTTGACTCAGTTGCCTTGGGGTTTATACAGGGACTGCGGATTTTCTTCTCCTTACAACAGGTGATTTGACCTCACCTTCTTCTATGTTGTTCCCCAGTGTTTGAATCCTAACATCTATTTTGATTTGCTGTTACAGCCTGACCTGATCCTATGTCATACACTTCCCTGCATTTAATTTCCACCCATTCTGTAAGTTTCCCATCTTCAAAGCGTCTGACGAAGTGGGATTTTCTCCCACGAAAGCTCATGAGATAAATAAATCTGTTAGTCTTTAAAAGTGCCATAGGACTTTGGTTTTTTTTTTTTTAATCACACCTGTATCTTTTCCGCTGATACCCATCTGCACTTACAACTGAGTAGGGGGGCAACCAAACATTTCACCAGGACTTTTGGATTTGATTCAGAAAATTTATCCTTGCCAACACACACACAGTAGGCCTTGTCTACACTAGCACTGACATCAGCAAAACTTTTGTCGCTCAGGGATGAGGGGGGAAAAAATATACATCCTTGAGTGACAAGTTTTGCCAGCATAAGCACTCATGTGGACAGCACTAAGTTTGAGGGAAATGCTTGCCCGCCAACATCGCTACCACAGCTCATTGAACTGGCTTCATTATCTTGATGTAAGAGCTCTCTCCTGTGAGCATACTATACTTGAGTGCTATGCCAGCAAAACTTACTCAGGGAATTTCCAAAGGGATAGCCATGTTAGTCTAGTTCAAGAAAACAAAAAAGGAGTCTTGTGGCACTTTAAAGAGTAACATATTTGTTTTTTGCAGGCCCTTTTGTGGGCAAAGTCCCACTTCGTCAGATGCCAGAGTGGAGAAAACTTACATTGAAATTTTTTTTTTACAGTATATACGGTTTGTTTTTTTTCAGTGCAGGTTTTCTCAACTCTGGCATCTGACAAAGTGGGACTTTGCCCACAAAAGCTCATGTAAAAAATAAATTTGTTAGTCTTTAAAGTGCCACAAGACTCTTTTTTTGTTTTACTCAGGGAAATGTTTTTATCCCCTCACACTTGTAGTGTCTTGCTGCTATGTAAGAACACAGTTGCCTCAAGTTCCAGCTGCAATGCAATAGACTCCAGTGTTCTCCATCTAAGAAAAACATTCTCTAACATAGCACTGAATGGCACACTTTTAAAAATCTACCTAATGTTTGCTAAGTGCTATAAGTGCAAAATGCTTAATACATGTTATTAAACTCAGGCATCACAGTGATAGGATCATGTCTCCCAGCCCTGCATTCAATTCCCCAGATTGTTCTATGAAGTCTTTAAGTGAGAAACAGCTACAAATTCCTATTACTTCAGGTCAGAAATGTGTACCTATACATTTAAGTAAAAGTAGATTTTTTCAATTACAAAAAAAATATAGAGGACAATTTGTTTCATGGGAACTAAGCTTTTGCACATGTGAAAAAAAATGAAACAATGGTGAAATTTCATGAACTCAGAAACAGGCAAATTTCCTCGGTAAACATTTCATCACAAATATTTCATGCAGTCCTAATTACCACTGTCCAATATCCAAACCAGAAAGAGAAGGGCAATTTAAAACTAGAGCCGGAGACAAGACAAGGCACAAACAAGATAGTTATATCAATGGATAAGAGTCAAAGGAACAGGCAGACCCAAAAACTTTCAAGATGGGAATGGCAAGTATAACTGAACAGCTAACGTCAAGAAGTCAGGTGAGTACTGAAAGAAATTGACTTGATATCTCTGCTTGTGATATAAGATTTGAACTTGTTTGGAAGGCATGAAAATATGCATCTCTGAATACAATATCTCTAATCAGATATTAGATATGAGTCTTGCAAGGACAATAAACAAACAAAATATGTCATGTGAATGCAGTGGAATCATAGATGTCTGAATCACAGACTTTGACAACAGAGCATATTTACAGTCCCAGATCTAGAAATGCTCCTCATGGCAGGTTCCTGGAGTTTACTCCAGTGTCCATGCTTTGTTGGTGTAAATATCAGCTTTGCCTGCCTACATTAAGGATTTCATCAATACAGACACATTGTTCCAGAAGAGTAGCCGTGTTAGTCTATTTCAGCCAGGACTTTTTTTCTGCCGGCACGCAACGGTACTGTTTACCAGCACCTATTTTTCCCTGGCCAGCCCCGCTGCTCAGCTAGGGGCCAGAATCATCAGGGGAAAGGAGTGGGTTTCTTTCCCCTGCTAACCCTAGCCCCCCACCTGGGCAGCGGGGCCAGGAGCAGCAGCTGCGGGCCAGAATCCAGCCCGCCAGGGGCTGGAATCCAGCCCCCTGCATACCTGGGAGCTGCGGCCAAGCTGGAACTTTTTAAAATCTCCCCCAGTAAGTATGATCAGATGCATGGCTCAGGGCAGGAGCAGCCTGGCCAGGGAGCAACTCTGGCTGCCTCTGCAGCTCTGGCCAAGTAAGGGGGAGGGGACTGGGATGGTCAGGGAACTGGCTAGAGGGTGCAGGGGCGGGGGCTCAGAAGAGCAGGGAAGAGGCCTGGGGGGGCCGAGAGGAGTGGGGACGGGGCCCGGATAGCAGCAGGGGGAAAGGTGGGGTCTGGGAAGGCCACTGGGGGCCAGCGGTGCCAATGGTGGAGCGTCCTGACAGCCCCCTTCCCACCACCATCACCGCTCCTGCCAGTGTACAGGCACCCCCCCCCCCCAAGGAGAAAAGCACTGATTTCAGCAAAAAAAAGTGCCACCGGACTCCTTGTTTGTTTTGTACAGCTACACAGAACACCGGAACCAGAGTAAATCTCCAGTTTCAGCAAGGCCTTAAATAGGAAGATCTTCACAAAAAAGAACATATCTATCTATATTTTGTATGGCACTTACTACAATGGGGCCCAGCCCCTGAGCAGGATCATAAAGGGTGTGAATGCTACAAAAATTATTATTGCTCCACTGTACAAAGGATACTGGAAACCTATGTATAACACTTTGCTAAACATACAACATATAGTTGTAAGACAACAGAGTCCTGTGGCACTTTTAAGGACTAAGAGATTTATTTATCGCATGAGCTTTCGTGGGAGAAAATCCCACTTCGTCAGACGCTTTCAAGATAGGAAAGTTACAGAATGGGAGGAAATTAAATGCAGGGGAGTGTATGACATAGGATCAGGTCAGGCTGTAACAGCAAACATAAAGACCTCCCTATACCGCAAACCTACTGATCGGTATAGTTACCTACATCCCTCGAGCTTTCATCCTCGACACACCACACGATCCATTGTGTACAGTCAAGCCCTAAGATATAACCACATTTGCTCTGACCCTTGAGACAGACACCTTCAGGATCTCTACCAGGCATTCTTAAAACTACAGTACCCACCCGCAGAAGTGAAGAAACAAATTGACAGAGCCAGATGGGTACCCAGAAGTCAACTACTGCAGGAGCAGCCCATGAAAAACAACAACAGAACGCCACTGGTCACCACCTACAACCCCCAAGACAGACCTCTTCAACACATCATCAAAGATCTACAGCCTATTTTACAAGATGATCCCTCACTCTCTCAAGCCTTAGGAGACAGACCTCTCCTTGCTTTCAGACAGCCCCCTAACCTTAAAAGGATACTTACCAGCAACTACAGATCATACAACAGAAACACTAAAGCAGGAACATATCCCTGCAACAGACCACGCTGACAACTTTGCCCTCCTATCTACACTGATGACACCATCACAGGGCCTAATCAAGCCACCTACTCCATGAAGGGCTCATTCACCTGCTCATCCACCAATGTGATTTATGCCATCATGTGCCAAAAATGCCCCTCTGCCTTATATATTGGACAAACAGGACAGTCTCTGCACCAAAAAATAAACGGACACAAATCTGACATCAGAAATTGCAACACTACAAAACCACTAGGGGAACACTTCAATCTCCCTGCTCACTCCCTTGACGACTTGTTAATAGCTGTGTTGAAACAGATGAATAACAAATCACAGCTTCAAAGAGAAACTGCAGAACTCAAACTTATATGCAAATTTGACTCAGTTGTCTTGGGGTTAAACAGGGACTATGGATTTTTCTCTCATTACAAGTGATTTGACATCACCCTCCTCTATGTGCTGTTCCCAAGTGTTTGAATCCTAACACCTATTTTGATTTGCTGTTACAGCCTGACCTGATCCTATATCATACACTCCCCTGCATTTAATTTCCTCCCATTCTGTAACTTTCCCATCTTCAAAGCGTCTGACGAAGTGGGATTTTCTCCCACGAAAGCTCATGCGATAAATAAATCTGTTAGTCTTTAAAAGTGCCACAGGACTCTGTTGTCTTTCTACAATAGACTAACACGGCTACCCCTTTGGAATTTAACATATAGTTGTGTTATTTCTCAAAAAAAAATTTTCCAAGGTGTGAGCTGACTGGCTGAATAAAGGTTGGGGGTGGGGGAAAGAGCAGATGGAAGTTAGAAATTACATAAATCACATTAGAACTGTAAATTTCAAATTCATTGTGTGAAGTAATTAATCAAAGCATAGCTGACTTATAGTACTTAGGAGACTTTCATCTGACAACTACAAGAAATAAAGAGAAACTACTGGGTATCAAGCTACAAAGTTAGAAAGTAAAATGTTTCTCCATGCTAGTCACAAGTTTAATTACTTATTTTTTTCCACTGACAGACACAAATTAAAATAAATGGGCCACATCAAGGCAAATCTCAAATGCATGGAGTGCCTAAGAATATATTGTTCCCATAATGCAGAAATGCCATGAAGTTTATGAATAAAGCTGTTCATTATTTTTTTCTCTTCAAATGAGGAATGTAGTGGAAAGGGAAAAAATGAATTATATAGAACAAGAATTCACCTGATTTTGACAAGATTCTCTTTTATATGCTTAGCTGGCCAATTTTGATTTTTTTCTTACATTTTACATTACGAGCATTTTTACACACATGCATGACAGTGTGTGACAAAAGATATCTATGACTAACATACACAAACAAATGCTCAGTGGTCATATATTAAGCAAACTCCTTAAATACTATCATTTCCCATTCACATATGTTAATAGTTTTAATTTCTGTAACAAATACAGACTTTCCTACTAAGAGTGGGAGCCCTTTATGTGAAATTTTTTTAGTTTGATTTTTTTTAAAAAAAATAAAATACACAAACCCAGGACTTCACAGGTTAAAAAACAAAACGGAACCTCTCTCTGAAGTATATTTAATATGATTTAGTTGGAATCACTGTTATCAGTTTAGGATTTTAGGACCCAGTTCAGTACTGTGTATCAAGAGTACTATGTTACAGGCACTTAGGAAAGCAAATCTGGGGGTATTCCATTTATCATAACCAACACTGTACACTCAGCAATCAAATGTCAGGACCTAGCATTTGGCTTTAAAAAAAAAAAATCATGAGATTTGAGAAAATAAATAGTCTGCTTTCTAGATTTCTGCTTGTCCCAAATATGTGCCAGCCTGAACATTTCGGGCTGAACCTTTAAAAGCACATGCAAAAAATGCAGGCATTATCCCTTCACTTAAAGTCTAGTCTCTGGGCTGAGGGAACTGTCATTTTTCCCTTCTTCTCTACCATCTTCCCAGCTATCTTCCCTGTTTCTGTCAGCTGAGGCACACATTTCACCACCTAATCACCCTCACACTCTACTGCCCTTTAGTTGCTATCTCTGCATAACAAACATGAGAGACAGCATATAGTTGCTGAGAGAAAAAGGGAATAGGAAAAATTCATTTTGGCCTTGGAGTGACTAACCAACTGCACTTGAGTCATTTGTTGCTGCTGGTCTCTAGGGCTGCGTCTACACTGGTAAATTAAATCGACTTAAGCTTGGCTTAAGTCGACTTAATTGGCCTTGCGTCTACACTACACTTTGCTTAAGTTGACTTAAGCAGCTTGCTTAAGTCGACTTAAGCAAAATAAAGTCGACAATGAAAATTAAGTCGACTTTATTAAACCACCTTTCTACTCGACCTAAGGCTTAATTCGACTTTTTTAAGTTGAATTAAGCCAGTGTAGCCCTAAGTCGACTTAGGGCTACCCCAAGACTACACCAATGCCCTCCCTGCTGGGGGGGCACAGGGGGAGCCTGGCATGCCCCCCAAAGGGCAGGGCATGTGGGCAGGGTGTGACGCTGTCTGGATTTAGGGAAGTATTTATGATATTATTTTCAATGGATATCTCATAAATGCTATAAGCCATAGGAACTATGTCATGTTTGGTATCAATAGAAAGGTAGTAATTTGCTGGGAATGATTATATAATTTATGTCTAGGAATTCTATTTTGATTAGAAGTTAGAAATGGTTGTATTCCTTATGTCTTTAATGGATCATCAGGTAACTCCCTGGGACCATTGTCCTGGCACATTCCTAAACATTAAGGACACAATGGTTTTAACATAAGTTAAAGTATGGATATAACACCAAATCACAATAGAATTCCTAGACATAAACTATATAATCATTCCCAGCAAATTACTACCTTTCTATTGATACCAAACATGACATAGTTGCTATGGATTATAGAGCATTTATGAGATATCCATTGAAAATAATATCATAAATGCTTCCTAAATCCAGACAGCGTCACACCCTGCCCACATGCCCTGCCAGGGTCCCTGTCCCCCTTTGCCCCATTGCACACAAGTGATGCCCCCCCTGCCACCGTGGACCTACCCAAGGTCCCTCTAGCCCCCCAAAGTCGACCTAGAGCATCCAGTGTGGACGCTCTAGGTCGACTTTGTAAGTTTCCCTTTAAGTCGACTTTAATTTTAAGTGTAGACACACTAAGTCGACTTAAAGTCAACTTAAAAGTGCAAGTGTAGACATAGCCTAGCTGAGGGAGAAGTACCCTCTGGGTAAGCTGCATGGACCACTTAGAAAAACAGAATCTGGAGTAATGCGCTGGGAGGCCAGATATACTCCTTTGTGTGCCCAGGAGGATGTGTCGGGATCGGGGGGAGAAAGAATACAGATGTGTGGTGGTAGCACTTACTGTACTGAAGCTTTTGTTGGGAGTTATATGTGGAAGCAGTATAATTCAGATGTGAAAGCACTTTCCTTCTGCATTTTACTAAGGTAAAATTATTGCCTTAACTTTTTTTTTGTTTTAATTATTTTTAAAGCATGTTAGTTCCTTTTTCTGGTTCTGAATCCATAAGGCACTGGCTGGGGACCTTCTGGCATCTTCAAATTTAATATACTTCAGCTGGAGATGAGGGAATTTAGAAATTCACATCAAGTCTAACCTTTGAAGGAATAGATAGTAAACAAACAGAAAAGACCCCAAAAGTCTGAAACATCCTGAAACAAAAGCAATACATAAAACATTGCCCCACTTAACCATTTTAAAGCAAAAGACATGGCTCAATTCATATAGGCTGTGTAGTTTTAGACACAATGCACTTAGCTAGGCCTAGCCTCACAATATCCTTCCTGAGGCCCTGTTTCCTTCCATGCCCAAGTGTTCTTTCTCAGACTCCTGATCTCAATTCTCAGACTGTCATTTACTGAGTTCTCATGTCATCAATACTTTGTTTTGCAATCCCTATGTACCAAGGACTTTCCAAAGGTTCCCTATATCTCTTACCAGTGAGACTAAAGAACAGTAGTGGAGGAGTAAACAGGAAAAGAAAAACCTGTTAAGAAATACTGACTCCTTCCTTGCTGTGCATTAATTTACTTAGAAAAGATAAGTGTAATAGCTTTGTTTACAGTGTTCAGATGAGATGCACTATTGTTCTTGCATTGT
This sequence comes from Pelusios castaneus, assembly GCA_007922175.1. Taxonomy (NCBI): domain Eukaryota; kingdom Metazoa; phylum Chordata; order Testudines; family Pelomedusidae; genus Pelusios; species Pelusios castaneus. The sequence goes on along the minus strand of ML685802.1, from coordinate 12,769,419 downwards.
TCTTTAAGAAGTATGCAAATGTCAAAAATCCTCAACTATAAGGAATTGCAGTTCTTTCATAATCTTGATTTTCACAAATTTACATGGAAAAATTGTGCAGGGGACTTTTTGTATTTATTTATTTATTTATTGAAATTATTTATCACCTCTATTAAATCAGCACATCAGCTAAAAAACTGCACAGACGCCTCCTTAAAAAAAAAAAAAAGATAACTCAAGATGTCACTAATCCTGGCAGCATTACTTGGGAAATTCTTTTCCCAGGCTATCCTCTTTTAAACACGTTCTCTAGTGTCTTACATACAGTCAGGCTTTTCCTGAATAGCTGACATGGTCTCTTCCCTCCAACACCAATTCCATTTTCCTTGTATAAATACTTCTATTGTAGCAGAAAATTAAAAAAAATTGCTTAAGCAGACAAACCCACAGGAAGGGAGAAGGAAAAGGAAAAAAAGAGAGAGGAAGCCCAGGAAAAGAAAATGTAAAAGGTAAAAAAGGAAAAAGGAAAGAGCCACAGAGAGGAAAAGGATAACAGGGATTCCAATACAGAGCATAGGAGTAAGGTGGGAGAGACGGGAAAGGAATACAAGACAATTCATTTCAAATGATGGAGAATATTTTTTTTACCAAAACCCTGTTCTAATCATCAATTAATTACTGATAACCTGGTTCCTCCTTATTTGAATTTTACATGTGCAGAATAGATTAAAAGATTTTAAAGCCAGAAATCATTGTGACCATCAAATCTGACCTTCTGTGTAATATCATAGTACTTCCCTGAACAAGAACATATCTTTTCATTATTTGCACCCATCTTACCAACCCATCCAGATCACTCTTTTATCAGTGACCTCTTTTCTTTGTTATTTGTCAGTACTCCAGTCTTCATTTCATCTGGACATTTTATTAGTGATTACTTTAGATTCTCTTCCATTTCATTGATAAAACTGTTAAATAGTATAGGACCAAGAACATATCCCTGCAGGACGTCACTAGGAACACATTTGCTTGATGATTCCTACATTTTGAGACTCGTCCATTAGCTAGTTTGTAATCCATTTAATGTGTGTCATATTGATTTTGTATCGCTCTAGTATCTTAATCAAAATGCCACGTATTGCCAAGTTGAATACTTACAGAAATCTAAGTATTTTCTATCAAAACTTGCCTTTATAGACTAAATCCTTATATATATATATAACTTTGATGTGATCTATTTCCTATTTTACAATGTGTTTATTTTTGTAGGTCACGCCATGTAATAGATCCACTGCTGGCCATCATTGCACTGGTCATAAAAATACACCGAGAAAGAGAATCTTCCATACTACCTCCTGTAAACCTCTCTCTGAAATTTCACTGTTTGCCACTCCTATTTGCCTGCCATCAGCTATGTCTACGCTTATAAAAGCTAGTTAATTAGTTAATTCGAACTAACTAATTCGAACTAATTTTAGTTAGTTTGAATTAACTTAATTCGCACTAACATAGCCCCCCTAGAATGCTAGTTTGAACTAGCCATGGCCATGCAGGGCAGTTGCTTAGTTCAAATTAGTCAGTTGCATGAAGGTCAATCTGCCGATTAATTCGAACTAAGCAGTTAGTTCAAACTAATAGGGCCACATTCACTTAATTCGAACTAACTATTTCGAATTAAGGATTAGTTCAAACTAAGCAATCGAATTTATTAGTTCGAATTAAGGAAGCCCTTAACTTGAACTAATGAAAGCCTAGTGTGGCCAAGGCTTAAGCTTCCTTAATTCAAAATAATTTGCAAGTGTAGACGTAGCCATAGAGTATAGAGAGCAAAACAGTGAAATGGGGCAACACAATTGAGGCCAGATTGAGGGGCAGGCAACTCAGGCAACCACCTGGGATGTTGGGTTTGGTGAGGATAGGGGGAGAAAGGTGCAGGATTCAGGGTGCTGTTTTGTTGTTAGTGAAATAAAGGAAAATAGAATGTTTGAAGTAAAATGTTTCAGGTATTCAATATGGCCTAAAACGTTCTGGACCTTTATAGAATCTCATGGAATCTTCCAGACTTTCTGAGAGCTTCATGTTCCTCAAACTATTTGGGGGTTAATAAGGGATCCTTGCACTGAATCCAAGATCATTCTTTGTCGCTTGTGGCTGCCTTCCCTCAGATGCAGTGTCATCTTCTTTAGATTCAATGACTCTCTTTGGATTATTGCCACGGTCCAGGTGACACATCCTGCTTTCAGCATCAACTATCAGGTGGAAGATCCTCAGGGACAATGTTACAAATCTGACTGTGAAGCCAACTTTAAGTCGACTTAAGTCAACCTTGTTAAGTCAACTTAACAGTAGACATAGCCATCCACTGGCTTTAAGTAGACTTAATAAGGTCTAAGCACTATTCCCCGTCCACAATGGCTTTAAGTAGACTTAAGAAATCGACTTAAGGCTTAAGTTGACCTTCAGAGGTGGTGTTATTAATTCAAATTAACCTATTATTAAGTCGACGTAAGGCAGCACTTAAGTCGACTTAATAAAAGCCCAGTGCGGACACAGCTTTGTATTGGTCGACTTAAGCATCCTTAAGTCGACCTAAGTTGCCAGTGTAGATGCACCCTGAGTGACCCTCACTGGGAAGGACGCATTGACAACATCAGTCCAGTGAGCTTCCAAGATTTAAAACGCCCTGATGGAATAAAGCCAAAACTGGAATTCAACATGAGATGCAAAGCCTGGCAAACTTGACCACAGACTTCAAATTTCTAGTCTCAGTTTTGGATTCACGTGATATCCTGTTCCACGTAAACATTGTATGCAAGGCATTACAAACACAGTCAATGGACATCACAACCTCTACTGCTTTGCTGAGAAGCTGCCTTGATTTTGTTATGTCCTACAGAGACAAAGAATTTGAAGATACCATCACTGATGCTAAAGAAATGGCAGAAAACAGAATTTGAGCTTGTCTTCAAGGAAACTTGTATTCATCAGAAGAAGAGACAGTTTGATTAGAAGGGCAGAGTTGAGGTGATGGGAAGCTGAGAAGAAAAATCCAAGGAGTTGTTTTTTTGTTTGTAGATGCTACTCCAGCATCCATGAAAGAAAGTTTGGGACAAATTAAATACCACACAAAAACCTGGGAGGGGTGAGGGGGGTTGTACAACCGTAGCAAACTGCCAGCAGATGGGAAAATGCTCATGAACAACTGTTTGGATCTTCACCAAACATTGACCTATGGGGATAACAAAGATTTCTACATTGAATTGGACAACATCCACCACATTTGCCACATGGGAAGCAATCTCCACTCCAAGTTGTCCAATTCATTCATGATGCAGAGCTGAAGGACACTTTTCCTAATGTGTGGATATCTTTGAGGATTCTGCTCACACTGCTGGTCACAGTTACAAGTGGTGAGTGTAGCTTTTCAAAGCTCAGTCTCATGAAAACATATATTTGGTTCACGATGGATGACAAGAGACTGACATCTTGCTCTTTTATTACTTGAAAATACTATTGGCTAATCTTTGGATCCCTCTGGTGCTGTGCTTCAGTTTGTGAGGGTAAAGAGAGAAAAATAATCTTTTGAACTGAAGGACGAGTGTTAACATTCTAAGACCGTAACTTAGTGTAACACTATTTAATACTGGTCCACCCAATGTTGGTGCACAGTTCAATTTCTTGATGTTAGTATATTTCAGCTATTCTTGAAATTAAAATGTTTATATAAGCTTGGAGGAAACTAATTTTTATTACTTGTATTTGGCATGAATAAATACAGATTTACAGATCCTAGCATACAAATTTGTCATCCTATATGAGAGAGATAAATCATGCATGAAAATTATACATGAAAGTTGTAAAATGGACTACAAATGCAATTAAAAAATAAGAAACACAGAAGTTGAACAAATGGAGGGTGATGCCAAAGACACTTCTCACTTGGGATGCCATTTAGTCTAAGGCCAGACCTGGATATGATACAATTAGAAGCATTTGAGTGACTGAGGCCTTGTACACACTAGAGAGTCACGCGGTAACGCTTATTACCGTGCGAAAACTACGAGAGCATACGTATACAAATCCTGTTTGTTGCGTGGCATCAGCTCTCTTCCAGTGCAACGGGTAAACCTCCTGAATGAGGGTGATAGCAGTTATCACAAAATGGCTGTTCCACGTTACAGTGTGCGTGTATGCTCATCACGCAGTAATCGGCCTCCTTTCTGGTCTTCCTCCTGCACTCTGTGGCTCTGATGTGACTGGCCCCGCCCTCCTGTGAATCCCAGGAATTTTTGAATTGTTCCCCCGGGGTCACTTCCTGTTTGTATGGCATGGAGTGCAGCTGTTTTTTCCAAAAGCAATGGCGGCTCCACGCAGCAAATACAGTCCAGTCTGGACCACAGCTGAGGTGCTTGACTTTATCAGCACCTGAGGCATAGAGAGTCTAAGTGACTTGCACAAGGTAAACAGGAAGAAGAGCGGAGAATTGAACGCTGATCTCTCAAATCCTAGATTAGTGTCCAAACCATGGGACCAGCATCCTCTCACCTTAAATTTAATTCTAAGGCTTAAATGTGTGGCTATTCAGTTCGCTGGAATCTCATAGAATAGAGATCCTCATAGAATCTCAATATGATGGAATTTGCATATTTGCAAAATGCATACATAAAATATACTGGTTAGGAGATTTACACCATTTAAAGGTAAGGTTTGCATGGTTAAAGTAGATTGAAACAGGAGGGGGAGCTCTCACCACACCAGCTCACAAAGCCCTGAAGATGCGGGGCACACTGCTTGCACATGCTAGGCAAAAGAAGGAGAGATCTGCTTTTGCTTTTAGCAGAGGAAAGGGAGGCTGCTTTTCCTTACCTCAGTGGCTCTTATTTTAACCTCTGGGCTTTAAAAGCAAGATATCCCTCTTAAAAATGACTTTGGAGTTAATAAGAAGGCCAGCAGTAATGTACTATACCTTGATTGTTGGGTTATGTGCAGGGCCACATTATCACAGGGGCTTTAGGGGCTTAAGCCCCAGGCCCCAGCCCAAAAGGGGCCCCAGGCTCCAGCCCCTAAAACCCCTGCATTAAATCAGCACCCGCCCGGCTCAATGCCAGCAAGCAGTCCTGCCCTGCCAGTGCTGAGGGGCAGGGTGAACCTGGAGCCAGAGGCTAGGCCCTGCACTCTGCCCTGCCCGCGGGGCAGGCCAGTCCCTGTTTAGTCCCCCCAGGGGAGGCAGGGCTGGCTGGCTCCCAGCATGGCCTCCATCACGCTGGCATGGCCTTCCAGGGCCCATGGCCCTGGGGGCTGTGTTGGAGGCCCCCATGCTGTGCGCCAGGTGGTCCCCCCATGCTCAGGGCAGAATGGCCAGAGCGGGGCCAGCGTGGGAGCGCCCTCTGACCCCAGCCCAGCGATGGGGGGCCACCATGGTGGGGTAGCAGCCCAGGGCCCCTGGGCCATTTATTCCACCCCTGATTATGTGGGGGAAAGCATGTTAACTTTCCTTCCAGAAGAAAAGTTCACTCAGGAGAGAATTCTGATGCTCTTTTAGAGACAGACTCCTGGATATTTACTTTCTCAAACATGCACAGCTAATGGCAAGGGAAGAATTTTGAGATGGAAGGAATCACTCAGGAATCCCTAGAAATACTTTACAGAAAGGTCAAATAAAAGAATTGCCATATCCCCTAAAATTGGACTTATGGAGTCTTTGTGTGTGTGAGTGCACGTGCACAAAGAAATAAAGAGACCTGGCTTCTCATCCCAATTCTTCTACTGTGAATTCCTATATGACCTTGTCTAGGATCATGCTCTCTCTATGCCTTGCTTCCCTCTCACTCCAGTCTACAAAACAGCAATAATAAGACTTATCTGCCTTACAGGTTTGTTATGAGGATTAGTTAATTAAGGTTTTGTAAAGTAATTTGAGATCCTTGGATTTTAGGCAGTTGTACTAAAACAGTGCAAAGTATTAATGACTCCCAAAATTTGTGTGGGAATTTGCTTGAACTTAGAGAAGAATTATTTCAACTTTGCTCATGGTTTTGTGTTCACTTTCTACAGGTATTTGAAAAGTTTTTACATGCACTCATAAAAAGTGAATATAAAGCTTCTAAACTCAAGTATTAATACAGAAAATGTTACATTTTAAACCAGATGGGACACTACTGGACATGAGAGGCAGGATTCCCAAAACCCCATACCAGTGCCCTGGTCAAGGAAAACAATGGCCTGGACAAGAATCTTACTGCACCTTTTGTTAATAGCACCTTATCAATCATTTCCAGATATGCACATATGTGAGAAAATGTAAAAACATAAGATCGGCTATACTGGGACAAACCAATAACAAATCTAGCCCAGTATCCTATATTGAACAGTGGCCAGTGGCAGGCACTTCAAACGGCACGAAAGAACAGTCAATCATCAAGTGATCCATCCCCTCCCATTCATTCCCAGCTTCCAGCAGCCAGAGGCAAGGGACAGCCAGGGCATGAGGTTGCATATCTGACCATCTTGGCTAATAACCTCTGATGGACCTATAATCCATGAATTTATCTATTTTTTTTTTAAATCCCATTTATAATTTTGGCCTTCACAACATCCTCTGGCAACAAGGTTCATAGGTTGACTATTCTTTGTGTGAAGATCTGGTTGTTTTAAATCTGCTATTAATTTCATTGAGTGAGGGGGTTCTTGTGTTACATGTGAAGGGATAAATAACACCCTTTTATTCACTTTCTCCACACCAGTCACAATTTTATAGACCTCTAGCACCTCCCATTTTAGTCAGCTCTTTTCCAAGCTGAAAACTCCCAATATTTTTAATCTCTCCACATATGAAAGTGGTCCATACCCTTAATTATTTTTGTTGCCCTTCTCTGTACTGTTTCCAATTCTAATATATTATTTTTAAGATGGGGAAACCAGATTTACATGAACTATTCAAGGTAAGGGCATACCATGAATTTATATAGTGACATTATGATATTGTCTGTCTTACTATCTATCCCTTTCCTCATAGTTCCTAACATTCTGTAAGCTTTTTTGACTGCTGCTGCACATTGAGCAGATGTTTTCATATTCAGATATCACAATGGTATCTAAATATTTATTATCTGTATTTCTGTAGAACTTGGATGTTTCAGTCAGGCTGGGGTCCCATTGCTGGGTGCAATTTCTCTGGTTTCCATTAAGAAACAGATCTTGATGCAACAAGTGACTTTAATAAAATAATAGAGGAATGGGGAAGGAAGGTGAGTGCAACGATGACAGGAATGTGTGGTTGTAGTGTATAGTTTTAGGCACAGTTAGCAAGTTTCAAGTATGTGTGGGGTAATTAAGATATAAACAAATGAGAAATATTGAAATCAGGCACTATTTTATAAGTGAATCTTGCAGAAGAATCAGAAGGAAGATATGGCAGATAGGCGATAGGGTGATGGAAGGATATATGGGTAAAATTTGAATTCTGCACTCAGCATCTAAGTCTTCCAGTACCATATTTTTTTTCCCTAGGATAATTATTCCAGTTAAGATTTATGTGACCCAGAAAGGAAAATTTCTAAAATTTTCTAATCCTGTTTATCTGCTAGTTCTCGCTAGAATGGTCGCCTGAGAGAAGTGCGCCCCCATTTTCTTTCATAGGCCATTATCCTAATTATTAATCTGATTCAAAGGCCACTGAAGTCAATGGAAAGTCTGTAGGAGTATAGATTTGAACCAATGAGGGAACAGAAGCAATATCATGTGATTTAAGCCCTATCTGAAATAACTAACACTTCTTGAATTTTGAATGTTAAGTACTGCAAATTTATCAATCCATGAAGTTAAAAAAATTCAGCTGAGTGAATTAAGGGAAAAAAGGTGTGAGGAAAGAGAGATCTGTCACTGATATTCCACAAGCAGGAAGGCTAAATTTGTCAAGTACATTTTTCAAGTAAAACTATTCACTGCAAATGATTCACTCAGCTTTGTTATTCTATAATTCATATGGTGAATGGGCTTCAGATAATATTAATGAATCATCCTAGTAAGACAAAATTAGGGAAGATGTGGTTCAATACTTAAATATGGGCTATCGAGTTTCAAAGAGATTTGCTACCATTTATTGTTTGGTGTAAAGATTTCATCTCTCCCTTTTCATCAGACACACCTGTTGTGAGGTGATGATTCATCCCTGAACTAGAACATGATTGAACCACACACTGTGGTGTCATTCCTGTGCTAGGCTCCAGCCAATCCACATGCCAGGATCTGATCTGTAGGCATTCAGAGTAGATAGATAAACCTGACTAGGGAAACAGCAGTTCAGTCTGCCTAATGCCACTTCATGGCTTGGAATGCTCTTCTGTTTGATAAGTGTAACAGACTCCACAGGCCTTAGCCTACTCCAGCCCTGTCCTTGCTCCAGCCTACCTTCCAGCCCTGACCTATGTTCCCTCTAAGCTGTGCGCATGTGCATGTGCACACAGTTCGTGAACCCAGCACTCAAAAAAAATGGGGCGTTCCAGCTGGGGCCCACAAATTTGGCTGGAGAGCATTCCGCTCATCCGACTTGAGGACGTGGTCTGCGGGCCGCCCAGAATCTGGCCCGCAGGATGCTTGGAGCAGCGGTCAGCCTGGGGATTTTCAAACCTCCCACCCTGAGCATGCTCAGAAGAGCATGTTTAGGCCGGGAGCTGCCTGGCCAAGGAGGGTCCCCAGATGCCCCTGCAGCTACTCCGGCCAGGTAAGTGGGGGGGAAGAGGATCAGGAAAGGGGCCTCGGGGCCCAAAAGAGGAGGGTCAGGGCCTAGGAGGGTGCCCAAGAGGAGCCAGGGTGGTCGGGGAGCCGACGGGCAGGCGGGGAAGGGCCCGGGAGCCCAAGAGGATTGGGGAAGGGGCAGGGGTATTTGTGAGAGGAGTGGGGATGGGGACAGGGTGGTCGGGAAGCTGACAGGCAGGCGGGGAAGGAGTCCTGAGGGGCAAGAGGAGCAGGGAAGGGGAAAGGGAAAGGACCCAGAAGGGTCGGGGTCCAGGGAGCAGGCAAGGAAGGGGGTGAGAGAATCGAGGAAGGGGCAAGGAAGGGGAGTCAGAGTTGGGGAGCTGGCGAGCGGGGGGGGGAGGGCTGAGAGGATCGGGGAAGGGGCCCGGGGCCAGGGGGTTAAGAGAGGATAGAGGAACTGGAGGGGAAGGTGTCCAGAGGGCTTGGGGGCAGGGGACCAATGGGGGGCAGCAGAGGGGCCCCCTTGGGAGACAACACCAGGGAGGCCCAGTGAGGGGATCTGCCATGTGGCATCCTCCCACCACCTCCACCTAGTGCCACTGCTCCCCATACCCCTCTGGCACCCCACCCCATCTCTGCCCTGTCCTCCCAAGCTCCCCAGCCATTCCTCCTTCACCACCCATCCCTGCTACACTCCTCTGCCAGGGTATAATTTGATGGGCCCTGGAGGCCAGAACCCTCCTAATCTCTGGGGCCCCTTCCTATATTGTATGGGCCACCTTCATGGCCCCAGCCTTGGTAGGCATTTGCAACCACTTCTCAGTACCCTGGCAAAGGATGAATGGCTGGGGAGCTTGGGAGGACAGGGCAGAGGTGGTATGGGGTGCCAGAGGAGTATGAGGAGCACTGGACAGAGTTTATTCTGAATGGGCAAATGCCAAAGATCACAGAGAGAAATTATAAGGTAAGTCTTTATTATATTATCATCTAGATATGCTCGTGTTTGTCTGTACATAAAGATTACAACACAAATTGTCATTTTCATAACTACTTTTGAATTATACTTGCTTGGGTGCACTCGCATCACAGTGCACACATTTGAACACTGGGTCAAAGAAGTTGCACAAAAGAAATTTTTTGCGCACATAGCCTACCAAAAATTAGAGGGAACATTGGCCCTGACCTCATTTTGTTCCAGCCTACTCAACTTCTGATTCTGGCTTCAACCTCTGGCTCTGGTTCCTGGCCCAGCTGCCCATGCACCACCCACTAGGCCTGACCTTCCAAGTCTCAACATCTGACCCTTGCTATGAAGTGGCAACAGAATGCCAAAATCTATAAACAAATTAGCATATCAAGATGTTTTTGGAGCTAAGCTTGCTGTGCCCCAATCCAGGACACTCAACAGCACACATTGTCAAGGTACTTCACCAACACAGCAGTAATCCCTCAACTGGGTGCACCATTGTTACGAAACGTTAATGATAAAGTTACAGGGAAATATAAAAAATGTGATCCAGTAACTCTGAATTCAAACAATTAAAGAAATTCATATTAAGCAAAGAAGCTGAGGGGAGAAAACAGAACCAAAATTGGACAGCCTGGAAAACATTAAATCATGCAACAATAATAACTATCCCATTAACAAGGGAAAATGAAACATTTTGGAACTGCTTGGAGATGGTACATAAACAAACAAAGAGCCACAGACTACATATTGTTGCTCAGCCGAAAGAGAGGATCCTATTGTTTTCCTTGAAAAATGGATCTGGAAAACACTAACAAAGGATGTTCCAATGTATATGTATGGAAACAGCATGTAATCTGCTGAGAGACTGGACCAAAGGCTACTGGAATACAAATTAGTCTATGAATGTGAAAATTTAGGATATGAGAGAGAGAGAGAAGGATTTTATTAACAATATCTAGAAATAAAGGAAAATTAATTCAGAAGGAGATGGAATCCACATGTTCCCAGATCTGGGACACAGCTCAAGAAATGTGAGCTTCTTCCTATAAAAAAGCATCACAAAACATGAGTCTAGAAGTAGCTGTGTTATTTCCAGCTAAATTTTGGGTCAAGTGTGAATGAAAAATGTTATTTTCAGACTATGAATTTGAAGCATTGTTTTTATATGGGATCGATAAAACAGTGGAGGAGGATAAATGGGCATCAGAGGAGAACATTGGAACTTAATATAGGGAGCATTTGTCATCATGCCCTTTTTTCCCTATGTATTCGTTAAATAGAACAATAGAACTGCAACAAGTTAGGTGTTACTAGAGTTGAATGTTTAGCTATGCTTAATTCTCTACAAGTTTTTTGAAGGAAATTTTTTTCCTTGTTTCTCTTATATTTTCTTTTTTATTTAGAAGTTTGTCTTTTCTTACCTATTCTGCTCTGGGAAGGAATTAACTAAACGCCGTTGTGAAAAGATCATCATTTATCCTATTTTGCCCATTAAGATGATACCCAAACTCTACACTTCATATGCCTAGTACTTACAGGTCCATCTGGCCAGTTTTGCCACTTATATGAAGGACAGACAGTTGGCCGAAGTGAAAATTGGCAAATGGAGATGATGTAAATGGGAAGAGAAAAAGTTTTAAGACCTAGTTACAGAGAGTCTGCAAACAGATTTTCAAGTCAGTCAGCAGCCTTGAGGTTCATTTGGACTCTTTGTTGATGCTGGTGGCATCCCAAATGCTATGACTGGAAAAACATCTCCCACTTGAAAATAGCTAGAAAATATTGCCCATTCCTATTAAATAATGACTTATCCACAGTAATGTGAAGCCTTTATGACATTCAAACCAAATTATTGCAAATTATTCCACCCAGGTATTACCATATAGTCCTTTAAAATGTTATTTTAGTCCAAAATGCAGCAATTTACCTCCTCACTAGCATCATCCACATAGTGCACATCAACCCAATGTTTCCCATAAAATATAGGATCAAGTTCAAAGATAAGGCCTTTCATTAAATTAGCCTCCACATATAGCTACCTCCTTTAGCAACTATGTTCCTTCATAAATTATAAAGTTATCAAACTCAAATGCAAAGTTTGTGAGATCAGAAAATAGTGCTTTCTTGTGAAAGTCATTGCCTGAAGAGTAGAATGACTACTAACATCATGGCCTTTGGAGTGAAGTGTAACACTCACTTCTTCCGCTTGGTTTAATACAATGTATAAACCAACAAGACTTACTTTTAGGAGCTGGGGGTAAGAGAGGGAAGGAAATCAAAACTAAATAAAGTAATTCTTCTCATTGCCTGGGAGAGTCGGGAGAAATATTAGGCCATGGGTCATTTGTAGATTTGATTTTTAACTCCTTGGGAGATGTGCAGGCATTACAATATTGATGCCATTATATCAGCCTCAATAGATTAGACAGAGATAGAGGGGTAGCTAGCGTGGCTCTTGGAACACCAACAACTTGGTTTGAATTCACGAGGATTCTTACTGTTAAATTTGCAAATGCTTCCACAAAAGGTTAGGTACTCATGCAGCCTCTTTTAAAAAAGATAGCCATATTGGTTGCTAGGAGATGGTAGAATTCTCTTTGAGAAAAATCAGACCTGACCACCCCCCAAAAAAAGATTTAACATAAAGACCTTCTTAAATATAAATATATTTGACAGCAGCTATTACTATTCACTGTGTTCCTTCACATCTGAATAAACAGCAGAAAAAATGATATTATTGTTATTGAAATAGCACTATATCCTAAAGAGTTCAATTGATTCTTCTTATCCTTTCTTTTCCTCCTCTTTGTATACTGAAGTGATATTTGCTTCTAATTGAAACTGTCTTCCCTTTTCTATAGGCCACTCAGTGAAAGAAGCACACGGAAAATTGAGATAAAAAGTTGAACTCACTTGTGTTCAGTTTTACTGTGAAATATCCTTTGTAGACATTCTTAAAACAAATTTACAATAGAGTAAATGCTTTCCTGAGGAAGCAACTTGGACCCAGGAAGATGAAAAGAAAAGTGCACCAAGACCTTCACAAATAGGTGGCTGGGAGAAGGCAGGTGGGAGTCTGAGCTTCATGAAAGCAACCAATAGTTCAATTTCATTTCAATAATGTTTGTAATTTTCTTCCTACTGGGGTGGCTGGAGGTACAGCTGCCTTATATTAGTGTCCATGTGCCCAGCTTTTGCTAAAATGACCTTGACAAATAAAACATGAAACAAATAATGTACTTGCTCTTTTAAAATTGTATAGTCAGTTAATGAAACAATAATCTTTCCTAATTCAGTGTGTGCTGGCTTGCTATTGTGGAGCTGTGAACGCCACAGCTGCACAACACAAAGGCATGCTGCCTACACAATGTGTGGCTCCAGCTGCTGGGCCTTCCATTGACTGGAGCTGAGAGAAAGGTAGACCAAATGCTAACAATGAGAGATCAGTGCTGTAACATTACCATGAGAATGAGCATGCCAAACTCTGAGTATATCAGTTTTTGTTGTTGTTGTTGAGTCTGAAGATTTTTTTTTTTTTTTTGGTAAAGTATCTTAGAATCAGGCAGCAGCATGTTTCCTTACACAAATATTGACAGGAATCTTTCAGTTTATTTGGAATTTTCCTGTGAATGCCGCAACAATATGGTAATACCCCTTCACAGTGTTTCACACATTTGTTCTGACTGTTGGCACCAGGAAGTCCTTATTGTTTTAATCAATACCACAGGAGTGATGACATTTTTTTCTTAGTGACAGACATGGTGCATTTCCTTGCTTAAAGTTCTCATGAAAGGTTTCTGTGCTGTGTTCTGCATATACAAAAGACAGCATGTAGCTTTTTGCCCCCCCCTCTTTCCGCCTCGCCCCCCCCCCCCATGTTTTCATTTTAGGTTTTCATGGCATTTCTTTAGGGTCAAATTCTCTTACTTCTGCAAATACCAATAGCCCAAAGAAGACAATGGGGCTACTGGCACAAGTTACAATTACTCAAGAGTATGGTTTGCGAGATCAGGACTTACTCTTTTGGAGCTGTTGCTCTTATGGTAAATTTTCCCCCACCAAAATGAATGTATGCAAATACACACGTGTGCATGCACACACTTTAAATATATAATTATTCAGTAGATTACATTATAAATAGAGAGAAATGGCAGCTGAGGTAATATCTTTCACCAAAGAAGTTGGTCCAATAAAAGATATTACCTCACCCACCTTGACTTTCTCATCCTGGGACCAATATAGCTACAACATCGCAATATAATATATAATAATGCACCAACACAAATTAACACAATGTGATTAATATTATTAACAGCCCAGATTCTTCTTGCCCTCTAGAGAATCCACGGTAAAGAGTAGATTTCAGGGAAGCAGCAGGTGCATGAAATCTTCTCCCACATTCTGTGGCCCATGTACGGGCTCTGCAGAGCTTCAACCCCTTCTGCTGGGAGGATAGCTGTTTCATCCAGGGAGCAAGTGAGGCCATGGCTCTATACAATCCCATGGAATGGAACTGGTCAGCCAGCCATGCAGAGGCAGTAAGCTGCAACCCTAAAAGGAGGATGCAGGATACTGTACACTTCTGTGAACGTGAAAACTCTGGCAGATGGATTTTATGAAGCCTTTTGTCAGTAGAGTGAGAATGACACGTTTCTTCTCTCTGCCTTGCATAGAATCCCATCAATCCAATGCTTCCCCTTTTCTTCTTCAGCCTGTTTTGCATCTCTCTAGGAAGTCCACTTTCTCCCAGCTTTCTCCGTAACTCCAGTATTCTTCTTCCACCATCACTACACAGCACTACTTTCCCCAGCCATGAGCCCGTTACCTTAGATGTGGTAGGCCCTTAGAGAGGAGAGTTCTGCAGCGGTTCTGGTGAAAATAGGAGAGTATGCACAGCACCAACAGGAGACCTGATATCAGGAAAATGCAAGGCCCAGCAGCTCTCATTAAATACAAACAGGGAAGCCACCATACAAATAGAGAAAAATTATTTGTTCACATAGTGCTGTAGATGTTTGCAGCCAATGCAATGAATAAAATGTGGAGGACAAATAGTGTTCCTCACTTCAAATGTTTACAATTTCAAGGCACACATTTACTAAGTTTGATTACAGCAACTGCACATTAGTTGATCCTCATATACATTTTGAAATTGCCTCAATCCTTTTTTCCTGCCTTTATCAAGTAAATACGTGACTTCTCAGCTCCATTGATAAGTGTCTCAAAGACAGACTTTGTTTTTCCCTGTGTTTTTTCTAGCTCTTCTCTCCCTCCATGACTCAGACTTCCCAAGTGCCTACAAACTTGGAATTGTTCTTAACCCCAAACTGTACTCTCTCCCCAACCCTCCAGCACACTCCTACATAATTGAGGTTAATGAGTGTTTTGCCATTAATTTCAGTGGGAATAGGATCAGAACCCATGTGTGTCAGTATCCTCTCACCACAATCTCAGTATTCTCAGCATGTGCCACTGCCTACATTACACTTCTGTTGAAATTCTCATCTCTGTTGTTATCCTCTTATTTTATGGCTTCCCCCTAATTCCAATACTCCAGATTTCAGCACGTGCTGAGTGGTGCTACCTGCCTTCTCACACATCTCATTCTCAAACACCACCACTCGTTGCCCAGCTATTTTAGGATCCAGTTCCAGCTGTCTGTTGTGGTTTTAAAACTTTCCATGGAATAACTCCAGCCTGCTTGAAAGAACACAGCTGCACAGCATATAAAATTTTAAGAAACCAAATTTTGGTTTATTAAGAAATTTAGGTCTCAGTCCTTTGAGTTACTTAGTACCCTTGTCTCCAACTGAAATTATTTGTTAATGTGTCTTTCCATGCACTTGCCCAGGTGTAATTGACTGAAATAATTCTGTTGATAATGCGCAAAAAGAGTGCTCCCTCTCAGCCTTGCAAAACCAATACAGCAGTAACACATATGATAGAATACACACCAGAAAAAAAACTGTTAATAGGTTACCATTTTTACTGAGTAATTTTTCCTAGAAGAAACATGAAAGTGAGGATCCCATGGAAGCAATTTAACACACTCTTGATGAAAATAGTAACTGTTGCAGTTTGGAACTTGCAAAGGAAAAGACCTTAGAAACATATACATTTGGACCATATTGGATTTCCCTCAGAGTTTCACAAACAACTGGGTCACTAAAATCAATTGCTATAGCTGTATTTTTATTAATCTGCACATGACTTTCTATTGGTTCAAGACTCTATAGCAAAAAATCAAGGATTCTTGGGGGCTAGCCCCAAATTAAGTTGATTTAGATATGAAAATATATAAATATGACTAGAAATGCCATGCTTCATGGTTCTGTGCAACATTTCTATAGGATATTGTTCAGATATGTTATTTATCAACACATCATCTCTTTAGCAAGAAGAAACAGAAAAATTAAAACAAAATTACAGGTACTTACCAGCTAGGAGACTGAAAGATATAACCAACAACTGCTAGATGCAAGATGGTTGCTTAAGGGCCACAGTTGCTTATCTCTGCCAAGTTTAAAGGGTCAGACACAAAAAGGAAGTCTCTTAGGAGGACAAATCCTGCCTTATGCAAGGGTAATAGGCACTATGATGTTTTTGTGGAAAGGAATCAGAGGTACAGGACTAGTTTGATAGTGTGCTTATTATGTTACAGTAACAGGATTTTTTTTAAGGTAGATAAGATTAAAACATTTAAACACATATACAGCCTGTAGAGCTTATTATAGTGTTTAGCTGTAATGGTAATAATAATATAATGGCTGAGGGGATAATATATATGCTATACTTATTTAGCATATATGAAGATTTGTGTGGGAAGGAGGGTTGTTTGTTTAAACGTGTAAACTGATTGTTGTTTCACATTTGGTGGCAATTGCAGAAAAATGGAGCTCTTTTAGAAGAGACTTTAGAGAGTCCACTAAGACAAACACACCTGACACTGCTCATTACACAACTTTGCAGAGTTCTCAAAACATAACAAAAAAGCATTTAGGATGCCAGATTGTTCAATATAACTGATTGTTTAAACCTGTACAGGGAGAGAAGCAGTTCTTCAAATGCTTCATGTGTGTTCTTGCAGATTGGGAAATACAGTTGAGCCACAAACCCTGTGCCTA
This sequence comes from Pelusios castaneus, assembly GCA_007922175.1. NCBI lineage: Eukaryota > Metazoa > Chordata > Testudines > Pelomedusidae > Pelusios > Pelusios castaneus. The sequence goes on along the minus strand of ML685802.1, from coordinate 12,752,649 downwards.
ACAAAAATTAATTGGGTTTAAGTAAGAATCAGGCAGGGATAGCTTAAAGTGTCCGGTGTTTGGGGTACTTAGTGCAAGTTTTGCCAACTAATGCAAGTGTCTCAAGTACTACAGCTGTGCACTTGCTGAATGTGCAGGGTGAAATTTTCAAGGATGCTCAGCATTGAATTTAGTGGAAGCAGAACCATACCCCATTAAAGTAATCCACTCACCATTTTTCTTCTAAACATCCATCTCCTTTTTTTTAAACTTAAATTAAACTGAGTTTTCATGTAATCAGTTTTCTTTTAAAAAACCCTCTGTCTTCTTACGATCAACAATAAATGGCAAAAAAGAGAAGCCTGAGTTTAAATGCATTGCTAGTTTTAACCCCTGCTCCTAGTGAAAGCTAATGCAGAGAGAGAGAGAGAAACTGGTATGTCATTTATCAAAAGCAATTTCAAAGCTTGATATAAAGTTCAAACCTTTTGCAGCAGACATTATCATTAAGATGAAATATTTAGTGGCACTGCACTCTGATCATCTTTTGACAATAACCTACCGTATGTCATAGGTGATGGGTATTGGAGATTTCAGTCAATAATTAAAGAAAATCTTCTCATTATTCAGGAGGAAAGGTTGAAAAGTTATCATTTTTATTTGCACACCATTGATTAAATTGCACCTTCCATTTTAAAGTCCTGAAAAAAATTCCATAAGCATTAAAAAATTTAGTTGATGTGAATCTTTTACAATAGCTTTTAAAAAAAAACCCTTAATACATTGCCATTTAATAGCCATCGCCAAATCCTACATGAAAAAACAGCTATGACTCTTTGACCTAGGGACAATAGTAAGCCACATTTTTTGGAATTGCACATAATGTTCTTTAGGAATCAGACCGTTACAAATGATTACTACTGATAATGTTTCAGGCTTCTCTATAGGATAGTTGCAAGGTGAATACAAGGTTAGAGCGGAATTAGAGGTAGAGCTACTGCTATACTTTTTCAGATTAAAATCTCACTAATATTTAATGTTTAAATTTAAGCAAAATGTTAAATGTTTAAAGAGTAAAGTTCTTCTGATTATTAAACCAGCATTAAAGCAAGATGGAAATTAGATTGCAATTCATTCCATTGGACCCCATGCTGTTACACTCACAGATGATATCACTTTTCAGAAATATGTTGGCCAAAGAAAATGATTAAGGGATGCTCATTTTGTTTAAAGATTTATTCCCATTTATTCCCATTTTAGAAGTGGTGAGAAGAACTCCTCCTTTGCGATTTTCACAACAGAGAGCCAAGCAAAAACTAGTTCAAGATTTCCTCTATCACCTTAACTCCACCTACTCCCCTTCCTTCTGCACCCCCCTTTCAATGTGTTGCTGACAAAAGTGAGTTACTAAGTCTCAGCCCTGCATACCCTTGATTGGGCAATTCTAGATGGCCCTCACATAGGTCACACTTGAAAAAAGATTTCTTCTTCAAAACTAACTGTTTTTCAAAGTATTGCTGTCAGAATATTTATAAAAAAAAGAACTTAAAAGCATGACCAAAATTGAAATGAACACATCTGAATGAATACTAGTGATATTTTTTACATGTTAGTACAATGATCACTGAGACAGCACTCTAGATAGATCAGATGGACTGAGACTTATTATCTAGTGATGTGAGTGCAGGAGTGGAAGTTTAGGATTCCTTAGTTTTATTCTCAATATTTAGATTGACCCTGTCTGGGTCCTTGAGCCATTCTCTTAAGAACCGTGACTCAGTCTCCCTGTCTTTAATAATACATTTTTTTTACAAAAGGTCCAACGCAGATTTGTTGTGCCAGTTGTGAGGATTAATTAGTCAACATTTATAAATCACTTAGAAGACGAAGTTCTGTTGCTGCTGATTATTCAGTTGGATGGGCTAAGTGGAAAACGGTTGTATCTGGCCTCTACTTATATTCAACGATAGAGGAAATGATGAGCTTGATCCAATTGTTGACAATTTTGTTATCTATGACATGCAAAAACCTATCAACTTTGTTGGATTCCATTGTATTCCCAGGCATGCTACTACTGCCAAATCTACAATATATGGGCATCTGGATGATTTCTTCCCCACTGGAAGGAATTTCAAGACAATTAGCAGATTTGGACCAAATGGCACCTGTCAGAAAAGTTTCACAATATTTTGTCCTCCCTGCCTCCCCTCCCTTACCATTTTAAAAATTAGAAGGCTTGTCTGCTTCAGTCCTCCAGCAATGCTGCGGCAGATTAGTTCTCACTTAGCTGGGTGGTAGGAAGGCCAGTGCTTGGATGACTGGAGACCCTAGAACCAAAAAGCATCAATACTCTACTGTGCCAGTATTTAAATGTAAACATTTGGAAGAAGGAATAAGATTTTATTTGTAAAATATCTGTTTTAAAATAACATGATGGATCTAAATATAAATATAATAATCCCTTTTTCTTCCTCTTCTTTTTAAAGAAGGATTCAATATGATAGGTTATGTGTTTCATGTCTAATATGGTATTTTCAAACACAGACAAATCTGCTAGCCTTGCTTTGCTTTTTATGCATATTTTTGTACTATTTTGTTACTATTTTTGTAAGTAACAAATTTTCTACTAAATCGTCCCCATGCTACAAAGCACAGATTGGCATTTGTAGATATTGTGGCATTATCTCTTACTGCTACAATGTTTTCTCTGTATGCAATGTTGTTGTAGCTATGTTGCTCCCAGGATATTAGAGACAAGGTGGGTGAAGGAATATCAGTCCAATAAAATATTACCTCATCCATCTTGTGTTTCTAGTGTTTATTCTACACATTTTACCCTCTCCGTTGGGTTGCAGCCAATTGTCAGGAGTTTGCTTGATAGTAAAACAAAAAAAAAACAATCTCACATGTCAAATTATGCACTTTATTTTGTAATAGATCTAGGCAATGGCCAGTCTTCTGGACAGCTTCTGAGACTACTGAATAAGTATTTCTATCAAGAAAAACTCATATTCATGATATGTGGATCGTCTTATTAATAGATAGTATGAAGGTGATTACATTAATACTGTCTATATATAATACTGTCCACACATGTGAATGCTTACATTTCAGCATAAAAGTGTAGTAAAGGCACATGGCAAGTTAAACACACAGGAGCAGGAGTGCTGTTTGCTAGCTGATCATTCCATTTTGAAAACAATCCCGCTGTGAATCTTACTCTGCCCATCTTTCCTTTATATTATACAACAGTTTTTGAGAACTTTGATAAAATTTGTTCAAGGCCCTCTTCCAGTATGTGTGTGATTCAGAAGTGCCACTATATGGGTGCAGCTACACTGGCAATTTAGGTCGACTTAAAGATGCTTAGGTTGACCTACACAAAGCTGCGTCCACAGTGGGCTTTTATTAAGTCGACTTAAGCACTTCCTTAAGTTGACTTAATAACAGCTTAAGTCAACTTAATAACACCACCTCCGAAGGTCAACTTAAAGCCAGGGTGGACAGCTGTGTCTACTGTTAAGTCGACTTAACAAGGTGAACTTAAGTCGACTTAAATGTAGCCACTCTGTTAAGTTGATTTAACAAAGTCAACTTTAAGTTGACTTAAAGTCGACCTTGTTAAGTTGACTTAACAGAGTCGACTTAACTTTACAAGTGTAGACATAGCCTATGAGACTAGTCAGAAAGAGACTTTATTACACAAAACCTAAATCTTTTTGCTGACTGTCCACTTACGGAACTTGGTTGAGTTTTGAGCAGCAAGTGACAATGCATTTTTTTTTTTTTACTCATTCAGGATGAAACTGTGTTTAATTAGGCATTTAAAAGAAACTTAACTTCTAGAGTCATCACAAATGATTTTGAAGCAGTTCAGTGATCTGGAATACCAATTAGTTTCAATTCACACCAATGTCCCTCATTACAGTGTTCAGTTCAGAATCCAAATTTGCCTCTCTGCCAAATAACGATGACTTTTCTTTGTATTTTTAGGGTTTCATCTAGTTATTTTGAAAATCATTGGGACAAAGGTCATTATTTAGAACTTAATAAAGAAAGCTTTTGGTGTGTCTCACATTTCCTTTTTACATTCTATCTATGCTAACAAGGACCATATGCTTTTGCTTCTCCTGCCCTCCCATCGACTTACTTCTATGACATCCGTATCCAGTCCTCCTCTATACTATCAAGTCACACCCTCCAAAGCCATTAGCACACCACTGCACTCTACAGTATTCCATGGTTTCTCTAAAAGGTTCTCCAGTAACTCTGTTTTCTGTTAATTGCCAACTTCCCCATGTTCACCAGTTACCAGGTCTAAGTGTGAGAGATTCTCAGTTATTCTTAATCCATCTTGTACCATATATTACAACTGTGGTACCAAATTGGCCATATCCCTAACTCTGACTGTTACTGTTAGTCTTTTATTTGACTCAAAGGCTAATGCTATATAATGGTTGATATTAATGAGGGGAAAATACACTTTATTTAAATTCTTCTTGTGTCTGAATATCTTAGCTTTTTGTTAATAAGCTTTAGGACTTGTCCAATCCACAGCCCAGGGGACAGAATGCAGCCCACCAAAGGCTACTATTCAGCTTGCTAAAGGCAGCAGCAGTCTCCTCTCCCCTCCCCCCTCGCCACCCAACTGGACCTGAGGAGCAGCCTGACCCCTCCAGCCCTGTGCCAGCCCGGAACAGCTCCTTCCCTCTACTCCAGCCCCTTGCACCACCCTGCACTGCACCAGCTAGGAGTTGGGAGCAGAGATGGGTGTGGAAAATCAGCCCCTTCTGACTGGGAGGGGACGTTGCTGTAGGTGCAATCTGTGCAGTTTGTGCAACTCCCCTCTCCTTAGTATGCTATCCCTTCCCCTTCTTCCTGAGGCTTCCCAATCCTTGCATGCCGGCCAAGCCTGTCAGGAACATAGGTCAGTCCAGAACCCCTTGAGCTTGCACTCTGCAGCAGCCCCAGCCAGTTGGGGTGTTGCAGCATGGCAGCTGCCTGCGAGAGTGTGGCTGAGGGAAGAAGCCTCCCCTCTCCACCTGACTGGCTGGTGGGGGCAGGGGCCATGTGAACCAGAGCTCCCAGTTCCTTCTCCCTGCTACACATTTCCAGACCAGTTTATTTGGGTACCAGTCCCCTTCCCCATTTCCAGACCAGTTCATTTGGGTATCAGTCAGGCAGTATACCTGGGGCAGGAAGGTGAAGCCACTTCCCGTAGCCAAGGCCCCACAAACAGGAAGGACCAGGGTTCGAAGTGGATCCCACCCACTTGCCCACCTGCCAGGAAGGGTAGGCAAATGGATGGTGAGGCACAGCAAGAAAAGGACAGAACAACCTCCACAGCCTCCGTTAGTGGAGCAGGGAGTGGGAAGAGCACAGCAGCCATGGGCAAGGGTTAGACATGAATCACAGGACCAGTTACGGGCCCTCCCCCAGTCCCTCCTCTAAAAAACCTCACCCAACTCATGCCCACCAACAAAAATTAAAAATGGCATCTGTACCCCTCACCCCGCAGTTCTGAGCCAGCCAGTGGGGCATAGCAGCAGCCTTCCCCCATCTGAATCTTTCTCACCAGTCCCTGAGTGAGAAAATGTTGACCCTCACACTAGAAGATTGGACACCCCTGCTTTAGGGCATTTATTAGAATATACTCATTCAAACACTCTGAAAAACAGTAGAGCTAGTGGCATCACAGGTACTTTTAAGACAAAAAAACCTTTGAGTTACCAGTTTATTCCCTTATCTTTTATTCTTTGAACATCTCTATCAAGACATTGTGACAATTATCTATCTTAGTTGTCCCCTGAATATTCATGCATCTAAATTAAATCCAATATCTTTATTTCTTACCCTTTAATGGGAAAAATGTGCTACAACAGTAACAACTGCCAACAAACTGGTATGCCTACTCTAGCAAACAATTTATTAAATATAATACCTAATTCTTTGCACCTATATAGTGCTTTTAATTCAAAGATCTCAATGCAATTTGCAAGCAATTAACTTATAATTTGTTTACGTTCGAGATTTTGGCACTGCGTAGTTGAACTGATGGAGCCGCACTAGTGCAAACTCAGTATAGTTGCACTACATTAGCCTAAGTCAAATCACAAAGGATGACAATAAACTATAAACAAATAACACAATTATGTAGGGGAAAGCCAGAAAGGCCAAGGCACAAACTGAGGTCAAACTAGCTGAAGGCATAAAGGGAAACAAAAACATTTTTTTAAATACATTAGAAACAAGAGGAAGACCAAGGACCTTATTCAGTAAAGAGGGAAAAACAATATCATAAAAGGTGGAAATGGCAGAGGAACTAAATGATTTCGTTGTTTCAGAGAAGGTTGGTGGTGATTGGATGCCTGACATAGGGGACATCAGTAAAAATGGTAAAGGATCAAAAAGTAAAATAGGGGAAGAACAAGTTAAAAATTACTTAAATAAGTTAGATGTATTCAAGTTACCAGGGCCTGATGATATGCACCCTAGAATACTCAAGTAGTTGACTCAGGAGATATCTGAGTCATTGGCTATTATCTTTGAAAAATCATGGAAGACTGGAGAGGTCCCAGAGAACTGGAAAAGAGCAAATATAGTGTCCATCTATAAAAAAGGAAATAAGGACAACCCAGAGAATTACAGACCAGTCAGTTAAACCTCTGTACCAGGAAAAATAATGGAGCAAATAATTAAGGAATCAATTAGAAAGCATCTAGTAGAGAATAAGGTGTGAAGTGATAGTCAGCATGGATTAGTCAAGAAAAAATCCTGTCAAACCAACCTGATAGCTTTCTATGACAGGGTAACAAGCCTTGTGGATACAAGGGAAGTTGTAGATGTGGTATATTTAGACTTTAGTAACGCCTTTGATAAAGTCACACATCACCATCTCATTAACAAACTAGGGAAGTACAATCTGGATGGAGCTACTATAAGATGGGTACAAAACTGGTTGGATAACTGGAAGGGCATAACAAGCAGGGTACCGCAGGGATCAGTACTGGGTTTGGTTCTGTTCAATATTTTCATCAATGATGATGGCATAAAGAGTGCACTATAAAATTTGCTGATGATACCACGCTGGGAGGGGTTGCAAGTGCTTTGGGGGACAGGATCACAATTCAAAATTATTTAGACAAAATGGTTGAAATTGGTCTGAGATAAATAGAATGAAATTCAATAAAGACAAGTGCAAAGTACTCCACTTAAGAAAGAACAATCCATTGAATACTTACAAAATGGGCAAGGACTGCCTAGGAAGGAGTACTGAAGAAAGGGATCTGGGTGTCACAGTGAACCACAATCTGAATGTGAGTCAACAATGTAACACTGTTGCAAAAAAAGCAAACACCATTCTGGCATGTATTAACAGGAGCAGAGGTGTCGTTGCCATCGGGCTGGCAGGGCGTCGGCCCCGGGTAGAATAGCCTGAGCCCCGGATCTATTTTCCCCAGCAGGCAGAGGTTAAAGGGGGAACAGTTCCGGGGCTCCCAATTTTTAGGGGCCAGCATTCCAGGGCCCCTAAAAATAGAAAACCCAGGAGGAACGCTGCGTTCCGCCCAGGGGCCCTAGCAAAGCCGCAGACTCCTGCTGCGGCCAGGCTGGGGAGATTCAAATCTCCCACCCTGAGCATGCTCAGACAGAGCGTGCTCAGGGTGGGAGTGGCCTGGCCCAGAAGCGGCTCTGCCGGTTGTCCCTGCAGCTCCGAGCCTCCGGCCAGGTAAGGGGGCTGGGAGGAGGAGGAGGCAGCAGGCAGTGGAGCCGGGAAAGGGGCAGGGGGGAGGGGGACAGAGGAGCCGGGAAAGGGGCCCCAGGCCTGATCTGGCCACGCTGTCTGCCCGTGTTGGCGGCGGCAGAGGGGCAGGATCAGGCCCAAGGGACCGGCATGCGGCGGCGGGAGCAGCGGGGCAGGATCAGGCCCGAGGGGCCGGCGTGCGGCGGTGGCAGGAGCAGAGCGCGGCGGCTGGCAGCATGGCCTGATCCGGCTCCTCTGCCGGCTGTCCTGCTCCGCGGCCACAGGCCGGTCCCAGGCCTTTGTATCAGGGGTTAAGGTAAGGGGGGAACGCGGAGACCAGGGGTAGGAATGGAGGGGTCCGGACTCGCGAGTCCATCGAGCAGGGGGTCAGGATGGGGGGCTGGGGAGGGATGGATGGAGTTAGAGGCCTGGGGAGAGGCAAAGGGGGCATGGGGACAAGGAGACTTGGGGGGGGGATGGGTGGGGGGGCTGGGGGTGTGGCCTAGCTGGGGGGCGGAAGCTAGCAGGGAGTGGGCTGGGGGGCCACAGCCCTGGATCTTTTTTCTATCCAGCAATGCCCCTGAACAGGAGTATTGTAAATAAGACACTAGAAGTAATTCTTCCACTCTATTCCATCCTGATTAGGCCTCAACTGGAGTATTGTGTCCAGTTCTAGGTGCTTCATTTCAGGAAAGATGTGGACAAACTGGAGAAAGTCCAGAGAAGGGCAACATGAATGATTAAAGGTCTGGAACACTTGACTTATGATGATTGAAAGAGCTGTTTAGTCTGGAAAAGAGGAGACTGAGAGGCAACATGATAACAGTTTTCAAATACCTAAAAGGTTGTCATGAGGAGGAAGGAGAAAAATTGTTCTCCTTAACCTCTGATGATAGGACAAGAAGCAATGGACTTAAATTACAGCAAGGGAGATTTAGGTTGAACATTAGGAAAAAAAATTCCTGTCAGGATGATTAACCACTTGAATAAATTGCCTAGGCACATTTGGAATCTCCATCATTAGAAGTTTTTAAGAGCAGGTTAGATGTCAGGGATGGTTTAAGAACTATATATGGGCCACCTGGATGACAGCAGGGATCTCTTCAATCGGAGGTTCTACCGGTGCTGCAGCATCGTCGAGTGTGGGGCTACCTGGCCCCATCACCTCCACCACCTGCCCATGCCTGTCCCCACCCCATGCACCCATCTCCCCTCTGTCTGCAGACGAATAAAAAGCATGACACACTCTATAACAGTATTCAGAGTCCTTATTCAGAGGGGAAATGGGGGTTGGGAGCTGCGGGGGGAGTGAAGAGGGTCGGGGGGAGGAGCCGGTGCTAGTGGCCTCTGGAAGGCAGGCCCCGGGCTGCCTCTGGGGTGCAGGGCGGGGCCCCGAGAGAACAGGTGCTCCTTCAGGCACTCCAGGGACTGGATCTGCCACTCCATGAGGTCGAGCATGCGCTCAAGCAGCCTGCTTGCCCCTCTGCAGCCCCAGCTTGACCCTCCGGTGGGCATCCTCCTGCTCCTGCTGGGCCCTGGCCATCCCTTGCTCCAGCACCACAGTCTTATCGCCCGAGCCCTCCTCCTGGTCATTGTCGAGAGAGGAGGGCTCGGCAGAGTCAATGGTGTGGGTTGGCAGGCTGCCGCTCTCCTGGCCCAGACAGGCATCCAGCTGCTGGTAATACCGGCAACTGGTGGGGGCTGCCCCTGTCCGGACCATCTCCTCCCGGGCCTTTTGGTAGCCCTGGCGGAGGTCCTTGATCTTGACCCGGACCTGCTGGGTGTCCTGGGTGTGGCCCTTGGCAGCCAGGGCCTGGGAGATGGAGGCATACACCTCACAATTGAGATGGCTGCCTCGCAATTGAGAGCTGACTGCCTCATCCCCACAAATGGCCAGCAGGTCGAGGATTTCCTGATGGCTCCAGGATGGGGCCTGCCTGTGGCACTTGCTCTGTTCTGCCCTGCTCCCAAGCAGCAGGTCTGGCCAGCTCTGGGGAGCAGGGTGGTCAGGGGTGAGTCCTGCCCTGTGGTTGGACAGGGCAGGCTCTTCCTGTGCCAGGACCTCTGGGAGGGAGGTCAAGGAGGAAGGTTTGGAGGCCACACAAGTCAACTTAGGGCTACTCTGCGTCTACACTGGTTTAGGTCAACTTAATGAGGTCAATTTAAGCATTAGGTTGACCTAAAAGGAGGTGTTATTAGGTCAACTTAACTTTTCCTTAGGTTGACTTAAGGAACTTCTTAAGTTGACTTAAGGAAAGCCCAGTGTGGACGCGGAGTAGTTTGTGTCGACTTAGTCCTCCTTAGGTCGACTTAATTTGTAAGTGTAGATGCACCCATTGAGACTAGCCAGAGAGCTGATGTTCTAAGTTTAAGTAGCCAATGTTTTGCATACTTGGTATGTGGTACTTCCTTTGAAAGAGATTCAAGGGCAGAGACCATTTGGATCCTAAACCAAAATGATATTTTATTGATTTGGAGCCAATTTCTGTCACATTCAAAGATAGCAACTATTGCTTTGGCTGTAAATACTTGTAATGGGTGAAAAATGCTCAACATAACCTGACTATAATTTTAACAGCATCATTTAAAATGATTAAGGGGTTATTTCATGGTTGGCATTAGCTATTACGGCTTGTGAGAATTAAGGAAATGTCTCCCCAGGATGTTTTGTTCAGCTCTTTTCTGTTAGTTTTAAATGTTTAATATTCCATAATTGAAGGAGTTTTTAGGTCAAATTCTACAAATTTGTTGAATTTTATGATCAACCACAGAATTCAAACTTCATCAGGGTTGCCCACCCCTAAATTATATGTGCATATAGCATAACACTCTCAGAGAAAACAAACCAGTAGGTCATTATTTCTGAGAACTAGGCTTACAGTATAGCCTGGGATGTTTTCGGCCCTGTTTTCAAAAGCGTTACATAGTGCCAATGAGACTGGAGTCTACTATGCTAATCTTAATGTGGTCAGAAATGCCATGGGAAAGAAACAGCAGAAGGCGTACAACCAGAACTGTTTACAAGATAAACAAAAAGTTTACTGCTTCCCACATACTAGGGAAACAGTTGGATTACACATCAGTGTCTGGTTGCTTTTTAGACAATACTTCCAGGAAGTTAATAGAATTGGAACAAGGAAATTACTATGACTCTACATTCCATAAAAAAAAGTGTAATTAAAAAACAATGGAAGCTCTACTGTTAAATTAACAAAAGAAAATGTAAAGGCTGCATTGCCATAAAAGGTTAAATTAGCTAAAACATCTAAAATTAGAAAAAAAAATAAAACAAAAAGCCTGGTAATCTCATTATGAATTTCTGTCTGGAACACAACCAATGATGTGAAGCAGGTGCTTTAGTGTGGTCTTGAAAAGCAGGCATGACATCATTTTAAAATGACTGCTTTATTAATTTCACTTTAGAGTGATATTGATTCCACAACGAATAAGTACCCACAACCCTACTTCAAGCACGCAGGAAAGTCACTTCTTTCAAAAGGCAGAATAAATGTTTCCCTTTAATGTACTCAGACCCCATTATGAACACCTGGGCTCGCACTCTGACAGTAGCTGTCAAGCAGGTGAACCAAACAGATGCTTTGGAATCTTAGGGTATATCTACACTTGAAAGTTAGGTCGACTTAAGGATGCTTAAGTCGACCTAAAGAACCCCATGTTCACACCTGGCTTTCATTAAGTTGTCTTAAGGGCTTCCTTAAGTCAATTTAATAACTACCACTGTTTAGGTCAACTTAACGGTAAGTTGATTTGTTAAGTCGACCTAAAACCAGTGTGGACGCCCTAGGTCGAATTAGTTCCCTAAGTCGACCTAGGGCTGGGGACAGGGGAGCCATGGCTCCCTTCTCCCTAGGACATGCTGCTTCCCGGCAGAAGGGAGCCGCACACCCTTCTTGCTGGGAAGCCTTGGGGTCCTGGCAAGTAGGAAGCTGCGCTGCCTTCTCCCTCAGACCCACTCAGGTCCCAGCAAAAAGGCAGCCGCAGCTGCCTTCTCCCTGGGACCCCAGCCACAGCTGTCCTCTCCCTGGGACCCCAGGCACAGCTGTCCTCTCCCTGGGACCCGTGCGGGTCCCGGCAAGAAGGCAGCCATAGCTGCCCTCTCCGTGGGACCCACAACTGCCCTCTCCGTGGAACCCACAGGGGTCCTGGTAAGAAGGAAGCCACAGCTGCCCTCTCCCTGAGACCCACAGGGGTCCCGGCAAGAAGGCAGCTGTGGTCCCAGGGAGAGGGCTTAACAAAGTCAACTTAACTTTTCTAGTATAGACATAGCCAAGGAGTCTGGTGGCACTTTTAAAGACTAACAAATTTTTTTATTAAATCATTTGTTAGTCTTTAAAAGTGCCACCAGACTCCTTGTTTGCTTTGCTGAACTAGACTAAGACGGCTACCCCTTTGGCAATTGTCTGCACTGTCACTCATTAACTCTTCTCTTGCAGGCCGTGAATTTTTAAAGGAATACAAAGACCGGGAATACAGAGCTGAGTGTCTCATATTTAACTGGAAGCAGGAACCACAATATCACTAACTGGAGAGCTGTTGGTTTTGTTATGCAAAATCATTGAATTCAGGACTTTCTAAATACCATATGAAGTCTGTGCTTCCTCCTTGTTGCTGAAAGGAAATCAGCTACATTCAAACCCAACAAATGGAGGACATCTCTGAAATAAGTTAGTCATGTCCTGAGCTGCAGGATGCTGACTCCTTAAATAGTACTGCATGTTAATGGGCCTCCTCTGACGGCAAGGGTAGTGCTATGGTGTCCTGGTATCCAGCAACATGATGTTATCACATAATAGATAGCCTCTGTATTTCATGGGAGGCAAGGAAGACAGAAGACAGCCCTTGGTGGATCCTTGATTCAACTGGCTGGATGAATGATCACCTCAAGGAGGTTACAAGGAACGAGAAAAGGAATTGATCCCCAAAGAAAGCTCTGTCTTGGGTATTAGAAAATGTAGGAATAACATGCAAGTTGTTAAAAGCCAAGCTGAATTAGCTCTTACCAAGGAAATTAAAGTAAATAATAAGAGGGTTTTTTAGGTATATAAATAAGAGAATAAGGAAGGATAAGGTTGGGCAGCTAGTAATGTGGATGGGGAAGAGATTAAAGACAATCTGGGTATGGCTCAAAAACTAAATAAATATTTTACCACAGTTTTCAATAAGGGTGATAATATGGAACACAGGCATGAAGGCAGAGTGTCTGATAGAAATGAGTTTATAGAAATGGAAATGACCACATCTGAGGTGGAAGAAAAGTTCAAAGATCTTAATCAGGAGTCCAGCTATTCTCCAACCCAGAATGCTGAAAGAACTGCACATGAGATTGCTTGTCCCGCAGGGGCATTGCTCCTTAAAATAGAGATTCAGTGTAAAAGTTCCTGATCTCTTCCACCCTCCACTGATGCTCGATCCATGGCCTCGCTTCTCCCCAGTGCTCTTCCCCTAGTGTCATGCACCTTTCCCTGCCCTCACCCTCAGGCTCCACACATCTTCCCCTGATCACCCACCCCCTCCTAGGCCTGATACACAGAGCCCCCGTCTTTGTGCACCACCCCCGCTAACCCCATCCCATCCACAAAATCCTGGGCTCCCCTACCTCCCCATAGCACTTCCCTGGCTGTGGACCCAGGGAGCCTCCAAACGCAGCAGAGCCCAGGGCAGCTATTTACATTTCCCACCCTGCTCCACCCTAGGCTATGTGCCTGGGAGGTGAGGAGGCGAGAAATTTTAAATGGCCCCCACTGGCTCCAACTCCTCAGCAAGGCTTGGGGCACTGCTGGACACATTCAGAGCTTGTGCCCCCTGTGCCCTGTGGCAGCGACGCCACTGAGTTTAAGCATATGTGTAAGTCTTTGCAAGATTGGGGCCTTATACAGTAAATTGTTTTGCTTGGAAAATAAGATCAGCGGCATTGTAATAAAAGTGGAAGATAACTCAGGAACTGTACAGATACTGAGAATAAGAACAGAGAATAAGCGCAAAGAACTACACATGATGAAACCAGAAAGGAATCTTCATCATGTTTTGAGGACTTAAACAACCAGGGAGAAAAGGAAGAACATCTGCATTATTGGATTACTGGAGGAAATGGAGAACAATTATCCAGTTTCTTTATTGGGGATGTGGGTCAACACAATGATTAAACTGCTTTCTAATAATAGCACAGTTAAAACTGAATGCACCCACTGGACAGTAGGCCTCCAGCAGGAAAATGTGCAGAAACTAACACCAATGAAAATGGACTTCCATAAATCTAGGGACAGAAAACTAATGTTACAAGTGACATAGAATTCAATAAAATAGTTGTACCATTCCAAGACTAAAAGAAATGTATCTAACAGAAGGACTGCAGCCTTCCCAAGAAGGAATTTCAGCTCTAATTTGAATGATCTGTTGACTGTTCTAGCACAAACATTCCTGATCTTTGCAAAAAGTAAAAAGAAAAAATCAGGAATGTCTGTGTTTGAGTGGTCAATAGATTGTTCAAGGTAGAGGTGATATTCATCTTTCTCTGGAACATCATGGTCTTTCAATTTGATACATGTCTTTTAATTCTGGAATTATAAAACTATATATATATATTAAAGGCTGCATAGATTCATGGATTCTAAGGGACCGTAATCATCATTTGGTGTGGTCTCCTGCAATAACACAGACCAAGCATTCTCCTCTAGTACCTTCTGCATGAAGCACATAATTTCTGTCTCAGATATAGCGTATCTTTTAGAAAGATATCTAGTCTTACTATTCTCTAGGTAAGTTGTTCCAATGGTTAAAATCAGCACCTTATTCCTGTAAGGATCCAAAGGTCTAGAACTCAGGATGATGGGGTCTTGGTGGACCCATGTTGATGCTAAGAAGTCAGGTGGACTTGCATCCAACAATTATTGGAGGGTTAGGAAGTACCAAGCAAATAAGCCAGAGCAACAGAACCCTGCGGCCTCCTGACATGTCTACACTCATTATTTAAACTAGGAAGTTGCCCTAACCAGCTATCTGAGTAACAGTGCAAACACTAGCTTGTTACTGCCGCAGATCTTGTATTTTGCCCTGTCTTGTTCATAACTTCTGCCTTCGAACCCACCCATGGCTTGATCTTGCTATCCATCTCCTGATTTGGCTTCATAACTAGTCCCAGTTCCTGCCTTTAACCCCAATCCAGCTTGACCGTGATATCTATTGCCTGACTCAGCTTGGTAACTAGTCCTGGCTAGTTGACCTTCTGTTGACCCCAGCTCCGTGGATATTACTGGCTGGCCACATATGCCCCACCCATTACAATTGCAAGGTCTAAATTTAACTAGCTTCAATTTTCCATCATTGGATCTTGTTTTTGATTTTTGGCAATATTAAAAAATTATCTAGTCAGAATTCTTTTTAGCCATAAAGGTACGTGCAGAGCACCATCAAGTCACCTCTTAACCTTTTCTTGTACAAACTAAATAGACTGAGTTATTGTATCACAATAAGGCAAATTTTCCAAATTATGAATTGTTCTGGTAGCTCTGTTCTGAACAGTTTACAATTTTTCAACATCCTTTTGGACACAGTGTTCCAGTGATAGTCTTACTAATGCCATATATAGCGGTAATACCACCTCTCTGGTCCTGCTTGATATTCCCCTGATAACATACCATTACATTAGCTCTCTGAGCTACAGCATTGTACTGGAAGCTCAAGTTCAATTGATTATCTACCATGACCCCTAAATCCTTTTCTGTGTCACTGCATTCCAAAACATGGTCCTTCATTTTGTAAGCATGACCTACATTTTTTGCTCTGGATGTATAACCTTGCATTTGACTCTATTAAAATACATGAACCAACATGAGAATGAACCATATCTTCAGGAATAAGAAAGAAACAACCAAATAAAATCTTAACAGTAGTTAAGTGCACTTACCATCTGGAAAAAAGGAGGATGTAGCAAGCAGAAGTCAGTCTGAAAATGGGCACGCTAAGACTACATCTGCTTGCTCCAGTCAAATGTAAAAATACAGACCCCGAAATACATGCTTGGAAAAATGTTCCTGTAAGAGAGCAACCCTGTGCAGAGGAGAGTTAGGTGGGAATGTGTAGTTACTAAGGAAGGTATTTCTGGGTATAGGATTGTGTCAATGTATGTATGCTCTCATTTTATAACACAGTGAGGTATTAAAACAGTTTGACTATGCAGCTATCTTTTTACAGGCTATAAATTATATTCTGCCTCTTAAAATAAAACATAGGAAGTTGTTCAAAAAATGAAGACATTACCAAGCCATCAACATCTTGACATAGCTTAATATAAGCAACTGAATCTACTAGAAAATGTATTTTAAAGAATGTAAAAAAGCTAGATGCTACTCTTTCTCTAGAGAAAAAAATAATAATGCTGTAACATTATTAAATGAAGGGAGAAAAGCTCAGTACCTATGGAAAACGCAGGCAAGTTAGAGCCAGTTAAACCCATGATTAGAGCAGTCTTCCCTCATGCTATTAAGGTGGGAAGATTGCCTGATACATTCTATCCAGTTGATATTAAACTAATCTACAACCTAGGGAATGTTAAAGCTCTACCCTCCTATACATCAGTCTTACACATTGATAAAGACAGAAAGGTTTCTTCAAAAACATTGGTGGGAAGGCCTAAAACTGTAGCTCCCAGGCAGTGCATTTGGATCAAACAGTATTCATAAAGGACAAAGCATGTAGATAAACATTATAGAATGGTCCATGGAGTGTGTTCAGCCAGACAATTAATTAACCTGCAGATATTTGGACCATGGGGACCAAAAAGACATTTGACTCAGCTGAACAATGTTTTCTGTTGGAGAAACATGGTTTTGGACAAAAATTAAAAGTGGGCAAATATGTTAGATCAGTACTCAAACACACACATTTGGATAATTACTAAAGTTGAATCTATATGGTTAAATAAAATCACACAAATGTTGGGCTAGACCAAATCTTCAGAGGTCATCTAAGGCACCCTGGCACTGAGGCAGAACCATGTGCACCTAGACCATACCGACAGGTGTTTGTCTAACGTGTTATTAAAACCTCCAATAACAAGGATTCCACAACTGCCCTTGGAAGCCCACTCCAGTACTTTCTAATCTTATAGTGAGAAAGTTTTTTCCTAATATATGACCTAAATCTTCCTTGCTACAAATTAAGCTCATTACTTTTTGTCTTCAGTGATGTCAGCTCTAGTATTCACCAAACAGAAACAAGGACACTCAGCTAGGTCTAGTCACTTGTGGCTTTAAATACTGGAGAGGGGAGGGGAGAAGTGAGGATACAAATGGTGTCTAAGACTCTTTAGGCAGAGTCAATACCACTAGATAGGAACACTGGTTCCCATACTCTCTCATTTTCACTGGGATTTGGCATTCCTTTCCCTCTCCCCATTAACCCCCAGTTTAGGGTGATCCCTCTCAATCAAGGCTTGCTAAGTTCAGTTCTACTGTCCTTTACTCATACAATAAGAATACCAACCTTTCCTTACCCCTTCATTCAAATAGTAAAGTGATTCATAACCCAAAACCAGTCAAAATGAATCAGTTTGGCAAAGCAGCTCCATCTGATGAGCAACTAAACAGAGTAGGGATGTGTAGGCAATGCAGTAGTGGTCCCCAAATTTTTACCTCACACCTCCTTTGCTGCTGACTGTGCCCTTCCAAGAGTCAGGACTGGAAGCAAGGCCAGAGCTGTGGCCACAACTGGGAGCAGGGCTGTAGAGGGGGCCAAAGCTGTGGCCAGAACTGCAGTTGGATTTGGGTCTGGGGCCAGGCAGCACTGTCCCATGGGGGGAGCAGGACCCAGGGCCAACTGGCCTAAGCAGGGCCCCGCTCCCCCCTTGCTGGAGGGGAGGCAGGTCACTCCACCCCCCCCCCCACACCCCCAGGGAGCCAGCCCGGGTGGGGAGGCTGAGACCCCAGCAGGAAGCTGGCTTCGGCCCCAGTCCTGGAAATGGGGGCTGCCGGTGGGGGGAGCTGGCCGCAACCAGGACCCCAGGCTGCTGCAGCTGGTGCCCCAGCTGGGGACCTGAGGCCGCCGCCAGGAGCCGGTTCCGACCGAGGGCACCCCACCGGCGAGGGCTGGCCCTGGCTGCATGGGGCAGGCCGCAGTCGGCCGGCCCAGAGGTGGGTCCCGGCCACCTGCCCCGCCCCTGGACCTGCCTGCCCCGCCCCGGGGGCAGGGAGGGCTAGCCTAGAGGCCAGGCTTAGTGCTCCCAGCCCCCGCTGCCTTTGGCTCTCTGCCGAAGGCAGCGGGTAGCAGGGAAGAGTGTGGCTGTGGGGGGGCTGTGCTGCAGGCCCCTCACTGTCCCGCTGGAGTGGGTGGGTGAGGTCTTGAGGCCTGCATTTTGCAAGAGGTCAGACTAGATGATTGTACTGGTCCCTTCTGACCTTAAAGTCTATGAGTCTATGAGCGCGGGGCTCGTGTAACCGCGGGGCCCAGGGTGATCACCCCATTCGCGCCCCCCTCCTCCCCCGAGGGATGGCCCTGGGGCCAGGAGTGGGCCAAAAGCAGAATTGTGGCCAAGTTGTGATCAGGGCTGGAGGCAGGGTTGGGACCATGGCTGGGAGCCAGGACTGCAATTGGGGGCAGAGCTGCAGCTGGGGCTGGAGTCATGATGGGCTGGGAGCCAGGGGCTGCAGCTGGGAGCAGGTGTGGAGCAAAGAGCAGGGTGAGAAGTGGAATAGCAGCTAGGCTGTGGCTGAGGCTGAAGCCCACAGCACACAGGAGATGATGCCAGGGCCACAGCTGCAGTTGAGAGCAGAATGGGGCTGAGTGATGTTCCCATCTTCTGTAGGGGCTGGTCTGGGCCCCACCGTACCCACTATAGAGCTGCATCCCACAGTTTGGGACCTCTACAACATAGTCTGTTCCTGAAGTCCTTACGCTTAGCTCAGCATAAGGTGTCAGAGAAGAGCTTATGAAGACTCTGCTTACACTTATTACCCTATTATCCTCTAGATCACTGGTCCCCAAGCAATAGATCGCAATCTACTTCTGAAGGGCAGTTGCCATTGAAACCTCTGAGCATTGCGCCATCTGCTGGCAAAAGGTTGAAGACCACTGCTCTAGATGCTTATAATATGATTGCTTAACAATTTGTTCCAATTATTGAAGTTGGGCTAATTGGTCTATAATTCCCCATGTCTTCTTTTGTCCTCATTTAAAGATAGGTGCTATGATTGCTCTTTTCCACTCCTCTGGGATCTCATCCATCCTCCATGAGTTCTCAAAGATAGTTGCTCAAGGTTCCAAAATTGTTTCAGCTGGTTCCATAAGTACCTAGAGTACATTTATCAGGCACTGCTGACTAACATATCTATCTTATCTAATTATTCTTTAACCTGTTCTTTCCCTATTTTGTTTTCTGTTCCTTCCACGATGTTGTTAATATGAATTGGGTTAAACATTTGGTCACAATTTGCATTTTTAGTGAACACTGGAGCAAAATAGACATTAAACATCTCAGCCTTCTTAATTTCATCCGTTATTAGCTCTCCTTCCGCACTAATTAGAGGACTTACATTTTCCTTCATCTTTCTCTTGCTCCTAATGTATTTATAGAATTCTTTCTGATTGCCTTTTATGACCCTAAGTAGGTATAACTCATTCTGTGCCTTAGCCTTTCTGATTTGTCCCTACATGCTTGTGCTATTTATTTGTAAACATCCTTAGCAATTCATCTATGATTCCACTTTTGTAAGATTTCTTTTTTATTTTCAGGTCATTAAAAGAGCTCCTGATGGAGCCACATTGGCCCCTTTCTATTTTTCATATCTTTCCTTCACATCAGGATAGTTTATTCTTTCACCTTTAATATTGTCTCTGAAAAATTACCAGTTCTCCTAAACTCCTTTTTCCTAAAGATTTTCTTCCTATGGGACTTTACCTAGCAGTTTTCAGAGTTTGTTAAAGTCTACTTTTTTGAAGTCCACTGTCCTTATTCTGCTGCTCTTACGTCTTCCTTTTATTAGAATTATGAAGCCTGAAAATTCCCTATCACTTTCACCCAAGATACCTTCCACTTTCAGTGGAAGTGCCCTTCATTACACGTTCTGAAATGAGAAGGTGTTTTGCCATCTTACTTTTCCAATAGATGTCTGGTAATTAAAGTCTCCTATTACTACCAAGTCTTGTGCTTCAGATATTTCTGTTATTTGTTCTAGATAGCCTCATCCACCTCTTCCTCCTGATTTGGTAGAGTATCGTAGACCCCTACATTGCCCATTTCCCCCCCTTTTTATCTTCCCTTTATCTTTCACCTGGTCTGCCTCTCACCTCCTATTACCTCAGAATAAGTGTATATATTCTTGACATGTGATGCAATATCTCCTTCCTTTTTTCCCTGCCTGACCTTCCTGACCAAGCTATATTTTTCTATACCAATATTCCAGTCATGAGATTTATCTCACCAGGTATCTGTGAAGCTAGTTACATCATAATTAAGGGTAGATTTAATCACAAAAGTCAGCAATTCCAAGACTTAACCAGACCTCCAAGACTTCAGCTTCAGCTTTTGGCAGAAGAGCCAGGGCTGTGCACACCCACCCTGTGACTTCAGCTAGGGCTACACACATACACCCTTCCCAGCTTTTGCCAAAGCTGGGACCACTTCCCTGTAGTGGAGGCTGGAGCCTGGGATATGCCCCCTCCTCTGTGGAGGCGGGAGGAAGCTGGGGCTGCCAGTTCCCACCCACCCCCCTAGGGCTCCTGCTGTCATTCTCTCTCCCTCTAACCCTCTGTTATTTTTAGAAAAATCTCAGACAGGTCACAGGCTCCTGTGATTTTTGTTTATTGACTGCAACTTGTCCATGATTTTTACTAAAAATAACTGTGATAATATCTTAATCTTAAATTCATAATTAGGCTTGTGTACTAAGGCTTTCAGTTCTTCCTGTTTATTTCCCATTTTCATTGTATTTGTGTATAGACATCTAAGACATTAAACAGATTCCCCTACTATTTTTCCTTCTCTTGTTCCTGTGACCCTTCGTAATGTTCCATTCTACTCTCTTCCTCTTCTCTCTCACCCCCAACATTTAACCCTTTATTAAGTCCTGCACCTAGGTTTGGAAAAATTCCATGTAGTGCTACAGGCTGGGGACCAATTGGCTAAGTAGCAGTACTGTAGAAAAGGACCTGGGGATTATGGTGGACGGGAAGCTAGATATGAGTCAACAGTGTGCTCTTGTTGCCAAAAAGGCCAATGGCATATTCAGCTGCATCAGTAGGAGTGCTGCCAGCAGATCAAGGAATGTGATTATTCCCCCTATTTGGCCCTGGTGAGGCCATATCATACTGTGTCCAGTTTTGCGCTCCCCACTACAGAAAGAATGTTGACAAATTAGAAAGAGTCCAGTGGAGGGCAACAAACATGATTAGGGGGCTGGGGCACATGACTTACAAGGAGAGACTGAAGGAACTAGGCTTATTTAGTTTGCAGAAGAGAAGACTGAGGAGGGATTTGATAGTAACCTTCAACTACTTGAAGGGGTGCTCCAAAGAGGAAGGAGCTAGGTTGTTCTCAGCAGTAACAGAGGACAGAACAAGGAGCAATGGTTTCAAGTTGCAGGGGAATTCAAGGTTGGATATTAGGAAAAACTTTCTCACCAGGAGGGTGGTGAAGCATTGGAATGGGTTACCTAGGGAGGTGGTGGAATCTTCCTCTTTGGAAACATTTAAGGCCTGGTTAAACAAAACCCTGACTGGGATGATTTAGTGGGAGTGGTCCTGCTTTTAGCAGGCGGTTTTGCTAGATGACCTCATGAGGTCGCTTCCAACCCTAAGATTCTATGGGTGCATCTAAACTTACAAATTAAGTCGACTTAAGGAAGCTTAAAACTTAAAACGTTAAGTTGACTTAATAAGGTCGAAAAGGGGCCACATCTACACTTGAAAAGTTAAGTCCACTTCTGTTAAGTCAACTTAATAAGGTCCACTTTAAGTTGATTTTATAAAGTCAACGTAACTTTTCAAGTGTAGACATAGCCTATGATTCTATGATGTCTTTTTTATATATGCCTGTGGGCTTTTGTCACCAGCCATCTTTGAAACAAGTTTAATAACCTCCTCTTTAGATTGGTGAGTTGCTGTGCAAAGATAGTCTTTCCCTTCTTGCTTATGTGAATTCGTCTCCTCCCAGCTGTTCTCCTTCCTGGAACAGCACCCTGTAGTCTAGGAAGCCAAACCCCTTCCATTGACATCATCTGTACAATCATGCATTCATCTCTGAACATGGGTGTCCCCACTTGGGCCCTTATTCTCAACAAGGTGGATGAACAAAAACATCACCAGAAGGATAAAGCAGATGTGCCTTTTGAGTCCCATGCTATTTAAGCTAGCTATTGAGCCCTTAGCTTTCTTAAACAGAAGTATTACTGTTACAGATGCTATAAAGCCATCAGAATGGGAATAGAAGGTACCCCAAATCTGAAGTAATAAAAATAAGACCAAAACCTGCTGTGAAATTTAACCAATGCCTTTTGGCAATGAGAGAGATATTAAATATTTAGGGATTTTGATTTCTCACTCCATTGAACCTCTAATGTAGATAATACTTAGTGATCTGAACTAGGGATTCAAGCTACACCTGCAGATAGATAGATAGATAGATAGATAGATAGATAGATAGATAGATAGATAGATAGATCCATGCAGAAAACTGTAAGTGGTATTTATAAGAACGTATATCTAGAAAATATCTGGGGGAAGAGGAGGATAGTGCAGGGTTTTAATCAATATAAATTATTACTGATATAATTAATTCTGCCTCTTTACACAGATCATTTTCAGAATTCACTCGATGAGTTAGAATCATAGAATAATAGGGTTGGAAGGGACCTCACGAGGTCATCTAGTCCAACCCCCTGCCAAAAAGCAGGACCACTCCCCCTAAATCACCCCAGCCAGGGATTTGTCTAACCGAGCCTTAAAAATCTCCAAAGATGGAGATTCTACCACCTCCCTAGATAGCCCATTCCAATGCTTCACCACCCTCCTAGTGAGAAAGTTTTTCCTAATATCCAACCTTGACCTCCCCAGCTGTAATTTGAAACCATTGCTCCTTGTTCTTTCCTCTGTTAACCTCAAGAACAGCCTAGCTCCCTCCTCTTTGGAGCAACCCTTCAAGTAGTTGAAGGTTGCTATTAAATCTCTCCTTAGTCTTCTCTTCTGTAGACTAAATAAGCCTAGTTCCTTCAGTCTCTCCTCATAAGTCATGTGCCCCAGCCCCCTAATCATTTTTGTTGCCCTCCGCTGGACTCTTTCTAATTTGTCCACATCCTTTCTGTAGTGGGGAGCCCAAAACTGGACACAGTATTCCAGATGCGGCCTAACCAGTGTCGAATAGAGGGGAATTATCACATCCCTCGATCTGCTGGCAATACTCCTACTGATGCAGCCTAATATGCCATTGGCCTTTTTCACAACAAGGGCACACTGTTGGCTCATATTCATCTTCCCGTCCACCATAACCCCCAGATACTTTTCTACAGTCCTGCTACTTAGCTGATCAGTCCCCAGCCTGTAGCAGTGCATGGGATTTTTCCGTCCTAAGTGCAGGACTTTGCCCTTGTTTTTGTTGAACCTCATGAGGTTTCTTTCGGCCCAGTGTTCCAATTTGTCCAAGTCTCCCTGGATCCTGTCCCTGCCCTCCAGAGTATCTACCATTCCCCCCAACTTGGTGTCATCCGCAAACTTACTAAGCACGCAGTCTATTCCATCATCAAGATCATTAATGAAGATGTTGAATAGAACCGGCCCCAGGACCGACCCCTGGGGCACTCCACTCGTTACCGGTTGCCAACCAGACATCGAGCCATTGATTCCTACCCACTGAGCCCATTGATCTAACCAGTTTTCGATCCACCTAACGGTCCACTCGTCCAACCCATACTTCCTTAACTTGCCGATGAGAATGCTGTGGGAAACCGTATCAAAAGCCTTGCTAAAGTCAAGGTATACCACGTCAATGGCTCTTCCCGCATCCA
This sequence comes from Pelusios castaneus, assembly GCA_007922175.1. Classification (NCBI taxonomy): domain Eukaryota; kingdom Metazoa; phylum Chordata; order Testudines; family Pelomedusidae; genus Pelusios; species Pelusios castaneus. Next base: position 12,728,919 of record ML685802.1, on the reverse strand, counting down.
CAAATCCAGTCATCTCATCATAGAAGGAAATCAGGTTGGTCAGGCACAATTTGCCCTTGGTGAATCCATGTTGACTGTTCCTGATCACTCTATTTTCCTCCAAGTGTTTCAGGATGGATTCCTTGAGGACCTGCTCCATGATTTTCCCAGGGATTGAGGTGAGGCTGACCAGTTTGTAATTCCCCGGATCCTCCTTTTTCCCTTTCTTAAAGATAGGTACTATATTTGCCTTTTTCCAATCCTCTGGGACCACCCCCATTCGCCACGAGTTCTCAAAGATAATGGCCAGTGGCTCTGCAATCACTTCAGCCAACTCCCTCAGCACCCTCGGATGCAGTTCATCCGGCCCCATGGACTTGTGCACATCCAATTTCATTAAGTGTTCCCAAACCTGACTTTCCATCACCGAGGGCCGCTCTTCTCTCCATTCCGTGTTACCCCATGTAGTAGCCTGGGAGCTGGCCCTCCCTGTGAAGACTGAAGTAAAAAAAGCATTGAGTACTTCAGCCTTTTCCTCATCATCCTCCATGAGGATGCCTGCCCCATTCAGTAAGGGACCTACACCACCTCTGATCCTTCTCTTGTTGCTGATATACTTATAGAACCCCTTTCTGTTATCCTTCACATCTCTTGCTAGCTGCAACTCCAATTGTCCTTTGACCTTTCTGATTTTATCCCTGCAGTCCTGAGCAATATCTTTATACACCTCCCTTGTCATCTGTCCAAGCTTCCACTTCTTGTAAGCTTCCCTTTTATGTTTCAGCTCCCCGCAGAGTTCCCTGCTAAGCCACACTGGTCGCCATCCACATTTGCTGTTCTTTCTGTACATCGGAATGTTATCTTCCTGTGCCTTTAACAGGGTTTCTTTAAAATACAGCCAGCTGTCTTGGACACCTTTCCCCTTCAGATCAGCCTCCCATGGGACCCTGCCCATCAGCTCCCTAAGGGAGCCAAAATCTGCTTTTCTGAAGTCCAGGGTGTGTGTTCTGCTTCTTTCCTTCCTTCCATTGATCAGGATCCTGAACTCTACCATCTCATGGTCGCTGCTGCCCAGGTTGCCATTTACTTCTACTTCCCCGATCAATTCTTCTCTGTTTGTGAGCAATAGGTCTAGAGGTGCAAGGCCCCTAGCTGGTTCCTCCAGCATTTGTACTAGGAAGTTGTCCTCAATATTCTCCAAAAACTTCCTGGATTGCCTGTGCACTGCTGTATTATCTTCCCAGGCATTCATTAGTGTAACATATCTTGAAAGTCCTATACATTAAATGTTCTTATATACAATAAGAAATAAGGGATGCTTCAAACAACAACCTGAAATGCTGAGTCAATACCAGGGATAATTTAGTGGCCTCCCCAGTTTCAACTGCTGTTTAGGTCAGCTAAAGTTGTGAATCTTTATGAAGAGAAACATGGTCAAATAAAATATAATTTGCTAACAAATATAAGTTGTTGCAAATCTATTGCTATTTATACTAAGTCAGTCCATTATTTAGAACTCAAAACAAAGTTTTGCTGGGCAGAGTTCTTCCTGCTGCTAAGCTGATCTTTCTCGTGCTACATCTTTCTCCTGTGTAACTGTGCTGGTGAATACAAAAGAAACCCAAACAAACGAGAGTTTTGTTTTCATTTTTCTGAGAGACAGCCAGCCTGCATTTTCTCTTTTGTCCCTAGATAACACACATTAGATTTTGTTTGATATGCATTTTAACAGTTCCTTTTAAGTTTTCACTTCCCAAAGAATATTTGTGTTGCCATAGTTTTTTGTCCCTTTCTCAACAACATCTTTCTCCCCACAATTTGAAGCTTTTGATCTCTTTTATCTCCTGGTTACTCATGCTCTATGAATTGCACACATGGTAAATGCTGGCCTCCTAAGTGACATAAGAAAGCAAGGAAATATCTTTCTTTTTACTTTGAGTCCCAGGTAAGAAAATACATTTGGAAGAGACCATCTGTGTGGGCTAATCAGATCTATTGTTCAGCACTGTTTGCAATGTGTATCAGAAATACAGAATGGGCAGGGGAGACAGGCAAGGAAGGCTTCCATGTAAAACAAGTATACGTGCAACCACACCACTTTAGGGCATGCTCTTGGTAAACATTCCAAGCTGAGTAGCACCAGAGTAGGTCCCTACTTGGATGGACACACTAATTAACTAACTAAGTGCTGCAGGAAAGGTGCTGGAGATACTGAACCTTCTGAGCCATTACTGAATTGATAGCCTAGCATGTGATAGGGGATGCTGTGATACTTCAAGGCCCATATTCTAAATGAGATGTAACAATAAGGTCCTGGCCATGTGTGACCACTAAAAATTGTATAAATCTTTCACTAAAATAGCAATGTTAATCCTTGCATACTCCCCAAGTTTGGATAATCATGGTGTGCTGTAATTCAACGGCAAAACCCCCAATGGCTTCACTTAGATATGGCGTTCTTCACTTCCTTAGTCAAGTGTCCTCCATTGTTGCTGTGCACTGTTAAAGAGCTGAAGTGATGGGCATCAGTAATGGATGAAGTGATTTCTGTAAATGTAAGAGTATGTCAATACTGCAATAAAAATCATGTGGCATTGAGTCTCAGAGTTCCCATCAGCTGCCTGGGGCTACAGGACTTGGCCTGAGGGACTAAAAATAGCAGGGTAGTCATTCAGGCTCAGGCTGGAGCCCAAATGTTTACACGACAATGTTATGGCTCCGCAGCCCAAGCTTCATGAGCCTAAATCAGCTGACCTGAACTGGCTGCGGCCATGCTGTAGGTCTTCTACTGCAGTGTAGATGTACCCTAAGAGGCCAGAGCCTTTTGCACTAAGCTGATTTAAAACTGGCCTTAAACTTTTTTATCTGGCTATTGGATGATTTCTCTCTGCATAGGAGAGGTGTGTAAAGTGGGTGGCTAAAATAAGTGTGCTCCTATGCTGACCATCCCTTCCCACAGCGACCAGTAAAGGGCTCATGAGCAGGCATCCCTCCACTCCAGCATGTTGTGAGACCACAAGCAGGCAATGCAAATTACAGAAGCTGGAAGGATGCACTAATTTCCACCAGGGAACCAACTTGACCCAGAACAGCCCCAATATTAGGATAATGCAGAGGTGGCTTAAAGCCATATTTACACCACTTTCTCGGTTGCTGTGAATGCGCTTTGGCCGCAGCCTGAGATTTGAGTCAGTGTTTGCAAAGCAATTTGACAGTCTTTGGGGAGAAAGGTACTATATAAATGTAAAGAATTATTATTATTTATCATAATGTTCTCCTTCATTTTGCTGTCTTTTCACTTGTTTACAATGCTGCAGAGACACTGTACAAATGAAAAGAAATTACAAAACACCTAATGGGCAGACATGATTTATATTTAATAGCCAAATTCTTAATTAACTCCATTAGCACATAAAAGAGGCCATGCACTTGTATCTTAAAGTTAATAAATAAAGGTATAATTTATGTCTGCATATCTAAAATTCTCCTGTAACTTGCACTGTTCAAGCACAATAGACAAAGCAGAAGATTTTAGTTTTCATTTAAGAGGACAGAAAAATTCAGCACAGGGAGAAGAAACACATTGTGCAACATTCTGCAGAACTTAATTTGCAGATAAATTAATTATAAAAAAAAGAGACAAATACCATTTCTTTTATGTGCATATGGGTTGAGTGAAAAGAGGATGTGGGAAAGCATCAGTAATGCATTTATTGTTCATTTTGTAGTACATAAGGGAACAAAAATTCAATGGTTAGAGCAAGGGGAAAGACAGAAACAGCAGCAGTAAAGAAAACAGCAACCTCACCTCCTGAAATAAATAAAAATGAATATAGCAGAAACACTACATAATGAGCCCTTTGCACCTCCCCATAAAGAACTGTAAACTGAATAACAAAAGAGCCTTCCTGGCTTTCTTTTGTGCCTTCCCACTTATTGAATGCTTCTTGGCAAAAGCTACATTTTTATGAGCAACTATACCAAAACTATGCAAATGGGAATCAAGTTTTTCCCCTACACTTTTTACATAACCATTTATGCTGTTTTATTTTACTTTGCTTGCCAACTCTTTTACACAGTTCCAAAGATCCATTGGCCAATGTACTTTGTGAGAAATGGTGGGAGATATCAATTTGGGCCTGGATTGTCCCTTCCCATGATACAAACCACTGGAAGAAACTTTTTATAACTCCTCTGTGAGGCTTTTATTACAGCAATACACCCACAATGTCCAGCTGGGGATAGTAAGGCACAGTTTCTTCCCCATTCCCAGCCCCACGGAAAGCCTACCTCCAAGCATGGCAGCTTCTCTGGGAACCATATAGAGGTCTGTTATGGTTGCCAACATAGTATTTAAAAAATATGGAACTGATCTCATACGTCTCCAGTCTTGACTTGAATCTTGGGGGGCAATTTCCTCTCCCTCCACCCCCATGCTTTGTAGGGTTTCCCTTTTTCAAGCTCTGGATGCTGCAGAGAACTCAGGGCCTCAGGGGCTCAGACAGCAGCCTCTGCAAATCTTGTTCAGATTCAGCACACATGCCAGGAGCCAAATTGGAGCTACAGTTGCTGGTCTTTGCATACTGCAACTATGCGCACTCTGCTGGGTCCATTGACAGAGATTCTGAGGGTGGGAAGGCTACATCCTGGGAATTCTTACACACACACCAGAGTCCCTTCCTGCCCCTGGCCCGTCAGCACAACTTCAGGACACACAGCCCTGTCCACTTGCCCTGCCAAATAGTGCCTTCACAGGGAAAGCAGATGTGCTCAAGGGCTGGAGTCAGCAGGGGGCCCTGTACTCATGGATTCATCTTTTCACTCCCCTCATGACTCTGGCCCTTGAGCACAGCCCAATCTGCTTTACCTGTACAGCACTGAAGGTCCAGGGCTGGGAAGGGAATGCAAAGATGCACTGAGGAGTATTGGCCTTTTGCTGTTGAAATACAAGGGGGAAAGTACCATGTATTTATTAGTGCAGGACAGACATTTTTCTGTTTAATTAAGGGACGCTCCTTGTAGATGGGATTGTTGGCAAGTGCCTCACAACTTCCAGTAGTGCACTCTGTTGGAACCATGCTGGCAGGGACTACCATTCTGGCTCTGGTGGCTCCTGGGTACCCCAGCAGCCAGGGGAAGAGGTCAGCAGTAAAGTTAACAGAGTTTGTGGTTTTGTAAATTGTATGGATTCAGAGGGGGTGCAATGGATACCTCCCCAGGCTGAGGATGAGCCCCAGACACACTGACTGTACCAGAGAAGCCTCAGAGCCTCCCTTCCAGATGAAGAAGTTGATATCTGCATGTGGAGGACCACTTCTTACGTAGTTCTGAAAAGGCATGACCTAATGTTTGGTGGGGAACACAAGGAATTTTTCTCTGATGGGTTAGGAGTTTTTAAGAGGATGGGTTGTTTTGTTTGTTCTTGTTTAACTAGAAGGATTTGAATTTACACAAAAATTTTAAGTAGTTCCCGTAAAGATAAGCTAATGGACAAGGTTCAGATGAGATGGTCAAATATATATTGATGAATGCTCTGTATCACATGGATACCACCACAACACATGTGGCATTTGTGTTCCATTCTTCTGTTTCTAGATAGGAAAACAGGAAGACAAATAGTGTGTTTGTGCTTACTGAATATTACCATTCAGTGAAATCTGGTTTGCAAGATTTTTTTCCTATTGAACATGCCTCTATTTTTCAAAGACATGTATTTTGTTTTAAAAAGCATGCTTCATAAAAAGATATAACCTGTGTAAGTGCAATGTATAACATAGGGAGATTAATGTAATTCCTCTACAATAATGTTAGACACCTACTTAGAATATTATTTTTAATTACTCTTAAGAATACTTTCAACACCTACTGATTTCTTCAGCCAGGCTTTCTATTATCAGATCAGTTAAGTTAACTACTTTGTGTACCATATTGAAAAATGCATAACATTCAATGCATTCATTTATTACCCATGCCTCTCTTGGTGAATAAAACATTGGGTTCTATTGTGAGTGGACATGAGGTCACTGCAAACAACATTCTTCATACACCGAGCTCGATCACAGAATTCTCTTTGACTTATTTCATAACTTTCTGGAGATTTTAAAGGTTGACTAATTGGAAAATGGGTACCTTATAAAGATGAGGTTAGGACTGCCAGGAAAACAAAGAGTTCTAATCATGCAAAAAGCTGAACACTGCCTCTGAAAAAAGAGGCTAAGTACCTTCCAGGATCAGCCTGAAAAGGACCAGGTCTAGTGGCTTTGGTTTGATAACAGCGTGGGCTCAGTGCAATTCTGTAGGGAAGCTACACATGAGGGTTCCAATGACAGTTAATAAATAAATACATCATATTTATATGGTCCAAGCAAAATACAGACAGTAACTAAGCACTGTTGCCAATTCTCATGGTTTTATCATGAATCCCAGGATACTTGCTGCTTTTCTTAAAGCCCCAGCCCTTGGAGTCATATGATTACATAAGATGATCAGCTTTCCACAAGCAAAAAGAGTCTGTAGTTCTCTTGACTACAGAAAAGAGCTTGAATACATGAAACCTATAATCTCAAAAGCCAGAAAGTAAGTAAGAACCCAACCCTTATTATATTTTAAAATCTCATGATTTCTGAACACTTGTTATTGGAGAAATTGCTAATCAACCCTCGCAACATCCCTCAGTGATTATCCTCATTTTACAGACAGAAAAATTAAGTGACTCCCCTAGGACAAACATCAAGTGAAATAATACACAGAGAACTTTCTATCAAGCAAGTAAAAGCTTTCAACAGGAATTTCAGTGCTTCTCAACTCTGTCATACCGTACTATGCAGGTAGGACTCTTGTTATGGCCAAATATAATTCCAAGCTGAAGGAGGAATATGGCAATGTAAGAATTCTTATATTGGTCACAAACTCAAAATGGCTTGAAAAGGAACTTGCAGGCCTTTACAATGACTATAGCCTACGGACATCTGCAGTCGACAAGATTTCAAACATTCTGCAGACTGCTCTATTGTACTAACTGCCTCTAAAACGACACCCTGAAAAATCAACACACTAGCTGAGATGATTGCCAGGAATCAAATTCTGTGCAATGAATTTCAGTAATTCTAAATAACACAGAAAAGGCATGAATTGGTGTGATTCATCATAAGGCATAAATTCTGTGATCCTTTTCTTACAGCTGCTAAAGAAAACAGTAAGACTTTAATAAAGATTTTTCCATCGTTTAGTGCGTTAGATTATGACAGTCATTCAAACAATAAAATAGAAGTACTGAATATCTCTCACAGATTGGGACAATTACTTAATTGGCTTAAATTCTGTTTCCACTAGGGTTTGCTAATTCAGAGAAGTCTACTGTAAGGTCATATAAATGCATGTAAATCTGAAATTCTTGTATATAACAAGAATATCTGATGTCTTTAAAACAGTGGTTCCCAACTTTTTTGGCTCGAGGGCTACAGATACCCTTGTTACAACCTTAAAGGGCCACCAGTTTCTGCCAGCAGTCACCTCCCCACAGCCAGACAAAAGAAGTTCAGCAAGGAGGCTGCCTCGTTGTAGATCTCCCATCTCCTCCGCTGCTGGAAGGAGCCTACACCTGTCTTTTAGCCTCATGGAAACACATTACATATAGGCCCCTAGGCAGCGACTCTCTTCTGCAGCCAGCAGGAGGGAAGCCATGGGACACTTTGCCCTTGTACACACTACAGAGTTATTGTGCGGTAACGCTCGTTACCGTGTGATAACTACGAGAGCGTACACACACAAATCCTGCTTGTTACGCCACAGCCCTCTTGCGACGCAACAGGTAAACCTCCTGAATGAGGGTGATAGCATTTATCGTGAAACTGCTGTTCCACGTTACAGTGTGTGTGTATGCTCATCACGCAATAATCGGCCTCCAGAAATGTCCCAGCATTCCAATCCCGTCCTTTCTGGTCTTCTTTCTGCACGCTGTGGCTGTGACGTGACTGGCCCCACCTTCCTGAGAGTCCTGGGAATTTTTTAATTGAATTGTGGTCACTTCCTGTTTGTTCAGCATGGAGTGCAGCTGTTTTCTCCAAAAGCAATGGCGGCTCAAGGCGGCAAACATGCTCCTGTCTGGACCACAACTGAGATGCTCGACCTTATCAGCATCCGGGGAGAGTCTGCTGTGCAGGCACAGCTACATGGCAGCAGGCGGAATTTTGACACCTATGGCCACATTTCTCAGGCCATGGCAGAGAAAGGCTATGAGAGGGACACGCTGCAGTGCAGATCGAAGGTGAAGGAGCTGTGAATAAGCTACCACAGAGCCAGGGAGGCAAACCAGCGCTCTGGGTCGGTGCCGGTTACATGCAGTTATTACAAGGAGTTGGAAGCCATCCTCAGCTGGGATCTCACAACCACTCCCAAGGCTCCTGTGGACACGTCTGCACCCTCTCAGCCAACCGATACTGGCACAGAACAGGATGATGAGGTGATAGATGAGGAAGTGGAGATGGAGGATGACCTGGAGGCTGAAAGTGGTACAGCTGTCTTATCAGGGAGTCAGGAGCTGTTCTCCACCCTCTCCCACCCCCGAGACATGCAGCCAACATTCCTTCTCCACCTTGTCTTCTGAGGTGGCAGAGGGGAGCTCTGGTAAGTTTTCTCAAAAGTGGTGCTTCTGTGTTTGAGAGTTAAGTTTTCTAGGTGAATGAAGAGTGGGTAGGAGCTGGCTGTTTTGGGGTAGATGCATTTCCATTTCATTTCTCACTGCTCAGGGCATCTACTCTGCATTTACGAGCACTGCATTAATGCATGCAGTAATTCTCAAATAATCCTCTGCATTGAGCTCACTGAAGGTTTCCTGGATGCACCTCCACAGCCTCTTAGCACATTGGATGGGAGAGCTAATGTGTTTCCACCCCCATAGAAGGACACTCTCCCTTGCCAGTTGCAAAGCACGGTACTGGGAACCATGACTGCGCACAATCCCGCTGCATATGGTCCTGGCTTATATCCGGTGGCATGTAGGATATGCTTTCTGGCATGCAGGGGCACTCTAAGGAGAGAGATATAGGCTTCCATGGCTGTGTCCTGTGAAGAATATTGCCCCAAACTACTGTTAGTATTCAAAATGCACGGTAGTATTTTAGCAATCCAAACAACCCTTTCCCAAATCCCCTTTGGTCACATAAAATGGCTGTTCCTGGGAACCATGAACAACCTACGTACCTTGTTCAGATCAGTCAGGAAACCAGAAGATGCACATTGCCTTGGGCACAATGGAATGTGCTGCTGGAACTTAACATTGGATCTTCAACCAATGTGAGAACAATAGCTGTACTTATGATGTACCATTTTTCCCTAGAAATGACCTTCATCGGGCAGTGGTCTGCACTAGCTGACCAGCCTAGACAGATAAGAAGGCAGCCTCGCATAAGCAAAGAGGATATGTTTCAAGAGCTCATGCAATCCACCAAGGCTGCAGCAAGGGAGACTAGATTCTGGAGACAGGAATGCCAGCAGGACTGCAAAGAGAACTATTTGAGGAGGCAGAAACAGAAGGATGACCTGATAAGCATCCTGAAAGAGCAAACACAACTGCTAAAGGCCATGGTTGGTCTGCAGACGCAGCTGCTTCAGGCTTGCCCTCCCCTTCAGACACAGCACCAGTTTCTGCCTCTCCCACCCCATTCTCCCACAAAGTATTTCTTCGAAGGCCAGGGACCCTCCTGGTACAATGTAACATCAACCCCTTCACAGAGCTATGGCATCGAGCCCCGCACCTACACACACCTATAACAACTTTCATAGTCACTACAGAATGTTAGCACACCACCTTTGTTTTTTAGTAATAAAAGTGAATCTCAAATTGTGCAGTGTCTTTATTCATACAGATCCAAGATTTGTTACCTAATGTTCACTCTTTATTCATTTGATCACAGTAATCCCCCCCCCCCCCTCCCCCCCCCCCCCCCTGCCCCTACTGAAGTGCCCTGCGGGTTTGCAGTTGCAGTGTGACCCACTGATGTGATGTGTCCTATGCATTCCCATTACTGAAATGCTCCCTGAGTGCCTCCCTTATGCGGACAACTCCCCGTTGCGCCCCCCTAATACTCCTAGTGGCTGACTATTCAAACGCACCCTCCCGGTGCTCAGCCTCAACATCCCATGCAGGGGAAAATTTCTCTCCCCTACTTTCACAAAGGTTGTGAAGGACACAGCACGCCGTGATGACAACTGGAAGTTGTCCTCATCCAAGCCCGGCCTCCCATACAAACAGCACCAGCACCCCTTTAAGTGGCTGAAGGCACATTCCACAGTCATCTTCACTTGCTCAACCTATAATTGAACCACTCCTGGCTGGGATCCAAGTTGCCAGTGTACGGCTTCATGAGCCATGGGATGAGTGGATAGGCTGGGTCTCCTAGGATCACTATGGGCATCTCCACATCCCCTACAGTAATTTTCTCATTCAGGAAGAAGGTCCCCCCTTGCAACTTCCGGTACAGCCCCGTGTTCCTGAAAATATGGGTATCATGCAGCTTTCCCGACCACCCAGCATTGATATCTGTGAAACACCCCCTGTGATCCACAAGTGCCTGCAGCATCATGGAGAAGTAGCCCTTCCTATTCATATACTCAGTCACAAGGTGGTCCAGAACCAAAATAGGGATATGTGTGCCATCTATTGCCCCTCCACAGTTGGGAATCCCATGGCTGCAAATCCACCCAAAATCTCATGCACATTGCCCAATGTCATTGTCCTCTGGAGCAGAATACGATTGATGGCTCGGCACACTTGTGACAGCACTAGCCCGGTGGTGGACCTGCCGACTCCAAACTGATTTGCGACTGACCAGTAGCAGTGAGGAGTTGCCATCGTCCACACAGCAATTGCAACACAGTTCTCAATGGTGAGGGCAGCTCTCATTTTGATATCCGTGCATTGCAGGGCAGGGGCAAGCTCATCACACAGTTCGTCATCCCACACCTGCATAACAATGCAGTCCCACCACTCAGTACTTGTCTCTCATGACCAGAACTGGCGGAGCACCATCTGTGAAGGAGCTCAGCAATGTGGTGCTGTTATTCTGCATGGCATTCAGCAGCTCTGGGTCCTCCGATTCCTGGTCTGATTTGGAATTCAGTGCGTACTGTGCAACCAGCCGAGATGTATTCATTATGCTGAAGGCGACAGTGGAGATCAGAGCTGGATCCATGTTGTTGCAATTTGGAATGGCAGGAAGGAATGCAGCAGTGTTGAAAATGGGCGCAAGTTGCTATTAGCAATGAGGAAGGTGGCAGGGGAACACAATGCACCATGGGAAACTGAGAATTTATCCATGGTGCTCACTGCTCCTCTCCTTCTACCCAAGATTCTTAGCACTTAATCAGAACAAGTGGAACTGTGGGAGAGGGGCCAACAATTCAATGCGGTATATTGCGAAATTGATAAGAGTGTAGACAAGCCTTTCGGTTACAAGCAGGGCTGTGTGTATGCGAACAAGAGCAATAAAAACCACATGACTTTTGCAGCGCAACAGGCTTCTTGCGCGACAATTCTGTAGTGTGTACATGTCCTTTGAAAGCCCCCATGGGCCACTTTTGGCCCCCAGGACATAGGTTGGGAACCACTACTTTAAAGCAACACAATGCAACTGTCAAAACACCCATTCTCCATTACTGGATATATTTGTACTCCTGATAAGGAGAGTAAAGTCTACCACTCTACATGTGATCCCTGCTGGCATTGATGTTTGCCAGAGTCAATCTCAGCGATGACTCTCTCATCCTTAAATTCAGAGACGAGCAAATGCCTTGCTATTAAATGGAGGTTTCTAAAGGTATAAGAGTCTTGAAATCTCAAGGGATCCTGCCAGGATTGGTTTTCAGTTAGGGGCTGGAATGCTGATGAATAGTCTATAAGAAGATGTTATAAAACAATCTATTACAAATTACAAGAAAGATTATCAGGAATATTGACTGAAAACTATCAAAGAGAACCTGCTAGGATTTTAGTGATATGCCCCTTTGCTAATACACACAATACCTTCTAAGGATCCTATCCATCTGAAAACAGCCTCCATAATCAATGGCTGCTAAAAGATTCCAGTAGCCCAATGTAAGGAAAAATATCACTGTCTTCACCAGTCGAAGAATGATGAATAAAGCATCCATGCCAACCCTTCTTCACAACATGCTCTTTGGATAGGCATAATCCGATTGCTATATTTATGCTTATTAATAATATTTTTTTTAAAAATTGCATTTCTATAGCCTCTTTTAATCTAAGATTTCAAAGAATGATGCTAGGGACATTATTAAGCATATCTCAATGTTCCCCAAACATTACATGAGGGCAGATAACCCCTGGTTGACTGGAATTATCATTTGGGGAACACACTTCAAGGGGACAAATCAAACGTCATCCTTGTCCTCTTTTATAGTTACTAAGGCCATGTACACATGATCACTTTATCGTGCATCAACAGCCCTATTGTAGCGCAACAGAAAAACCACCTCGACAAGGATGGTAGCAGTTAACGCGGAACAGCTGTTGCACCTTTCGACCTGTGTATACGCTTACCTTGCAATGATTGGCCTCCGGAAGTGTCCCAGCATTCCAAATTTGTCCTCTGTGGTCTTCCCCCCATCCGCTCTCTGTGGCCGTGATGAAACAGTCCCCGCCCTGTTTCAAGTCCCTGGATTTTTTGAATTTCTCCTCTGTTGTCACTTCCTGTTCTCTTGCTCATGGAGTGCAGCTCTGATCTTCACTAGCAATGGTGGCCCAACGTGGCAGACACGCACCCGTTTGGAGCACGGCTGAGGTGCTGGACATGGTCAGCATCTGGGGAGAGTCTGCTGTGCAGGTGCAGCTACGCGGCAGCAGGCGAAATTTTGATACATATGGCATAATTTCTCAGGCCACGCCAGAGAGCGGCTATGATAGAGACACTGTGCAGTGCAGATCAAAGGTGAAGGAGCTAAGAATAAGCTATCACAGAGCGAAGGAGGCAAACCGCCGTTCGGGATCAGTGCCTGTTACATGCAGGTATTACAAGGAGATTGAAGCCATCCTCAGTGGGGACCCCACAACCACTGTAAAGAGTCCTGTGGACACATCGGCGCCCTCTCATCCAATGAATGCCAGAGCAGAGCAGGATGAGGACATGATTGATGAGGAAGTGAAGATGGAGGATGACCTGGAGGAGAGCGCAACAGCGTGTAGCCAGGAGCTCTTCTACACCCCCACTGAGACGTCCACCCAAGATATCAACTGCAGTGTGTCCTCTGAGGCGGCAAAAGGGGGTTCAGGTAAGTTTCTCTTCCGTGGAGCTATGGCTTCTGCTAAAATGAGGATCATTGTCCGGGGGGGGGGGGGGGTGCTTGCTGTATCGGTCCCCACTGTGCACGCTATTTAGTCTGCATTCATTAGAAGTGCATCGACACAAGCAGTAATTGTCAAAAATCATCTGCATTTAGCTCACTAAAGGTTTCCTCGATGTACCTCCAGAGCCTCCTACACAGGTTAGATGGGAGAGCAGATGTGTCTCCGCTCCCATATAAGGATACTTGGCCTCGCCAGCTGCAAAGCACAGCACTGGGAACCATGGCAGCACACAATTCAGCAGCGTACAGTCCTGGCTTGCATCCATTGGCATGTAGAATATGTATTCTAGCTGGCAGGGGCACTCTGAGGAGAGAGATATCGGGTTCCATCTGTGTGCCCTATACAGAATGTTAGCCCACAGTTATGTTACTATTAGGACTGCACTGTATGAGTTTAGCCCTCCAGACAACCCTTACCCAGCTCCCTTTCAGAACGGGTACCTTCATGAGACAGATGGAAAACCTACGTACCTTGTCTGCTTCAGTGAACCATAGGATGTAGACAGCCCTGTACCTTCCGGTGGAATGTGCTACTGGAAGGTTACATTGGTTATCTATTCTATGTGTTAACAATAGCTTTATTCTTTTTTTTTTTTTTAATAGATTCAACCTTCACAAGGCCGGTGTCAACCCCAGCTGACTGCATGAGAAACATTCGGCAGCGTGCTCAAAGAAACAGGGAGGATATGTTTCAAGAGCTGATTAAAGCAACAGAGGCAGCTGCGAGGGAGAATTGAGCATGGAGAGAGGAATCCCAGCAGAGGAGGCAAAAACACAGAGATGAACTGATAAGCGTCATGAAGGAGCAAACAGAACTGCTCAAGAGCATGATTGTTTTGCAGACCCAGGTGATTAATGTACGGGCTCCACTCCAGACAGTTCAGCCGTGTCTGCCTCTCACACCCAGTAGTCCTTCAAAGCATTTTTTGAAGGCCACCCGCCCCCCTGGTATACTGCAACATCCAGTCCTTCACAGAGCTACTTTCTAGAGACCCGCAGCTATACCCATCTGTAACACCTCCCACCAACCCACAATCATCATGCTTTTTGATTCTGTACTCACACCCATTTCACCTCTTAATAAAACAGTAACAAAAATTTTGCAGAGTGGCTCTATTTGTACACAGTGAAAATCTCATAAGGTGCACTTGATGCATCCTTGATGTGAACTATGGGAGGGCATCATTGAAATGGTCCCTGAGTGCCTCCCTTATGCAAGCAGCTCCTCGTTGGGCCCCCCTAATACTCCTAGTGGCTGGCTGTTCGTATGCTGCCTCGAGGCGCTCTGCCTCCATAGCCCACCTCGGAGAAAACTTTTCTCCCCTATTTTCACAAAGGTTATGAAGGACACAGCATGCCACAATTACAGCAGGGATGTTGTCCTCATTCAAGTCCAGCCTCCCATACAAACAGCGCCAGCGCCCTTTTAAACAGCCGAAGGCACATTCTACAGTCATTCTGCACCAGCTCAATCTGTAATTGAACCGCTCCTTGCTGTGATCTAAGTTCCCAGTGTAAGGCTTCATGAGCCATGGCATGAGTGGGTATGCTGGGTCTCCTATGATCACTATGGGCATCTCCATATCCCCCACATTAATTTTTTTGATCTGGGAAGAAGGTACCCCCTTGCAGCTTCCGGTACAGACCAGTGTTCCTGAAAATGCGAGCATCATGCACCTTTCCCGACCACCCAGCATTGATGTCTGTAAAATGCCCCCTGTGATCCACGAGTGCTTGCAGCACCATGGAGAAGTAGCCCTTCCTGTTTATGTACTCGGTCGCGAGATGGTCTGGAGCCAAAATCGGGATATGTGTGCCGTCTATTGCTCCCCCGCAGTTAGGGAATGCCATGGCAGCAAAGCCGTCAACAATCTCACGAACATTGCCCAATGTCACCGTCCTCCATAGCAGAATGCGATTGATGGCTCGGCATACTTGTGAGAGGGCTAATCCGATGGTGGACTTGCCGACTCCAAACTGGTTTGCAGCCAACTGGTGGCAGTCAGGAGTTGCCATCTTCCAGACAGCTATTGTAACACGCTTCTCCACGGTTAGGGCAGACCTCATGTTGGTGTCTTTATGTCGCAGGGCAGGGGCCAACTCTGAACACAGTTCCAAAAAGGTTGCTTTTCACATTCCAAAGTTCTGTACCCAATGCTTGTCATCCCACAGCTGCATAACAATGCAATCCCACCACTCAGTGCTCGTCTCTCACGACCAGAAATGGCAGTGCACCATGTGCAGATGATCTGTGAGGGAGCTGAGCAATGCGGTGCTGTTCCTCAGCATCCTTGTCTGATTCGGAGCTCATTACATACTGAGCAACCAGCCGAGATGAATTTAGAATGCTGAAGGTGACAGTGGAGATTAGAGCTGGAGCCATGCTGTCACAATTGTGATTGCTGGCAAGTAGCACGGCACTGCACTGTTGAAAATAGGCGCAAGTTGCTATTAACAATGAGGAAGATGCATGGGGAACACAGTGCACCACGGGAAACTAAGAGTTTACCCGTGGCGCTTTGTGTTCCTTTCCTTCATCCCAGGATTCCAAGCGCTGATTCAGGGAAAATTGAACTATGGGATAGGTGCCTAGAATTCATTGCGCTACATCGCGACATTGAAAGAGCTGTGTTGCATTACAAGGAGCGACGTGTGTAGGCGCTCTCCTGCAATAAAGGTCACGTGATTTTTAAAGCACGATTGCCATGCTGCGCTTTAATCTTATCATATGTACATAGCCCAAGACAGAGAGAAAGTGAGACATTTATTTTAATCATTCTCTCTCTGAGCCAGGGAGACATTTGGGACAGACATTGACACCACACACACACACACACACACACTCACTCTCTCTCTCTCTCTCTCTCTCTCACACACACACACACACCCCCTCTGAGTGCTCAAGGTTCTGCCTCAAGAAAGGATTAAACACAGAGACTAGATTCATTAAAACACACATAAAATGGGTCCAAGAACATCAGAGCACACTGTTCTCTGGATACGCTTGATTCCAGATCTTTGGTTGAAAGATGCCATAGAAATTATATATTGTCATTGCATATATTATACGATAATAGTATGGAACAAATAATAAATCATAATAGTCATTTTATTATTTTAATTATTTATTATGATTACTAACAAGAACATAAGTATAGCCATCAGACTGGGCCAACCCAATGAGGATTAAGTCTGGTCTGGAAAATCTGTTTATCAACTAATCTCCCATTTATCTATCTAATGTGATCCTTCAAATAAGATTTTACAGTGCAGTTACCCCAGCCTAATGATGAAGTAACTCTTGCTTGGAAAGCAGCCACTTGGAGGTTGACAGTGGTTTTTAAAGGAGCAGGGATTAGAATTTCTAGACCATGAAGGAAAACATGCTTATTTCTAAGAGCTGCTCATTTCCTTGATGGCTCTGCTCCACAACTTGGAGATATGGAGATTGATGTTTTGGGGGATTTTGTAACCATACAAGGAGTTCTCACTGATAAATATCGCAGTTGACTGCCTGTGTCATCTTCCATCTTCCAGGCCTAATTTTCCTCTGATTAGGGGCCTAAGGTAATTTAGGCCATAATCTTGGTTGGTGTCAATTGATGCACTGAAGTCAATAGAGCTATGCCAATTCACATTAACTAAGGATCTGCTCTCTTATAACAATTTAGCAAGAGTAAGTGCATAGTAAGTAGATGTTCAGAACTGAAAGACATTAAATAGTTGCAGATCTTTCACAACAAATGGTTTATCTGAAACAGAACAAATGGTCAAGGTTAGTTCAGAGCATAGCCAATACATTTCAGCTAACCTCAAACTTCTTGTTACTTCAGGTGCAAGTTAATACTTTCTCCTAACAACAATTTTGATTTGCTGTTACAGCCTGACCTGATCCTATGTCATACACTCCCCTGCATTTAATTTCCTCCCATTCTGTTAGTTTCCCATCTTCAAAGCGTCTGACGAAGTGGGATTTTCTCCCACGAAAGCTCATGTGATAAATAAATCTGTTAGTCTTTAAAAGTGCCACAGGACTCTGTTGTTTTTCTACAATAGCTGAACCCGGCTACCCCTTTGGAATTTTACTTCAATTTAGTTAGTCAGGGTTTACTTTGCTGGGAGTGGATGGTGGACCTCGACCAGCTAAATCAAGGCAAAAAGTGTTATTCTATATGTACACATGATCTAACTTCAACAACCTTTTCCTAGACTAGGTTCATGTCTACACTAGAGGCATTATTGTGGCACAGCTACGCTGCTGTAACCCTGCAGTGTAGGCATGGACTGCAGGAACATGACTGTTTGCATGACTGTAGAAACTCCAACTCCCTGAGAAACTGCAGCTATGTCAACGGAAGAATTATTTTGTCAACCTAGATGCATCTAACCTGAGATTATGTCAGCATAGCTACTGTGCTAAGGGTGTGGATTTGTCATGCCCTTAAACATAATAGCTAGTCAACTTAAGTTTAAAGTGTAGACCAGGCCTAGGTCTAACTTAAGAGTGTTATTCTCATAGTCTGAACATTACTTTTGCAGAATCCTTAATGTACAGATCTCTTTATTAAAGTGTATTGTATCAATACACATAAAAGAAGTATTTAATAGTGGAGAAACTTTATATACTAAAAAGAAATCCTTGAAATAATAGCACATGCATAGAAGCTGTTTTTCTGATGTTAAAAAAAGAGAGACTATATATATATATATATACTAACATACTAGTTCACTTTAGGAGCTGCAAACATTTTTTAATGATGCTGTTACTGTATTACAGTAATGTACTAAAACATCTGAAATCCAAAAACTTCTTTTTATGACCTTTTGTAAAACTTTAAAGTGGCCAAACTGATGTGTTTAAAAATTTATACAAAACTAATTGCACTAAGAATTTACATCCCAAATTTACTATTGGAAAGAAATTTTAGAGGCTGTTACTGTATAAGCCACTGAAAGTGAGGATTCATAATGGAAACGCTGACAGACTGTTAACGACAGTGCTAGCCAGACACAGACACACAGTTTTAAGGATCTGAGGCTACCTTTGATATATGGTGATTCATGTCACAGTTTTGCAGTTCAGTGCAGATACCTCCCTGACAACACAGGCACACAAATCACTATTCTGCAAATTTACTGACTTCTCAGAATAGCTTTGAAGAGAGAATTGTTGTAAGATGACAGTGAAGATTTATTATAAGATGTGTTAATGAGGCATGAATTACACAGCAAGTACTTCACTTTACTTATTTGGTTAGAGATAATACTTTGAATAAATGGCTGAAATGTCATTTCTAGTTTGTTTTGGGTTCCCCCCCCCCAGCACAAATTTAAGATAACCCATTTGTTTCACATGTGCCCAACAATATAACACCCAGAAAATCTCTGTCTGATAAGGTACAAGAAACAGCAACATAATAATCACACATAGGTTCCATTATGGTTTGGCATAATCTACTCTCTTATATTACCAAAAATTCATCCGATGCCTGAATATATAAGCATGTATACAATAACAGACAGAGACAGAGCTGAAAGGAAATTCCTGGTTTCAAATATATGTTTTCAGTCAACACTATGCTTAAGCCTCCTTCACTAGATCCATTCCACAGGGAACCAGCTTCTAAATCATACTTTCTTTTTCTGGGAGTGGTTGCCAAAGAATTTATCTTTGCCCCTGTGCTCAAATCATGCTCCTTTTAGGGACTCTTTCCAGAATCAAGTACAGTCATTCAAGCCACCATCTAGCTTTGGAAAGGAAAAACCTTCTGTATGTGGAAATACAAAATTGATACGTTTCCAGTCTAGACTAATAATTATGTTAAGGACAGAGCCAATTCCCTTATCCTCACGGAATGGGTGGAGGCTTTGATAAACCAGTAATGGTAGGTGTTAATCTACTACTCACTGAAGAACTTTATTTATATGTGTGCTTTTTTATAAAAGGGAACATTAGTCTCATTCAAAAGAGTTCCACTTCCGTTAGGGAAAGACAAAGATTTAGTTAATTTATCAATCAAAGGCAAAAGAGTGAACTTAGTGTAATGCCACAAAACAGGAAATGTAGCGTTGTACACTAAAGGTTGACCTACTTGTAGACTTTTTGTCTAAATTGCCTTTGTTTGGAATGGGAAGCAGAGTTCCTCTAATTGTGCAATTCTGATTCTTCTAATTGCAGGTTTTTTATGTATTGAAATGGACAAATTCATTTAATATCATTACACTATTTAAAATAAAAAAGAGTGCCTGAACAACAACAACAACAAAAAAGATTGAGCAAGCTGAGTGAGGCTTTTAACCTTCATTAGAAGAAATGTTCATCTTGCACAGAGGAGGCCAATTTTCAAATGTGGGTGCCTTAGGCCTCATTTTAGTAAAGCATTTAAGGACGGGCTTAACTTTTCTTAAGAGCTCCATGGAGTAAGCTATATACAAGAAGCCATTTGCTGTGCACAAACAATAACAAATGTTATTGGTCCTGCAAAATTTAGGAACTATGAAATGCAATCATGAGTGCCAACTATGGACACCTTGTCTATTAGCTAACCAACTTTAGAAGCATCTTTCATTTATAAAGCACTCCTGTAAGAACTTTAAACAAATGCTTAACTCCACTCCTGTTCAACATGGGATTAAAGCGTATGCTTAAACCCCATTTGCTCAAGTGTTGTATTGCATATAAATGAATTTAAGCACATGCTTAAACAAATGCTTAAGTGCCTTGCTGAACTGAGTTTTTAACAGGGCATCAAAATGCTACATTATACTTTCAACTGGACACTAGTTTCAAAAGGTATGCACTTAGACCACAATCCAATGCCTAATGATGTTAGTGGGAATCCTTCCATTGACTTGCATGAGTTTTCAACTGGTTCTCACAGTGGTTCTTTTAGCATACAGTACTGATTTGTATATTCAAACGCAAACAAGCATTGTTACCCCAATTTTATATAGGGATAACAGAGGCAGGAAATTTAAATGGCTTTCCCATGAACACAGAGTAAGTCGGAGGAAGGGGAAGAAAAATAACCTAGAACTTCTGACTCCTATACCTTGTCATCAGTCCACTAAATGGCAGCTGTCCTTATCTTTCAAAAAGGAAATGATGCTTGAACTGACATGTTTTTAATGGCTGTCTATAGATATCTAATAATGCTATACCTCTACCTTACTGAAAAATATTCATACATTCACTGATTTTAGGGCCAGAATGGACCGCTGTGCTCATCTAGTCTGACCTACTCTACAAGAACTTCCTCAAAAGAATCCCTAGAACATATTTTTTAGAAACGCATCCACTCTTGATGTAAAAGCTACCAGTGATGGGAAATTCTTCATGACCCTTAGTAAACTGTTCCAAAGACACTACCTTTGTTTCTGGAGCTACATCAGATATAAGACCATTTACCTTCACTCCTAGGAATGGTGAAATGGATATACACTCATAAATTAACATGAGTTTTTTACTACAAAATAAAACATGACTGGTTCCACTTATAGCCTTATGAAAGAATATTACCACAGTGACCACCATCAGTCTCACGGTATTAGCCATATACTGAAGATTTTAAAATCAGGACTGTATTAGGGATCTGGTTATCTTTCAATAAGATATATTATTTAATATGAAAATAACTGAAAAGCTGGGGCATAATAAATAAGGTTAATCTTAGTGGAATTACAATTTTGCATGGTTTATATTTTTCATTCCAATACTTCACTCAAGGTTTAAAGGGCGAGTCTTATTTGTATCGCTGTTTTGGTTTTACTACCTGTTTTTGTGACAGAGATGCTCCAGAATACAGAGCATGTTTTTCTCACTCCCCTTTTCTAAGACATCCATTTAACTAATGACAAGACACAATCATAGGAGATTGTAAATTCATTTACAGGGCTAGATTATGCCTACCACTTATGCATGTGCACAGGGTATGGAGAGAGAGGACAGAAAGTGTGAAGTATCCCCGTCCTTTGTGTGGCACATATAAGAAACAGACATAATTGCAGTCCACAGAGATTGCTTCCATCCACATACAATGGAGCATAGACATAGCCAATAGCTTTGCCTTGATGCAAATACAGGAGGGCACAGCATGCTGCCTGCACCTCTTAAAGTACAGCTGTTGTATTGATAAGGAGGAATTCAGCTTAATTGGGTCATCTAGTTCTACATCACCCCAACAAATCCCTGTGCCTACACTGCATAATCTAGCTAGTCCTTATAGGTATGTCTTCACTGCAAAGTTAGCTCTTACTCAGATATTGCCCCAGCCTCACTCACATCCACAAACTTTCTCACCTAAGTTTGGTGATACTTTCAACTCCAACAGGGTATGGATTTTATTTTATTTTATTGGTTGTACTCTCCTAAAATATAGAGATTAAAGCACAAGGGGTTGGAATCACCATGCTGCTTTCGCTCAGGCTCATAAACCACTCACTGTGCAGCGAGGACACAGGCTAAATCACTTGAGTACCGATAGTCCTCCAATGCCTTCCCACAATTTTCCTGGTAGGATCAGGACAGACAAGTTTTCCCACAGACTCACAGAGCATGTTATTGAAGCACAACGTGCCCTGGGATGAATCTTCTGAAGTGCAGTACATCTTAGCAGTCTGGCTACTTGCACTCTGGCTAGGGCTAGGCAAACCTGGGTGCGGGACAACTGAGTTAATGCTGCTGTGAAGGCACACCCATAGACTGCAAACTTTTCAAGGCAGGACAGATACTCTCTCTGTTTGTGTCCTGTGCACTCAACATCTGAAATTTACTTGCATGGGGCTTTTGTGTGTTCAGCACTTTTGGAAATCGGACTGGTTTTTAATCAGTAATTTAGAATCCTAACTTTTCATTACTATTTTTTAAACTCTTGGTCCAAGTCTAGCTGTGTATTCTCTTTGTAAAAAAGAAACATCAAGAGTATGTTAGTCACACACTTTTACTGTGGCACTCTTTGTCACTAGAGATGTATTATACAGCCATTATATTGCACTGAGGGATGTTTCAAAGCAAAATATCATAGGGAAATCTCTGCTATTTTTGTATTTTTCTTCTATTTGTGAACTGTTTTAAATTCTGGCCAAAACGCATACAGCCTGAGGGGAGATTTTCAAAGCCAAAAATTACAGGTAGGTGCCCAACTCTGCCATTTATGCCTTTGAAAATCTAGAAGATTTATGAATATTGTCTGTTTTATTTGCACACTTTGTTCCTAAGCAAATTTTGTTTGGAATTCCAATGAAAGGATTCAACATTTTTATGTATATCAGTGAGCAGAATCTATTAGCAGGGAGTCAAAGTAGATCCACTTTGAATCTTCTTTTGCCACCACTAAAATTTAAATGGACCAAATTTGGGGATACTAATTTTTATGATAATCTGGATGGTAATTTATAAACTGTATGCCAGATGCCAGAGACCTGACCTTGTAGATGCAAATGGATATAATTGTACCAATGCCCCTTGTGCTTTAACTTCTATATTTATATGACAATACAACTAAAGTAAAAGTTTCTTTTTTACCTTATTTCCCCATTTATCTCCACCCATCATGCCTTCTCAGATCCATCTTTGAAGAGTTAAGTGGAGTGTTAAGAAGCAGGGTGGCTAGAGGTTTGACTGATATTTATCTAGTCCCATATTCTCTTCCCACTCTCCATGCAGGAGGAATTCTGAGGTTGGTGGTTCAATTTCAGAGATCAGAGAGAGAGTTAGTAGAATATCTTTGGCTATGTCTACACTAGAAAAAGTTAGGTCAACTTTGTTAAGTCGACTTAACAAAGTGATGTCCATGGACGTGGACTAAGTCCACTTTGTTATGTCGACCTAACTGCCCTTAGGCCGACTTAACAAAGTGGACTTAAGCGTCCACACTGTGCTTAAGTCGACCTAAATAAGGGTTAGGTCAACCTAAGGAGGGTTAGGTCGACCTTGCCAGCGGTTCTTTTAAGTCGACTTAAGCTTTCATTATGTCAACTTAAGGAATTTATTAAGTTGACCTAATGAAAGCCTGGTGTGGACAGGGACTAAGTTAGGTCGACTTAAGCCTCCTTAAGTCGAGCTAACTTGCCAGTGTAGACATAGCCTTTATGCCCCAGAAATGCTGCAGTACTGTAGAGTAGGGACCCTATGGGCCCTTAGCAGAAGGACACACAGTAGGGCACATTGTAGTCCCTAGGAGGCACAAGCCACCTGCCTTCTGTAGTTGTGTGATGGCCACTATTTTGATCAGTAAATCAGGTCTTGAACCAGGAACCTACAGGGCTAAAAGCAAGAATCACCACATCTTGAGGTAAATATTCAGGCCTTGTAGTTGAGGTCAGTCCAAAGCAGACTGTAAAGAATTATCATAGAAGCATCATAGAATCACAGAAGATTAGGGTTGGAAGTGACCTCAGGAGGTCACGTAGTTCAACTCCCTGCTCAAAGCAAAAGGTTACAAAAGTCTCTCACAAAACTAGGTGACTGGGCAACAGAATGGCAAATGACATTCAATGTTGATAAATGTAAAGTAATACACATTGGAAAACAATCTCAACTATATGTAAAAAATGATGGGATCTAAATTATCTGTTACCGCTCAAGAAAGAGCTCTTGGGCTATGTCTACACTGGATAGTTAGTTCGAATTAAGGAAGCTTAATTAGAACTAACTAAAGCCATGGCCACACTAGGCTTTAATTAGTTCGAATTAAGGGCTTCCTTAATTCGAACTAATAAATTTGAATAGGTTATTCGAAGTAAGGGTTAATTTGAACTAGTTAGTTCGAATTAACCAATGTGGCCATGTTAGTTTGAACTAATTGCTTAGTTCGAACTAGCCAGCCCATTGAATTCAATGCAAATTGCTAATTCGAACTAAGCAAGTGCCATGAATGGCACTTGCTTAGTTCGAACTAAATTTTTCTTGTTCGAATTAAGTTAATTTGAACTAACTAAAATTAGTTTGAATTAGTTAGTTTGAACTAACTAATTCGAACTAATTTTAGTAAGTGTAGACATAGCATTGGAGTCATTGGGGATAGTTCTCTGAAAACATCTGCTCAATATTCAGTGGCAATCAAAAAAGCTAACAGAATGTTAGGAACCATTAGGAAAGAGACAGATGATAAAACAGAAAATATCATTATGCCATTGTATAATCCATGGTATGCTCAGACTTGAATACTGGTCACTGATCACTCCATTTCTATTCTGATCACTCCATGTCAAAAAAGAGATATTAGAACTGGAAAAATACAAAGAAGGGTAACAAAAATGATTAAGGATATAGAACAGCTTCAGTATATGGAGAGATTTAAAAGATTGAGACTTTTCATCTCGGAAAAGAAATGACTAAGAGGGTATACAGTACCTATCTATACAATTGTGACTGGTTTGGAAAAAGTGAATAAGGAATTGTTATGTACCCCTTCACATGACACAAGAACCAGGGTCACGCAATGAAATGAATAGGCTGAAGGTTTTGAACAAACAAAAGGAAGAATTTCTTCACACAACGCACAGTCAACCTGTGGAACTTATTGCTAGGGGATGTTGCAAAGGTCAAAACTATAACAGGATTAAAAAAGAATTGGATAAATTAATGGAGAATAGGTATATCAATGACTATTAGATAAGATGGTCAGGGAAGCAACTTCATGCTCTTGGTGTCCCTATCCTACGATTGTCAGAAACTGGGAATGGACAACAGCAAATGCATCACTTGGTGAGTGTCTGTTCTGTTTATTCCTTTGGAAGCAACTGGCACTGGCCACTGCTGGAAGACAGGACAGTTGGATAGATGGATCATTTGTAATGGGTGATCTTATGTTTCTAGGACAGTAGCAAACTCACATACTATGTGAATCAGGCACATAGGGGGACACATACCACACACTGATCAGTTGGTTATATACTCCCTCTGGACAAAGGAAGTTCATCCCAAGTATTATGCCAAATTCATCCCACAGCAGGATTAAGCATCCTTAAATCATTCTAACTTGCCAGTGTAGATACACCCAGTTATATAAGTTGATGGTATGTTTTTGTTTTTTTCCCCCAAACTTCTAACTGACATAGGTAGACCAGCTAAATTCTGTAGTGTAGATCTGGCCAGGGTCAGATTAAGGGGCCCTGGGCTACCTGCCCCAATCCTGTAATGAGATTCAAGATGGTGGACCCCTGTGCCCACCTGGACTTCACTGATCTTAGGGGAGAGTTCAACAGGGGGGACAGCTGCCTGTGTCACACTGACAAAGTCCACTATGTCAATGGCTGCAAGAGCAAATGGAGGGAGCGGGGCACAGTGCAGCCCTGCCATGCAGCCATTGCTGCTCTATGACATTTCCTTTCCTATCGAGTGTCACACAGCCACAGGAAACCCGCTCACCGCCTCTGCCAACCTGGCCACTTGGGGTGCTGTTGAAAATGCTGCCCGCAGCGACGCTCGCAGAGCATTGCCGCCGCAGCCCGCCCTCCTACTCTACCAGAGCGGCGGCAGGTTGATAGGCGCGTGCGCGCGGGGGCTCTACGTCACTTTCCCGAGTTCACCCTCACTCAGCCCCGAGCGCCTTCGGGGATCTCCGGCAGTGAGAAAGAGGAGGGAGCCGGAGCCGCCGGGGCGTGCGCGGTGCATTATGGGGCGGTAGGCCAGGCAGCCGAGTCACCGCTGGATCTGGCCGCCATCTTGTCTCCGTCTCCGGACTCTTAGCTGCCGCCTTTAGGGCCTGCTCCTTCTTCTCCTCACACGGCGAGCCGGGCGGGGGAGAGGCCCGGCCAGGCTGATGCGCGCGTCTCCCCGCGCCTCTTTCGGGTGCCGCTAGCGTCCAGGCTCGGGCGGGGCGGCCGCGGCCGGGGGCTCCGCGATGGGTCGGTCCCGCAGCCGGAGCTCGTCCCGCTCCAAGCACACCAAGAGCTCCAAGCATACCAAGAAGAACCGGAGCCGCTCGCGGTCCCGCTCCCGGGAGAAGGAGCGGGTGCGCAAGCGCTCCAAGTCCCGGGAGACCAAGCGGAACCGGCGCCGCGAGTCCCGCTCCCGGTCCCGCTCCAACACGGCCCCGTCGTCCCGCCGGGAGCGCGAGCGGGAGCGCGCCTCGTCCCCCCCGGACCGCATCGACATCTTCGGGCGCACGGTGAGCAAGCGCAGCAGCCTGGACGAGAAGCAGAAGCGGGAGGAGGAGGAGAAGAAAGCGGAGTTCGAGCGGCAGCGGAAAATGTGAGTGGCGCGCGCGGGGCGGGGGAAGCACGGCCTTGGCGCCTCCTTCTTCGCCCGGATCGGGGGATCCTGCCTGGCTGGGGCCTCGCTCTTCTGCCCGGCGGCGGGATCCGTCCGAGCCTCTCTCTCCCCACCCCCATCGCCCCTAGAAAACACCCGCCTCAGAGCCGTGGCTCTCCTCCCTCCTCGCTTCCTCTAACGTAGAACAGGGTGTGGGGACTCGGCTCCCTTTCCGCCTCTGTCCGAGGCCTCACCGCTTCTGGGCCGCTGCAGGCAGCACTGCACACTGCCCTTAGTCTCCTGTCCCTCCCCTTTTCTGCATGTTGCTTGACTTACACCGAAGTGCTCCAAATTTCCCGAGGCTGTGCTGTGCCTGGTGAAGAATGCGCTCCCGGAATGTACTAAGTCAGTCAGGGGATTCGTATCATTAAACACTTTCCCGCTTGAACAGAACCAGCAGTTCGGTTTTCACGTGTTCCATAAAACCCACAGGTATTGCCACATTTCGGTGTCGGTTTGGGATGAGGCTCCTGAATGCTTCACTTGGCAGCATTGTTTATTATTGATTGTATTTATAGGCTCTCCATCTCAGACAACAACAAAACTCCTTGTAACAAGTTGTTTTAGTAAATCTGTCCTTGTTTTTGAATATTCACTAAAACTGGCACCTTGATGTGTGAACCTGTGATGCAGAAATATTAACTTAGGGAAACAAATGCTGTCTGACACACGTTTGGAGGTAAAAACATAGGCAGACACAAATAATGACAACTAGTCCAAATAATTTTGCAGAGTCATTATCTTTTGACACTATTTTAGCTCCACTATAATGAGTGAAATAATTACAAACGATGCATATGTTGGAAATTCTGATCTCTCCATATTGCTTTTTTAATTACTATTTCAAAGTGTGCTGGTGTTGTGAGATTTCTCTTAGCCTACACTCAATTGCAGTTTGATAGCGATATTATCAAATGTTGTAAAGTTACAGAACACACATTTGAAAAATTTCAAAGTATTATGAGTTAGAAACACTCAGCTTGATTCTCCCACTAGACCTGTTTAATCAGGATTAGTTCTATTGAAATCAATGAAGTTACGCTAGTAGTTAAAGTGAAAAGAGATTCAGGCCCTGTTCATATTTAAACATAGTCTCTCTTCAATTTGGAATCTCACTCTCTTTGTTTCAGATTCTTTTTCCTTCACAGGTAGCCCTTTAAATGAGGTGTAGGGGCAAACACTTTTAAATATTTGACAGAGAACATATATGTAACTTGTTCTAAAGGGGTAGTAGCCCTATCAGTCTAGTTCTGCAAAACAAACAAGGAGTTTTGTGGCTCTTTTAAAGACTGACCATCTTCAAGCATCTGACAAAGTGAGATTTTTCTCCTGTGAAAGCTCATGTGATAAAATAAATTTGTTAGTCTTTAAGAGTGCCACAGGACTCCTTGTTTATATATGTAACTTGAGAAATATTTACTATTTTAAAGTCATTAGACATCTACTTTTTATAACAAAGGCCTAATCTCTTACCAAACCTAAAATGACTCTTTAGGAGATGGAACAAATCTGTTCAAGTACTGAAGGGAAATGAAATGTTTAAGATCTTCATATCAAATACTTAAGCCAGTTGATCATTATGTTGTCATTGACTGTTATAATTAAAACTTTGATTTGCAACGCATCTAATTCTGTTTGCCAGAATAGGCCACAACTCATTAAGAAAATATCTGTTGGCATTCTTACATGCACTTTAGTTTTTTTTCCTAGAACAACTTTGTTGCACTACACAAATCAGTATATTACAAAAAATGGTGGAATTCTTATGGTCTAAGTGGGCAAGATAGGGTTGATCTATAAAGCAACAGTGTAGTAAAGTGCAGGCTCTTGCAGAATTTGATTAGGCAGACAAAATCCTGGTCTTTGTCAAAATACTATTTAAGAGGTGCACAAAAGTCTTTAGTTATCCAGGTTATTTGTGTGAATATAGTGAATTTAAAAAAAACCAGACACCCATGAAATTGTGTAGTTTTGTGGGGATTTGGGGAGGGTGTTTTTGTTTTTTGTAGCATTCCATTTGGGTATTGCTAATCTAGCAAACAATATTAAGTTTTGTGCTCCACTAATTGGATCAAGCACTTCATATTTCATCTGGCTGATATATCACTTATCAGATTGGCTAGTAATAGACACTGCATCATTGAAAATGATTTTCTTCTGAATCTTATAGCAAGTATGTCCTGAGATGTAAGATAGACCTCTGTGATTTACCATGTTTCTGATCTTTGCTGTAAAACTTAATTTCAAGGTCCACAAATAAATGAATATGAAGATTTTTTTTATGTAGCAAAGCCACTGAATCATAAGCACTTCCCCTCCTAAGGCTCTCATAAAACTGCTGATACTTCCTATGTGTCTCATAAGTTATTCTGACACAAACATGCTTTGATTTTCTGATGTTTCTGAAAATGCTGCATGGTAGGGGAGGGGATGCTAATTTTACCTCTATAAATGAAGACTTGTACACATGTACTACAAAAAATACCTTGTCAATAGAAATTACACCACCATATGTAGGCATATGTAATCCTGTATTTCTTGAGAACCTACAACTTCCATTGACTTGTAGGGTTAAATCTTCAAATGTAGATGTTATGGTGGTGTTCTAATACAGAATTTAAATCTTTGAGAATAAATTCCCAAGTATTTGTGTTTTTCCTAATACAGCTTTTTTAAAGTGTAGCTTTTGGGTCACATTTCCTGGAACTCTAATCTTTCTGTGTGTGTGCGTGCGCACGAGGGGCTGGTGGGGTGTGTGTGTAATGTAATAATTGTTAATATGGAAAGATATACAAGTGCTGATTCTAATTTTATACATTTTTAGTTTTCTTTTTTTGCATGGGAGTAGGAGGAGATAAGACCTACACAGTGCAGTACCTAATTTGAGAACAGTTTATTTTGTTGATACTATTTTTTTTAAAGTGAGCAATTCACATGTGTTCAGTTGCTTGAAATATTTGCTTTAATGCAAAAATTGAAACTTTCATGTGGACTTAACTTCTCGTTAAATATTTGCTTAAGAATGCAACAGTTAATATAGATTTTATGTAAAATGTATTTGTATGGATAGAAACCTGATAGACCAGTGCTTATCTTGAAGCACAGCACAGTTACAACCTACTGAGTAATTTAATATTGTTTAAGATTGTACCTTTATTCTGAAGGATTTGAGAACATTTTACAGTATATGCCTACAAGAACCTTGTTGTTTCTGGGATGAAAGAGCAGTGGGCAACAAATACACTGCGCTGTGCAGTAAGGAAATGAGCCATGGAACACATGATGTCCATTTAAAGCAGAGAACCTTTGGTTTAAGGTTTCATCCGAAAGAGCCCACATCTTGAGAAGAATGAAAGATTAAATATACTCTACTAGGGGTTAGACCTATAGGTACAAGGAGCCTAGGTGTTTCAAATATGTTATTTAGTCAATCCATTCCCTTTTCAATGTTATCTTTTTATTTTGTAAAATGCCCTTTACAAAATCCAAAATCTGTCAAATTTATTTTTCTGAAAATGTACAAAGAATTTAAAATGTTTCCATATTAAAAATATAATTGAAACTCTTTAACAAGAAAGTAATAGGAAACAATACTATTTTAGGTCTGGTATTGTAAACCATAGATTATTGGTCCTAACTGACAAATTAAGATACATTTTTTTAAACATATTGTAGTTAATATTTCACTGGTATGCTTAAATTTCAATTCAAACAGGAGTCCAGTGTGAATATAAATTAATACAATACAGTCATCCTGAAAAGCGAATACCATTTAAGGAATAGCTGTAGAATATTCTCATTTTATATAAAATGAATATTCTGTTAGTGTTTGAATATTTAATTCATGAACGGGTTTGATCCTGCAAGTCCTCACTACTGTGCACAGTGCTTGCTTGCTATCACGAGAAGCTTCTTCATGGTAGGAAGCACTACAGAAGGTATTAGGCATTGATGGAATCTAACCCAATAACTGTTCAGGGTGAAGGGAGTTAAAGTTAAGTGAATATAACATTTTGCATCTTGTATTTCATGGTAGCCTTTTAAAAAATTACAAAAAAATTGCCCCCCTTAGGGGGAGAAAACTTCAATAAAACACAGACTAAAAAAACAATGCTTTATTTAGAATTGATATTTTTTACTTTTGGATAATTTTGCCTGATGTTCAGTACTACTATAAAGAATTAAGCAGATCTGCTGTGTTTGATATGTGACAAGGTAAATTATTGGAGATCCAGATTATGAAAACACCTGGAGTTTTTGCTAGGAATACTCAGATTACAAATTTTATGGTCTCTGCTTTCTATTTTAGTTGTTAGAGACTAGTTTGGTGCCTTTAAGGAGAAGGTCTTAGGGCAGCATTTTATTGCTATACATTAACATACAACCTAAAATCATCTGAATTTTGAAAGGGGGATTGGTACTTAGCTGAATCAGTAGAACCCCAGAGTTATGAACACCTTGGGAATGGAGATTTGTTAGTAATTCTGAAATGTTCCCCTCTGAACAAAATGTTAGGGTTGCTCTTTCAAAAGTTGATCATTGATTTAATATAGCTTTAAAATTGTATTATGCACTAGAAAAATCCCGCTTTTAATTATATTGATTTAAATGAAACCAGCACAGAAACCGTTTCCTTACAGTTAAATCTTTCTTTAATTTCCTTTTAAAGTTTCCTTTTATTCTTTTAATCATTTATATTTAACACAGTTCAGCATTGTATTTGCCTCTTATTTTTAATCTCTGCTGCTCCAGATCTCATATTTCTGATTCCAAATGAGGTGTATAGTTGACCAGTTAGTCTGTAACTCCAGTTCTACTGTAGCTGCATTTTAATGTTACTTTCTTTTAACTAACATTCAGAGTCAGACTAATTCATTTGAGGTATCACAACTGCCTCAGTGTGCTATTTTGTTGTTAATGTAACATTTTAAGATGTGTTAAATATGGTATGGTATTACGGCTTTTGTTCCCCATCAGTAGTCGTTTTTCTATTCGGTTTCTCGTAAACGGAGAGCAAATTTTTGTATACATGATATGTGAAAAAAGAAATAAAAACAAAATTAAAATATAATACCAACCATGATCTTGTATAACAACTGTGAATTCAAAGTTTTATGTACATCTTATTATTGAAATAACTAATTCACTTGTTGTTTTCTTGTCTCTTTTTCTAGACGCCAACAAGAAATTGAAGAAAAACTCATAGAGGAAGAGACAGCCCGAAGAGTGGAAGAGCTTGTTGCTAAGCGTGTAGAGGAAGAGCTGGAGAAACGGAAGGATGAGATTGAGCGAGAAGTTCTCCGCAGGGTGGAGGAGGCTAAGCGCATCATGGAAAAACAGTTGCTCGAAGAACTCGAGCGACAGCGACAAGCTGAACTTGCAGCACAAAAAGCCAGAGAGGTAACGCTCGGTCGTTTGGAAAGTAAAGACAGTCCATGGCAAAACTTTCAGAGTCTGGTTGTGCCTCCTGTTCGGTTCAGAAAGAGATGGAATACAGCAAATCTAATTCCCTTCTCGTGTAAACTTGCATTGCTGCGAAACTTAATTTCTAGCCTATTCAGAGGAGCTCACTGATACTTAAACAGTTACTCTCCTAAAACTTGTACAACGATACTTGAATTTTAATGGAACTGACCTACATATTTGATAATTGTTTGAAACTTTTGCCATGGCTGCAGGATTTATCAACAATCCTTTATTTGGGGGGAAGAGGTTAAAATTTATAATTATGTATCCTTCATTTGTTTCATTTTATTTACCTAGACTGTAAGAGGCTTTTTGCCTTCAGTCAGGAAAAGATCAGGGTCCAGCACTGAGCTGCAGTGCCTGTCTTTAATTAGGCTTTCTTGCTGCTCTCCCTTTAAAGCAAACATTCTCCTTAAGCATACATTGGACTAATTCCTGTACTTTGAGCATAAACCCAGCCATTGTCTTCACTGGGGACTTTTGTCCAAATCATTATATACATTTTTCAGTAACTACTAACTCCTTTTTTTTCCCCTCTAGAATTTATTAAGGAGCAGGTTGTCCTTGTCTGAAGTCAAGCTAAACATGTGACTTGTTTTATCAGCAGCTGGAGGAGAAGCTGAGAAACTTCTTTCTGTGAGGCAGTAATTTGCTACTGAAAGCTTTGATGCTTGTCAGCACTAATAACTCCAGGATCCAAAAATGTAAAGTCAAACTTTTAAACCGTTAAAGAAAACTCTGCTAAATAGCACTGAGTGGCCAATAACTCTCACTCCGTACTTCTATTTAAATGAATAATATGATTAGTTTACAACAGGAAAGCCAATACTAATGATGTTCCCCTTCAGGCTAAACATCACCTGTTTGTTCGTCTGCTAATATAACATCTTTGAAAGAAAAGCTCTTTGCTAAGATATTCAGAATTTCAAATATGTGCAAATCAAAGTTCAACTTTGAGAAATACATTTCAACTTCAGATGCATAAATGTTTCTGACATTTGTATATAGTGGATTCCAGTTGACTAAATGGATGCTCCACTTACTAAATGGTTTTTAAAAACCCATCATTCGAGTTCGTTGCGGAGTAGTTTAATCAGTGCTTCAATGTGCAAAATAAACTCCTGGAGCGTAGTGTGCTAGCTAGTAGCTGATTGCTAGTCATCGTAAGAAGTTTTCTCTTCATATGCTTGTTTTGTTTCATATTAACTTTTTTTTTTACACAGACACAAAGCTCTGGCTGACTTAAATTTTCCAAATATTAAAATAATTTGGATATTTATTGTGTGAACTGAAGCATCTCAAAGCCCTTCACGCACTCTTCGTATTTATGTTTTGCATAACAAGGTTTTATTAAATTAACCAAGAAAACAGCAATTTACAAGGCTCTATTTCCTGATTATGCCTTCTCTGGGCTCCTGAATTCCAGTTCAAACTGTAGATGACAGTTTAAGCTGTCTTTAAATTGTCAAAATATTGAATGTTAAGTCCATTTTCCCTACGAAAGAAGCCCTTAGCTCCATGAAGTATGGATTACCATTTGTATTTTTCACTAACAGTAAATGTATTTTTCTTATTAATTGTTTGCCTTAGGAATGATTTACATATTTTTGTTCCTTCTTATCATAAACATCTGCATTCCTCAGCTCAGCCTTCCTTGTATGTTGTTTCTTTATAAATGGTTGAGCTGCTGATGCAGGTATTGCCAAGCTAACAGTACAAATCATTTTAAAGAGGAAGCTGGCGCGTATGGCAGCCGAGGAGCACACTCTGCAGGACACTGGACAAGACAGTAAATATTCAACTTTTA
Source organism: Pelusios castaneus (assembly GCA_007922175.1). Lineage (NCBI taxonomy): Eukaryota > Metazoa > Chordata > Testudines > Pelomedusidae > Pelusios > Pelusios castaneus. The sequence goes on along the minus strand of ML685802.1, from coordinate 12,695,050 downwards.
ATGCTGATTAAAGGAGTATAGGTAAAGAATACGTAGGTATACTTAATTGGTGAGACAAACTATTCACTTTATTTATATTTTATATATTACTTTTTAATTTGGTAAATACTATCCAGTTTTTGTAGTTGTCCTTGTTCATTTGTGTGGTATTAAAAATACTAGTAATAAATTGTCAGGACTCTATGATTAGGGAGGGTTTAGTTGGTTGCTGTTTGGACTGGGAGGGATGATTTAAATTTAGTACTAGAAACCAATTTTAGTGGCTGCACAGTTTACAGTTGAGACAAAATAGGTGGCTGTAAAGCTGCCCCGTAAGTCAGTTCACAAAAGAATTCTCAGGAAGATTAGTGAAGATATATAAATGAGTATTTTACTTTTCTAACATCTTACCCTGTCCTCCCCTTTAGGAGGAAGAGCGTGCAAAACGTGAGGAACTAGAGCGAATATTAGAAGAGAATAATCGAAAAATTGCAGAAGCACAAGCTAAACTGGTAGGTACACATTAATGTAGAGGTGCTAGATAAGATTTTTTTTTTTTTTTTTTTTTTTTTTTTTAAAACATCTGATCCTACTCCTATTAAATGAGTGCCAGTGCTCTCATTGACTTCAGTGGTGGCAAACAACCTCTTTCTGGCTATCGGTGTGTCCTTTCACATTTTGGCCGGTGAATAACTTTCCTGGTATAACAGGTATCAATACAAATGAGATTCAAGTATGCAGTGAGTGGGGAGGACTTTTGTCAGCCTGTACACTTTAGACTTGTGCGTATTGAAAGTTACTAGTTTTAAATTAAATCAAGTTGGATTTAAACCAGTTTAGTTAAAACAGTGTGTGCATCCTGTATGGATAGTGTTGTTTTGGTTTTGGATGGTTTATTTGGCTAATCGTAAACTTATTTTTAATCAATATAAAATAATCCAAAATAAGCCTGAAATGTTCCCATAAGGCTTTTTAGCAGTTTAACTACCTTGTTTTAAAATCATGGTTATTTAAATCAGGGCCGCTTTCTTGTGTAGCTAAGACCTTTGTTAAAATTAGCTTCGGGATATACACCTGCATTAGAATCCCACTCTCCGTTTTTGTGGTTTTATAACCACATTTGTATTCTTACCACTTCATGGAAAAACTACTACACAAACAGAAGAAATTATCTGAAATAGCTCTATGATAAATACTATTAAATGGATAAAACAAAACCCTGAAAATACAGAAGCTCATCCACTAGTCTTTCATTCATTAGTAATTATGTCTTGGTAGTGCAGATAGACACTGGTAACTTTTATGCCTGAGTCATTCCATTAAAGTTACTGTATGAACGGTTGCAGGATTGGTGCCTAATGAGTATTTGTAGCAGATTGAAAAAGAAAGTGGATGAAAGTTTGCCCGGGTTTGCTTGTATTGATTGAGTCCCTTTAAATTATTAAACACAAAAAAAGGAGTAGTTGGAAGCATATCTTTTTTTATAAATTCCTCAATAATGAAGAAAGTAAAGATGTTGTTTTTTAAAAATTGTAATGTCAGTCTAAAAAAAAATGTATAAAAAAATGGAAAGAACTATATTGGTATATGAGATTTTGGTGTGCACTTGCCTGATCATGAAAATGTTTTGTGCATGTGCAGAACTTCCGGGAAGCCAATGGGAATTGTAGCTTTACTTATGTTACATGTGTGTAAGTTTGCAGAATTGGCCCTATGTTTGCTGAATACATATAAACTAGAGATTCAGAAATCACTATAAAGACTGCAAAATATTATGGATTCTAAATTCTCTCCTGGTTTTATATTCAGGCTGAAGAACAATTGAAAATTGTTGAAGAACAAAGAAAGATTCATGAGGAGAGGATGAAACTAGAACAAGAGAGACAACGTCAGCAAAAGGAAGAGCAAAAAATGATCCTGGGCAAGGGAAAATCTAGGCCAAAACTGTCCTTCTCACTTAAGAGCCAGGATTAAATTGGAACTCTGAACTCTTAAAGAAAAATGAAACAAAAAAACTTTGTATGGTAGCTTCATGTTGAAGTGGTTTCTTTCTCATTATTTTTTTTTTGGTCGTTTTTTTTTTTGAATGTCTGGAAAGTTAGCTTGTTCTAATAGGGCTGTGCTCTGCAATTTTTTTTTTTTAACTTGACTTCCATTAAGTTAAAGCCTTATCAGATCACTGTTGCCTTTTAGAGAGTAATCTGTTCTCATCCATTTTATTTCTGTAATAGTGGTTTGATGCAGATCAGGTCACTTTATAAATTGTGAATGATCTGATAAGGTTTTTACTGACCCACTGATTTCAGAGTTATAATCTGATATTAGATTGAATTTAATGCTGGTTTTGCTGACTTTTAGTAACCAAAAAAAAGTTAGTAAATGCCTCAGTAAATTCCCAAAGTATTACAGGACCTTTGTGGTTTATTGTTAAATCAGTGACCTATGATACTGTCCCACTGTTGCGCTTGATGTTCCTGATACAGGTAAGGAAACAGTTGGTCAGTTCTGCTGTGAGTATATAGAGAGATCGAGAGGTCAGTATTGTCTCTTAGATTGTTTTTATTACATTGACAAAATTCAGCCAGCATTCCCCATTGTGTAATTAAACCAATTTGCTGAATAAAGTAAAGTCTTAAATTCATATGTTTAAGTAAATTTTTTTAGTACACTTGCATAACTACAGTAAAGGTGACAATTCACTTTCCCTAATTAAAGAATAAAGTTATATTTTTAAGTTCATTTAAAATTGTTGCTTTTCCTACGTCTAATGCAAGGATTACACAGCTAAAGTCCACAGTGTTGAATATATTTTTTTTTAATGGCCTGTTACTGTTTTCATGAACTGTTGGTTTTATTCTAACAGACTTATTTTGGCTTGTAGTATTGTGTTTAAACAGCTATTTAACTTACTGAACCCAGAGAAGTTTTTCAGTATCTAATCCCCTTGAGTTTCCCTCATTATATAGTATGCTGTATCATTTAGGGTCATCACCATATATAATGGATCTGATATATTTAGGAGTGGGGAGAAAACATTTATTTTTAAACGGAAGGACAAGCACACTTGTAAGGTAATGGAAAGCAAAAAGTGAAGTTCTGTTAAAATACATTGTTTTAGCACAGAACAACTGTTGTTCATGTGCACCATCTTGAATGTTACCCATTTATATGCAGGTTTTATTCTGACAAATGATAAGAGATTGAAAACTATATATAAAATCCCCTTTTGTATATAACTATCCTTCTGAAACTTCAGTTACCATAGTGTCCAGGTCTAAAATTCCATTCTTCCTTTTTGGTATTACAACATCTATAGTGAATACTTTAAAATGAAAGATCGTAATTGTTGACTAAGCATTTGAAGGTTTTTTGGCCTAAGAGAGAGACTATTCTTGATACTCCACCAGGTCTGTTTCCATGGATTTGACAAATAAAATATAGCAGGTTGAATGTGTCACTGTAACAGTGTGCAGCAGTCTTTGTCTGGAACTTGGAGTTGGGGGCAGATGGACACTTTTTTGTTTTGCTCTGAGTGTCACGATAAGCATGAGGATATAAAATACCTGCAACATTACTTGTACTTAAATTTGTCTTTATAAATTGTTATAAAATAGTATTGCTTAATGAGTAAACACACAAACTGAAGGCAAACAATGTACATGATCTGTAGCAAGCATCAGGCTTTATTTAAAAACTCACCTGGTACCTGTATTTCTAAAATTTAAAACTTCCCCTTCTTCCTGATATGAGAAACAAGCTATTAAAAATCAATACTTACAGACCAATGTATTTTGTTTCCTCTCCTGTTGTGAATGCAAGAAACTAAGTCTGCCCTAATGCAGATTTGCAGTTGTGATATTTTTTGGCTAGAAAATTATAGCAACTGTTTATTTCACTCTTCATTTAATTATTTTATTTTGTTAAAGTTTTGGTTGGCTTAGGTTTGCAGTATAAATGACTTTCTTTAGATTGCAATCTTTAAGGCATCCCTGCTCTGACACAAGTAGTCTGATCAAAAAAAAGAAAAGAGTTTTCACCTCCTACTACATGTCTTGCACTTCTGTATTTGTATTCTACCTAGGAGGAGATCCTCAGCTGGTGTGGAATTGTCTGTCATAGCTCCACTGACTTCAAATATTTTTTTTCTTACTAGCTAGCATTTTATAAGTTGTACATAGGGAGAGATTCATGTGTGCCTAATCCACCTATCTCCCCCCTCAGCCCCCAGTTTTTGTTTACTAGTTGTTTGTGATGACTTAGATTGGGCAGGGGGTGTAATACCCATCTTATATATACACATATTTTCTCTTGTCAGTAAAATATTGGCAACCCAGAAGTCCTTCAAGGGCAATAATGAAGATTTACAGTTCTTCCACTGCTATTTGAGACATCCTATCTCCAAAAAAAATGACTGAAGCCTTCCCCTCATCCCACCATCTTCATGCCTGTCTAACAAAATACTTGTTAAAAATATATGTTCCTTAGCATTTCAGGCAATGGTTAAACTGATCAGATAGATTTAGTCCAAGTCAGTGTTTCCCAAAGGGTGGGTCATGGGAAGGTTGTAGATAGACTGTGATGTGGTTCAGAGGGGAAGCCCCAAGGAGGGGCTGGAGAGTGAACCTGTTCCTTAGTCCACCCCTAGCAGTGGTTCCTGTCCTGGTTTCCCTACTGCAGGCATTGCAGCCTGGTACAAGGTGTTGCTGGACTATTCAGGTTAGGCCTGCCCACCCCCTCTAGTATGGGGGGAGGGGGGGTTTGCCAGGTCAAACCTGAATGGTGCTGTGACCCCACAATCCAGCTTGTGCCAAAGAGGGAACTGGGCCCAGACGTGTAGAACAGGAGCCATTAGTGTGCATGAGAGGGACAGGCTTGTTTTCCTCCACCACCGCCCTCCCCCATCCATCCTACCCCCAGGCTCTCCCTTCTGCATTGGGGTAGGGCTGAAGGTGCTGTACCCTATTGAGTGGGCCAGAAGAAGACAGCAACACTGATAGAGAACAGTTGCCTATGGTTTTGATGGGGCTTCCATGAATTTGAACCCTGGGTGCTCTGCAAAAAAAAGACAATGCAGTTTGTGTGTATTCTTAGTAAAAGTTTGGAAACTGCTGCAGAAAATGTCATTGAAACTTGCTAATGTCACATTACAAGCTACAGCTCTCATTGTCTTAATTACTTTATTTTGGGGTATTATTTCTCATCTGCTGGAGAAAGGATATTGATTTCTCCCCCGTTTTTAAGCTATTTCAACCTCTGCTTTGAACATGGTACCTTACTGAACATTTGATCTTTGTGTCCACATGCACAGAGCACAAAGAGTGTAGTGTGCATGCTACATTTTTTTATCTGATAGTAAAGATGGCCTTTGTCTCCAGTACTCCTGCTTTTCGGGAGATATTTTACAAAACAAAAGCACCCAGAATAAATAATTGCTACCTAGCTACAGATTTATACAATTATTTTAAAATAAGTGAGGTTGCTTTTGCAATCACAATAAGCCATCCTTTAACCTTACCACACTCATTATCCTGATGAAAACTGACTGCCACTGCAAAGCAGCCTGAAGAGCTGCTGTCCTGGAAGCCTGCAGAGACAATTTGGTGGGTGAGCTGTCTTAAGGAACAGACCAAAGCTCTGTCCAATAACAGAATGAGTGTTATTACACCTCAAAGCATTGAATACAGGAATCAACTCTGAGCTTGCTTTCTGGATGGGGGGGGGGGGCACCATCACTGCCCATGTTCCTGTTCCCCCAGCTTTGCCCCAGCTATCAGCACCTCCTTTTTTCCCTGTGCTATTTCATGTGTACCCTCATCAAGAATGGGGAAGCAGTTTCTCATTAAAAAAGACATTGCTCTTCAACTATCAAAAGATACCTGCTCCTTGGCACTCTCTAAGGCCATGTACACACTACAGGAATCATCACGCAACAAATCCGTTGCGTTTTAAAAGTCACATGGTTTTTGTAGTGCAGTATCGTGTCCACACTGAGCTGCTTGTGACGGAACAGAGCCCCCTCCCTGCCCCAATTTGTGATTTCACAAGAAACCCAATTGAATTGTGGGAACCTATCCCACAGTTCCATCCATCCAGATTTGGCGCTAAGAATCCTGGGTAGAAGGAGAGTAGCGCTGAGCACCATGGGTAAAGTCTTGGTTTCCCATGGTGCATTCTGTTCCCCTGGTGTCACGTGAGTTGTTACTAGCAACTCGCGCCCATTTTCAACAGTACCGCGTTGCTTCCCGGAACTCCTTTTTGCAGCAGCATGGATCCAGCTCTGATCTTGACTGTCACCTTCAGCATAATGAATACATCTCGGCTGGTGACACAGTATGCATTGAGCTCTGAATCAGGCCAGGATTCGGATGACCCTGGGCTGGTGACTGCCATGCAGAACAGCAGCACCGCATTGCTGAGCTCCTTCACAGAGGATCTGCACACATTGCCCCGCCGGTTCTGGTCACAAGAGACAAGCACTGAGTGGTGGGACTGCATTGTTTTGCAGGTGTGGGATGATGAGCAGTGGCCACAGAACTTTTGAATGCGAAAAGCCACATTCATGGAACTGTGTGAGAAGCTTGCCCCTGCCCTGCGATGCAAGGACACCAAAATGAGAGCAGCCCTCACTGTGGAGAAGCGTGTCGCAATCGCACTGTGGAAAATGGTGACTCCAGACTGCTACTGGTTGGTCGCGAATCAGTTTGGAGTCGGCAAGTCGACTATCCGGTTAGCCATTTCACAATTGTGCCGAGCCATCAATCGTGTTCTGCTCTGGAGGACAGTGACGTTGGGCAATGTGCAGGAGATCATTGACAGATTTGCAGCAATGGGATTCCCGAACTGTGGAGGGGCGATAGACGGCGCACACATCCCTATTCAAGATCCGGAGCATCTTACGACCGAGTATATTAATAGGAAGGGCTACTTCTCCATAGTGCTTCCGGCACTCGTGGATCACAGGGTGTTTCACAGACATCAATGTGGGGTGATCAGGTAAAGTACATAATGCTTGCATTTTCTGAAACATGGGCCTGTACCGGAAGTTGCAGGCAGGGACCTTCTACCCCGATGATAAAATCACTGTTGAAGATGTGGAGATGCCCATAGTAATCATAGGAGACCCAGCCTACCCAATGATGCCTTGGCTCATGAAGCCCTCTACTGGCAATTTGGATCCAAGCAAGGAGCGCTTCAATTACAGGTTAAGCCGGTGCTGAATGACCATGGAGTGCGCCTTTGGGTGCTTAAAAGGCTGCTGGCGCTGTTTGTATAGGAGGCTAGACTTGAATGAGGACAACACTCCAGCCGTCATTGCGGCATGCTGTGTCCTGCATAACTTCTGTGAAAATAGGAGAGAAATTTTCCCCTTCATGGGACGTGGAGGCTGAGCGGCTAGTGTGTGCCTTCCAGCAGCCAGCCACTAGGAGTATCAGGGGGTCACTGCTGAGAGCTGTCTGCATAAGGGAGGCACTTAGGGTTCATTTTAGTGATGGGAAATTATAGGACGCATTGTATCACTGGGTTGTAGTGTACCTGCACACTACGGGGTGCTGATTACCGGGCCGCGAGGGATGGGCATGTACTGTACTATGCTCGAATGAGTGAATACTAAACATGCAACAACTAACAATTATTGTGTATTGATAAAGACTGTGCACAGTTCAAGTGATTCAATTTTATTGTTATAAAACATTAAATAATTACAATAAGCAGTGCCTGCACTAGGGGCTAGAGATGCGTGTAGGTGTGTGGCTCAATGCCATAGCTTTGTGCAGGAGTGGATGTAACATTGTACCAGAAGGGTCCCTGGCCTTCAAAGAACTGCTTTGTGGGAGAATGGGGTGCAGGGAACAAAGTGTTGCTGCGGGTGCTGGGAGGGGGGGGGTGAGCCTGGAGCAGCTGAGTCTGCAGACCAACCATGATCTTCAGCAGTTGGGTCTGCTCCTGCAGGATGCTTATGAGGGCATCCTTCTGCTTCTGCCTCCTCAAATTGTTTTCTTTACACTCCTACCGGCACTCCTGCCTCCATAGTCTAGTCTCCCTTGCTACTGCCTCATTGGACTTCATCGGTTCTTGAAAGATATCCTACTTGCTCCTGTGAGGACTCCTCCGTATCTGCCTCAGCCAGTCAGCTGGTGCAGACCACTGACCGGCAAAGGTCGTTTCTAAGGAAAAATGAAACATAAGTAGTGCTATTGTTCTCACTTTGGTTAAAGAGCCGATAATATGCTCCGCCGCCACATTCCGCAGTGCCCACGGCACAGGGCATCCTCTGCTTCCCTCACTGATCTCCACAGGCTGGATAGGTTGCTGCTAAACCACAGCACAGGCCATTGTCGTGAACTGAAAGAGCTTTTGAAAAGGGAGGTTTGGATTGCCAAGACACAGCTCTGTGAACTATTTCCAGTGCTTTGGGTGATTATTTCACATAGGGCATGGCCATGGAAGGCAATATCTTGCTGCTTAGAGTGCCCCTGCAAGCCAGAATGCATATCCTGCATGTCATTGGCTATAAGCCAGGACTGTACGCAGCAGGCTTGTGCGCGGCCATGGTTCCCACTGCCGTGCTTTGCAACTGGCAAGGGAGAGTATCCCTCTATGGGGAAGGGAACACAGTAGCTCTACCATTGAATTTAACTAGGAGGCTGTGGAAGTACATCCAGGAAACCTTCAGTGAGCTCAACGGAGAGGATTTCTTGAGAATTATAGTGTGCATTGATGCATTGCTTGTGAATGCAGGGTATATCCCCCCATCCGCAGAAAAAAAAAGATTGGAAAGGATGAAACTCAAAATGCCCATCTCCTACCTGCTTTTCATTTGCCTGCAAAGCTTATCCAGCAAGCACAGAAGCCTCAGTTCCGATGAAACTTACCAGAGCTCCCCTCTGCTGCATCCAAAGACAGCATGGAGAAGGAATCTGGGCAGCACGTGTTGGGGGGCGTGGAGAACAGTTCTTGGCTCCCTAGGTTGGCTGCACCACTTTCCGCCCCCAGGTCATCCTCCACCTCCATTTCCTCATCGACGAATTGCTCGTCACCGTCCGCTCCGGTATCCTTTTCATGGGGAGCGGGGGGGTTGCCGACGTGTCCACAGGAGCTTTTGAAGTGGTTATGGGATCCCTGCTCAGGATTGCTTCCAGCTCCTTGTAAAATCGGCATGTAACTGGTGCTGAGCCGGAGCGCCGGTTTGCCTCTCTGGCTCTGTGGTATGTTATCCTCAACTCCTTCACCTTCGACCTGCACTGAAGAGTATCTCTCTCGTACCCCTTCTCTGCCATGGCCCGAGAAATCTGGCCAAAAAATATCAAAATTTTGCCTGCTGCCACGTAACTGTGCCTGCACAGCAGACTCTCCCCAGATGCCTATGAGATCAAGCACCTCGGCTGTGGTCCCCTCTGGAGCTGCGTTGAACCACCATTGCTCTTGGAGAACACAGCTGCACTCCACGCCGAACAAACAGGAAGAGGGAACAATTAAAAAATTCCCAGGAATGATGGGAGGGCGGGTACAGTCACGTCATGTCACAGCCACAGAGCGCAGGAGGAAGTGCAGAAGGGATGGTATTGCAATTCTGGGACATTTCCGGAGGTTTCATATTGCGTGGCAACCGTACACACACAAACTATCGTGGAACAGCTGTTCCGTGGTAGCCGCTACCACCCTCGTTTTGGTGGTTTACATGTTGCGCGGTAAGATGGCTGTTGCCGCGCAACAACATGGATTTGTGTGTGGACGCTGTCCTTATCGCATGATAATGAGCGTTATCGCACAATAACTTTGTAGTGTGTACAAGGCCTGACTCTCCTGGCTACCCCTGCTTTTTAGGAAGTATCCTGTTAGATCTTTGTTCTTCCTTGTTGCTGTTTTGAAGCTACCTGGAATAAATACAGAGGATGAAATAAACTAGAGCTGCTCTCCTAGCTATAGATATAACTTTTTTCAAAATCAGAGAGGTTTCTTTTGCAGTTACAATGAACCCCTCTTCAACTTTACCATACAGGGACTGTTGCAGCATCACCATACCATATTTCCTTCTTTGGAGCAAGAAGAAAATTGCCTGATCTCGGACCATGGGGACTCCTTGGGAGTTTAGCCATTGCATTCAGTGGGAACAGGATGGGGCCCTACTGAAATGGAGAAACACAAACCAAAGAGAAAATATACAGTCCACTTATGCGTTCTGGTAATTCTTTTCCAAAGAACAGCGGAGGCTGCATTTATCCGTGACAGCGAAGGCCAGAAGGAAGGGAAATGCCTAGCCCCCGTGATAGCTCTGCAGCTGCAGAAAACTGGAGTTGCTCTCCTCACAGCTTTCCAGGTCTAGCTGTGTGTATATTTTGTGTTTTTATCACCCAGGCAAGACACGGACTTTCTCATGCATTTCAAGTTTTGTTTTTTTCTTCGTATCTTTGTGTGTTGGTAGTTGAAGGTTTAATTTTCCTGGCAGCAGAGAGAAGAGTGCAGTCTCTTAATATCTCCATAGTGAATAGTCAAACGATCCCAAAGGTTATCCTGGCTCAGTGACCAGTTCTGTGTGAGTAGACATAGCCCCTTTTCAAAGGCCACTGAAATAGATTAACTTTGCTCTCTGGTTCTTTCCCCTGCTCCAAGGAGAGACCTCAGAGAATTATTATTTGTTTGGGTTTTGGTTTGTTTTTTTTAATTTCCTCTGGGGTCAGTACCTGAGCTAAGAAGAGTCAGTATAAAAATAATTCACCCTTAGAGTCCAAAAGCGTGGGCCGAGATGCACACAAGCATGTTTTACAGCATGTATTCTGTCAGTGCTGGTATTTAGTAGAAGCCAAGAGCATTTTCTGAAAGGGGGGAAGGGGATTGCTCTCAGTTACAAAACGGGAGCATGGAAAGGGCAGATTAATTTAATAGTACAGATCTATACTCACTGTCAGAGACTGAAAATATATTTTGTTAAATTTTGACTGACAGACTCATCAGAGTTCTATGATATCGCTCAAGTGCCCAGCGCACTTGGCCTTATACAAACAATAAACAATCCGTTTAAGAGCAGTAAGCATCAATTGTCTATCGTTTGTCTTTCTCTATTACATTTAGAAACATTGTGGCTATTGAGTGATATCTTCTCCAGCGAGTTTTCAGATGATGACAAACGAGGGCAGGGGATTGCATTTAACAAAAATATTCCGATCCTCCCCTCCCCTCCCCATAATCTGATGTTTAAAAGTGCATGGCAGTTTTTAGTGAACTGCGGAGCCAATCCTGCTTCCATTCATCTAAATGAGAGTTTTGCTAAAGGTTGCAGGGGGGAGAGACTCAGAGCCAATATTTATGTAATAAGCACGATCTGAAAAAAAACCAAAACGAATTACTCAGAGACAGCTATCTGGTTTCTGCTCTTGGTTGGCATGAATAAAGGGAAATAAGTTTTTTAGAGTGCACATTGTATCGTTCTGTTTTTGTTTGCTGTTTACACGAGCGAAACGCACGTAGCAGTTTCTCTTCATTGCACCCTTTTCTGCCCCAGCTGATGGGGCCGATCCTCTGCTCACGAAGAAATATGCAAGGAGCTCAGGATCGCTCCCCCAACCAGTACCACGATTTCCCCCGGGAGATCGAGCTTTGATCCCCGGAATTTAGGTAGCGGGGAAACTGTATTTTCGATTAAATGCGAAGCCCTAGATAATAATCTGGTCCACAGACTTCCTGATTCCTTCCTGATTTGTTACAAAAGCTTCGTTAAAGCAGCGATCTTGTAGCTAAATAAGCGATTGATGACTAAAATAGTGTAGCCTTCACAAAATCTCCGCTATTTCTGGTTTGTACAGAGGTAAACCAGAAAAAGCTAGGGCCCGATCCCGCTCCCAAGAAGTCAACCAAGCAAGAGTCGGACAGTCAGGGGACCAGGCTATCTGATAGCTCGGATTTGCTTTGTTATAAAAGACACTGCCAACGTGATTTTTGCCCACTCGGCTTTCTCCCACTCGCACTGAATTTCACTTCCGGGCAACCTATCCTCTCAGTCTTGGAAAATTACGCTTTGCTCTTGAAAGAAAAATAATTGTATTGCCAAATAACTTCAGATCACCAAGAGGGGAAAAAAGTTAATAGTGATGCTTTTAAAAATGACTAATGAATAAACATAAAATAAATCATTATCTAGCACATTACTTTTTGGTGTATTTTAAATTATTTCTGTATGTGTCACAAAAATGTGAGCATCATGTGATGTTTACTTACTCAAAAGGGCGTTTTTTTAAAAGGTATGTTTTATTGGGTTTTTCCAAGACTAGATTAAAACCATTTTATTTACGTAGAAACATGATTAATCTCTGGGCACTAAAAATATGATGTGTTACAGTTGTATTTTTAGCTGCTGAAGGATATTTTCAGACAAAGCACAGCTCTTCATTTCCTCTGGTTTACTTAAAACAAGGATACAGGGAGTTAGAGGTCACCATTTACTCACAGCTTTTACAAAACACCACTCCATAACCTTTTGCTTCAAAACAAACAAAAGTAGAAACATAACAAAATAGAGATTTTAATCTGCTTTACGCTTCTCTGCTGCTAGAAGCATTGATCAGAATCACTTTCTATTAGATCACTAAGGGGCTACCAACCACATCATTTCTTTTAAAAGTTTAATAATTGAACACTTTCCCCCCTTCTTCCTCTAACTGACTAGGTTTCTCTTTGGTTGATGCCCCTCGATCTGAAATAAACAAACTCTGTCTCCCACTTGTGTGTTAGGATCCCATCCTAGCCTCAGATCCTTTTCGACTTCATCGCAGCGTCGAGTCTGCAATTCTGACCACAATACAAATTGCATTTAATTAATAGTTTACTTAAGACACATTCCATGTTTTGTGTGAAAGACAAACTGATTTTCCCCTCTTCCTTGAGTTGTAGATTTCATCAGGGAACTACCATTTGCAATTCACACAGCCCACGAGGCACCAAGAGTGCCTTAAACTCCCTTTTCCTTTTCCCTGTGTGTTGTTAACGATTTGAGTGATCTGTGCCAGACCCATCTGTGAAGCTTGAATCACTAATTTGGTAAAAAGTGGAACTGTAGGCACTTTCTCAGAAATGAATTAAGGAATCCAATTCAAATAGCAGCTCTTTTACTTTATAAGACCTTCTTCCCTCCTCCCCCCCTCCATATTTCAGTACGAACAGAATGAACTACACTAACTTTTTATATATATATTCTTGTGGAGTAAAATGATTCAGAACTGGCTTTTTCACATATTTTCTGCATATCATTGAACTAAACGCTGGGGGAAATGATTGTGTTTCCAGCGAGGAAATGAGCAGCGTAGTTCACAGGGATCTGACTTGTATTATCTTTGTCGATTTGGGGGACAAAACTCCTATTTAAAGAAAATTGGCAACCTACACAATGTAAAAAAAATTGTTTAGGACTAACTCATAATTATTATTTAGTCTTGGGATCAACAGCATAGGTCATTCTGAACGGCTACGCCTCCGCCAAATCTTCACTCCAAAATAATTCCGAACACATGTGCTGGATTAGGGTTTGTGTTGTTACATTCTGGGGAGAAATGGATGTAGGTTTTAGGGAGAAAAGGAAAGGGGTCATAGAAAGGGGATTAGATGGGGGGTCGACGGTTTTTCTTTATATCGGAAACCGATTGAGCAGATGGCCGCTAGTGGGCGCTGTGGCTCTGTGGAAACGTACAAAGGCGTCTGGCACCGAGATCTGCGCGTTCCAATTCTTTCTGACTCCCGGGCAGTGCGAGGACCGATCCGAGTGCAAACGCTCGCTCTTTTAGGCTGCACGGCCCCCTACTCCCCTTTCTTTTCAATCTGATTTGGTGGCGGTGTCCTTTGAGCCCCGTGTAAAGGGGCCGGGGGCGGGGGGGGGGGGGTGTTCTGACCGGAGTGTTGACTCTAATTTGCCACTTCTGGCCGTGTTGTGAAAAGTTGGCCACTGTTGTTGAGCTCCGCAGGATCTGGAGAGGAGTCTCAGCTGAACCACCCTCCTCATCACACACGTGAAGAAAGTGACCGTGAGTGAAAGAGAGGAAGGGCGAGGAAATTCACACCCGAATTGAGAGTCTCTAATTATCTGTCGCCGATTCAGGCTCCACGTCTCTTTGAAGTGACTTTGCATGGCCGAGACCTGTTTATTCAGGACGGCCCGTGGCTAATTGCTCCCCCCCCTCCCCCCAAAAAAAAACTTGGAAAAAAGTGTCATGAAGAGACCCCGTGGGAAATGCTGACAGGGTGGACGTGACAGGAAGGGAAGAAAAATAGCGACTCCAAAGAAAACAATGTGGGGCGGGAGGGAGAGCTTTCTCTCATTGTCTCTAATAAATTGTATACCCTGTATGATAAACTGGACTCCAAGTTACAGACTAGCGATTCTTCCAGGGAAGAGCCAGGAAGCGCGAACCTGCAAATAGGGAAAAATTAATTACCCCAAAAGTACAAGTTGGCTGCAGAACGGGTTAAACTCCCCTCCGATCCTTTCCGTCCCGCTATACACGTTGGTCGAGCCTTTCTGACAAGAGGTGGAAAACCCCGTCCTGGGAATTGTTCTTTTCAGCCCAATAATGGCTGGGCAGGGAGGTGTCACCCCGCGGTTAGACTCGCTAATAGCAGTGTGTTTGCGCGGGGGGAGGGAGGAGTCGTTTTATTCACAATCTGATTATGACCGCGGTTTAGGGGATCACCTGTCACACACGAGGCCCCACCCGAAGGCAGCCTGTCCAGGGCTGAGGTGTGTAAGTGACACGAGCGACACCCAACCAGAGGCGCCGGTCCTCCAGCGGCCCTATGAGCGCGGGCTGAAGGGGCGGATGGGCTGAGTTTATATTGCTATGACAGCACGCTAGGAGCGCTTACTTTCGTGTAGGGAAGAAAAGACTCCAAGCGGCAGCGGCTGCAGCAGCGACTTGGAGCCTGAAGGCGGAGGGGAGGGGGACGACTGCGGCTCGCTCGGCGCTTTCTCTCTGCTTCTGCCTCCGCCCAGACACTCACACACAAGCCACCTACTCAGCCGCAGCGGGGGCGCTCCAAGCCTAGGGGCTCCTGTCTGGCGCTCACTGCAGATCTCGCCTGGAAGAGGCCAGAAGAGAGGGAGATTTGGACCCCCAGTCTCTGCACACAGCAGCCCCGCGCCTGGTGGAAATGGAACCCAGCGAATGCGCCTCCCCGGAGCTCTGGGAGCCGCTCCTCGAAGTGGATTTATAGAGCTGGGCTTCCCTTGGCACGGGCAGCTCCGCGGAGATTGGAGGCGGCGGGGGCTCCCCGAGAGCCAGCGGGATCCTGCTGGCGGAGGCCTTCGCCTGCTCTTTATCTCCCCCTCTGCAGGGCCGTGGATGGCCCGCTGGATCCCAGGCGGAGCTGGCAGGTGGATGGGCGCCCTGCGAGCCGGCCGGGAGCGCAGGGAGGACTGAAGCGTCGGTGTCACGTCGGGGGCGGCTGGATCCTTCCCTCGCAGGAGCCTTTCTTTCCGATATGCCCGGGGCGCACGTGACTCAGTGAATCTGGTGGCTCGGGCGATCGCGCGGGTGTTGGTTTGTGGGGCCGGCTCTCGCTGGGGATCCCGCCGGGCGCCCACCCGGCCCCGAGGAGACGCACGGAGGCGTGGGGTGACCTTTTGGCGAGGGACTCGGAGTCGCTTTCCACCATGGCCGCGCAGAAGGGAGACTCCTCGCTGTGGAAGTACTGCTGGGGACTTTGGATGGTTTTATGCCGAACTACCGTGGCCCGATCGATAGTTTTAGACCCGATTTATTGGAATTCCTCCAACCCCAAGTAAGTTCACCTCTTTCCGCTTCAGCCCTCCCCGCCCCGTGGCCCCCTCCGTCAAACTCTGGCGCGGCGCGGCCGACCTGGGTGGAACCGGGAAGAGCGGAGGGGGCCCGGCCCTCAGTACCCCCTGGGGGAAGGGGCTGGTCGGGCACCGCCTGCAGAGCGCAGCCCTGCGCTTCCCCGGGGGCGCGGGCAGCGGGACCCGCTCCTCTCTCCCACCCATCGGCTGCTCTTTACGCGCCAAGCGATCCTTCCTCCTCCCCCCTTCCCTGCTCCGCTCAATCCGCTTCCCCCCAGGTTAGCCACTCTCCGGGCCCTTCAGTATATTTTTTCCCCCCCCCCCCCCCCAGACAGGAATCGCTCTTTGGGTCCCGAGTCTGCCCCTCTCTCCAGGGGAGGGTGTCCGCCTTCTCTGCAGGACCGATCTAGACACAGTCATGGGGCCCGTGCTGCAGATCGGGGCCGGGAGCTCATCCCAGGGAAAGGCAGTGCTTTAGGACTTGAAAGGCAGTGGGCGTTTTTTCTGAGCCTCCCCGCCACACACACACTCTCTCTCTCTGCTCTGGGGAGATACTGGGAACAGAAACCTAAGGGAGGATTCCTAGACTGAACGCTGCGATCCCTGGGAGACTTGCCTTTGACTTTAATGGGGCGAGGATTTCCCTTTTACCCTGCATGCTCGATGGGGTGAAGGGCCGTGGCTTCAGATGAGTTTACACAGCGCCTGGCGGCTGGGAGCTACAGGACGGGTAAGAATGAGTGGGCTCTTGCTGGACTCTAGTCCCTTGTACTGAGAGGATGGGACACGACTGAGTACAGAGCCTGTGGGCAGAGGAGACTTTCATAGAGATCCCCAGAGGGACAGATCCGGCGGGGATCATTGGCAACCCTTCTTGCTCCTCACCCCTAGCACAGCGGGGCAGTCCTCACCGCAGGGAGCACCACTGCTTTATGCACGATGAGAACTGCCAGATTCAGCCCTGTGACTTCAGTGAAGTTGCAGCCCCTGACAGAAGGGCTAAATCTGGCCAGTGGATTTCATGGTAACTAGCCACATACCTATGAGTAATGTACTAAGTCTCGTCCATCAAAGAGCATTTTCATGTCTCTTTTCCTTAACAAACCCAGCAGAGGGTATATGCGTGTAATTTCAGGACACTTAATTTTTAATACACATTCTTAAAATAAAGCCCTGTTCTTTGACACTCTTGCTTAGGTGTATTGAAATTGTTACTTTGGGAAATAGGGATGTTATTTGCAAAAGAAATCCCAAGGAGAAAGCTAGGCAGTGATGCAAAGAAATAATGGCTTCTTTGCTTTAAAATGTGCTTTGTTTCAACCTGTTTTATTTCTATCTTTGATGCGTAAAACAGAAGTTGGTTTTGATAAAGTTTGAAACACCTCAAAACTTTTGTGATATGGTAAGATTATCTTTAGTACACTTTGACCCGCCCTCTCACAGTATTATCAGGAAAGATAGTTTGATAATGAGTTTATAAAGTTTTATGCCAAAAAACATTATTTAACATATTACTTGATTTAAATGTATTTAAAACCAAACCAGACCCATAGACGATCACAAAGGTACTCACATACATCGTGTATTAACTGAATTCAGGATTTCCCATTTAATCCATTAATGAATATCTTTAAAAGTGCCCTTGCAGGAACAAGATTTATTGCGAAAGTGCCTAGAGATGAAGAGTGGAGTATTTCCTGAATCAGGGAACTATGTATTAGTAGCAAAACCCAGAGTCTGACTGAAATTATGGAAGTGTGGATTAGATCTAACACCCAATAAATTTATTAAGAAATCACCTTTTAACTGCTGCATTTATCTTCCACTGCTTTTAGAAGACAATTCATTATAGATATCCCCTGACTATTTTCTAGTAATGGAAAGATTTATGAGCATGAAGGTCCTCTGTAAAGTTTTCACAGGAAAATTAAAAAGACAATGTGTTTTTTCATTAAAATATGGATATTGATGATCATTAACAGAAATATTTTAAATACTGTTTTTTTTCTAGTTTTACATGACAAATGATCACACACACTCTGAGATGAAATGCCAGTGAGCAGAACCACAGTTGAAGTTAGATCTTGGGAACCTGCTTTTATATGATGCTATCTAGTTAAAGCCTTTCTTTGCCCTAGAAAAGATTAAACACTATATCTGTAATAAAACAAACAAGAAATTTTAAAAACATATTTTAAAATGCCATCAGAATGCCTGAAATCACAGATTGATGGTAATCACAGTTGCATAGCAGGCTTGAGATGACTGATGAGAGAGACTTAATACAATAGCAGAGGACCCAGAGCACCCACCCTGCATCCACAGTCCAGTGATCAGTTTGTTCCTACAGAGGTCACTCTTCCAATACAGAACACTCAGTGCACCCGACCTTCCTGCCTGCTATTCTTCCAGCCCTGGCCTGACTTCACTTTTTTGCTTACACGGACAGCTTGCATTAGATATTTTCATTTCACTGATGCCTGAACAGCCAAATTTAATCCTTGCCATAGTACAAGGCTATGCGCCTATCATGGCAAATAAAAAATAAAGTTTCCATTTTGCTAATTCTAAGGTATTTGACTTCCAAAAGGTTTGAACATTATTAATGGCAGATCTAATGTTACTATCTAATTACTTTTTCAACTTAAATGTACAGTTTAAAGAAATAGGCTCTGTCTGTTGATGTAATTGAGTTTTCTTGAATGATTCATTGAGGTTTAATCACCACAATGAAGAAGTGCACTATTAAAATTAGTCTTTTTCAGTTGCTGGGCCTAGTGATTTATAGGCTACTGGGAGGCCTGTAGTTTGAGGAAGCTTACAAATGCATTAGTGATATTGCTATTGGTGTGATTGCTCCACTTTCCAGGAGCAGCATTTCTTTCTAATTCTTGTCACAATGGTTTGCCTGAAGGATACTGAATAATTTCTCCTTAGAAAAGGTTGTTCTCGCACAGAATCTAAGCTCAACACTAGCTTGAGAAATTAGAAAATTTCCTCTTGCTGCTGCTGGGAGGATCTGAGCAGACTGCAATATTATAAACGCTAAGTCTGTAATAAATAATTACCATCTTTGGTCTTACAGCTAATTTATTTATGGAAGTTGCATGTATATTTCTGTTGAAAGTTTCAGTACATAAATCTTCTGTACAAGAAAGCAATTAAATACCATGAGAATTTATTAGTCAGTATAAAGTATGAAATAATAAATGTAAGCTGAAGGGAACATGAACTAATTTTGTTTTGTGTTTAGTTTTAGAAGTCATAATTTGTAGCAGGTTGTTGGGACAGAGATCCCATGGTAGTCATTTGACCATAAGATCAAGGGTCCTTCCACATTACAGTTCTCTCTCTAGAGATCCACTTTCATTGCTTTGATGTAATGTAATTTTTAAAATCCCATAGTAAAAAGAAGGAACAATCTTATGCTCATAACAGTTTTTGGGGAGAAATGGTTCAATTAGACATCATTGTACTGACTGATTCACGATAGACTTCTCATTTGCAGAATCTCGGATATTAAGCCATGATTTTTAGAATATAAAGACAAATTATGAGAACATAACTCCCGATTATTTGATACATTTCAGTCAGGGAATATTTTTCCCATGTACATTGTTTCCCCTTAGAGAAATGAGATACATAGATTGTGTGCATTATTTCAGTTTTATCTCACAGTGCACAACACTACAGTATGGCAGAATGTAGTTTTATGGGTTTAAGTCAAACATTACAGAGACATTACAATGTTTATGGTGTCAGAGTAGTATTCGCTGTATGCAGTAATTCTGTTAACAAAGCATTTTTCTTTCATAACACAATGAAGCCTCTCCTTAAAAAGCTATATTTTTATACTGATTGCTTTAGGGGAGACAAATGACAACTAAATAATATCTGTGATAACCTAATATATGTGGAATCTGCCACAATCAGCCTTTGAATAAATACCAATGTGTCAGAGATGGGTAAAATAAACTACAATTGATGGTCCTGTTTAAACAGTCTATTCAAGAGCATATAAACCAGTCTGCCTCTCATTGTATCTGAAATTCTTATTTTTGTAGGTAAACAAATGCACATTCACTATTGATTGAATAGGCCCTTGAACTATGCTCTGCGGTTTGCATTTGGGTTAATCTTGTCGGTTTTAATATAGAGAGAAAAAAGAACAAAGCACCAGGGGTGGAATTGTTAGTGCTTTCACATCCACATTCCTCACATTTTGTCAGGATGATAAACTGTAGGTAATGGACAGGCGTTGTTTTGCAGGACAACTGAGCCAGCCAAAGCACAAAGAGCTCGCTAAAATGATATCTCACAACATGTTTGGTTGCCTCTTTCTAGACAAGAATTTATTTGGGAATCCTGTGCCATGGGACTGTGCTCTTTAACCTTAACAATTACAGCTTCAAGCTGAAGAAACAGGAGCTGAAGGTTAAAATGATTTAAACACAGGCTTCTAAATCTTACCCAAAACATAGTTGTTGGCACTTGGCACGCTAGTGCAGAGGACTCTGAATAGTGTTCTGTGTTCCATTAGATATTTCTGACACCTAGGGTGAACTCCTAGCCCAGGTAAATTAGCAACATAAACCTCGAACAAGCCAAAGGCTGAATTTTTTACTCTGATTTTCTACAGCCCTCTATACACAGGATCAGTTGGAAAGTAATTGCTATATTATTTATAGCAATTATCTTAAAGCCTCTTATCTATAAACCTTACTAAGGAAAAACACTTTGTTTAGTGCAATAATTGTCTTTAGATAAGCAGTGACTAAAGTCAAGCTGAAATCACTACTTTTTCCCACCACTTTCTCCCCTTTTTTATTGTAATAAGTTCACAATGCTTTAGTATGACTTTAGGGTATATCTCAAGCTCACAAAACATTCCTATAATGGGAAATTACTTGAAATCCCAAATGACTACAGTGTGGTGTTGGCAAAAATAGGCCATTCAGGTACCTGCTTAGCAGCAATAATCAACTTTTTTTTTTTTAGGGATCATGCAGCCTGTACTACTCAAACTTGCTTATTGCAAATGAGAAGCAAGTATCCTGAGAAAAATGATGATTAAAATGTTATTCATGTGTGTCTAATCTCTGCCGTCCCTGGCTTCTGACATAAAGAAACCTGTTTTTCAGGTCATTTATCATATATCTAAATAGATTTGCTTATGAGATCACCCTTTATGTGATGTTGTAGAGACTTAAATAGGAGTGTTCAGCTGTTTAAAATGTTTGGATTCAAATATGCATGTCCTTAGAATTATAAACTTCTAGCCAAGACTTAGGTCTTTGGGTGATTTTTATTTAATTCTATTTATTTATTTATTTAGGTATATGAAAAGCAAAGGAAGGGAGGATGGTAAATGGACAGTGTTAGAACAGCTTGGAAAAACTCCTGTGGCTTCATTGTCTCTTTAAAGCCAGAGAATACAAAGACATACGCAATTCAGCCCTTCTCCCATGATGGAAAATGTAAACCGTTGACGCGGCTCCCATGTTTAACTTGTTTAATTCTCATTTTAAATTCAGTACTATACCAGCCGTGTGAACTCTGAAGATTTCTTTAGTAATCCATTTTGTAGTTCCGAATCAAAAACAAAGTGAAAAGGTCTGACACAATTTGCTTTTATTTTTAGGCAAATCAACCCTGGTCATAGTTAATAAGGGGATTACAACTCAGACTAGGTCTTTACAGATGTAATGTAAATCAAGGGCAGAGTATAAAGAAACTGATCCCTTTTGATTGAAGTATGGTAAAAAGGCATAGAGAAACTAGCAGCAGTAATCTGATTGTATGGCAATAAAACCACCATTTTCTGTCTTTCAGATAAAAATAATGTGGTAAATCCATGCAGTTCATAAGATGTAAAGGCAGATAAAGGGTGATGCCATGGCAACATATAGATTAGCTTGATGTTAGAAATGACACGTCCCTGAAAGGGGTGTTAGAAACTAAGGGCCTTGCTCTCGGCTGTAAGGTATTATGTGAGAACTGCACAAAACTTGGGGGCCAGGATTAGAAAGCATGAAAGGCCTACTTGTGGCTTGGGATGGTTAAAGCAGTAAAGAAAAGCTGCTCAGTTCTTGCTCATTGGTGGAGTATAATATGGTAAAGGTAGATTTCATTTACTGCTTTTTTTATTAAGATTGGGGCTGATTAAAACTTCAGATCACTGCAATTGTTAGGATGTGGAAGATTTTCCTTTTTAACTCCTGGCCTAGCAGCCGCCATTCTGTGGGATTAACTGCACTTGGAGTTTGTTTCCTTAATCTATTTGGGCTTCAGGCAGCAACATGCTGGCAAGGAACAGAGAGCAGAGGGGATAGGTAGGACTGGGGTTATCTGAAAAGAAAACAGACCTTTTGATTTCAGCCATCTTTCAGACTGGGGTCTCAATCTCACACTCCATGGGAGAAGCAAAGATAAACATTCCGCATTGTCTTTTTCCCTTAGCAAGATGATTCTTGTATAATTTTTGTTTCCCACCCTACAAACATATAAAAGAGAAAAATCCAGCTTTAATTCAAATCGGCTAATAAAGCTGCTGATAGTCAAGTTGATATGGCTTAGTCCAGGTGGTATTTACTCTTGAAAGGCAATCTGAAATCCACAGTTGAATGAGATAGGCCCCCTGCAACTTAAAATCATTGGGCTAAATTATCTGTTGGCCTACCTCTATTGACTGCAATGGAGTTAGGCCAGCAAGGAATTTGGCTCTTTGTTTCATCATTTATTATAAGGGCTCTGTAGCTGTAAAAGTAAGAAAAGATTTTGCTTGTTGCTGCTTCCTTCATTGCCTCTTGTCCCAAACAGCCTTGTAAATAGCTTTGACTCCCCCCCCCCCCATGTTTACCACTATACACATCCAAAAATATCAAAACAAAAAAATAGAAAAAAAAGTCTATAGACCAACCTGTTAGATTGCTTGTTGTGCTGCAAACTTCAAGTGCAGTGCAGAAAGGAATGTTTGCTTTATTGCCTGTTCATTTGTGTGCAGGGGGGGAAAAGGGGAGTCTAGACACAGAGAAAAAACCTCTGACACCTACAGTACCACTGTCTCTTTTGATAAATTCCAAAGGGGTAGCTATTTAGTCTATTGCAGAGAAACAAACAAGAGTCCTGTGGCACTTTTGAAGACTAACAGATTTATTTATCGCACAAGCTTTCGTGGGAGAAAATCCCACTTCGTCAGCCACTTTGAAGATGGGAAACTTACAAAATGGGAGGAAATTAAATGCAGGGGAGTGTATGACATACGATCAGGTCACGATAAATAAATCTGTTAGTCTTTAAAAGTGCCACAGGACTCCTTTTGTTTCCTTTGATAAAGTGCGCCTGGAGTGAGTTTGAGAAAATGGAACTCTGTGCTGTTTTCTGGCCTGGTCACTTTCTAGGTTTCTGCCCTCTCTTCTAGGGAATTCTGAGAAAGATGTTAATTTCCATTTTCAAATTTGCAGTTTTTGTCCTGGCTGATATGTTTCACAGATTTCAGACAGAACCACATAAAGGGTGATTGAGCAGATTTGTGTAATATATGGCATCTGTAGCTCCCAAAACATTTTCTTCTTTTCCAGTTTAACCTTCAGAAATCTATATCAAAAGATCCATTTCATTTGCTGCATGGGGGTACCCTCCTCTAATTTACAGGCTGGTCACATCCAAGCACCTTGCATTCTGCATTTGACAATGATTGCTAATGGGCCATTCAACTAAAGTATTTGCTTGTTAACAGGGAACAGAGCATGATAAATGTCCTGCAAGCTTGCGGCCTCCTTCAGCTTTTCAAATGCAGACTGGTGCATATTTATGGCAGGCAAATGACAAAAGAGGAAGCTGAATTACTCTGGCCTTATGCTTTCTGTTAGAAGAGGGGTTAAAGTGATTAAAGAAATAATGCAAAAACTGATGTCTTTTGTTTGCTAACCATTATCCAACATTTAGCTTTCGAACCTATCTGTCATGTCACATTTCAGAAACGTACTAGATAAGGCTGTGTACATTTGGCGAGGCATAGAAAAGAGAAGGTGATCATTTATGTAACATTTCCCATGCAGTGAATGTCAGGTATGGCTGTTTGTTGTTCCTGTTGAGAATCAGAAGCAGGCCCTACACTCTGAAAATACTCTTCAAGTGTATACATTAATTCAAAGATGTTCTTACAAACATCTGCAAACAGTCCTGCAACAGGGACTTTTCAGTTGGTGACCGTGTCCTCTGATTCCAAAAGAAAATAAACAGTAGGAGAAACTCCCAAGAAAGAAAGAACATCCCAACTGTTGTCACACATTTCTTTAAACAAAGTATGAAAACAAATTGGCAGAATAAGAGCATTATTTGGCTTGCTGTCTCCTTTCTCCAGGACATGAATAGGTAGATTTTAAAAATGGAACACGTAAAGTACATGCCCAAATTCTATAAATAATTTAGAATACATGGAATTGTATTCCAATATCACAGACACTATGTATTAATTCTGCTTCATAAAGGGCCTGCTCCACCTGCCATTGAAGTATGTCAATGGCAAAATACCCATTGATTCCAGTCATGCAGGGTCAGTCCCCAAAATACTTAATTGTATTCAACATCTTTACCTAAATCTATGACTACAAGACTTGATGAGAGAGTCTTAGACCAAAAATGGGCAATTAAAGTTAGGCTCCTCTATCTATATTTAGGTGCCTAGACTAGATAAGTGACCTAATTTTCAAATGTGGGCACTAATTTATGAAAATCTTGCCCTTGTCCATTTTATTACCTCATTCTGAGGCCCCACCCAGCTCCCATTAAACTTAAGTGGAAATATTTCTATTGACTTTAGTGGGAATTAAATTGAACCCTAAGGGAGAAATCTTCTGCTGTACAGCACCTTATTTTATATTTTAGGATGTCAAGGTTGTTTTCTTCCAATTCAAGTGAATCATTGTTCAAGTTTTTTTAAATTTTCTAGCAGTTGTGAAAGTATGTAATTTTATTTGGCGTAAGAGAACATCACTTTTTCCTGTTAGTCGTGTTATTCATAAGACTGTGGTGATGTTGTGATTATATATATTTTAACTATAAGTGAGAATCACAGGATCTCTGCCTTTTTTTTTTTTTGGCAACTCTGACCAGCCAACACCCAGTGTTTCATTGCAGTATCAGCATGATAATTATAATGCAGCTGATTTAAACTTTGATGTAATAGTCTAGGCTTTCTTCTGGTTTTAAACACAGCTCCCCAGCCAGGAATGATCTACAGTGGCTGGTTACTGGGTTGCTAAGTAAATCATTCCTGATGTATGACACACACACATATATAAAACATTTTTTAAATCTATACAAATTTCAAAGTAGTGCATGTCTGAAGACTAAATTAACATTTCTAAGACTTTGTTCAACAGATCTAGACCTTTGCATATATAAAAAAAATAACCAAAATATACATATTGTAAAATAAAGGAATGGCTTGTGCTCTACGGAAGGCAAAGTTCACAATGACCCCTTCTGTCCTTAAAAGCTATGACTTTCTGAATTATTTCTTACTGTTTTATTGTCTCTGTGTTAAAAGATTTCTCTTTAATATATTGTAGTATTTGATTAGTTAACCTTTGCAAAGAGCAATGGGCATAAGATTGGCAATGGGTAATGTCTAGATTAAGGGAAAGTATGTGCTTAAGCTAATGAGAAAGTATGATTTAAAAAAAAAAAAAAAAAAAAAAAAAAAAGCAAGTCACAATTGAATGCCATATTATTTTGGATTTGGGAACTCTGCCAGATTCCAGCCGGTCAGAGCTGAGAAGACTCAAATCAAGTCCAGGCCTATTTCTACAGCTAACAGGAATCCTGGCTCCCTGCCTGTGGTTCATTCAGTAGGATCCATCTGGTTTTTGATGTTCTGCAAGTTTGAAGCCGGTTGTTAAAGGAACCTATGCAGTGAATATTGGTGAATCCATACATAGCTGCAGTTTTGACTCCCAAGTGATGCATCATTTTGCATATCCATTTTCTCTGGTGCTTGTCATCTGTTTTCTTACTGCCTGAACAGCAGTTGGTTTCTATACCTGACTGGATAAAAGTGCAGATTTGGGGTTAGGAACATTTTGACTCCTTTTGGGGCTCGACAGTCCCGCTGCATTCACTGTCTACACTTCAGTTACTTTTTTTTATATTTAATTAATTTCAGTTTAGTTCAGGAACAGCCTGCTTTAATCATTGTGCAAAGCTTAATCTTTGGGGTTTTTTCAATGTAATTCCAGACTGCATAGGTTAGTTGAGTAGGGAAAATCATGTTGGCAGGAAAGATTGCTAAGCATGTCTTAAAAGACATGCATTTTGTTCAGAATCTATCTCTGTGAATTTAATCTGATTCCAGAGATTTTTGAAGGAAAAAAAAAAAAAAAGCCAAATCCCACAGAATTTGCTCACATGCAGAGTCCATTGAATTCAGTGGGTCTGTGTGCCAGAACAGGGCAATCAGGATTTGTCCCTAATTATGCTCTTATAGAGATGCTGATTCAAGAAAACACCACTCTTCAACAGCGTACTTAAGCACGTGCTTAACTGCTTTGCTAAAGGGGGATGCATTTAGGTGTGTATTTATGGGCTTACCTAAACTTAAGCTAAAGTCAGAAGGCTTTTAATAACGAAAAATATAAATGTAACCCTTCTGCCAGGCCAAGATGGTGGCAGTTAAAGGGTGGGTTCTATATCTAGGGGTTCCCAAACAATGACACACCACCACTTGGCTCGAGCCCCCACCCAGTCTTCTGGGAAAATACACACTACTCCCTGGGCACCCTAGAAGGGCAATACTTCCCCTCTTGCAAGCACAAGTCTGAATATGGCACAAGACTTTTAATAGAGGCAATATCAAAATGCAGCAGTGATTGGGATACAGTGCAAAGCAGGACTCCCACAAACCCCAACAGACAGAACTCAGTTTACCCCAATGTACATAGAGTGTGTCCTTTACTTCTTCATTACCCCCATACTGATCATTAAGTACGGGAGGGCTGGCTGGGCCATTGAGAGCAGGGGGAGGGTGCACCAGGCTCCACAGGGTGAGAGGTGGATGGCTACGGGAGGATGGGGCCACAGCTGGGCTGAGCTAGAGCTGGGAGGCAGGGGGGCCACAGCCATCTGGGCAAGAGCTACACCCATGTGGCTCTCAAAATACTTGGTATTGAACATTTTTTTAAAAAATGGCTCTTATCTTTTGGGTTGCCGACCCCTACCCTAGCTCAAAAATGGGCTGAATCTGAATTTTGGGAAAGTTTTGATTTAAATCTGGATTCCAGATCCCCAAGTTTAGGAGGGATTGAATCGGGGGGTTACAAAGAGATGTAGTTCTGGTTAAGATATTGAATTGAATCTCAAGGATTGCTTCAAGCCCATTTTTACTGTAAATGTGACAGTGAAACTTCTTTATATTATTTCTGTTCAAGTTTTTTTTTTATGCAAAAGAAAGAGCATGCAAGATGAAACAAGAAAGAAGGTGAAATGAAATTTGTGGATGGGTTTTCTGAAAATATTCACAGACAAATTCTAGATTGCAGCATAGCAATGTTATCAAAAAGGTGTTTATTCCATCCTATAAGGTGACAAACTACTGGTATGGCATATCCCAGGCAGAAATGGCAAGAGATAGGAACATGTTCCAATTCTACAGTTTCCTTACACAGACAAATGGCATGGAATAATTTATTTTAGAACAGCTGTGAACCAGATGAAAATACTATCCGAATGTATTTAATAAGAGATAGTCAATGATTACTCACCAAATAACAGGGCAGTCCCCACCCTTTTTTATAGACTGCTGCTGGGAGCTTTGCTTGGAACAAGACTGTACAGGTGCAAACAAATTGTACGTAAGAGAAAGGAGTCTGAAAACTTTATTTCACCTCCTTGCATTGTGGCTGACACAAGAGTTTGTTCTGTAATAGAAACAGTAGAACATAGATTTTCTATTGCTGTGCTATTCTGTTTTTATTGTCTCTTTCAGCCTTACTTTGTGATTTACTGTGTCCTTTAAAATCCAGTCCTTTGGCAGATGCCAGCTGGTCTCTGTTAGCTTACTAAGAGCAGAGACTTCAGTGATTTCTATAAGAAATACACATGGTTTGGTTTGACTTTCTTCTCCATACACACAGCAGCTCTGCATCTTTTCAAGGAAATGCTATGTTTCTCATTTGCAGCTCACAGGATCCCTGAGCACTTTTAATGGAGCAGCAGGTTTGTGTTACAGTAAATTCACAGCACCGGTTTTAAAAAAACAAATAAATAACTTCTGAGTCTCATTGCTGGGACAGCAAAAACTAGTTTAATATTTCCAGCATCATATTTTAAACAAAAGCTCTTTAAGTCAATATCAGGCTCTTCCCGTATTTTGTGGCTAGCAAATGGAGAAAAAAAAACAGGATTTATATCAAAGGGATTTGGTTTTCATTACAGTAGAGGTTCAATTGTGACTTGTATAGCAGCCATAGGATGACAGAGGGAAATGGATCAAGTTTGAATATAAGTGTCCACAACACCACATGGACTTTGTTAAATGAAAGCCCAGGTTATTGGGTCAGGGAGAGCCCCTTCTGGCTGTCATGAATTAGTATTTGGTAAATAACTAGCCACTACGTTATAGATGTATTACCTCTTGTACTATATATATAGACACAGACACACACAGGAATGCTCTAACTACGGTAACTGCAGTGTAGAGTTGTAGAACAGGTTTGTGCCCCTTGGGCTTCCAGGATATTTGAATATCTAGGCTTGTTGTCTTCACCTTTCATGAAAATATTTTGCCTGCCAGTTTGTGAAGTTCTCATTTGAAACACATACCCATACTTTTTGCACAGGGATTGGTAACACCTTAATGGCTCCCAAACTGGATGACCCTTTGTCACTCTTTTCTTTTCCATGAATAAACCAGGTTCAAGTTGCAGAAGGTCTCTGGTTTAGAAAAGTGTGAAAAGAAGGGCCACCTGCGATAACAAACAATCAGCCTAAGCACATACATGCATGCAGATTTAAGTAGAAAATGTCAGTTGAAGCCTCCAATTACTGATTTGTTCCTGGCAAACTAAAGGCAATGAAGGATCAGCACCTTACATGTTTACATTTTAGGTAATTGCAAGATGCTCCAAAAGCAATGTCTGATAATTTAATCCTGTGCAAACCTTAGTGCCCTATTGTTGCACCCTATGATCACACAGGGTTTCACATATAAGCAAGTTCATGCTGAAACCTGTTCTAATGTTAAAGTGCAAAAGGGGGCAGTAAAGTGCTATCCAAAAAATGTCGATTTTTCTTCCGGGTATTTTTTCCTGATAGAAGTTGCATTTGTCTCCCTGCTTGTGATCTTCTATACTTAAAATAATTATTTATAAATATTTTCTGCATGTAAAGACTTAAAAAAAAAAAAAAAAAAGGTAGCAGACATTTACCATTAAGCATTGTGTCAGTAAATGTAGGATGTGTGTATATCTCTGCTCTGTCCTTTAACCCCTGCATAAAGCATGCTGCCCATTTGGAATGATTGAGTCAGAAATCCTTCCACAAGCCCATTTAGAACATAACTGCATAAAGCACTTCTGAAAGAAGTCTAATGTTGCTAATAACATCTCGTGCTCATTCTGTGTAGTACCAGTGGTTCATCTGTGTAAAAGCAAAACAAAAAGAACTCTGAGGCTTGGGATTCCTGGCTGAAGTACTAAAGTGTGTAGCAGAGTCATGGGTCAAGAGTTGGGCTCTCATCCAGAGCCGCATGCATCATTTATCAAGAAGTAACTAGAAAGAGCAACTAATTACAATGCACCTACTGAGTGTTTTCTCTCCAGAAATTCCACAGAATAACCCATTTATAAAGATCGGCTTCCACTCTCCACTGCAGTCACTTGCAATTTTTTTAAAGAAAAACTGTGTGTGGGGGGGTCCCTCCATCTCTGTCTTTCTAACAGTGATTTCTGGGGAAATAGTCCAAAATTACTGAAGGCTGAACCAATCTAATGGAGTTGTTGGGATTCATATTTCTAGATGTGTTACCAAACTGATAATCTAATGCCATTTTAAAATAAATATTGGTAATATAGTCAAGTACAGTTTTAAAATAGAATATTGGTCATATTTACATAACATTCTTCAATTTGGAGACCAATCTCTAATGTTTTATGTATTTATGGCGATGCAGCAATTGCATTCTGTGCAGTGATACAAACAAAAAAAAGTTAATTGCTATTAATAGTATTTTATGTGGAGGTCATGGAAGAAAGCTGAATATAAAATCTGTAGTTTTGAACAGAAATCCAAATAATAGCCCTGTTAAAAGGGTTAAATCCTACACATTTTCACAATCTTTGTCCTTACTATCTGGGTAGTAAATACAGAAAGAGAGGCTATGCAGTCTAGTATTAATAAAAAAAAAAGCCAGACCTTATTCCCCGTCCTGTTGTAAAAAAAGCCAGATAGACATTTGCTATGAGGTTTTTTACATGTCAGGCAAGAGGAAGTACGCTTTCCCACATCTATGTGGTAAATTTTGTGCCAGCCACTCACCCCAGATATGGTAATGAGGGGTAAAGAATGCATGAGTCAGTCTAAATTTTAAGAAGGTTGGTGAGTGTTTTTATTTTTTTCATAATTGATAGTCACACTTTGAGGGAAAAGTTGGTTCCCAGCAAAGTAAAATCTTGCTTTTTATGCAGTGTGGTTGAAATTCTCTTCGAGGGTAGAGGACGTGCACAAGGTGTGATGTGCAACTTCTATCACACTGCCTGGTGGCAATTCTGCTGTTTTTGTATCCAGAATAGAGGACTTTTCTACATGAACATTTTGTTTGCTGCTGGCCAGGGTGTAAACCTGCCCAGCACTAACCTGCTGCACACTAATGTCTGTGTGGACATGCATTAGCAGCAGCTCCTGAGAGCACTTTTATCTATTCTTGTTTCAAAGTGGAGTAGATTTACATCACAGCTTGCTGCAAACTAATTGTAGACAAGCCCTAAGTGGCGCTGAACCCCTGACACACTTCTTTCCCAACACACTGACTGCACTTCTTCCTATCTAGACAGAAGCAAGGTAGAGTGCATTGGAAATGAGAAAGGAATGAGAAGGCACTTGCATTAGCTCTTGGAGTAGCCCTGAATGAGGGGGTTGAAGACAGAGCAGTCACTCATCAGGGCTTCTGCACTCCACATCCTTGGAAAGCTGAGTTTGATTAATCCAGAGAAATGCAGGAGAAGAAGCTGCTAAATACTGTTATATGGCTCCAGTTGTTGGGCCTGATTGGACTGGAGATGCAAGGGATCATTGGCCAGTTTTTTAGCCCAGGGGTTGAGGTGGCAACTATAGAAAGCCTGGGCCACACTATATTTGGCATCATGCATTGAACAAGATCTACTTTTTAAGATTGTCACAGCCTTTGATAACCATATCTTCTCACAAGAGGTTAAGATTTTTGACTTAATGGGGTCTCCAGGATAGCAGATTCAGTGCTAGATTGTGTTTGTTCCCTTGCATGTACACAAAAGAAAAAGGGGGCACCTTCCTCAATTGGGAGCTATTCACAATTGGTGACTCTGT
The DNA here is from genome assembly GCA_007922175.1 of Pelusios castaneus. NCBI lineage: Eukaryota > Metazoa > Chordata > Testudines > Pelomedusidae > Pelusios > Pelusios castaneus. The sequence continues at coordinate 12,663,732 of ML685802.1, read as the reverse complement.
GCTCTTTCAAATGCAAGACTGCATCAGAGTTGTGACCCCTAGAGGTGCTTCTGTAAGGGGTTTACAGGAGATCACCTTCCCTTCTCCCCTCCTTCAGTGGCCTCTTAAGCTGACTGGCCACAGAAGCAAGATACTAGAGGGTGGCTCAGTGACTTTGTTCCCTAGGAGCAACAAGCAATATCGTACCTCCTAGTTTCACTTAGTGCTGAATAGCAAGCTCTGTAAGACTTCACAGTGTCTCCTCCTTAGGACTGTGCCATAATGACACTGACAATCAATGCATAGCTATGTACACAGAAAACATTATTTTGTTTAAAAATCTATGTTCTTTGGGGTACATGCATAGAAGTATTTTACTGTTTTAAGGATGATTACCACACCTGCTAATTAGAACAGCTAAAAATGACCCCTCTTGTCCACCTACAGTTTAGACTAAATCTAATGCCACAGATATCATTGTGGACAGGTTGCCATGCCTTTAGCAACAGGTATATGCTGTATATGACACTCCTTCTTTCCAGATGACCTTGATCTTGCACCACTGAGGTCAATGGAAGTTTTGTGACTGACTTCAGTGGGAATAGGATCTGGATCTGTATAAAGTATTATGATATGTCTGGGGCTGTGGCAACTTCTGTCACGCTAACTGGGTGCAGTGCTGCTATTATGTGTCCAGAGTAAAGGACTTTCCTACAAGAACATTAGTTTGTTGCCAGCTGAGGTGTAAATCTGCCCAGCACTAACCTGCTGCATGCTAAATATCTGTGTGGACACGCGTACTAGCGGTTCCTCAGAGCACACTAATCTACTTCTGTTTCAAAGTGGAGTAGATTTACACCACAGCTTGTAGACCAACTCTGAGGCTGAATCGCTGACACACCCCTTTTCCAATACACTGATGCACTTCCTCCTATTTAAACAGAAGCAGGGTGGAGTGCATTGGAGATGAGGAAAGAATGAGAAGGCACTGCACAAGCCAATAACAGAGTATGGAGAATAGTTACTATTTCAATGGATACTATTTTGAAGCTTTTGTATTCAAAGGGCTTGCCACAGGGAATAAGGAGAATGTTTCCAAGCCCAAAAAATACATTTGTGGAGGATTTATTTTATTTCTTTGTTCACAAATGGAAATGTAAAAGAGTTCCCGTTTTAGAAACTTGCATTGTGATATTTTGTAATTTGTTAATTTAACTCAGTGATTTATAGTTATAACCGTGAAGTTTTGTTGATCCTTTATTAATGCAGATAATATTCCTCACATGAATAGTCCCATTAGAATAAGTAAGATTTCTTGTGTAATCCAAGACTACTGGTGTTAAGTAAGAGTTTGGTGCATTAAACCCTATTTGGAATTGACTTTTTTTTTTTTTTTTTTTTTTTTTTTTTTTTTACTATTACCTCATTTAAAATTTGGTATCACACCTTGTTATGTTTTTCTGATAGCCCAATCATATAAATTGGCAAGGAAAGTAGCTTCTAAGCCATTTTTAAGTCAATTGAATTGAAATGAAATGAAATACATTTCTTTAAATTTTCAAAGTTTACCCCGCTAATTCAATCATCACATATTTTTGGTGTCAGTTCCACAGTCAGAGGTAATTTTTCTCTCAGAGGACTTGTGCAATAGTAATGGTTTTTTTAAAAAAAACTGAATTCCATCTGAGTTTTGAAAGATGAGCTTCACTTTCTTTTTTTGATGCTGCTCATTTTGATCTTTCTACTGTGGTAGCTGCTGGGCAGCTAAGTACATGCCCCGTCTGACCCGACTCCTAAGGAACTCAGAGGCAAAACTCCCATTAATTTAATCTACAGTGGGATCAGGACCAAAAAGTTACTGCTTCTGAAAAAATGCATTGCTATACTTTGTTATGAGGTATGCACTGCCTCCAAAGTATAGTCCTAAACTGAAATGGAATAAAAAGGTGATTGATATAAAAAGTCGTATTTCTGTATGAAACAGACAACTCATTCACATAGAACTTATTTCTGAGTCATCTGAGGTTTGATTCAAAGCCCATTAAGATCAGTGGAAAGACTATCATTCAATTCAACAGGCACTGAATCAAGTCATTGGTATCTGACCCAAACCCAATGAAATGAATGGACTGACTTTGGATCTGGGCTTTGGATCAATCCTTTAGAATTTTGTTTAGTTTAAACATGTCTGCCATTGGCAAAATGATATGTAAAATACTAATTTTGTCATTATTTTAAAAACAAGATCATGAATAAACATATTTAATGGTCATTGTTTTAGTTTTTTTTTTTTTTTAAATAGGGAGATATACATGACAGGCTATTCTTTAATCTGCTTCAGTTTGTACTTTTACAAGTAACAATGGTCACGTCTAACATTAGGCTATTGATATTCATGACATTTTCTTAATGAAACTTTTCATTGAGTAACTATAGTTAGACTGGTAGTTAAACTTAATCAGTTAAGTAGCTGAGATTCTTTAACAAAGTTTTACATTTCCTTTTTAAGTAGCAACTTGATTGTTCACATTTTTAGGGTTATTTTTGTCATGTTAATTTCAGACTAAATGTTGATGTCAATTATTTCAGGGAAGATATAAGAGCATGGAAATTTGCCACTCTTTCCCCAGTTACATAGTTGAGGTTAATAGGTACTAACATGCTTTCTATACTTGCATTCACTTAAACATTATTGGGAGATTTCTAAGGTTAAGAGTATGTACAGTTTCCCAAATTGAAAAAAGCATGGCAGTATACATTTTTGGCATCAGGATTAATTAATGTAATTGCCTGTAATCTCTCTAAGAATTTGTTTCCCTTAACTATTTTACAGTTTCAGAAGTAGCTATGTAGTAAGAATGGCACATATTCTCAATGAAAAGTTCCACTTACAGGTGTGTTCCTGGTTTTGGTATAGTTTAATAATAGGAAGTAGGGCAGGATTGACAGGTTACCCTTATGGGATTGTGGTTTGCAAGAAGCTGGGAATGACTAGCAGGATGGATCACTTGATGACTGCCTGTTCTGTTCTTTCCCTTTGAAGCATCTGGCATTGGCCACTGTCAGAAGACGGGATATTGGGCTAAGTGGACCGAGTATGGCCATTCTTATGGAATAGTCCTATATAATTTAATAAGGGAGAATCCAATAGGTTTCTATAAATTTTAATTATATTGATAAGAAATTGGTCTTAAAATGCTATAGAATTTAATAAAGAATAAGATCCTTTCTATAGAATTCTTAAATCAAATTTACATTTTGTAGTACTTTGACCAGGATAGTATATTAATGCCATATTTTTTAAGAAAAAGATTGGGTCTTAACATAAAAGCACAAGGTATAGAAAATTAGGGTAACATTAATGGGAACAGAGAGTCAGACCTTATTCTTTCCAGTTCTTTTCCCTGTCCAGCCCCCCAAATTACTTTTTTTTTTGAAGCACATAAATATTTGGTCTGCAATTTAAAAAAAAACAAAAAACAAAAAACTTCTTTTGAGACTGTTTTCTTGGGGAAATGTAACATCAGACTTGGCATGTTACTGTTTTTTAAGTCAAGATTAGTAAATACTTTAAACAATGGATGGGACTTGTGTCCATGGGATTTTGAATATCAACCAATATTGGACCCTCAATGAAAATGCCTACAAAGAAAATTCATTGATTTTAAATTCACAACTTTCACTATACCTAATATATTTTCTACACAATTTCCCAGCATAATCATTGTGATGACAATTTTGTTTGGGCCTGATTCTTGACCACACAGCAGCCTCTGTTTTTCTCCCTGCGTAAAGGAGCCATAAAATAGTAGATCCTTCTCCTGCGGATTGTGCTGGTATGGGAGACATCTTTGCTGATGTAGGGTTGCCAGCATAAGGGATGTTCCTGGGTAAGAAGGAGTGTCCCTCTTGTCAAGCAAATCCTGGCTGCTGGAAGGATCCCTTGGGACCTTGGATAGCTATCAAGTTCAAATTAGATCATCTCTGGGGCTGCCATCCCATTCCTGAGATTGTGGGTAGGGATGAGTGTAGATTAAAATCACTGTTGTCCCTTCTGGTCTTGTACTCCTGGCCCTAAATTTCCACTCTTGGAAAATATGCTGTGCTCCCATTGATTTCAGTGGAAGCAGAATCTATCCTTCACTTTGCATGTGTGTATATGTCTATCTACCTATTAGTATTTTTTTATACTTTTGTACCTCCTTGATATATCAACAGAAATAGCCAGTTTGAATTTACAAGCAGTGAAAATTTGCCTTGAAAGTAGATTGCTGAAGAGTAGCATTTTAACCTGTGGGGTCTGCATTGAGACTCTGAGCCTCATATCATGCATCTTTGCTGTAAAAGTTGCCCCAACTGTTTCAGTTGTAATTAATGTATCCTTGCTGTGAGGCTCAGTCCATAGTGTAATCTTTAGTGTAACACATGCCATTGGCATCACTGCTTTGGCATCTTTCGTGGGATTCAGAAGACTTTTTGATACTTTGTATTAGTTACAGTTCTCTTTGTCCTAAGCTTTTAATTAGTTGAAGACACCTTCCCATGCACGTGTTTCAAAACGTTTCCAGGGTATTGGATGGATTTTTGATATCTGAATATCTCACACTGCAGTTAACCTGCTGCTACCTTATTTGGCTTCAGACACTGAATTTTTTGTTAGTACTGTACAGGAAAGCTACTTACTGGCTTTATTTTCATAGATGCAACCCTTCAAACACTTTACCAGGGAGGAGTGTGGCTTAAAACTTTTAAACAGTAAATGCAATGATATAAATATTACAAGCTGCTGAAGTCTTGTTAACTTACACTAAGGCTGAATGTAGTCTTCCATTTTCAGACGTAAAGTTTTAGGCCAAAATTCTTCAAAATTGGGGTCCTAGAATTATGCTCCTAATTCCATATTTAGGCACCTAGGTAAGTGCACTTTTTAAAATCAGGTTATTTACTCAGGAATCTAAATGAAAAATATAAAGGTATGAGTCCACTAAAATTATCCCTCCCTTACGGCAATGAGTCTCAGACTCTGGGTCAACTGACTCAGGCTCCCAGGGTTCATGCTATGGGGCTAAAAATAGCAATGTAGATGCTCCCACTTGGGCTGGAGAGGAGCCTCTGAAACCCAGCGAGGTGAAAGGATCTCAGAATCCAGGCTTCAGCCCAAGCTGGAACATTTACACTCATATTTTAAACGCCACAATGTGAGCTCCGCAAGCCCAAATCAGTTAACCTAGCCCAGAGATTCTTGATCTTTACAGTCTCCACCCATATTTATAAGTTACTATCTCAAGGAAAGTAAATTGCAACAACTCTGCTCATGAGAAGGTCACAGCCAAAGCCAGAAACTGGAAAAAGTTTCAATACTATCAGGATCCCTGCACAAATATTTCATATTCAGCCCCACTTTTTTCCCCTACCTTTACCTCATCGGTGTTAAATGCTAGAAGTCTGTAAATTGGACTGGAAGTAGATTTGTCAGCTTCAATTTTCAGAATATGCAGAGTGCACATAGCCAGAATTATTCTGTCTGCTGTAATGTCTAACCAGTGCATCAATTAAAGCTGCTGTAAACCCTGTGTAAACAGTATAATGGGGCTGATCTGTCCTTTACATTCTGATTCCTGGCTTTTAAGTGGCTTTTAAAGCTCTTTAACCTTGCATTGCCCCTTCCATTTTTCTATTCTTTTGCATTTATTTCCTTAAAAACCAAACAAGAATAAAAATAACAGAGCATGTTTACCACTATGTGGATGTTTCTAACTGAGAACTGCCCTACCATACTGATTTTGGGCTTTGGCCTGTATTCCTTTTTCATTCCAAATTCCCATTCACTTCACTCATCTCAGTTGTCCCATTGCCCTGAAAATCTTAGCATCAGCTTCAAAAGGTCCTCTGTGTTATTTTTCAAAAATCCTGTAGTCAAGATTTATGTTAAGCTGGTACATGTTCTAACCCAATTAATGATATTTATGTCCATGATACATGTAACTGTAAATGGGTTTCTTAAAAACAAATGGCCCAAGGCCATCCTATAAATGCTTCTGTGAATTACATTAAGTAATTCCATCATCTGTATTGAAAATATTCACTTAACTAGGACCAAACAGCAGCTGGCCTTTTGTCCCGGCACACAAAGGGGAGGAGCATAAGTGGTCTTCATTCTCTGCCACAAGAGTCCAAGACCTGTGCTGGTATATATTAATGTGGTTATATGTGAAATGCAATACATTCTCCCCTTGCCTCAACACACTTCAGGGTCCCTGTGCAGGGTTGCCCACTCCCTGCTTGTGCCCCTCTAAAGGCATCAGGAAGAAGGCAGGGATGCAGCACAGGATGCATTCCTCCTGCATGGCTATGAGGTCTGGGAGGCAATAGCTTCACGTTGGCCCCAGTGTAGGCCTGTGCCCAGTAGGCATGACAGAGCCCAAATATTAGTAACACTGAAATTAAACAGCACAAGAGAGAGGGACCCATGCACTTGCACCATGCTCTTTTCTTGCCGGAGCACCGTCTTCATTTCTTTTTAATGCATTTGGCTTAGAATTCTTTTTCTCTGCCACATGCCGCTTTGCAACAAATATAATTCTTCCAAAGGCTTTAGGAGTGAAATAATCTGCTTCTTCAGTATAAATCAGAAACGATCGTTGTGCAAGACCACACAATCACAATTTACAGACCTGAAACTCGGGGCTTCTTGGCAGTGTTTTTGAGTTGGTGACTTCTGGTATATGACTAATAGTACAGCTTATAGGCTTCTGAAGGATGGGCGTACTCTGACTTACCGCTTTGTTCTCCATCTCTAATGTTTTAATGAGCCTGCAGGATGACTGCCTGCGAATAAGCTGGGTTTTCTAAGGATGTTGTTTGGTGTTAGCACTTGAAGATGGATGTTCATTAAGAAGCCATTGTTTCAGTTTTTCTGAGCAATTCTCCATTTAGGAAGATCTTTGCAAGCAGTATGGCTGGTGGGCAGGAGAAAGAGAAGAGAGAGCCTTTTAGCTGTAGGCATTAGGGGATATTGTATCAGTAGCTCCAGCTCTAAAGACTTTCTTCAAGGCATTAATTGGAACAAATACATCTTAAGAAAAAAGATTAGCAGAAAAGCGCAATGACTTTTGTCCTTGCAAGAATAGGATTCTTGGTTTTGTGGCTGAATCAATACTGCAATTAATTTTTTTTTTAGTTTTCCTTTATGGGTTTGTAAAACATTTCTTTTAAGGCACAATTTAAAATAAGCCCTGTTGTTTGATCGATGAGTGACTAATTATGATAAGTAACTTGACATGTTCTTGATGAAGCTTGCCTGTTAATTAACGTCAACAGCAAATATATAATAGCAGGAGAAAAACAAAATGCTAGCACATGGGTGATTCACTAGGAATTATGAAATCTGTGTCAGAGAGTTTCCAGAATGACTGGTAGAGAAATAGTGGAGATTTGGAAAAGACTATGTGACAAAGGCCACTATCATGTTCTCTATGGGATCAAATTCCAAAGGGGTAGCCATGTTAGTCTATTGTAGAAAGACAACAGAGTCCTGTGGCATTTTTAAAGACTAACAGATTTATTTGTCGCATGAGCTTTCTTCAAAGCGTCTGACGAAGTGGGATTTTCTCCCACGAAAGCTCATGCAACAAATAAATCTGTTAGTCTTTAAAAGTGCCACAGGACTCTGTTGTGTTTCTATGGGATCAGGCAGTGAAAGAGAGAAGAGGAGATCATTATAGTGAGGTTGAGCACATTACTGAATGTTGGCAGTAGAATGTAAGCTCTTTGGGGAAGGAAAAGCCTTTTTGTTCTATGTTTGTACAGCACAATGAAGTCTAGTCTGTGACTGGGGTTCCCTAGGTACTACACAATGCAAATAATAATAACAGATACATTAGTAAATCCTAAGGGCTAGATTGTGCGCTGTCCTGGCACAAGAGATGCAAGAAATCTCTCACCCCCTTGGTCTCCCATGCAAGAAATGAGCAAAATAAGTGCAAGGCTGCGTGAAGCTAGACACTAGCTACCTAAAAAAGGAGGAGGAAGGGTTTCATGACCCTGCCCTTCCTGCACTGACTGCTAGAGTTGGTTAACTGTGCAAGGAAGCTTTGATAATCATTGTGCCTGACAGAGACTCAAAACCTTTTGAAGTCCCCCAAAGAAGACAGTGCTTAGTCATAAGACGTACTTTGTCTCTAATTATCAAGAACTAAATACATACCTTATTGATTTCAAATTGTCAGGCCCAAACTATCAACAGCTGCTTCGTTCAACTGTGTCATATATGGTTTGGAATTGTGTTGCTGTCTGCCCATTTCAAATGCAATTTGTCTGAATCAGTCTTTATCAAATGTCTGACATTTTTCCCTTTTCTCCTGGTTCTTTTAGATTCCTTCCTGGACAAGGACTGGTACTATACCCCCAAATAGGAGACAAACTGGATATTATATGCCCAAAGGTGGATTCTAAAACTGTTGGCCAGTCTGAATATTATAAGGTCTACATGGTTGATAAAGACCAATCAGATAGCTGCACTATTAAAAAGGACAACACACCTCTACTCAACTGTGCTAAGCCAGATCAAGATGTTAAATTTACCATCAAGTTTCAAGAATTCAGCCCTAACCTTTGGGGCCTGGAATTTCAGAGGAAAAAAGATTATTACATCATATGTAAGTGCAAATTGGCATTTGTTTATTCTTTTTCTATATATGCAGACGGTATACAAGTAAGAAGAAGTTGATTGGGTTTGTATCTTTTTTTCTTTTAAAATATTTTCTTGGCAGATTGTTTTCAACAACCTGATATTCCCTGCTGCATCTATGGGGCCTCTTGCCTCTTTTTCAGGTTTGTTTATTTATAATCACTATAGATTGTACAATTATGCCTTAGGAGCTTCTCAGATTAGCTCTGGGTACTTATTAAGAGCCAGGTGGCTATACCCTTGCTCATCTAGTACACTGCAACTTGAGCAGTCTGACTGAAGTCAGCAGGGCTTCTTGCAAGTTAATATTCTACTCATTGTAAATAAGGGTATCAAAACCTGGCCTTGGCCTAACTTCTTAAAGATTATGACCTAGATTCTCAGCACGTGTACAATGACATAGTTCCCCCAACTTCAGAGGAGCTATGCCAATTTACATCCATTAGGGATTTGGCTGTCAAACATTAGGGTCAAAGCATCTCATTCAAAACCTTGTGGGCATTCCATCTTTCTCTGGAGAACTGAGCAAGACCAACGGCATACAGAGGAGTGAGTAGGAGAGGGGCTATGCCTAGGGAAGGCACTGTCCGGGCCCTCAACACTCCTGCCGACATCGCTGGTGACCATGTTGATCTGGCCTCTCTGCCTCTGCACTGGGTGAAAGAAGGGATCCACAGGGACTCTGGCCACACAGCCAAAGGCATGGCTCCAGGGCAGAGCACATCACACTCCTTCCCTCTTCCCACCACCAAGAGGGCGCCTCATACTTATGTTTGTGCCTCTCCTGTAGGCAGTGGTGGTAATGTCCCCCAGGGAGGTTCATGAGCCTCTTTCCTGCTCTCTCCCACTCCTGCTCCCCATTGCATCCACCACTTCCATTGCGGGGTGTTGGGGGGGGAGAGGAGTGGGAGAAGAGCAGGGAATGGACTGAAGACCCTCCCTCAGGGGGTACTGCGGCTGACAGGATGGGGGAGGCACAAATGTAAGTGTGGTCCCTGTGTGCCAGAGACCCATGATACATCACTGAGCAGAGATCATCTACTAGTAGGAGTTGGGGATTCTCCATAAAGTCCATTTCCTTCAGTTAAAGGAAGATTGGGCATTTGGTGGACCTTGGTTCTCCCCATCTTTTGCTTTGTGTGTTTAGCACCAGCCAATTGAAGTAGGTCCAGAAGTGCCTGATCCTGTAATCTTTTACTCAGGTGACACTCCCATTGAACTTTGCCTGTGCAAAAACTGCAGGATCAGATGCTTTGATAGTTGTATGTAATCCTGAGGAAAATGTGGAATATAAAAATATTTGTTCATATGCAAATAACTGGCTTTAAGGAGGAAATATTTCAATTATTTAATGCTAGTTTTAGGAAAAAATCCAAAATAGACTAGAAACAGTGAAATAAATCGCACCATTATAATTATGACTTGAGCATTATGGGCACAAATGAAACTTTCTGATTAACTGTCAAGTCTATCATATCTGTGTCAACAGTTGTTTGAATATATCCATGAGCATGACTCACTTTCTTTATTTTTCTGTAATTATTTCATTATAACAATCAAACATAATAGACATTGCCTTTCCTGAAGGATTATTGCATTCTTTGGATCTTAGAAGTTGCTTAGCCTGCAGACTTGTGGCTCAGAAACCATACTAGACTTGCAATAATACCTTCCTGCCTAACAATATGGCCTGCCACTGTTACTACTAGTCTCAACAAAAGGTTGTCTTGCTATTATGCTGGCAGTTCCTTTAAGCACTATGGCCCAGATTCTCAAAGATATGTAGGTACCTAACTAGTTAGCAACTAAATATCTTAGAGGACCTGGGACCATGGATCTGATTTTCAGAAGTGATGAGCCCCCACTACTCCTAGCTTCAGCAATGGGCTGGTCCATACTCAGTAGCTCTGAAAATCAGGTACAGTGGAGTTGAAACTCACTTCTTTTCATTGACTCAGAGTGAAGATCACTGGCTTGAGTCAGATCTTCCTTATGCCACTTTTAGACCAGGATAACTCCACTGTGTTTGTTAGAGCTCCTCCTGATTTTCACCAGCATAAGCACAACCAGAATTAGAGCTAATGATCAGATAAATGAACTGAGGGGAGCAAAGCTAGAAACATCCTTGGCAATCAGGTTGTAAAATGCTGCTTTTATTAATTCTGTTTGCAGCCCTGCTTATTTCTGCTTTACCCATAGTTTCTGCACTATTTGGAGGGCGGATGATATACGGCTAACAACGGAGCAGTCAGTGACAATGTTGCCACCAAGAGTATTGTCAATCCCAAAGGTTCAGAAAATCACATTGGATCACAAAATTATTTAAATCATGAGATTTAAAAAAAAAAAAAGAAATTGTTTTTTTTTTTTTCTTTGACTTCTGGGTTTTTGTTTGTTTGTTCGAGAATTTAGGAGTCGTGTCTTCAATCTTTCCCCATAAGCATGAGGGCTTCTTTTCTTTTTTATGAAGGTTGAAATGCTTACATATTCTTACATGTCTGTAGGCGCTGAGGCTTTAAGCACAATGCCACATGTGGTGAGAAGGGCACCTAGCCTTGCTGCTGAAGGCAAAGGCAGAGATTGGAAAGGGCACGGTTGGCTAGGAAGGAACAAGGACTTGGCCTTTCTGTCCCACGGCTCACCTCTGCCTTAGCCTGGCCACTCAAGCCCACTCTGTCCAAGAAACTTGAGTGTTGAGGAGATGCTCTAGGCCAGTGGTGCCCAAGTTTATTACACAGGAGGGCCACATAAACCTAAGCACAAGCCTGTGAGGGCCAAACATGTTTCATATGTATTTAGAGAGGTTGTTTTATGTACAGTACTGTCTTTTTAAAAACAAAGAAATCATTGCATAAAACAGACACAACAGGGGGAAAAAAGTTAAGATTACATAAGTAAACTAAACTTAGGTAAACACGAGAACAAAACGCTAAGGAATTGGCCATTAGTATACTGTGTTATGAGGCAGGCCATGGGCCTTATGAAATGGGCAGTGGGCCTTTGGTTGGGCATCCCTGCTCTAGGCTGTTATGATTAGGGCTGCTCCAAGTGGAATCTGTATGATTCAGAGTATTCCAGGCCTCTAACCACGAAGAGCCAGCTTGGACGTCTCTCACCATGGAGACATAGAACATAGTCTGCCAACCCACCCATGGCCATAGCCCTAGATCTGTGGTTAGAGCAATGATGGGCCACAGGGGATGTGTGCGAGATAACCAGGGAGTAGCAGACAGAGCCCACTCCCCATCCCAGTTAATGTTTGAAAGATGAGGGGATCAAGAGTTCATCACCAGCTAGAGAGAACCATCAAGGCAAAAAATTACCACTTGATGGAGGTAGCAGCCAGATCTGCTCCCACCATACGGCAAGCAGGTGAGCCCAGCCCCAGCCCCTTCCAAGCCCAGGACAAGGATCTGCCAGAAAAGCCAGAGTTACCTAATCACGAGCCCTGAGCTGTGCCAGAGTCAGCTAGAAACTCAGCCATTCCCAAATCCATAAAGCTTGTTCCCTGATATAGCCCCGTCAGAAGCTAAGTTCTAGTCCTCAGGATATTTGCTGTCAAATATGTAAATAATATGATGCATATTTATTACCAATGCAAATTAGGATTAAAAATCATTTGGATAAAATCCAGATTCCAGGACCTTCAGTTTAACATGTGCTCAGCTTCCTTGGAAGAATGCATTGAGTTATCCAGTGCATGAGATACACAAATATTTTGTCGTAACATTTTCCCTTCTGTGTGGGTTTTATATTGCATTTTTGAAGTACGTTCCCATCTGACAGAGTCTGATTTGAAAACACTGGTTTGTAAGATCCTTCATTCTCTAGAGTAAGGGTGACCAGATGAGTCATGACCTTAGGAAGGAAGTTTATGGAATGCAGCCTCACATGAGAATTCACTGTGGCTTGATCCTAAAGTAGAATCCTGGCCATGATGGCACTACTAATAGTAGTGAAGTGGGAAAGGAAATAACACTGGGAAAAGAAATGCCATTATATCACGGGCCATTAGTGAAAGGTGAGGTTAAGTTCATTTTTCAGTCTATACTTTCCCAAGGTACCAAGATATTTTGATGATGGAAATATAAGACAGAGATATTCGGACCTACAATTCCCTCCAAAAGTCAGATTATGGGCTTGTCCGTACATTACTTCAGTCAGCACGAGAGGAGTGTAAAGTCTAGTGCACACAAGCATGTCAGGGCCTGTGTGGATCTGGACAGTATGCACTAAAATTCCCTGTTATGGGGTCCACGAACCCCATACTGAGCAGAGCCAGAAGATGGAGGGAAACCTCTCCTGCCTACAGGCAAGCAGCCTACATTGCTGCCACTACTGCCAATCCTGGAGGCAGGCACCCAGAGCTGCAACCAATAGGGGAAACAAGGCCAGCTACAAAAGGAGAGAGCTCAGAGGCAGAAAAGCCTAGAACAGCAAATGTGTAATGTCCCGGTACCAGGCTCTCTCCAGAAAAGCAGCCTAAAGAGGCTGAAACAAACCACTAGCCCTAATTAAAGGCCAGGGGCCAGAAACTGTCCTGACCAGGGGCTGACCAAAGAAGGCCAATCAGGAGGCAGTAAAGACCCTTCAAAAAACCATATCAAGGACTGGTGACAGTCCCTTAGAAGGGCTGGCCTTATGGAAACTGGCATCTAGGTGAACTTGTATTTGGCACTCCTGTGAGTGCCTGCCCCCATTGCTCTCTCTGGTCCTGTGGACTCCCCTCTATCACCTCCAGGCCCTATTCCTTCCCCCCAGTGCTTAATTTGTATTGCGGGAGAGAGAGAGAGAGTGTTAGGGGGACTGCGTTGGGGGGAATCTGTGAGAGGCAGTGTGAGTGTCTAGGAGACTATATGAGGCAGAGATAGCATGTGTGTGAGACAGTGTTTGTGTTGGGGGCAACTGTGTGCATGGGTGCTAGGGTCGTATAATTTTTGGTAGTGCCCTGCCCCGGCCAGGATGGAGAGCAGGGCCAGGAGGGGGGAGTGGCACTGCCTCAAGCCTGGCACTGCTCCTGGCCAGGCCGCTGGGTCCACATGGGAGGGGGCGGGGCTAGGAGGGAGGTGCAGCCGCTGCCTTGCTGCTCAGCTTCAGGCTGGGGCCGGCACCAGAGCAGCTCCTGGTTAGCCGCTACAGAAGGAAGACAATGACTGGACCACCCTGGGCACGGGGGGCCACTGTGCTCTGCATCTCCACAGACAACTCCCTCGCATCACAGTGAAGCCCGGCCCACCATCCTCAGTATTGGGGGAGCCCAGGCACTAAGGGCCCATGTAACTTACCATCTATGAGCGTTTGTGTGTTAGTGCACTGTCTCCTTAAGCAGATCACTCAGGAGCCTGAAGGCTTATTCATTCCAGCAGCAGCCATCCATAGCTCTCACTCCTGATCCAGAGGCATGGCAGAGACAGGCTCTCTGTTCCCTCACTCCTGCACAGCTGAAACTGGGTACTTGGGGAAAAGATACCCTAATATCAGCCCCTCCCTTCTACTTTCTCTGTGCTGCAGACAGGAGGTTCCTTATCCTCCATAGCTTGGCCAAGAGTTGTTCCAAACCAGGGGGTGAGGGCAGGAGTAGCTAAGGCTGCAAGATGGCAGCAGGGATGGGAGGCGCACCCTTGCTGCAGTGGAATTACCTACCTGGTTGTTCAGCTGCCCTTCTGCAGCTGAGGCCTTGATACTTTCCCTCTCCAGACACTCCCACTCAATTGCCTGGCTACCTCCTGTCTCTCAGCAGGTCAGGTCAGTGGGAGATACCAAGTAGCACACTTTTGCGCTGGACATGGTGGCCCCCTGAGCATTGTGCTCTGGGCAATGGCCTAGCCAGCCTACCTCTCAGGCTGGTCTTGTCCTCTAGTCTGCATTAATGTAGCACCATTGGAAACCGGGCTATAGTCATGCATGTTAGGGAATGTCCTACTGTGTACCATCAGGGTCCACATGAGTTATTTAGTTTGTAACATAGCATGCACTAGAATTTACACCTCTGGTGTGGCCTGAGGTACCATGTAGACAAGCCCTCTATAAAGGTGGGGAAGCAGTTTTTCCTTCATTAAATACTTACATGTTAAAAGAAGGGGGGGGGGAGGGGAAGTGTCCTCACAAACCAAAGGATTCTTTAAAAAGCACTAGAAAAGAATGGCTAGTTTCCAATACTCTTTCTCTCATTGAGTGGTATATTAATCTGCAATTAATTCTATGTCTGGGCACTTCTCGTACAGGGAGGTACTACTCAGTGTAAGTAGGTGGTCTGAAAAGTTAATTGCTACTAATGTCAGAATTTGGAAAGATGATATTGCACATTTATTGTGAAAATGAATAAATGGTGTGTCACAGTGCCTTAACTGGATCATTGCTAAGAATTCCACAGTCGGGGCACACTGCAAGAAACCGGGCATACATACCCCAAAATCTGGTGGTTTATTCTATATTTAAATTCACTAAACCAGTAACAAAAGAGCTTTGGTACTCACCGAACTGGCTAATAAGAAGCTAAACACACTCCCCCTTAGGCCATCCAACCCTTCTCACCACCCACACACCTGGACTTTAAGATGAGAGGCTATGGAAAACCAGATTCATCATATATAAAGTTCTTCCAATCCCAAAGGATCGGCACTTCTCCAGATCAATATATAATTCAGATTTTACCCCAGAATCATACTTGTAGCTGCCAATCCTTTAGTAACTGAAACTAAAGGTTTAATAATATAAAAGAAGAAAGTTATTAAATGGTTAAAGAATCTTGTACATTACAATTGATTTTAAGAGGTTTCAGGTCAGGATTTTAGTAGTTACATTAAATTCGCTAGCTAGTAAAAAGTGTCCCTGGTTTTGCCCAAGCAGCTTGGCAATCATTCAGTTCCTTGTTCAGAATTGCCTTAGAAAATGACAGTCTAGAGATGAGAAGCAGAAATGAAGACAAATCAGTGAAGTCTCAGTTTGCAATTTATAGTTCAGTCCGTGATGTGTGC
Organism: Pelusios castaneus; assembly: GCA_007922175.1. Lineage (NCBI taxonomy): Eukaryota > Metazoa > Chordata > Testudines > Pelomedusidae > Pelusios > Pelusios castaneus. Next base: position 12,648,087 of record ML685802.1, on the reverse strand, counting down.
ATGGGTAGTTACTGTCCCAAATAATGCACATAGCCTCTGTGCATGGAAAGTTACTGACAAAGATGGAGTCTTAGTTCACATGTCCACATCATATGTCCTTACTTGTTTTGCTGACCTGCGGGGCTGGCTCTCCCTGGGAGGAGCTTGCGAGCAGCTTGCCTGTCTTGGGGAGAGCCAGCCCTGTGCAGCTGGCTCTCCCCGGGGAAAGCTGTCGTTCCCCTAGTCTGGGGCTCTCCCCTCCACCTATCCAGTCAACTCAGTGAGTCTAGTGTAAACTCTCTGTTGACTTAATAAGGTCGACTTAAAGTCGACTTAAGAAAGTTTACCTAACTTTCTAAGCATAGACATAGCCTACCTGTTTATCATTAGAGGCCTGTAAGTCTGCGGATATCCACTGTATATCTGTGGACCATTTTTTTGCAGATCATAGATCAGATGTGGAGCTCAGGGTGGGGAAGCTGTCTGCAGCTCATAGCCTTTGACACTGCTTTCCAGCCTTCACAATCAGGGGCTGGGGCTGTCTGCTGATCAGTTTTTGGCTGGGACCCTTGGAGCTGTCTGCCAATCAGCTGTTGGTTGGAAGGAATTGGTCACCAATCAGCTGTTTAGTGGGGAGCCCTTGGGCTGGTGACTATAGTGCACCTACAGCCAGCCAGCAGCCTTGGGGGAGAACAGTCCCCTGGAACAGACCCTGATCCACCAGGAGTCTGGTCTTGCTACATTCCTGCAGGAGGAGCTGGGATCCCCTGGGCCTGGCCATCTCATCACAGGCAGGGGATGAGTTCACAATGGGGGTGTCCTGAGGCAACAGAGATTGAGTGCTGGGGTCCAGAGCTATCTCCCCTTTAGCAGAGGCAGCAACAAGCAAGCGCTTGGCCCTGGGACTGTAGGAACCTGAGAAGAGATTTCACCCCCCCCCCCCCCTTAACTCAGCCCCAGAGGACCCCAGTGAAGATCGAACCTCTTACTCCCTTCATCCCTATCCTTCACTTTCCTCCTCTATCTCCTGCCAGCCTGGCCACCTTCCCCCCCACCCCCATTGTTATAAGCAGTCAGTACCCCATTCCCCTCCACTTCCCTCAGGCAGCCTGATCAATTGATTTGTGGGGGCCTTGGCTGGCTATCAGGCCAAACTCCTGATTGGCAGCCCATGGCTGCGGGTGCAGGGCAGATGCAGATAGATAAAAAGCAAGGAGTTGGATTTTCTGTTGGCGAGACGTTGATGCTCATGGATTGTATGCGGATCCACATTTTTTATCTGCTCACTGTGCAGGACTCCATTTATCATTCCTTCTATACAGCGTCACATTGTGCCATAGAATAATGTCCTTGCTTTTCCTTACTTTGCTATCATCAGTTTTTGGTTCCTTGGAAATTAATAGATCTATTTCTGTTTTTGCTGTATTGTCTGATTTGTTTCCAACAGAGCTGTATGAGGTCAAATGTAGTTGAGATGTGAGATGCGTTCATGTTAGATTATCCTAAAATATGCAGCTATTTAACTAGCATGCCATAATTCTCTAAGGAAATCTGTAATTAAATGCATCCAGCTAAACCATGCCCTTCAGTGTAAATATCCATTGGAAGGACAAAGATAGGCCAAAAATGGTGCAGATTTGAGACTGTGAAGTTTCCACTAAATCATCTCATTGTGTTTGCCACTCTGTGTAATGGTCAGGAGATGTGACCCTCTACCACTCGTATGTCCTAAAATGCACAGGAAATTTTTGCAATATGAGGACGTGCACAAAAGGCTGGGTTTTCAATGCAGAGGCCCCGGTAACCTCCAGCAGGGCCAACCTTCTTTAGGTGAAGTAGAAATTTTTTAAAGATAGAACAGGCGTGCATAAAATAATGCAAAAGCATCTTAATTGGGAAGTTGTTATGAGTTTAAAGGACTGGATGCCAAAATGACAAGGGGAAATCTTGGCCCCCTTGAAGGCAATGGTAAAACTCCCATTGACTTCATGAGGACTCTGATTTTACGTAGTGACTTTTGCTCTGGCTCTGTCCTCTTTCCAGCCAGCTATGTCCACAAGTGGCAAAGTCCCAGATGCACTAATTTTGCATGAAGGGGCTTCCATGAAGTTGAAGAGACAATGCGATCTTCACTCACATCACTACCTTAATAGAATTGTGGTGCAGGGAACATGTTTTCTGTTCATTTCCTCTCTTTCGTAATATAAAGCAAAGGGAAATGATATGTTCCGAAGCTTTTAAGTAACTGAATATGGAGCACTATACAGCCACATTCAATGTAATCAATGCACTTTAGAAATTTAGAACATAAATTTTATTCCTCAATGGAGAATGCTTCAGACACAAGGAGTGGCTTCAGGATGCCCCTAGAAAGATTCCACTGAAACCCTTAGTTTTCCTCCAACCTCATTAGCTCAGCTTACTGTTTAGATGATCATTTTCTTTGTCACTTGCAAAATGAAATATATGGCTTCCCTTAAATGTTTTTGTCAACTTTTTCAAAGTGATCCATTTATGTAATTGGCTTCTAGCTTCAATTGTTAAAAAACAAAAAGAAACTTTAATCCTTCACTGATCTAAAAGGTTGGTCTGGCTAGCAGGGCTAGCTCTCAGAAGTCTTTTAATAGCAGGGTGGCTTTTAAGATCTAAACATTCATTCTGAATCTTTAGCATTAAGTGGATTTTTAATAAAACCATAAGGCTTTTATGCTGTCAGTTTGTCATTCGGTTACACTTAAAAAGCAGTAACTGTCAATAAAAGAACACACTATACAGATTGTGCCCAGAAATATGGCCCACTTGAAAGGAGTGAATCTTTTAATAAGACCAAGCAGATTTACATGAAAATTTGATTTTATTTTTGTAATCTGACAGAACAATTTTTAATCTGCAGCTAGTCAATGTGGCTGAAGATTCTAACACTTCTTATACAGCATTCTCAGTCTGCTATAGTTGGAACCTGCCAAACAGCACAGAAGAGTACTTTATTAAATGCTTTTGGCTTAACTGCCACAAAGGTGCACAAAACCTATACCAGACTTTCACTCCTTTCCCCATTATACTAAATTATTTTTATTGGAGATCATACATTTGTAGCATTCTAATGTAATTTGTATTTTTTTCTAGCAGGCAAGTGCATGTTTTAAAACCTACCTTGACTCTGGTTGTACATGAAAATACATTGTCTCTTCCTTCCTCCCACTCTTTCTCCTCTTCCTCAGACAATTAAATGAATTACTGCCAACTCTTCTTGGTGTAAAATGATATCCAAAGGCCAGTCTTTGAGTTTGTTGAGTGTTTTTAAGGGATATATCAGCAATACCATTTAACCCTTATTGAATCAAATATAAATACAATTCATACAAATAATATTATTGAAGAAAAAAATGATCTGCACAGCTTCAAATTCCTAACAGAGTTTAAGACCTACAGGACTAATGGAGTCATGGTCCATTGGGATTTTTGTCTCAGACCACACAGGACTTGTAAGAAAATAAGGCTATTTTAGATTGATGGACTTTGTTCATATTCAGTGCCATTACCTAGGCAATACTGAAAGTTTGTCTCATTTAAAGCTAGACAGAGGTACTACAGCAGGAAATCTGTAAGTACCACTTCTTTGTTCCCAAGGGCAGCAAATGAAAGAACAAGATTGCTCGGATTGTTAATAGGATGGGAGCCTGTGAGGAAATATATATACAAAGTGGATATGTAAGCAGTCAGGAAATGAACGATTGCTTAGAATGGAATAAAGAATTATTTAAGAATTGCTCAAAATGAAACCGCTTTTAATATTTCATAGTATACAATTTAGTATTTTCAGCCACTATTTATAGCCATTTATTTTTAGTTCACTAAGCTTTATAAGTGATTTTAAAATTCTGATGTAGTATAGGCACAAAGAAAAACACAGTCCTTGCTAAGGAGACTTCATTTATTTGTCATGCAAATCAGCATTAAAGAGAATTGAAATGCTTTTAAAAAATTACTTAGGCCCAGACCCTGCAAAGACTTACGTGCATGCTTAGCTTAAGGTGCATAAGCAGTTCCATTGACTTCAGCAGGGTTACTCACATTTGTAAAATTAAGCATATGCATAAGTCTTTTCAGGATCTGTGCTTTAGGGCCTATTCTTGTGCTGCAGGACATGAGTAACTCTCATTAAAATCAGTAGGACTTACTTGTATGGCAAGGTAGAAGAGTAGGTCCCTTAATTAAGATTCAGTATATTTATACACTAAAACCAGGAAACACACATATCAGAAACCAACTTGCATTCATTTTATTCTGTATTTCCATTAGGGTATACTTATCTATCCAAGTAGGATGAGCAATCATTTATATTGGGTTGCTGTTTATATTACATTATTTTAATTGCATAGTATTTATTTTTAATTAATGGAACAAGAGCCCCAGAATTTCATGGGCATCTACAAAAGTTTTTATAAATTTACAAAATAAATAAATAAAACAGTATAACATTCAAAAATTATTTCCCTCTTTACTTTGAGACCAGCCTGGGATCAGAAATGTATTTTCCTGGAATATACGTCCCCTGGCTACTGTAGAATTTTTTTTTTCTGAAAACTGCCTTATCTCAGAACTGCACTAGACAAATTATATTATGAAGTGGAACTGCTTGAAAAACAGACTGAAATTTTAGTGAAATTGTTTGCTGAATTCCATCTCTGGTGTTAATTAATATTTGCAATGTTTTTTAAAAAACTATCAAAATTTCAATTTCTGACAAGCTCTGCTGTAAATGAGGGCCACACCTTAGTTACTATTTTCAGTCTAAAAGAAATCAATACAAATACTCATGTGAATAAAATGAGTGGGATTTGGCCTGAGGTAATCTCTAAACAATGCTTCTTTCTTTCTAGCAAAAACTGTTTTAAAAAGTTGGTCAGAGCCGTACTTGCTTTTATAGGATTATCTGTTTTTGATGCACTAATTGTTGACACTTTAAGCGACTAAAGTGCAGGGAAATTACTCACCTTTATATACTTGTGGTGTTGTAACTGCTGCAGAGAAAATGAAGAGTTCTGAACTCAGGTCCTGTCAGGAAAGTAGAAAAGGGATGGTTTTTAAAATATTTTCTGTTATCATGAAAATGCATTTGTAGGCCGCAATCCAACCAACAAGACCCATTGATGTATTGGAGCTTAATGAAAACCCATTGAGTTGACTGGAGTGCTGCATGGGTGCTGCATCTGTCCTAGTAGATCTGCTTGCAGGATCTGGACCATACTCTGTAACCGATTTGTGACCTTAGATGAAATGAAGGTCAAATTGATTTGATTTTTTTTTTTTTAAGAATAACTGTTGCTTTAACGTTTGATTGACATTGTTTTTATTTAAAATATCTATCTTCCCATCTAGTCACATGTATGTGTCAAAATTTCCAAACTTGGGTATTCAAAATTAGGCAATTGGTATGAAAATCGATAGTTAATCTCCTAAGTAAAAGTGGTCTGATCTCTAGAGGTGCTGAGAACCCACAGTTCCTGCTGAAGTTTATGGGAATAACAGGCACTCAGCATCTTTGAAGGTCAGCCTACCTCAATTTAAGTGCTGCACCCAAGTTTGAAAATTACAGTCCTTATCTGTAGTGATCATTTATAGTTCTAGACACATACACACATAAAACAATCACAACAATAGTTATCTTCTGATTAGCTTTGCCAAGTGCAAAGCCATTCAATAGTATCATAATTGATCTAAGCACTAAGGTGCCAAACTGTGTGTTGTTGAAGGATAGTTAGATGATGTAAATAGCTTTTTGTGTTTTGCAGTAAAGCACACTTTTGTTGTGCTTGATGTAAAAGCAGGAGATGAAGGTATTCTTTTATTGAAGCAAACATGTGGAAAATTGCTCTAGATTGTTATAGTAGAGAGCATCTCCCATGAAAGGAATAAGGTTCATCTGTAGGGCAAACTCTGACTGTGGCACTTTATTGGGGTTACTGCTGGACTCTACACGGTCAAAGCAAATAACGTCATGTCCATCGAAACTAATATAACCATGAGAGTGGCACATTTTCTCATCTGTAGTGTTATATTCTAAACTGTCACTTGGCATTAACTCAGTCACTGGTGAAGTCCTACCACCTAGAGATGAACTCTGCCTCAAAATGATGTTTTCCACTTCAGTGCCACTCATATAGCAATTACTGGGTCATTAATATCATTGCATGCAATTAGTGACAGGAGAATGAGCATGAATGAGCTTTTCTTTTCTTTTCTTTTCTTTTCTTTTCTTTTCTTTTCTTTTCAATATAAACATTTTACTATAACCTTTTCTCATCCAAGGGCTTCAGTCATAAACCAGAGAGATTTTAAAGACAGATGCAGATTCATAAAGGAAGCTGTTGGGTTTGTGTGCTACAGAAAATATTTTCCCATATTATATTAGAAAGCTCATGGTCTTGTTTCTAGCCAGCCTGTTTGTCATTAGGGACAATCAGTGTAACCTGAATGCTAACTAATTCTATTAGTTCTGTTCAGCTGAACTGTTAAGCAAAGCTCACTGTGACAGGAGGAAGTATTTCTCTTTCTACCCATGTGAGGTTTTTCCCAGAAACAGACTTGTAAGGAGGGCAAACTGTGTAAAATATCTGTTCCTGTTTGAAGAAGTTAACTATCCGGGATTATGAAGGACACAAGCAAATTACTCAGTATCACTTCATAAATTTGTCTAATCTCCATTAATAAGAAAGCAAGCAATTTAGGCCTGAGCCTGTTTCAGCTGTAGTCATTGGGAGTTTTGTCATTAACTTAAATGTGACCAAGTTCATGCAGTATTGATAACACTCTTTGAACTTCGTAAGAAAGAACAGATATTTCGAGCTGAGTATGGCTGGGAACTTGAAGCCTTTTTGTCATTTTCTGTTGCACTGCTGTAGACAATAGCAGTGATGGCCTGTGTTTTAAAAGACAAGTGTGACCCCTGAAATGCCTCATTAAATCAAGATACACAGTTTTAATTTGTTCTGTATAATTCTAGATCGCTTGGCCTTTCATATGGGATAATTACAGCAGAGCTTGCTGTTTACTGGACTTCACTCATAGTATCCTCTTCATGATCCACAGGTAGAAGCAAATACATTTGAAACTTAGAAGCAGAATCGGGCTCAGCCTTGCTGAAAGTCACTTACTTTAAAAAAGAAAGATTAATAAAAATTAATAAATTAATTAATGGCCCAAGTCAGCCACCCTTACTCAAGCTGTATAATGCTGTATCCCATTGGAATCAGTGGCATTATTCACTAACTAAGGATGCGTCTGCATTGGCAACTTAGGTCGACTTCAGGACACTTCAGTAAACCTACACAAAGCCACGTCCACCCTGGGCTTTTATGAAGTCGACATAAGAGCTTCCTTAAGTCGACTTAATAACAAAGTCGACTTAACACCACCTCTGAAGGTCGACTTAAGCCTTAAGTCGACTTCTTAAGTCTACTTAAAGCCAGTGTGGACGGCTATGTCTACTGTTAAGTCAACTTAACAAGGTCAACATCAAGTCGACTTAAAGTTGACCTTGTTAAGTCGACTTAACAGAGTTGACTTAACTTTACAAGTGTAGACATAGCCTAAGGCACTACTGAATGTGAGTAAGAGTGGCAAAAATTGGCCTATAATTTATTCCGCATTCTAATTTATGTATCATATTCAGGAAGGTCAGTTGGAAGGTGTAAAGGTGTGGAAAACAAATTCTCTGGGTTTACACTGGTGTATCTGAAATTAAAATATGGCACCGAATACCCACCAATGCAGGGGATCCATCCTGATTGTAACCTCTGAGTTGTAACATAATATTAATATTAAAGAACAATAACTTCATCCTTCCATGACATTAGAAAATAAGTGAAGTATTTTAAGTAGAGAACCATATACCAACAAACGTATCTATTTAACACCAGTCTAATCAGTAGTGATTAGAGAAGATGAATGAAGTTTAGAAAGAGTGCCTTGCACAATTTTACTACAGAGGCATTGACTTCTACTCTGAAAAAGGAGATTGCTTTGGTAGCATGCTTTTTTTTTCTCCCCAGTTTGATTCAAAGGACATTGTTTCTTTCTAGTGGGCCTCCAAAATACATCTTAGCTAGGATAAATACTGAGACATATAAAACAAATTTACAGTTAACATCAGCATTTTCTTTAAAATTAGAACAAAATTAGAGGGGAAAAAAGCATTTAAGACATGCATGAAAAATGGATGAGGAGTGTGGGTGGACTGCTGTTTGTTTTTCCTACACTTGGAAATTTTCTCTCATTTGCAGTTGGAGGGGGCAAAAGGCAGAACTCAGGAATATTCATTTTCACCCAGTAAGCGTTTGTTTTAAAATAAAGGAAGTTCTCGGCTGAAGGGAAGAAATGACTCGGTAAAACTTGACAGAATTGTAACGTTTTTGAGTGACAGTCACACTGAGTAACTCAGAAAATCCTGCTGTGGTCTGTGCTCCCTTTTTATTTCCTCAGCAAAGGGATTGGTGGAGTCAGCCAAAGTGTTTATAAAATGCAAAATGATCAGTATTTTTCTTATTCATACATTGTAACTATTTTAGTTTCATCCATTATAATTTATTAATTGAGCAAAATCAGGGGCTTTTTCTCTTTTGTTTTATCTTGTCATAGCCATTCCCCTGTTCCAGTAAATTCAATGGAAAAGTCACAGCTTAGTTGTAGTCAGCAAGCACAGTCTGATGATGATTGTAACTAAAAGCAAAAGTAAACTGTCAACTATCTGCAGATAGATAAAATAAACAAATTTTATCCCTGCCGTAAAATATTTTGCAGTTCTTGCAGCAGAATGCTTGCTTAATTACCTGTTCTTTGGTTAACAGATCTGAATGGGTTTCCTTAGTTGTTCCAGACTCATGAAGATCTAGCATTGCTACTGGGTGTAAAAGGAGAATATAATTCTGTTTAATTAAAATATTCTTCATATCTCCTCAGCTGCCTTGTTCATCACCCTTGCAGTTCTAGAAGTAATCTTCTTAATTTGTGTTTTTTTTTTTTTTTTTTTTTTTTTTTTTTTTTGGCATATGGTTCTTGGTGATCTTAATCCTGTCTTGTTAATGTAGATAAGTTATGGGAAAGAACTATTTACTTGGTGCTTCACTGAGGAAGTCATTGAAATTGACCAAAAGTAAATGAAAGCAGCTAGGGCACTCCTAGGAAAAGGATTTTTCTCTTATTTAAAAAAAAAAAAAAAAAAAAAGCCATGTACTTAGTGATCCTGTGAGTGCACATTAGCTCAGGTATACCTTTGCAGTAATTATGAATAACTTATTATTTCTTCTTCTTATTAGGACCTAACTTTTGTGTGGATTTTGTTTTATTGCTGCTCTTGAGTTTTTCTGTTCTTTTTTCTGTCTTCAAGAATAGCATTAGGTGAAAGCTGGATAAGAGATTTATAGGGTTTTGATTTTATTTAATTGTAAGAAGCCTATTTCAATGGCCTAGATGCTGACTTTACATACAGTCTTGAGCAAGAAGTGGCACACAGAACTCCCTTTCCCAGGAGCAGCCCTGCAGGCTTTGTGCCTCAAAGACACCCTTCAGAGTCAGAATTCCTTTCCTACTTTGGTCTACGCCAGCAGCAAATTACAATAACCTCACCATGGACAATGGCTCAGTTGTGCTAGTTGGTGCAGTAGGTAGCTGCAGAGTCAGTCAGTCCACCCACTCCCCCACCCAATTTCTCCAGGGGAGGAAGGAGACATTCACTCAGCAGCGAGAGCTTGCTCATCTTTGTATGCCCAGACACAAGGTCTGAGAAGGAAGCAGCATGTTGGGAGTGGTTGTGATTTTAATTCCTTCTGTGGGTGTGTAGTCCATGTCATAGTCAAACCCTGAATTAAAATGGTTATAAACTTTCATTTGTCCAAAAGACATGTCACTAATGTGGCCTATTTTGTGGCTTAAAAAGCATGTTAGTATTTGTAATTGCAACTGTGACGGATGTAAAGGTAATCATGACAGATGTAAAGGCCTAAGATTTCGCTGAAGTGACATTTTCCTTTAAGTAATGGCGGTGGAGTTTTTCATTTTATACTGTATATCTTTAAAAGTGAATGAGCCTTGATTTTTGTGACTTTGCCTTCATTTCTAATCTCTTTGTGAATGAAAAGCTATGTACAGGCACAAATCCAGAAGCTTAATTCTCCGTCTGATTAGAGCAAAGTTACCAACCTGATAGGTTGAAAACAGCCAAGATCTATGCAGTGGCTTAGCCTCCTGGGAGGCAGAGTAATAACAATCAAATGAAGACATATTAAAATGTAATATTACTTCCTCTCCACGGGGACTGTATAAAAACCATAGCCAGGAACTATTCTTGTCTTGTTTCACTCACTGATTCCCTGCCTCTGCATTTGTGGCTAATGCATTTCACACAATAAACAGGGATTGTGAAGTTTTAAAAGCAAATAAATATGAAAGATCAAACACTGATTTATGACTTCCAGTGGCTTTTTATGTATTCTAAACCACAGAAGGCAGAATTAGCACTGGAAGCTTTAGTCTGAATAATTTCATTACGTCCATGGCAAATTGGAATATATTGAGAATGAATTTTACAATTACTGAATGGATACATCCACTTCTCAAAAGCAAGAATTAGTTAGGTATCTTTAACTGCCACTTTTTAAATACCCAGTGACACAAATCCACAAAACATCCTCACTTTGGGTGCGTCTACACTAGTAAATTAAGCCTTAAGTCGACTTAATTTACTCTGCGTCCACACTGGAGTTTCCTTAAGTCGACTTCTCCCCAGGAAGCCACTAGCAGCTTGTCCTGGCTCCCTTCTGCCCCAGACCGCTCAGGTCCGGGGGAGAAGGGAGTGCGGGGCTCTCTTTTTGCTGGGACCCCAGCAGTCCTGGCCAGAAGGGAGGCCTGTGGCTCCTTTTTGCCCGGGACCGCGCTCCAGCTGATAGGGAAACCCTACGGTTTCCTAGGTCTAATGTAGACTTTCTAAGTCGACTTAGTAAGGTCAGCTTTAAGTCGACTTAAGAGTCCTGTGTGGACTCTCTAAGTTGACTTAATAAAGTCAACCTAAATTTCTAAGTGTAGACATAGCCTTTGAGCCCAACCCTGCATTTCGTGCACTCTGACAACTCTTATTATCTTCAAGGAATTCTGGATCATGCTAGTGATCACACATCAATTTCAGTTTATTGTTGAAAATGCATTAGCATTAAACTTTGAACTGAAATGGTTGGAATTCAAAGAGGTGAGTGTGTGTGTTTAAAGCTGGGTTATAGACTTTTGCTGATGAACTGCCCTTCTGCTTTGGACTGTCGTCAACAGAAGTTTTGTCATTGACTCCAATGTTTTGCCCTTGACTTCAACAGAGCACAATACATCTGTGTCATCCGGCAGGGAGGGAGGGGGCAACAGTAACGAATGCTCTTTAATTCAGTTAGCACTGTTGTGGTTATTTTCAGTTTACTGGAAGATGCTGGCAATATAACAAACCTAGGCCCAATCCCAAAAAACACACCTGTGATCAACTTTAAGACTGGAAATGTTGGCAGGATTAATATTCTTTCTGGTGATGTCAACATTTAACTACAGCCTAATAAATTAAACATTCATTGCACTTCCCTTTTAACATGATAATAAGATGTCAGGTAAAATAATTGGAGCAAATGCTCCTAAAGCAAATTAGGCTTAGGCAATGAAAAATGCACCTTTTTTAAAAAAACAAAACAAAACCCTGAGTGCAGAGTTTAAGATTTTTGTCCAATATTTTAGAAACAGTAACATATAAATTCCAGATTAGCAAATCCATTTAAAATGCAGCTAATTAATTTTGTGATTTCATGATTAATAATATCACAAATAGAAAAACTTTTGTTAATTATTTAAAAAAACATTCTTAGAGTCAGGATGCAACATTAATATAATTGGAAACCGAGGGACAGAGTTATGCACCTGAAGTGTCTATGTAATGAAGTAGGTTTAGAACATGGTAGGTGTAATTTTTACTCAGCGATCATATATAAAGACAGCTGCAAGTATTCTAGGAATATTTTGCACCTGTTCCTTTATCTGACTTCTGCATACTAAGCTTTCAACGGTAAACAGTGTTTTCTCTGATGGCCCATAATCTTCTCTCTCTCTCTCTTTCACCTTTCTGAATCTTAAAACTGGCTTTAAAACTTCCCTTTCCCACCCACACCCTGGGATATGTGAGGTGATATCTTGACAGCCTTAATGAAATTTTTCAAATAATTTCCTCCAGCAGCCTTGGCTAATTGTTAGTTTAATTAAGGGGAGAAGTTGCTTTACCACTGGACTACACTTCATTGAATACTCCTCATTCCACAGGATATGGTGTTCTCTACCTTAACCTGTAACATCAATTTTCAGAAAACCCCTTGACGGACTCTGGAAAAAGTGAATACTTCTGCAAATTCATTCATCCAGCATGAAAGCTATGAAAGCCTTCTTTTAGTAAGCAAGCAAGGCAGTTTGAACTCTTAAAAGCACACACCGACTTTATTGTAATGGTGGACCTTCTTAATGGAGGCAAGGCATTGTAATAGTTTTGCATTCCTATGGCTATCTTACTTTCCCGTGTTAGAATGAGGTTAAAATGTGGGTCTTATTTTGTTGTGATCTCCTATGCTGTAAGCTAAATCAGACACATTTTTAAAGGGTACTGATATTGAAAAGAGTACTGATGTTGGACTGTATTCCATTAAAATCTAAGCATGTGGAGTTTATAGTGATGTGAACCCCTAGCATAGGTATAAAAAATGAGCAAAAACTCACAAACAAAAAAACAAAATAGTCAGTATTTATTAGTTATACTCTCAGCCGATGTTCAGTTTTGATATTTCTATTTACTACTTTTTTTCCCGTCCTTATGTCTGTACATTGGCAAAATAGGTCATAAAAAACACTTTCAGCAAAGACACATTTGATTTATGTCCAGAACTGGTTCTTAGTATTGATTTTTTTTCCCTCCCCCCTCTCTGGAAAACAAAACACTCACCCCCTCCTCGAACTATATGTCTCCATTGTTTTCTGAGTCTGGCAATGCAATGGCACATTTCAGATCTGCATTTATCTTAAATTACTTATTGTGGTGTGGGTCATTGGGTTTTATTTTTCTCATTCGAAAACTTTTTAAAGAAAAGAGTATAAATAAAAAACAAACTGAAGCTTTAGTAACTTTGTCATGCTTGTACAGTGAGGGAGAGGAAATCAAGATTAGTTGTAGAGGAGAGAAAAAATTAGGAGGGGCCAAATATAAGGAAATGGAGGTATAGGAGAAGGAGTAAGAAGTTAGAAATGTTATATGCTGGGGACAAATCAGGTTACACACAAAAGAGGTGGAAGTGGGGAAAAAAACAAGAAGGCAATCACAGGTTAGAGAAGTTAGGTTCAGTGTAAAGGGTTTATAATTTGTATAGCTATGGAGATGATTAAAGCAGGAAAAATACTAACACCAGGCTGGGAAGACTGTGAAGGAAGTAGGAAATATACATAAGCTACATTAAAAGCAAATCCCAAAGGAAGCCAAAAGGAGCGGGAAGAGGAACTTGAAAACAATATGAGACCTTTACTAAATCAGTTCCTCAGATGAAAAGACTGAGTCTAGAGGAAGAAGAATGTTGTTTAATTTAAACATTCTATAGGAATCCCAGCAAATAATACAACAGGTATCTGTTACAGTATGAGACTAGAAGGGCAACTTTTTGCAGTGGATGCAGTATGTTGTGGTCCTAAGAATGCAGTATAGTATAGTATTAGTGTAGCATGGAAGGAAACTGATGCGCCTCCCCCCCTTCTCATTATTGGCAATGGAGTAAAATGACATAGACTCTGACTTGATTTAGATGAGTTCTCTAAGGAAGTTGTGCTTCATACACAAATAAGATTATAATTCCAGCTAGCAGTGGAGCTGTGAGTGGGTATGTGGAGTTCATGCAAGCATGCAGATAAGAAAGCAAATAGGTTTCTGTTAAAGTAGAAAGTTTTAAAATATTCGGTGAGAAATCCGATTGTATTTTTAAAAGTACTGTTTTCCAATCAGTGTGGAATCTCAGATTTCACCCTGTCTTTTGTATGTTTGCATTTCCTTAAACAGGAGATCTGTAACAGAGGAAGCAGGTGCACTGTGGTGATTATTACGATGTTGCTTTAAAAAAAAGAGTATATTAAGTACTTTGCTCCTTTGAGCCAGGCAGGGCTTCTTTTTCAGATGACTCCATTATCTTTTTTAGGAAGGTGATGCCACTTCATCCAGGGGCATAATAGTAAGTCAGTCAATTGTGCATAGAAGAAAAAGTGGCTGAACTGAATTTGAAACCTGATAACTCATTCCAGCATTTGTATATAATGTATGACTTACTGATGTATTCAGTCTTTTGACTTTAAACATTTCACAGCTTTTCCTAGGTCAACTTGAGCAACAAGAACAGATTCCAGTAGATTAAAGGAATCCCTATTTTCAGGCATTCATAGTCACATCACTTTGCCTACTGAATCCCTGAAATCTTTTTTTGTTTTTCTTTTAATCAGCAACATCAAATGGGTCTTTAGAGGGCCTGGATAACCAAGAAGGAGGGGTGTGCCAGACAAAAGCCATGAAGATCCTCATGAAAGTTGGACAAGGTAAAGACCATCTGCTGTTTCATGAAATTACTTTGATCAGTCTCTGAGTACCCCACTTAGTGTGCAGTCTTCTTTTAATAGCATAGAACAGAATGCCAACTGAGTCTGGTTTGGTCATTCTTCCCTTAGATTTTGAGAGCAAAGCCTATTTTCTGTACCTAAGCTACTGACAGATTTCTACAAGAGGAGCATTAGTGTAATAAGATCTCTTTATTGTAGAGCTCCCTGGAAGGGAAGGTCAGCCGGGAATAATGGGTTTCAGTCATTTTTATTTTTATTTTAAAAAACAAACCACAACTTCATAGTTCAAAATTATTTGGAATAAATGAAAAGAGGAAAGCTAATGTTTCTATAGTTTTCTTGTTATGAATTCTAACTACAGAAGAGGTTTTGTTCATTGTCTGTTTTTGCATAAAGATAACCTATTGTGCAGAAAGAAAGAATTATTCTTCTAATTAAAAGTTGGTTTAGTAGTCACTCAACTTTCTCAGTTAAACTGAAATGTCATCTGCAAAGCTTTTCTTGCCAATTACAGGAATCCCTATAGTTTCTGCAGATGGCTTCACAATCTAAAGCTCTGAAATAAGTAATAGAACCATTTTACTTTAAAAGGAAAATTACCTTCTATCTCGTAGCCCTTTGCATAAGGAATCTTCTATTCAAAGCTAGTCATAACTCATGATATATTACAACCTTTTAAAGTTTAATATTATCAATTGTCTCAATTTTCTTTTACAGATCCCAATTCTGCTGGATCACCCCGTAATACTGATCCAACTAAACGTCCCGAACAAGAACCTGGTACCAACGGAAAAAGTTCCACAACAAGTCCATTTGTAAAGGATAATTCAGGTACACATCAGGACTTTTTGGTCTTGGGAGGTGTCATCTTAAGTGGTTCTTTCCACCCCTCACATTATTATTTTAACACTGAAATTCATTAAAGGCAAATATATGCATAGTGAGGGCAAACAAAAATGTGTTCTGATGCACCAGTGGATGATAGCTAGTGCTGAACATTTTGGCTAGAGCGAGTACTGCCCCATCCCATTTTGCAGTTGGAATTAATTATGTCTTATAAGAAAATCATTCCTTTTCCTGGAAAGGTTTTTCTGGGTAGTAGTTTTTCTGAATATATAGTGGTAAGTGCTGCCTTACGTTTAGTACCCTGGCAGATGAGAGACAACTTCTCTCTTTCTCTTCCCGTCTGATACATTATCAAGAGGTTCATGACAGCCATTTGTAAGGTTAATTTTAACTCATGTATAATTAATGCTGTAATCCTTACCTGATCATATAAAGTCCACAAATAACTGATTGATTCTTCATTGAATTTAAAGGTTTTCATCTGAGGAGCTCATGGTTTTTAGACCAATATCTTCAAACCGAATTTCATGCTTTAAATGAACAACAAAATAAACCAGGTTACTGGAAAAGATAGCAAATGTAGGGTATTACAAAGCCAAACTGGTTGTCAGTTGACTTTGCCTTCTCAGCAATGGCTTCAATTTTATCCTCACTAGCTACATTATTTGCTACCATGCTATGAATCTTTGATTTGGCAGTTGTCGAGCAGGCATCAACAATTTTGTGCTAAGGTTACTGTAGGCAGAGTTGATAGTTATGTGAATTTAGCATCCACAGCATTATTACATCTGGAACTGAGCATCAAGGGAGGGAAGTTATTTCAAACTTTCTAAGTAACCAAGTGTTAAATGAACATTCGAGAATTCTTCTGACAAACAGATAATGCCATGTTCTTGGCAGATTGTTCAGAGTGAGAGCTTTTTCACCTTCTGAATGTATTTTTTTAAATAAATGTAAATTAAGTAATAATAGATAAGTAATAGTTGCATCATAAACCTTTGACCTATCTCTCATGCTTCTGTTGTTCATTAGTAATCAAGACACACAGACACAGTTGGTGGTTTAATTTAAACTAGTGTTTGAAAGAGAAAGTAGCAAGACTGTGATACTGAAGTGTAAACTGTCCAGAGGATTGCCTTTGCCCAGTTTGTTGCCTTGAAATGGCCGGCATCTGTTAAAAGATGCAGAATGTATCAAAGGCTGCCTTGTCCTTGCTGCTGATGGATGATGATATATGAAAAGAAAACAATGTGGTTTGGGAGCAGCATAAAAGTAAGACCAACAGACACAAGTCTTGTTTAATATTGATTGCTGACTTCGGCTGTTTGCATTTAGCTACCTAACAGGGTAATCGGTTTGTCAAAGTTTAGCTGCCAGTTAATTCTTCCAGTCCTGCTGAGTCTTCACATTTTTAAGGACTGTAAAATGGTCATAGGACAGTGATAACTTTTCTTTGTTTCCCCCTCTTTCTAGGCTCCAGCACAGATGGCAGTAAGGCTGGACATTCCAGTATACTTGGTTCAGAGGTGGCCTTATTTGCAGGGATTGCATCAGGGTGCATCATTTTCATCGTCATCATCATCACTTTAGTGGTCCTTTTATTGAAGTACCGGAGAAGACACAGGAAGCATTCACCCCAGCACACGACAACGCTGTCGCTTAGTACGTTAGCCACCCCAAAACGGAGTGGCAACAACAATGGTTCTGAGCCCAGTGACATTATCATTCCTTTAAGGACTGCAGACAGTGTTTTTTGCCCTCACTATGAAAAGGTCAGTGGAGACTATGGACATCCAGTGTATATAGTTCAAGAGATGCCCCCTCAGAGTCCAGCAAACATTTATTACAAAGTCTGACAAACTGGTTCATATGAGTTACACAGGAAACTTACTGGTCAGATGCTTTCTGTTGGGGTTTGTGATGACACCTTGTGTGCTAGTACTGACTCAAGCACAGGGAAAAGGCAACACCCCTTCCTCAGAGAGCCTTCTTGAGCTGGACAGCTTATCTAGTCTGTAGAATTCCTATCTCAGTGGATAAACATTCACTAAAAGCTGGAAGACTTTATGTAGAAGATACCCATTCTGATTGCTGTATTCTTGTTACATTCATCATCCTCTAAGCCATGTGCTGCAGGCATCCAGGCATGTACAAAAGCCAAGGGAAGATGGAGTGATTTGTGGATGTTAATAATGCTAGACATCCAGGGAAGGTGCTCTAGGATATCAGGCTTGAAATGCCTTCTTCTGACTTTTTGTGTCTCTCTGAGTGCATGCTGGATTTGTCACACAGACCTCGGCATCTAAGTAAGACTTTTAAAGTTCTCTTGCTTTTATTTAGTGTGTCACTGTTACATTTATTTCTGTTATCCAGGGTTCTGCCATCCTTCCCATAAGATTTGCTTTCACTCCACCTCCTGCATCACTAACAGAACATTAACATTTGGAGTTCCGTGCTCCATCCATTAGCTACAACAGCCTCTCTTGAATGGGTAATACATTTATAGAAACTGTTTGCTAATAAGAAGCCTTCCAGCCAACAGTTAGGCTGTCAGTGAAGTCAAGACCAGGACTGGGCAGTGAGAGGGAATGGCCGACTGCAATTGCGGTTGAATGCTGCTGCCTCTGAAATAGAAGCTGGAAAGAAACATAAATTAGGTAGCACAGCACTTTGGTATGCTAAGTTTAAAGAGGCAAATAGGGGACACAACTCGTGCAGCGGATTAGGGCTGCATTTGAAGGCGTTCACGGTTATCAAATAGCAACGTGCAGAAAAAAATAGTACCTTCAATACAGTAGAACAAAGGGGTATTGTTAGTAAATGAACAAGCCTGGAGGACAAGACAATAGAAGGCCGCTAATGATATATTAGGGCAGAACTGTTGTGGTACTGGCAATAAGATAAACAGCTCGGACGCTGTCACAAAATCCTTGTCTGCTTTGGATGACTTTTTAAGCAGACTCAGCTGCTATACTTATCATATTTTACTAAACACAGGGAAAGCATTTAAAAAAAATAGCAGAGAGCCAAATCTGACCTAGTTGATTATAAGACAAAGGGTCAAAACAACTGTAATTCCATCACCAACAAAGTTATTAAATACATTCTCATGTCTCAAAATAGATCAGAAATTTGTTTCTGATTGAGCCTTTTGACTCTTTGGTTTGTGATAGGGCTGTCCCTGCACAGTGCAGTGTAGGTATTTTGACTGACACAGCAGTTCACTGGTGCTCTGTTTCAAAGTTAAAGCACATATGGAAAACCCTTTACCATAAGGATAAAATAAATGATGACACTGAGAGGGAGAAGGGTGATATGACTTATTTATAATAGGTGTATAGAACACAAGGGATATAAGGTGAAAGATTTTTTTTCTAATATATATTTTGAGGTTGCACAGAATCTATGCCAGAAGATGTGAAATTAATTTGTGGCAATTAAATGGTCTT
Organism: Pelusios castaneus; assembly: GCA_007922175.1. Taxonomy (NCBI): domain Eukaryota; kingdom Metazoa; phylum Chordata; order Testudines; family Pelomedusidae; genus Pelusios; species Pelusios castaneus. Next base: position 12,629,155 of record ML685802.1, on the reverse strand, counting down.
AATTTGTCTCAATTAAAACATAAAAATAAAAATTGGAAGATTGCTTGTGGGGGAAAAAAAGTCATTCCAAAAATAACAATAATGAGAGCAAATTCAAAATTAACAAAGCCTTCTAAAGGCGTCTCACATAACAGTAAACTAGGAAATACAAGCCCAGAAATCCAGGAAATCAGTGTTACTGCATCACATATTTAACAATGACAAGATGTTCCGGCATTTATTTTCTGTGTTGTGTTTTCCCTTGCCTTAAGGCTGGAGTGTTCTGTAGATTTCAGCAGGCCACACAGGAGGGGAGTTTCAAGTTAAAGTTTTACTGCTTTAGCATATTTTTCCCTGCAACCCCCATGCTAGAAAAAAAAATAAAAAGAATAAAGAATCCTATTTTTTCTGTGCTATGCAAAATAGACATCTTTAACATAGTCATGTTACTATGGTAACACTTTGCTTTCCGAATTGGAAAGAAAATGTAGCAACAGCATTTTAAGGTTCTCAAACCTCCAGTGAGCACCTGCAAAAAAATGAACTGTCATAGAAATGATTACTCCCTCTATTTCCTGAACCTGAAAATGGTGTTGGTCAAAAAGGAGGGGAAAAAAAGAAGAAAAGAAAAAGCATGGTTCTGTGGAAGGTTACCATAGCAACTAACTACAGTACATATGTAATTCTTTCCAACAACCCCTCCTTTCTGTGAATCCATCCATACAAGATTTTCTTGTAAGTCATTAAGATTATATTTTGAAGGAGGGGGAGAAAAGGGAAAGATGGGTATAGTGAGTCTGATTTTAATTAAATCAAGTGTACGTTTCATCAGTTGGCTACATTCTGGTTATGTACTAAACTGTGAAAAAAAAATCAGATGAATTGATGAAGAGCAACCTGCAACCAATTGAAAAAATGTACTGTGCTTCTGTTTTGTGTTTGGTGCAGCATTATGACAATCTACCAACTGTTCCTTTTTTTGACGTTGGTTCAGCTTTGAAAAGTTACTGTAAATGCCTTGCTTGTATTATCATCCCTAGTCACCCGACTTGGAATTTGCACCATCATGTTTAAGTGAAGATACTGTAAATAGGATCAGATTTACTGTATATGGATTTGGGGTGTTACAGTAGCCTTATTCACCTTTTTAAATAAAAAAAATACACATGAAAACAAGATAGAAATGGCTTTTCTTAACCAGATTGTGTATATAGAGCAATGTTGGTTTTTTATAAAGTCTAAGCAAGATGTTTTGTATAAAATTTGAATTTTGCAATGTATTTAGCTACAGCTTGTTTAAAGGCAGTGTCATTCCCCTTTGCACTGTATTGAGGAAAAAAATGGTATAAAAGGTTGCCAAATTGCTGCATATTTGTGCTGTAATTGTGTACCATGAATATTTATTTAAGAATTCCTTTGTCCAGTTTGTAAGTAACACAGTATTACGCTTGAGTTATAAATAATTTTTTCTTTTTCTTTTTTTTAAACTAGCCTGTCATAGGTTTGAAATCTGCTTTAGTTCCACATTGCAATTAGTCCCCAGAAAATGAAAACTATGAAAATCACATTCCACGTCTGTTTCAAACTGAATTTGTTCTAAAAAAAATAAAATATTTTTTCCTATGGAAATTTTGCCTTCTAAGTATTTTCTTTCTTTCTTTCTTTCTTTCTTTCTTTCTTTCTTTCTTTCTTT
>ML685802.1:12532477-12627473 GCA_007922175.1 Pelusios castaneus | reverse complement strand
TTTCTTTCTTTCTTTCTTTCTTTCTTTCTTTCTTTCTTTCTTTCTTTCTTTCTTTCCACAGTTACTAGTTATTTATGGGGAGAACTTAAGTCTACATTTGTTTCAAATTTGGCCCCAGATCCTGCAGCCTGATTTGTATTGGCTGATCATTATATCCACATGGAGTCCCACTGAAGTCAGTGACTGCCCTAAGCCTTAGAGGCCTGCTAAAATGGAGCAGTTTGTTAGCCTGAGGGGGGTGGGACCGGGCTAGTATCTGACCTGCAAATACTTATGTAGATGTCCATGGCTGTTAATGGCCCAAGTCCTCCAAATATTTATGTACACATTTAACTTTACGACTGATGAGTAGACCTGGTGAAATCGATGGGATTTTTCCATCAGTAAAGTTAGAGAAGTGCATAAGATTTTGCAGGATTGGGTCCTATGACATGATGCTAACACAAACCTTAATGGAGAATACATAGGTACACTGCTCTATAATTTTCCCTTAAATAACTGACACCCACTTTTAACAAATAACTCATTTTTTCCACAAAGCCCAATCACCCTGAAAGCACATAATTTGAACAGTCATCCATAGAGTAATATATGGGGAGGTCTGAAGAGTGGAAAGATGGCTTTGTCATTTTAACAATTGGTGCCAAGTTGTCTTAGAGTTTCCATTCAAGAAAGGCAGCTAGTTATTCATAGCTTTGGTCCTGTAATTCCATTTGTCAAATTATTTGTCTTTGCTGAATAATCAAGGAAAGAATGGTTGACAGGTAAAAAGTAAACTTATAGGTGAAGCATGTGTTGCAATGACACATTTTTTTTTATGCTGGACTTGAGGTAACCTGGAGAATGTCAGTGTCTTTAATTTGCTGTGCCAAACACTCCCTGTATGACCTTGAACTAGTCACCTGCTCCAGAAAGCACTTAAGCATGTATATAACTCTAAGCATGTGAATAGTCCCATTGAGTTCTCAGGCAAATCACTTGCACCTGATCCTGCAATAACTTACTCATGTAGATAACTTTACCTAAAGTTATTGGCATACTTTGCTGGACCAGGGCTTTAGTCTCCCTGTCTACACTTATTTGTATAATACTTCAGTATCTTTCTAGACAGAATATCATCAGAGTATATATTAACCATTGAGAGGTGCTCAGATACTAAGCTCATGGGAGGGCACATAAATAAACAAACTCCAGCCTGTTAAATTTTTTTTGGTGGATACTATGTGCCTTATAGAAATACACCCAACATAATACAACTGTTTGACTTACAGCCCATTTTTTTGTAACATGCAGAGAAAAAAGTAGTAACTGCATTTTTGCACTGCTGCTGATACTGCACTATTAATTATCAAACAAGCACAAAATCAGAATTTATGGCCTTCATTATGAAGCTTGATTTCCCAGTAAGAGTCAGTCTGAATCAATAGGCTCTGCTAAGTGGAAAATAAAATTATAATGTACAGTTGTTATCCATCTAAAGTAGAGTAAGACTCTATTATGCATTATATTGTTTCACAGAGTAAGCATAGCAAATGCTATGTTGCTACCTGACATGTTATTCCATGCCGCTACACTGTTTAAGGTCCACCCCCGGGATGTTATTCATCGGGGATTGCGTGGGGACCAGGGTCCTTTTGGCCGTAGAGTTTATAGCTCTACTTTTATTTGGTGACTGATTGGAGGCCTTTGATGTTACACAAGAAGTCAGGAGGTATGAACAACAGAGTATGGGACCGGACCCGCCGATAACCCACACTAATATTAGTAGAATTGGGTGTTTTTCCCATGAAAGAGGGAATAAGTATGAAGAGGGGACAAGGGAGATTAGCAATGACAAGAGAAATAGCAAAGATATCACCAGGAGGGTGGTAAACAGAAGAGTTTTATTTTTCATGATTATGATTACAAGCTTTGAGGTTTACGCTTCCTGTCCAGACAGTGTGACAGGCAACAGAAACAGAGATAAAGAGATGCAGTTTCAAAGCAAAGATTTTTGTGTGTATGTCTATGCCTTTCTAAGTGTTTCTTGCTGCAGCAGATTTTAAAGTTAAAGAATAAATGTTTGTTACAAGCTTGTTGAATGTGTGCTGAATGTGTGTCATATGCGCATTAAATGGTTTATTTACTAAAGCTACTCTTATTATATTGCTGATGCCCCTTCCTTTAAGGAAACAGACAGAGCAGCCCTAAGCCGACCTGTACTCCCAGGCAGGGGTGCTAAACTACTTTAGTCCTTACTCTCCTGGACAAAGGGGTGCTAAAAACTTCCCATTACTATTTGGTTTCCCCAGTAGCTACTATTTCCTATTATCTGAACCAGCCTTCCTCTAGGCCCAGTGGTTCTTGTTTCTTGTTTGTAACTAGTTACTTACCAATGCTCCTAGCCAACGTGTCAGGTCCGTCTCACCTAGGATCTGGATCGACCTTTCGAGTCCGTTCTTCTCGCCAGTCCCTTCACCTGTTCGGATCAGGGTTGCTGACTCTTTTCTACCCTGACTCAATGACCCCACTGACTTGAAGTCAAAGAGTCTTGCCTTAGAGCTTCTGCCACTTGCTTGCAGAAGCTCCGGCACTAGCCCCGATCTTGGGGATGAAACCCTACTTTTATAGGGATTAAATCGCTCATGCCCCCACCTTGACCATGAGAACCTTCTTCACACCTTTTGCAGAGCTTCCTTGCAATTTTGGCGGGCGGATGTAGTGCACCCAGTTTGCAGACCCTAAGCTGGGCTTGCAGACCTTTTTTCAGACGGCCGAGTTCTTGGCTGTGGTCCAGGGGAGCTTGTTGCAGGGCAGACAAGACCCATAAGGTTATTTTGGTCTTGTCGTTAAGCAGAATCGGCCTTTGAAGTCTGGTTCAGCTGGAACCTATGTTACCTTTAACTAAACTTATCCTTATACCTAGAGTTCTCTCTCTTTTGAACATCACAATGTGGCATTGATCAAATGCTCACTCAGTGGGTGAGTGGCACACTTTGATTCTATGAACATTGCCAATTCCATTTCTGCAGAAAATTTACTCATTCAGAAACTGGTGTAATGGTTAGCAACAGAAATGAGAAAAGTCAATAAAATACGGGAAACTACTTTTCAAGAATTATCTTGTTCTTTGTAGATGCCAAAGGAAAAATCAGAGGAGAAGACAAAAAAACAAACAAACAAAAACCAGCCCTGGAGTGGTAAAATACAAAATATACTGGTGACACAGCTGCTACTTCATTATCAGAAGCATCAGGCCAGAAATAGGATGGTGACTTTTTTGGAAAAGGAAGGGAGCTGAGAGAGTTAGAATTCCTTGGTTCTATTGCCACGGTTGGACTGTGTGGCCTTAGCTTTAGTTGACTCAGTAAATGCCTGTAAAATGAGATTATATCTACCTCTGAGGCATAGTTAATTAAGGCTTCATGTTTCTCTTAAGAGTTGTCAGACAGGTAAATCAGTGAGAATGGTGATATGGAAAGGATTATAGGAGGTGTGGTGTTCACATGGTATTTTCCTATTTGTGCAGGGAATTTCTGCCTGTGTAAAATGGTGAACAGAGCTTATCAGCAAGGGCTAGGTTCTACCCACACAAGATGGAGATGGAGAAAATGGTAACAGGGCCTGAAGAAGGATGGAGTGGAGCCTAAAGGGGAAGAATCTGGTTGAGAAGTATTGGGGATGACAGGGAGGGGTTCAGAGATAAATCAGTAATTGTGAGAGGAGTGGGGAGCCAAACTGGACCTAGATGTCTGCCCTAGTTCTGATTGTAGCTGGAGATAAGAGGTGCCATTGCTGAATTTGTACAGCTTTTGGAAAAGAGACAACAAAGCTGACTAGGGCTTAGAGAAAAGTGCAGAGGATGGAAAGAGAAATCAGGTCTTCCAGGTGAGAGCCTGCATTATGAGAACTGGGGAGGCCAGGTTCTAGTCATTTCTGATGGACACTGAGAGAAAAGAAAGAACATGCAACTGAGGGGAGAGTGGGACCCAATATCCAAATATGCCACAGACATGGACAGTGGAAGCCAGTGGCAGAAACAGAGTAGCCAGGAACTGTACTCAGCTGGAGTTATTAGGGATCCTAAAACACAAACATCTTGGCACTAGAGTCTGAGGTCTGTGGGGCATGTATGGACAGGGTCTTTTATGAGTCTTGCTGGAACACAACCAATTAAACAGTAAGTAGGGAAGGCCCGTCTCATTTCTCCAGTTTGTGACCATCAGTGTAGGAAAAATGATTGTGTTATATTCTCTGGGCCATATCCTCAGCTGGTGTAAATCAGTGTTGCTCAGTTTAGCGTCTGATTCAATGTTCTCACAAGACTGAATTCTACATTGATTTACTATGCTGGAATAGATTTGATTGTATTATGGCATCCCACACCTTACTGGGGAGAGAGAGTGCTTTATAAAAGAGCGGCGCTACACTTCGCACTACGAGTAGTGCACCGACAATTGTATTAATACCAATGTGTTTATACATGATATTTAATTTCTATAATAATTATCATTTGTATTTCACTGGACATAGACAGTAGTTTTCTATTCATATTTATTTAAAATAGCTACTGTGGGCTGAATTGCTAGCAAATGTATAATAAAATTAGTTTCAACTCAAATGTCTCTTTCCATCCTCTCTTAATACAATATTTAAACGCAATTTACTGTGCCCCACTCTGCACTGGGCACACTATCCACCCAAAGGGTTTGTCCCCACTGTCAGAACATGGCTCTTTAGATCGCCCTCTAATGAATCATTCTTTTATCTTTAGAAAGCCCCAGTTGAATTTCTGGTGTCTGCCAAGACGGTAGTAATCAAATATACATATTGTTATCTTCGTTCAGCCCAGTTATTACATATCCTTGTGTCATGTCCCAGTCAGCTGCACATTATTCCATGATTTACATTCCCAAGATCCTTTGCAGCCTACAAACCTTTGAGCTAGGCTTGGTTCGTGTTATGGGAGAAATCCTGCCTGGATTAGCATATTGGGAGAGCAGGAAAACTGGCCTATATATTTTCTGCTATAGGAATTCAGGCAACCAGGACAACTTTCAATGGGTCAAACTGACAGATAAAGTAGTGCTGCACATTTTGCTGCTCTTAAAAAGGACAGGAGTATCATGTATCAACCAGTTAGAGCCTGGTTACTGATCACAGCAGGACACACACTTTTGCAGACCATGCTTTCTTTTGGTTGTGATGAACTGGCCAGTGCCTTTTGTTGTTCTCCTGAGATGGCATCCTGTCTTGCTGCTTACACAGGGAAAAAGAGATTCTTTAAATTCGCTTCGGTAGTGAGAGGTCTAGCCCAAAATATGCTTCAGTACAAAAGGTGCCTAATGATGCAAAGTGAATTGTTCTCTTGGAATTTTAACATAGAATTTCTTCTTTTTGGATGAGTGAGTTTGGATGACAGCTGATACAAAGTTTTTGATGAAAATATAAAACCAATTTTGTAAAAATTTTTCATGATTGTCTAGCAGCTCCCCATTTTCCAATCTCCATGAGCCTGGACCTCCATGTTATTTAATGGTGCATTTTGTGTTTATGAAATTGTCTGAGTAAAAAAAATGCATGCAGTGAAATTCCTAAGTACAAACTCAGATGAGCTCATTTAATTTCATTTGGTTTTACATTTCTTCTCCTCAGTAGATGTTAAGCTGTGGGGGTTTTGTTTTGTTTTGTTTTAAGAAAGTCTTAGTAAATCGGCTCCCAAGAAAGTCTAAGTAGTTTACTTTGGAAGACATGCTTTAGGCAGAATTGAGTGATCATGATTGGTTTGCAGCCCACATATGAGTGCAAGCATTTGAAAGGTAGACTGACTTTTGGAAATAATATTTTATTTCATAGTCAGCACTGAGAAGTAGAAATCTTCACTACTTTTACTCTTCTGTGCATTTGGATGGTGTCAGCCAGCAATGGATTTATTTATGTAGCACTGTCCGTTCAATCTCTTATGCCAAGCAGTGATGAAACTGAAGTCTGGGGGTTTGGGATACCAGCCAGGGCAATCTATGTGATTACATGCAGTATAAGCAATTTATTCACACAGCTCCTCCAACAAAAACATAAATTCCCCTTCTCCTCATGCTAACAGTCTGTTTTAAGGCACCGGAGATTTTCCCCCTCCCTTTCTTCCTGCCCCCTCCAAGTTAAAATATTTTTTAAGATAAAATAATAAATATTACATTTGTCAGAAATGCACTTACACAAGCATTTTTTGTTTCTCCAAGCTGTTGGCTGCTTGTGATGTTTGCACAGGATTCCTTCACTGAAGACACCGGTAATATACTAATTCCTAGGTACATGTGAGGGAGGCTCAGGGCAGCTTATATTTATGTGTAGCTTTCATACAGTAGCTTTGAGCACTATCCCTTTGTTACATTTCACTTTGCTCCATTATCAAGGGATCTAGATGTCAAATATACATTTGTCTATAATGGGCTCTTCGCTCCACCTAGAACGAATTGTTAGTACTTGGATTTTTTTTTCTTCTTTTCCTTCTTTCAGAAATTGTCTGATGATGAGAAGTAATTCTGAGTCATTCATGAGTTCTAACTGAACAGCGGCTCGTACGAAAGGGTATAATGTGCTGAAACAGTCAGGCTTGAACCAGTTCTGATCACAATTGAGGGTTTTCCATGGTGAATGATGTGCCTCAGGGACAGATGTTTCATCCTTGGTTCTGGGTAGGGATAGGCAGGAAATAGGGTTTCTGTCCTGTGAGAATTTTTGAGATTTCAATCACGTTTCCCATCCCAAATCAAAACAAAAAGTAAAAAATCTCAACAATTTTCACAAACCAAGAAACTTGAAAAATGTTTTGCTGAGAATCAACTGAAACATTTTGTTTTGATGATTTGGAAACATTTAGTTTCACATTTGACCTTTCTTCTTGAGGCTCTATTTACTAAAATTTTCAAAGAGAAGTTGTTTCAACATGAAAACTCAAAACTTTTCCTTTAAAAAAATGTTGACATGGGATGTCATCATGGAGTCTGGTTGCTCTGAGATGGTTGTTTTGCCCTCGGGATCCCTGTCTCGCTCTGTGGCTTCCTGTGGCAAATCCAGCCAAGGCAGAATCTGAAGGGAAGGTTGTACCTTGCCCCTTCAGGGCATAATGCTCTCAGTGAATCAGCGGTAGCAATCCCTCTAGAGTCAAGGATGATTTCTTCCACAGGTTTTATTTTATATGGGTCCTTTGGTGACTGAGTCTGATCCTTCAGCCAAAGATCCACTGGTAGACATTGAAGGTGGTGTTGGAAGACAGGGTTGGGCCACAATATGTCATTTCTTCCTGGCATTTCTCTGTGCCCAGAGCAAGGTGATTTTCCTCAAATGTAATTGTTCCTTCTCTGACAAGTCTCTGGTAGTTAGCTATGTCTTGGATTACTGTCTCCCAGTGTGTGTTGTGAATGCTACTTCCATTCATCTTGGTCTTGAGGGTGTCTTTGAAGAGTTTCTTTTGGCCTTCCTGTTTCCCTTCTCCTTGGTAAGTTGGGTGTACAGCTATTGTTTTAGTAGGCATACATCAGGCATGCACACCCAGTGCCTGCTCTGGAAAATCAGGGCCTTTGTACTGACGATGTTGGCATCTGTGAGGACACCGATGTTAGTGAGGGGATCAGTGAGTATTTGCAATGACACAGGAAGCCTTTCCAAAGCAAAGTAATCATTTATTAGTCACCAGACACACAGAATCTGAAGGGTTTTAGGTTAGCACAGAGAAATGAAGGTTAAAGCATAGTCTATTCTGGTTATTCTAGAGTCCCAACTAGTGTAGTGAATACCATCTTCAGGCTCTGTCTCTATCATTCTCAATCTGAGCTCCTTAGTTAGCTCCCAGATGAGAGAACCCAGACTCCTTCTACAAGCCAACCCTTTATGCCCCCCATCTCACACCTTCCAGTCCTTTGCTCAATTTCCCTGCTGAGAGGGTGGGAAGAAAATGCATCTCTTTCTGGGTTGTTGGTTGGTAGGTGACTTGGTTTTCTATCTTCTCAGATTTCCCATTGATATGGGCTTGGCTTCAGCCAGTCCTTTTTAATGACTTATTCTGGCTCAGGCAGTGAAGTGACAGACAGACACAGGGATACACATCCTATGTTTATTATTCTGCCATGACAGCAAACATCCACACTAGGAACTTATGTCAAATTATGTACATATACATTCACTGCAGTTAGTACATCACTTATGCATGTGTGCTTGGCTCTGTTTGCTGGTGGCACATGTACTTACCATGAGTACGTCTATTGTTGCATAGCCGAGTGCACCATATATGAGCATCCCATTGTTCAACATGGCCCTGTCCAATGCACTGTGTTGGGAAGTTTTGGCAATGCATGATGGGGCCAAAATGAGTTGCACAGTGGTTTCTGGAAGCATGAGGTCAACTTCCCAGTTTGCAACTGTCTCCAATGCATAATATTATTGGTATCCCATAATTTTCTTGCCTTTTCTTCAAAAACCCACAAACCTGCATGGCCATGCTCACTGTCCACCATCTCTAAACAGAAGCATGGCACATGCACAGCTGTTGCCATGAGTGTTGCGAGCATAGGGTGGACAAGTCTGCAGTATTTGCAGAGCTGCAGGAAGAGCCGAATGAGTGGGCAGCACCACTTGTGAGCCTTTGAAATAAGGACAAACTGGTGGGATTGCACTGTCCTGCAGGTTTGGGATGATGAGCTCTGGCTGCAGAACTTTTGGATGTGCAAGGGCACATTCCTGGATCTGTCTGCCAAACTCACCCCAGTAGAGTGAGAGGCAATCACTTGTAACACCAGATTGCTACTGGTCAGGTGGGAATCAATTTGGAGTCAGGGAATCCACTGTGGGGGCCATTGTAACACAATGGCCAAGCTATATACCAGCCATCTCAACAGCACCAAGGAATGATTCAGCTATTGGCTCAACAGGTGCAGAATAACATTTGATTATGCTTTTGGTCCTTTGAAGGGTCACTGGCAGTGGTTATTCACAAGACTGGATCTCAGTAAGAAAAATATCCTAATGGTTATAGCAGCCTGCTGTGTTCTGAATAATGTATCTGAAGCAAAGGGGGAAAGTTTCTGCCAGGGTGGAGGTGGAATGGATGTCTGCTGACTTTGAACAACCATACACAAGGTCTATTAGAAGAGCTGAATGCGGAGCGATATGGTTGAGGCAGGCTTTGAAAGACCATTTTAGTAGTGAGCTGACTAGTGTGTGTTATTATAGGGTGCTCTACTTGGCCCTGCGTTTTTGTGGCAGGATGGGAATTGTGTAGTGATTGTTGTACATGTAGAACTATAGCATTACCAATGCACCTATTAATTCTGATTGTGAATGATCTGATGAGTTGTGTCACATTGGGCAGTGACAGGTAATTGGTTGCTTTCAGAACTGCAGAGCACTCAACAGCATGTGTTCTGAAATAATAAAGATGAATTATGTTCCAAATAATAGAATTTTATTTTGCAATAAAATCTGGGGGAAAAAAAACCCCATGCAATTTTAAAACAAATACATTAGAAACTTAATAAACTTTAATAAATTAAGAGAACAGAACTTACAAAGGGGAAAGAAAATTCATGGCCATTTCAGCTACACATATACCAATTGTGCCTTTTATAGGTCTGGGTATGTGAAGCTGTGATTGTCTCTATTATCCCCCTGAAGGAATGGCAGGGATTCTGTAGTGATTCCTAATGCCATGTGGCATGTTATGGAAGAAAGGAAAAGTATAGGAAGATCCTGATATGAAGTTCTCAGTGGGTTGCAAAGGGAGGTGAACCCAGGATTATTGAACCTATTGGCCCACCAGAGTCTTAATCCTCTGCGTTGGCTGCCTGAGAAGTCCTTTCACATCTCCTTCTCTATTTCCTATTGGAGCTCATGGGCCTTTCTCCTCTCCACTCTTTCCTTAGAATCATAGAAACTGGAAGGGACCATGAGAGGTCATTGAGTCCAGTCCCCAAACCCATGGCAGGACCAAGTACCCTCTTAAACCATCCCTGACAGGTGCTTGTCCAACCTGCTCCTTCTCCTGGCTGTCTGCAATTTTCATCCTCCAGGCCTTGTGCTCACAGTCTGATGCAGCACTGGCTTGCAGGATATCCTGGAATATATCATCCCAAGTATTCTTCTTTCTCCTTGTTATCTGGCTCAAGCATTCCACCAAGGTTAGAGAGTGAGACCCTGAAGTTGCAGTGGCAGTAGCTGAAGATAAAATACAGAGCTACCATTTACTACAGAAAGCAAAATTTAAGATGCTGAACTAATTTCTTTTGCTTCCATAAAGTTTTAAGCCCTAAATTCTCACTTCTGCTTGGGATTGTCTGTGCATGGTGCCAGTCACTGCAACAGCCATGGAGTGAATATAGCCTTCCGGGGTTTGGAGAAATGAGGAATGAATTGGTTGGTTGCATGACTGTAGTATATTGCAAAGTAACTGAACAATAGCACTGTTATCCACAGGCAGTGTGATTTTAGCTGATATATCACTGCTAGGGCAACAAAGGTAGAGAGCTCAGAGCTGCTGCTGGCATCCCAAAGCCTCCTGGGCCAGTATGCTGTTAGCATGTGTACTGCAGTAGTGCCTGCTAAAGCTATAGCTGAGTGGCATGAGAAAATGTCCTACCAAAAGGAAGAAATGAGGCAATCCTTGCTAGAAACCTTCAGCAGATGGTTGCAGAATATCTCCATAAAAGTTTCATAGCAATCTCTCAGGAGGATTTAAAGGAAATCCCTCTGCACATAAACAGACTGCTCTGTGTGACCCTCTCCCATCTAACTCTAAAGGGGAATGACAAGCAGATAATAACTCTGCCTCTCTCGGTTGTACTACTACCTCTTCTAGCACGAGTAAATTAACTAAAAATAAAAATTCTGTGTCCTGCTATTTCACGGTGGGAAAGGTGAATCCCTGTAACTGAAAATTATATCTACACACTTACCCAAGTTTCCTTTTCCTGCAACAGGCTTGCCCCTGCTCGACTGGTGGGACTAACTGGACGTGAAGGAGTCAAAAACAGGTCCTGGTTTGTTGCTCCATGGGGTCCCTTGATCACCTGCCACCCATACTACTTCTACTCTATCCCGTTCACCACCTCCTACGGGCTGTTCACAGCAGGGGCTTGTGACTCTTGTTTCTTGGAAGTATCCCCGGTGCTGTTGGGGATGGTGGAGTCTCTGTTGAGGAGGGATTGCTTGTTGCCTTCTGGTGTGCCTCCTGCAGCTTCTTGGGTTTCACATGGCACTGCTGCTATTCCCTGTTGTAGCCCTACTCCTGCGTCCCTTGAGCAATCTGCTCATAGATGCTGATGTTTCCCTGGATGGATTGGAGCAGTGCCAGGACATCCTTTTTTCTCTGTGGGCCCAGGAGATCCAAGATCTCTTGTCTACTCCAGGCAGAAGTGCCTCTGGAGCACGTAGCCAGCATGATCAACTGGGCAATTGTGCACAATAAGGGAGAACTGCTAGATATGCTCATCAAGCTGGGCAATCAGGGAAAGGCATTTCAAAAATTCATGGGGCTTTAAGAGGGAGGCAGGACTTCCAGTCTTCGTGATATCCGGGCCTCTGTGGAGTTCACAGTCATGACCAGAGCAGTCAGTTGGGACACTGTGAAACAGCTGTTGGAGTAGAGTTAGGGTGGATCTAACCAATTCATTATCTTGTGCTGTGTTGACCTAAGTACATTAACCAGGGTTCTATACTGTTCGGGGAGGCAGTGTTACTATGTTGGTGTAACAGGGAGCTTACCCACTTGAGTGTAGACACATGCACAACTTGGTTGAGATAAGAAACCACCTAATCATTGTCCTACTTTGGGTAGGGGGTTGGGCTAGATGACTTTCTGGGGTCTCTTCAAAGCCTAATATTCTGTGATTCTATATACTAGATCAGGCTTTAGTCCTTGTTCCTCCATTCACTAGCCATGAATATATAGGGGAAACTGAGGCATGCACAGACATCATAACAATATTATAGAAAATTCCCATTTCCATCACAGCCGTTTCAGCAGTTTTGAAACTGTTCTCCTCCCCTCCCCCCCCAATTTTCTGAGGCAGGAGAATGGTCTGAGCCCGTTTAGCAAAGTGTCAATTTTGATGAACCAGTATTTTTCAGCAAAAAACCACCAAACCCTTTAGTTGAAAAATTCCTAACCAGGTCTAGTTCTGACTCATTCACATGAAACTCATTTGCCAAAGACATCTATGATCCTTAGTGCAAATTGTACATCCTAAACTCAGCCTTCTCAAGTAACCCCACACACAAATAAACAAACACATTTTGGTGCCTGCTAATTAGACAGGGAAGAAACAAATATTTTTTCTCTTCACTTTATTATTTTGAGGGAATCAAAGACTGCAGCAATGCAGATCTTATAAGAAATTAGACAGATACAACTGCAGTGACCCCCATCATGCACCACTGTCACAATCCATCATGGATGGTCTCTTACATGGCCAGCCAGGCCCATGGGATGCTTTAAGACTAGGACTAGGAATTTGAACTGAATCTGAAAATGACTTGGGAACCAATGGAACATGTAGAATACCAGTGTGGTGTGCTTCCTTGATCAGAGGATGGGCTGCTGTGTATTAAACAATCAGAATTTCCACATGGCCTTCAGAATCAGTCCCGGGTAGCGTAAATTGCCAGCCATAAATATTGTCTGCTAAATACAAAGGAAAAAAATTCACGTTACTGTATTCAGTAGTACAAAATGTACATATTCTGCCCTCCGGCATGCTTATGCAACAGTTTGGAAGTCAGTGGGATTGCATGGGAGTAACTGATGGATGGAGGAATGCAAATGGGGATAGAAATTGATCCTTAGTGTGCATCTGTGCTTTCTTGCTGCATCATGGTTGAGTGCTTTGCCTACAGTATATTGTAAATGAACAATGTGGAAGATTTGGCTTAATAATTAAATAAGTGGGACCCCGTGTGTGTGGCGATGATCGTCAACAATATCGGAAGAAGCAAGTGGAACAACTAGCCTAGTAGCATCCCTTACAGCCTGCAGAATAATCCAGTGGTACATAATTCCTTCTCAGGATATTGTTAGTATTCCTGGCCTGTGACTGAAATCTAGAAATGTTATTTGAAGTGTGGGGAGGAATTCTTTGCTGATGTAAATTCACTTAATGTCAGTGAAGCGGCACCAATGTACCCCACCAGGGAATTTGGTCCATGATTACTAGCCAAGTGACAGCTATAAATAAGATGGTAATTAAACTATTTTTCAATGTAATTTATGCAAAAATCCTTTTCAGTTACTAATTATTTTAATTTAAGATAAACAAAATTGTTGACTGTACCAGTTACTTATCTTAAATAACCAGTAATATACAAGAGAAAGAAGTGCATCAGAGTTAGGCAAACAGGAATTGCCAGACTGTATCAGACCCAAGGTCCAGCCAGTCTAGTATTCTACCTCTGAGAATGGCCAGTACCAGATGCTTCAGAGAAAGATGCAAGAACCCCACAGTTGGCAGATGTGGAGTAAACCATAGGCCTCATCCTGTTCTAGAATAATGATAGATTGGTTTAAGCTTAAGTTCAATAACTTTTCTAACATTTTTGTTATCATGAATTATGTCTGAAAATTCTTGACATCCAGTTGAATGCTCAGTCTTGCTTGCATCCTTATCAGTTCTTGCCTCAATGACTGTGGTACTGAGTTCCACAGCTAAATTATTCATTGTGTGAAGAAGTATTTCTTTTTCTCAGTTTTGAATTTGACACCTTTTAATTTTCTTATTCTTGTGATGGAAAACAGGAAGAACAGAAGCTCTTGAACTAGCTTCTCTAGAAGTGTTTTTCAACTGGTGTTCTGTGGAACACTGGTGCTCTTTAATGTGGGTGTTCCATGACCCATCCTATACCCTCCCCATTGAGGGTGGGGGGGTGGGTAGACTGAGTAGGGAGGGGGAAGGAACAATTTAATGCCCCAGCCACTGCAAAGCTTCCAGGCACATGGTGGCAGAGGTTGACGCACACCTGGAAGCTTTGCTGCAACTAGGGCACCACAGGGTGCGTCTACACTAGTAAATTAAGTTGACTTAAGCAGGCTTAAGTCAACTTAATTAACTCTGTGTCCACATTGGAGTTTCCTTACGTCGATTTAAACTGTTGCTTAAGTCAACTTAAGGAAATTTAAAGTCGACTTTATAAAACCTACTATAAAGTCGACTTTAATGCTTAAGTCGACTTCTTAAGTCGACTTAAGCAGTGTGGATGCCCCAAGTCGACTTAGTCGACTGAGGGCAAGGGGGGAAGGGAGCCCCTGCTCCCCCCTAGCCGGGACTCGAGCTGTCCTGGCTGAAGGGAGCCCCGCACTCCCTCCTAGCCAGGACAGAGTGGTCCCAGCAAAAAGGGACCGCAGGGGTTCCTTCTCTCCAGGACCCCTGCGGGTCCTGGCAAGAAGGGAGCCTGGGCTCCTTTCTGTCGGGACCCCAGAGGTCTGGGCCAGAATGGAGCCCTGTGGCTCCCTTCTGGCTGGGACCGCGCTTCAGCTGCCGGGAAGCCTCCGGAGGCTTCCTGAGAGCTGGAGGGCCACCGTGTTGGCGAACGGTGGCTCTCCAGCTCCCGGGAAACCTCTGGAGGCTTCCCGGCAGCTGGAGCGCGGTCCCAGCAAGAAGGAAACGGCGGCTCCCTTTTTGCCGGGACCCGCGGGGGTCCCAGGCAGAGGGGAGTCACAGACTTGGTCCCAGCTAGAAGGGCTTCCTTCTGCCTGGGACCTGAGTGGTCCTGACCAGAAGGGAGCCGAGCGGTCCGGGGCAGAAGGGAGCTCCATGCTCCCTTCTCCCCTGGACTGCTCCGGGGCTTGCTGCCTCGAGGAGAGCCAGCCCTGTGCGGGGCTTGCTCTCCCTGCACCTAACTAGTCGACTTATAGAGTCTAGTATAGATTCTTTAAGTCGAGTTAGTAAGGCCCACTTTAAGTCGACTTAGGAGTCCTGTGTGGACTCTCTATGTCGACTTAATAAGGTCAACTTAAAGTCGACTTATTTAAGTCGACCTAAATCCCTAAGTGTAGACATAGCCACAGTTACCAGCTTTTTTGAAAATGTTTTCATCAGGTGTTCCTCATAAAGTAATTAATACCTTTAGGTGTTCCCTTGTCCACTGAAGGTTGAGAAACACTGCTCTAGACCAGGGGTCTGCAACCCAAAAGATAAGAAGAGCCATTTTTGAAAATTCCTTCAATAACAAAGTGTTTTGAGAGCCACAATGGGTGTAGTCTCCTGGTGGGAGGTGCAGGGAGGTGAGCCAGGATTTCTGCTGCAGGGTCCCCTTATGCAGGGGGGAGAAGCCTGGAACTTGGCATGGGCTGCCCGTGGGGTACCCCGGTGGTTGGGGGAGCCCAGAGCCGCAAGGGGGCAGCCAAAGAGCCGCATGTGGCTCCAGAGCCACAGGTTGCAGACCCCTGCTCTAGACCATTCATTACTTTGCATACTTTTATCATGCCCCTTTGCATTTGTCTTTTTTTCAGGTAAACAATATCAATCTTTTCAATCTTTGTCTACATGAAAGGTTTCACATGTTCCTAATAATTTTTGTCATTTTTCTCTGAAACCCCTCTCATTCTGAAATATCCTTTTTTGAGATGGGGTGACCGATAATGTACTCAGTCTTCCACATATGACAGCACCAGTGATTTATAAAATGGCATTATAATATTTTAAATATTACTCTCCATTTCTTTTCTTATTGCATTTTGGTGGGGTTTTTGTTTTGTTTTTTAATTTTTGGACCACAGCTGCATATACAGCAGAGATCTTCATGGAGCTGTCTACCCCAATTCCCTTTCCTAAGTTTATACAGTTAATTTAGAACTCTGCAAGCTTAAAAGTTTTACCCCAGTGTATATTGATTTGTATTTATCAACAAATAACTTCATTTGCCAACATATTGCCCACTCACTTTGTTTAGTAGAGCTTTCTGATGTTCCTCTGACTCCTGTCAGGTCTTGACTAAACTAAATAATTTGCAAAGGGGTAGCCGAGTTAGTCTAGTTCAGCAAAACAAACAAAGAATTTGATTTGATTTGATTTCAAAGTGTCTGATGAAGTGGGATTTTCTCCCATGAAAGCTCATGCAATAAATAAATTTGTTAGTCTTTAAAGGTGCCACAGGACTCCTTGTTTGTTTTGCTAAAGGATTTTGCATCATCTGCAAATTTTTCTATTTCAGTAGTCACCTCCCTTTTCAGATAATTAATAAATACATTAAATGATACTGGATATATTAAGAAACCTTAAGACAATTAGATGATGGGTTACAGTAAGTTAAAATTATTTGTTATTTATATATAACAGATTCATCCATCTTGACTCATATTTCTTTCAACAGCTCAGCTGCTCAGTTAATACATAGGTGTTTCCATTTATCTCAGTTCTGTGATTTTTGCCAATCCATTTTAATATTTGTTATTTCTGTTTGCAGTCGCAGAATCTGATTCTCTCAGGTGCTGAGAACCTCGTGGGATGTATTAAAGCAGCTATAACTCCCATTATCATCAATCGAAATTTAAAATGCTCAGCACTTGAGATCCTGTCCAGAGTGAGACATTATATTTTATTGTCTGCAGTCTCAAAGACTCTCTACAGAGTTCTAACTTTCCTTTCAGTGGATCAGGATATTTCCCTCACGACATAACAATAGGCCATGAATCCCTGAAATACTCCTGCATCATATCAAATAGTTAACATTCATATCAAGTAGTTAACATAACTCCAACATCGTATCAAGTAGTTAACATTCGGGGCATAAATGTCCTTTTCCAAAGTAGCCCCTCATCCATTTTCTTCCTCTCTGCCCAGATGAATCATCCATGCTCAGAAGATCCTCAGTGTTTTTCACCTTTTCTCCTCCCACCCTCAAACCTGCATCTTGTTGACCATCTTGTTGACAAGAGCTGGGGATGGTTCCCTCCAGCACAGCTCCTCCAGCAGCACTAAGCACACCTTCATGGGAGCAAATAAATCAAGAGTGAGCCTCAAGAGAGTCAACAGAGTCTTGTAGACTAACACGGCTACCCCTTTGGAATTTGACCTCAAGAGAGTGTTTGTCATGATGATAACAAGCCCCATTTTAACTCCACACTTCAAGGCAGATCCTAATGATTTTGCCACCAGAAAGAAAGGATGTATTAGATACTGAGTGAAAATTAAATCTCCTGGCCTCTGGCATGTTTAATGACAATGCTGAGATGTTGATTTCCTGACAGCCAGGGTAGAAAAGGTACATGCAACATATGTAACTAAGTCCCCAGTACCTTGCAGCTGCATTAACATATGCACCCATTTTAAGATGGGTCAATTTCAGTGGTTTTCTGGATGTAACTATTGTATTTCATTAACGCATACCTTGGATTAACTAAAATGACTGACTAGCACCTAGGGTGACATTATGGCCTCATTAAAGTCAATGCAAAAGTCTCAATGACTTCACTGGGGTCAGGATTTCACCCCTACTGTGGAAAATGTGCACTCCTAATGAAAATAAAAATCCTGGTTGTGGGTCACCTTCTGTTCCAAGTGGGAACTGAACTGCAAGGTCCCGCTTGGCCAAAGGGGAGGCATATGGCAACAGTACTGAGCTGCCTGAAAGCCAGTAGCAATTCACACTAGCGTTCAATGAACTTTAGTGGTTGCCAGAGATTAGGAATGTTGTATGAGACAGTGTATCCAGGGTCCAATCCATCCCTAGGGTAAGTAGGCACAGCTTCCATTGACTTCTGCAAAAGCACTGTACCTGCCTAGGTCAAAACTGCATTAGTCCATGGAATGAAGAGTGCATGCTTTACACTGCTCAGAAGCACCCCCAGCTGGTCACCTGAGGAGCAATAGTGATGTATTAAATCCTTGGCTGAAAGTGTGGCTGTTACAATGTAGAGTTTTGAAGGCAGAAAGGGAGTAAAACTGGGGTATCCTTGGGGTGTCGAGATGGCTTCAAGGACCCTTGCTTGTTTTTTCTGAAATCTTGAGTTTGCCTGTTGTAGCAAACAGACACAACTGCTAGCTGGAAGTGATTACAATATAGAAAAAAGCTTGAAGCCATGTGTAACCTTTTATACTTTGTTTCCCAATTTCTACACGGAAAGAAAGAGTTCACAGGGATTGTTTGCTGCAGTGGCAGCATTAGAAAAATATATCAGAAAAGGATCATGTTGCAAGAAGCTGTGGCAACCAGTGATGAGATCTTCAGTTTCTCAGTCATTTTAGGTCAGGAACCAGGTGCTGCATTCTTGATTTCACTGCTGTTTGTCATTCCCTTCTTTCTCCTTTAATGTATAGGTCTGAGCTGTACTGTTTGCACAGCTCCAGATGTTTTAAAATGCATTTTTAAAGTACTTGAACAATAACAAGCTCTTTTTAAAATATAGCCTTTTACCGTCCCTGGTTGTCCCATAATGGTTCCTATATGAATACGCTGATTTTAGATGACATTTTAAAAGCTTCTGCAAATTTAGTTCCTTACAGTCTTTGCTTATAAACCCTTTCAATCCCTTCGCTACAATGATACCTAATCTCCTGACATTCATTCTACTCTGGACGGATTAAAAATAAGCAGTGGTTGGGAAGGAAGGAAGCTTTCTTTTTTCAAGCAAAAGGAAAGGCATACAACTCCACCAAAGAAAAGTAGACCTGATTGTATCTTAACACTTTAACCTCTTATTTCACTCATGCATTTTCTACCAGTAAAGACTATGAACTGTCTGGCAATTAGAGTCCTGTGGCAGTTTTAAAGACTAGAAGATTTATATATTGCATGAGCTTTCATGGGAGAAAATCCCACTTCGTCAGACACTTTGAAGATGGAAAACTTACAGAATGGGAAGAAATTAAATGCAGGGACGTGTATGACATAGGATCAGGTCAGACTGTAACAGCAAATCAAAGCAGATGTTAGGATTTTGATTTGCTGTTACAGCCTGACCTGATCCTATGTCAGACACGTCCCTGCATTTAATTGCCTCACATTGTAAGTTTCCCATCTTCAAAGCATCTGATGAAGTGGGATTTTCTCCCATGAAAGCTTATGCGATAAATAAATCTGTTAGTCTTTAAAAGTGCCACAGGACTCTGTTTGCTTTTCTGCAGTAGACTAACATGGCTACCCCTTTGGAACTTGTCTGGCAATTGTGACAGTTTTGAAAAGTGTACAGGACATGAAGGAGGTATCCTCCATTGTGCTATTTCAGGGGCTTTGGAGCTATTTAAAAATACGCTTGAATTTTTCACATGGAGAAATATCTACATGTTATTCGAAGATGTTCTCAAGTTACCATCTGAACACTACCAAAGTGAGCAGGGAGAGCTAGGAAAGTGTTGCTCTTAGGGTTTAAGAGAGAAAAATGTATATTGGAAGCAAATTAAAAGAAAAGAAAAGAAAAGAAAAAATCAGACCATCAAGGGAACATAAGTGAAGCTCCTAAGAGCATTTGCATGCTACAGGAAGTGGTTTTGGTGATTCAGTTGGTGACATTCTTTGCACTGATTTCGCACCGAACCAGCCTACCTAGGAGTCAGTCCTGTGCTGCTAAAGAAGAAAATAAATGATGGTTTGGCATTTAATGTTGCTCGCTATGAATAAGGGTTGCAGGATCAGTCCCCAAAAGATTGTTGAGTTTTGTAGTAGGATAGGGAATTCAATGTAACTATCCAGACCCACAAAACATACAGAATATCCTAATCAAGGGGATCCGTTTCTGTCAGAGAGACTGAGTAGTACTAGCTCAGTCCAGAAACATTCAGCCAAATTTTTCCAATGTGGATTCCTAAAGGTAAGCCCCTCATTCCTATTTAGACACTTAAATAAAAGCAGTTTAATTTTCAGAGAAGCTGATTTCACTGACTTCAGTGAGAGTTGTAGGTTTTTTGCACCTCTTAAATTCAGGCAATTTTTATTAAGAAGCCTAAGTAGAGACATGAAATCCTATCTTCAGTTACCTGCATTTGATAAGTTTGGCTTTATGTATACAGTTATTTTGCTTAACTTATATGTTGTGCAGTTACCCAATTTTCACATGCAAATGGATGATCATCAGAAAGCTAGATGTCCAAGTTTAAAGGCCAAAGTAAAAATTTGACCGTTCTCGTCTTCAGCCAGTTTTTGCCCCCTTAATTCTTATTTTGGACATGTCTAAACACCCCTTTCTTCAGTCAAAGCTGTATACCTCTTTTCTTCCGAATTTAAGCTGACATTTTTGTCATCTTTCAATATTTCAAATTCAAATAAACATATGGCATGAAAAGTATTGTCCCAAATCTTTGCTGTAATCTTCACTGATGTTAGTTGCTTGGGTATTTCTAAAACAACTTCTAATTCTCCTGCTTTGCTATGGGGAAAAAAAAACCCCAACACCTCCAATTTCTCTTGTAGTTTTAGAATTAGTTTCATGAGATTAAGACAGTTTTCCTTCATTCCTCCATTAATGGCGATGACAATTTTCACTTGTTTAATGCAATGTCGACCATTTTCCCAGACAAGGACATGGCCTACCCATCAAATTCTTGACAAATGATTGATTTCACTGAGAAATGCTTGTGCACAAGCTAATGCAAAAAAATTTAAGGACAAGGAAACTAATTAACATGCAATGTATTTTCCATGGCAACAGGAACAAACTCATCACAAGGTCAATACTGTATTCATCATTGCCCCACGCTTGAGCAAGGCAGATGTATTGGAGGTGGCTGGGGGGTTACCTTGCCCTTTTATTTCTATGTGATTGATTAAGAGAAATAGTAATCTCCAAAACTGTCTGTGCCACGCCTGCCGCTGCTCCTAGACACTGCTGTGGAGAGGGACATACACTTCCAGAATGTTACTTTCAAGTCCACCATTCCCACTTTTACTGCAGAACCACATATATTCTGCTAGGAGGAAGTGCCAGATTTAGGTACAAGCCAAGTAAGACATGAAATAGGGCCTGACATTATGAGGGACCTCTAAATATGTCGGAGGAAACTAAGATGATTTATCATAATTGAAATTGATAATGCAAATAAGTCTTTTTGCAAAATGTATGTTTTATTTAATTATTTTTCATTGCATCCTTGCCTAAATATATATGCAAATATAAAGGTTTATCATTTTTCTTTCATTACCCTTTCTTTTATAATGCAATATACTTTTTTCTCTTTATTTTTTATGGTATGAGGCCTCTAAATCAAGGAAAAGTTGTTTAAATACTCCCATAATACAAGAACCAGGGGTCACCAAATGAAACTGATAGGTAGCAGGTTCAAAACAAATAAAAGGAAGTTCTTCTTCACACAACGCACAGTCAACTTGTGGAACTCCTTACCTGAGGAGGTTGTGAAGGCTGGGACTATAACAATATTTAAAAGGGAACTGGATAAGTTCATGGTGGCTAAGTCCATAAATGGCTATTAGCCAGAAAGGGGTTAAGAATGGTGTCCCTAGCCTCTGTTTATCAGAGGATGGAGACGGATGGCAGGAGAGTGATCACTTGATCATTGCCTGTTAGGTTCACTCCCTCTGGGGCACCTGGGCACTGGCCACTGTCGGTAGACAGATACTGGGCTAGATGGACCTCTGGTCTGACCCAGTACGGCCTTTCTTATGTTCTTATGTTCTTATGTTCTTAAATCTTGACATAGTTTAGGGCCTCAGCATGTCTTAATCCAGCTCTGCTAGGAGGAGCTCTCTCGCCGTGGAAGTGAGGCTACATTTTCCCCTAGCCACAGCCACAAATTCAAACATATAAATACATGCCAGTGGAAGAGAGGAAAGAGAGGATGTGTGTCTTTAATTGTACTTGATTCACTTACTGGCATCTCAGGAACTTCAATAAGTAAGCTCGGTCCAAGGAAGGTGAAGACGTGGGCAACTATGCAACCAATCTAGGTTTCTATATTCCTGTAAAAGTGAGAAGGCCAGAATTGATTCTTTTCTCTAGCTGCAGGCCTGGTGATAGCATTTACTGATGGTGGAATCCTTGGGTATGTCTACACTAGAAAAAGTTAGGTCGACTTTGTTGTCGACTTAAAGTTGACCTTATTAAGTCGATTTAACAAAGTGGTTACCCTGAACCTGGACTTAGTAAGTCGATCTAACTGCCCTTAAGTCGTCTTAATAAAGCCGACTTAAGGGTTAATCCATGTCTACACTGTGCTTAAATTGACCTAAGGAGTCGTCTTAAGGGTTAGGTCAACCTAAATTACTAAATTGATTTAAGATTTCATTAAGTCAACTTAAGGAGTTTCTTAAATGACTTAATGAAAACCCAGTGTGGATGGGGAGTAATTTAGGTTGACTTAAGTAGCCTAAATTGCCAGTGTAGATGAACCTCTTGAGACCAGAAAAAGGAACAAAGATATGAGGTGGCTGAGTCTAAAACCAGATGCAGATAAGGTTAGGGAAGGGGTGGAAAGTCAAAGAAACATCAACACATAAGGATAGGGTTATATATCTGTATCTCCCTTCTATATGTATATCGCTATTAGCATTCTTAGAGAATGACAGTGAAATTAGGAGTTTGGACTATTGGAATGGCAGACCTAGAAAAACTGAGAAATAGAGGTCTCAGGGTTGTACCAAAAATCAGATCATACCAAAAGCCGGTTTATTTTCCAAGAATTACATTTTATTTCAAATTATGAAGGAAGTAGCCTTTTTGATTGTGTGGATAAACTTGGCAGTGTAAAACCAGTGCACTTTATCTCTTTGGGACAGAAAGGCTGAAACAATAGACTCAGGCATACATGACACCTCCATAATTATTTCACTACTTTTCCTGCATGAGAGCAGAATGACGTAGAGGTCTGAGCACAGAACTGGTGGTCAGTAACTTAAATTCTAATCTCAGCTCTGACACATATCCCCTCTGTGACATTAGACAAGTCACATACTCTATGTGCCTTTATGCAAAAATGGAAATAATACTATATAGCTATCCCATCACGGGAGGATACTTATCTTTGATACTTGTCTGAGGATTACATTATACTGTAAAGTGTATTGAAGATAAGGATTAATTATTAACCATTCAGGAAACAAGAAACTCATGTGTTTGGCTAGTGTAGTAGGATCTCCTGTAAAGTTATACCTACAGACTAGAAATGCCTTAAAAAGATATGCAGCTAAATGCAGCTATTTATTATTTATACCCTTTGAAATCAGTGGGGGGGAATGGAGAATAATCAGAGTAATGTTTGGCTATGGTTTCTGAAAAATGGTGTATATCACTTTAATTTTTTTTGCTGACACACTGGAGAAATAATTAGCCTACAGTTGCATCTTTCAGAGAGGAGACTGGATAGAACTGTGTTTGTTTTTTGTTTTTGCCTTGCGGCAGCAGGTGAAAGTCTAGAAAGAGAAGCTAGTTGCCATTCACTTAGTTTAGTTGTTTGAACTGAAGGCAGCATGTAATACCAGGGAGAAAGAGCCAAGCCACACGTAAATATGTATTGGTGGGACTTTTTAAGAACAGCAATTAACAAAACAGAGAAAATGGCCAGTGAGAAGCAGAGAAGAAAATTACATATTTATAACACCCACAGTGGAGTAGGTGGCTTACAGAACAAACAGCTAGACACAATCCCTATCTTAAAGACATTACAGTCCAGTGATTGACATGAGGGAACAAGTGAGAGTTATAAACAACAGGAGGGGAAGTAGGAAAATTGATAGATAAGCGTTACAAAAATTCTGTCTTGTTATTTAGTTGTGATGTACACATCTTATTCTAAAACCTTTCCCCCTACATTTTCTCTATAAAATTCCCCTTCCAAGACAAAGTATTCCACTTCCCAGACTCCCCATCCCACTTCCCCCATCTTGCTACATACTCTCTCCACATTCAGACACTCTTGTGTTCTCATGCTACCGACTCACCCAAGACATACCATCATGCAAACATAATGATCAGACATGCACACACAGAGCATATGCCATTTGCTCCCTGAACCAAAATCCTGATTCTTCTGACCTGGGAATAAAATCTGAAAGGCATTGACTGGGACAGTCACTTTATTGCAAACACCTAATAGGGTGCAAATCCATACACACTTGCATGATTCTTTTTCTTAAAGAAATAGCTCTCATAACTTTGCCTGAGGAGGGGAAAAAAACTTTTGTCTTAACTGAACATACATTAATTTTGTAACAGAAAGGTCAATTATTAATAATAATTCTAACTATCTAATTGCATGAGTTATAATATCTATTGCATCATCACAAAACACTCATTTGAATGTGCTTTTATAGAAATCAGGCTGGCTGTGTAAACTGAATACACAAACAGTAAGATAGTCAATTTAATAGTCTCTCACTTATTCAGATAATACATTCTGTCACCCTTACTTACTTTGAGGGTTACATTGTGCTGCAAGTAGTTTGATTAGCTTTACCACCTTACTATGACATCCAAGTGAAATCAATGGAGCTTCTCAAAGAAGAAGCATAAGGAAGGATGGAAGAATTAGGAACAAAATGAAGATGATTTATAATGCTAGGGTAAATTATCTGTATATTACTTGCAGCTGAAGTTGAGAGGTAACATTGTCCAAAGAAAAGGTCACTGATTTGGAAATTAGAAGACCTAGGTTCGGTTTACAGATTGCTTACTGCTTGCTGTGAAAACTCAGACGTATCACTTCACTTTTGTTTTTTCTCTGAACCTTTGTCTGGCTTATTTACTTAGATTACAAACTCTATATGGCAGGAATATCTCTCATGTGCAGGACCTAGCACAATGAGGTCCTCAAGGTCATTTTGAGTCTCTAGATGCTGCTGGAAACCATATAATACACAATAACAAAGGGTGTGTCTACACTTAGAAATTAAGGAGGCTTGAATTGACTTAATTTACTCCGCATCTACACTGAGCTTTCTTTAATTCAACTTAAGCTGCTCCTTAAGTCAAATTAAGGAAAAGTTAGTTCGAATTAATAACACCTTGTTTTAATTTGAACTAGTGCTTAAGTCGACTTTATTAAATCGACTTAAGCCAGTGGAGACATGGAGTAGTGCCAAGGTGGACCTTTTTAATTCGACTTAAAATGTTAAGTTGACTTAATAAGGCCAATAAGGTGCCACGTCTACACTTGAAAAGTTAAGTCGACTTTTGTTAAAAATTCAAAACAATCAGAACAAACTGTAGAAATGGTCTGAAATAAACAGGATGAAGTTTAATAAGGACAAATGCAAAGTACTCCACTTAGGATGGAACAATCACCTGCAAACATACAAAATAATTGCCTATGAAGGAGTACTGTGGAAAAGGATCTGGGGTTCATAGTGGGTCACAAGCTAAATAAGAGTCAATAGTGTAACACTATTGCCTAAAAAGTAAAAATTCTGGAATGTATTAACAGGAGTGTTGTAAGCAAGAAAGATACAGTAAGTAATTTTTCTGCACTACTCTGCTCTGATTAGATCTCAGCTGAAGTAAGTAAGATGTGGACAAATTAGGAAAAGTACTGAGAAGAGCAACAAAAATGATTAAAGTTCTTGAAACATGACCTAATGAGGGAATATTTTAAAAATTGTGTTAATCTGGAGAAGAGAAGGGTAGGGTAATGGTAACAGTTTTCAAGTACATAAAAAGTTGTCACAAAGAGGGAGAAAAATTGTTCTCATTAACCTCTGAAGGTAGGACAAGACGCAATGGACTTAAATTGCAGCAAGGGCGATTTAGGTTGGATATTAGAAAAATCTTCCTAATTGTCAGGTAAGCACTTGAATAAATTACCGAAGGAGATTATGGAATCTCTGTCATTTGGATATTTTTAAGATCAGGTTAGACAACACCAGTCAGGTTTAGTACCACCCTGAATGTAGGGGACTGGACTAGAATATCTCTAAAGTCCCTTCCAGTCCTATGATTTTATGATATCTGAGCTAATATATATACTTTTGATTGACGTTCCTTTTGTTTTACAATGACATCTGGTATTAAAATGTAAGAATAAAGCCAAGCAAAATAATACCTCTCCACACACAAAAACACCCCAAAATGACAGGAAGAGCTGCAGGTTTTGGATAAACTCACAAATTTAATGTGAAAAATCCCTGAAGATTTTTCTTGTCAGTGGGCAAGAAGATTCTCTCTTGCTATTTTTTTTCCAGGCTCCAAGAAATATTAAGGATTGGGTATTAGTCATTTCTCGCCCGCCCTCCCCCGGTTAAAGAAGATAAATAATATTTGTACCATGGCTTTATGAAAACTGTACCTTATGCCACATGGTAAATAGCTTCTTGTAACATTACTGAATGAGGTGTTGGGTGCAAAACCACTTGAAGGATTACATATTTATCCATCAAGGATAAATCCTCAGACTTGTATTAGATGTCTGGCAGTACCTGTAAGCTCAACCCTGCCCATACGCCTGCATACAGTGGCTATTTTTCTTCTTTGGATTATCTTCATTGTAAGCTGTGCATTAATAAAAAGCAGAGCAAGCACTTTCCATATTCCTTCTTTATATTAAGTAATAAATGGGAAGTTGGATAGTTTCCTGGTTTTGAGGAAATACTAGATAACAGATTTAACTATTCTCTCAGGTGTTGATGGCTGCGAAACTGACTAAGTTCAATTTTCTAGGGATTTCCTTAAAAGACTTATCTAAAACCAGAAAAAGCCCCCATTTAGAAACCTGGGAAACCATACTCACCACCTTGGGCATCTTTGATGGGTAATTCTTCCTTAGTTACAAGCACTGAGTCGAGCAATTACAACAGAGGGAGGGAAGGAAAGGACAATAACAGAACGAATTTTGGAAAACTCACTATTAATAAATTAACAAATGCTATGATGTAAGACTCCTATGCCCCAGGATACCTTAATCATAGTCCCAACTTCAATCCTTTGGACCCTGTGAGTGGCTGTTGTGTTCTGGCCACTTCCTGCTCCCCATCTCCCCACTCACAGGGTGCGTCTACACTTACAAATTAAGTCGACTTAAGGAGGCTTAAGTCAACCTAAACTACTCCGCAACCACACTGGGCTTTCCTTAAGTCGACTCAAGCATTTCCTTAAGTTGATTTAAGAAAAAGTTAAGTTGATTTAATAACACCTCTATTTAGGTTGCCCTAACGCTTAAGTCGACCTTATTAGGTTGATTTAAGCCAGTGTGGATGGGGATTTGTGCCTAAATCCACTTTATTAAGTTGATTTAAAGTGTTAAGTCAACTTAATAAGGTCAAAAAGGGGCTATGTCTACAGTAGAAAAGTTAAGTCGACTTTTGTTAAGTCGACTTAATAAGGTCGACTTTAAGTTGACTGAACAAAGTCGACTTAACCTTTCAAGTGTAGACATAGCAAATGTTAGGTGTCATGGGTTGGAGCAGTTTGAGGATTCTAGCAGGTCACTGTTACCTGGGATGCTCTGGGGGCCCTACCAGGGTGGCCCTATGATGTGCTGCAGCCTCCCAAATTCCTATAATGTGATGTGTATCTTTCCTGTTCATCCTTGTAACTGCGTAGTCTAAGGCAAAGCATGCCATGTGTTTTTGAAATGCGCATGCATGCTCTATATTACTGTTATGATAGCTTGTGTCCTGCTATATCATGCATGTGTACAGATATGAAGCATGTCATCAAGTGTATTTCACATGGCTCAAAAGGGGGCAGGTAACCATAGCTCATAGCTCCACTCACATACCCAGAAGAAATATGCATAAAAGAACAATGCAGCTCAAGTACTTTGGCCAGAGTGAAAAGACTCCTGACTGCAAAAAGGAGGGTCAGAGGGCTTGAAAAGAGGAAAAAAGACCCACTTTGAACTCACTAAGGGTCTTTGCCAGGGATTCCATCTTCTAAGGAACATCAAGGACTGATATCTATCGACATGGTGGGAAGGACTTGGCTGCAATATCATCAGTAGCCAAACCTATGTGGGTAGGCTAGACATGGACTGTAATAGTGATCTTAGTTTAGAGGGCAAGTTACCTTTTATTTGATTGTGATTATCCCCTTGACTGATTAATTATCTAATTTGGTATTGATTTGTCATATTCTCACTGAAAATCATGTAGACTTATGTTTCTTTTAGCTAAAGCAGTGAGATGTTAGATGAGTAAGTGTGAAAACTTTACTGGGAGCAATAGCAGCTGCATATTTATTTCTTTGTTAAATAGACAACCAGTGTGAATGAGCTTGCAGTGATCAGTGAAGTGTCCCGATCCCTACAAGACAGAAGTTCCTGGGATTGCATCTGAGAATGGGAGTGTTCACTGGGGGACCACCCCATGAGAAGCTAGCCTGAGACACCGATTACATGCTGGGGGCTGGGATTGAGCTGACCCAGGAGTGGAGGCTCACACAGCAAGATGGGGTAAGTTGGGGACCTGGAGTAGAGAATTGGGGGGCACAGTGGGACACCAGTTTGGGGAAGGTCACAGACCCATCTGGAGTTATTTCAGCTTCGATTTCTAGGAAGGGAGGCCCACAACAGAGTCAATTGGTAGGCTACTGCTCTTTCTGCAGATTCACTATGTACCACTCTGTGCCATCCATTCCCTCACAGGTTCCTCTATTGCTGCTCTGAGATGAACATTACCTCAGAGAAACTGCTACTACTACTGCTCTGTGCTGTCCAGCACCAAGTTACTACCACCTCTGTTCAGCGATCTCACCATGGCAGAAGTGGCATCTAGGACCCTTGGCAAAATTGTCACCACCAGAAATGTCCCATTACCAAAAAGGAGTCTTTTTTGGCTTTTTTGTCTCTGTTCAGGGTCCCTTACCAAACAGCATCTGACAGCAGTCTAGGTCAGGTGACCTCAGGCACGCTCATTGTCAGTGAATTGCCCCCAAACTCAAAACTTACCTGAATTTTAACCAAATTTCCCAAACTGTCATACCTAAAACACAAATGAGGCCTGGCCCATTTAGTCAACTACTTTTTGCTCTCCAGCAGATGCAGTTAGAGCACTCTCTCTCCCGCAGAGCCATCTGCAGTTCTTAAGCAGCTCTGGTTTGTGCTTCTCCCAGGTCATCTACAAGTGAAAACACTGAACTTTCTTCTCTCTCAGGCTACAGGGCTACTCACACAGAAAGAAAGTGCGATGCTGATCATGCCTGCTTTCTAAAGCATAGCACAACAAAGTGGCATTCATGGGGAAGACACTTTTAGTGAAACAATAACCACTGGGTGCTATTGAGCAACTCATGGAAATGGCTATGATCTGGATTCCTTCCTTATTATCCAGTGGAAAAAAAAAACATTTTGCAGTGAAAAATGGTTTAAAGTAGATCTTTTGATTAATCTCAGTTCTCCCCCAAGCTTTGAGCTATACCTACCAGAAATAAAAGAAATAAGAAGCCGTAAACTCTCTCCTTTCATCCTATAGTGCCCTTGGTAACTACTTTGATTGCTCCTCTCCTACCCATCAAACCCATTGTGGTGCCAGTATTGACAAGGACAGAGAGCCTTGAAAAACTCTCAGGCATGACACACCATCTCATTAGTTATCAACAGCATGGTGCTCTTACAGGGGACAATTTCATCAACTGATTAGAAATTTGAACAGTTAAATGTCAAGGAGAGACTCTGCTCCTCAGTGGAGAGTTTAGAAGCAGTGGCTGGGAAGAATGCACACAAGTCTGTGGAAATGGTAAATGACAGCAATGATATCAAACTTAAGATGGACAAGTGGAGAGTTGAACTTTTGTAGATTGGAAGGAATGATCTTGGACCTTTACTTCCTTATTCTTGGAATAATCCTGCTGAAACCAGTGGGGCTATATGCAACATGTCAGTACTTCACATGTTTTAACGAGTTGGCCCTGACTGAGTAGAAGTAATTTCTCAAATAGTGAGATTTTGGAGGCTCATTTGCTATGAGCTTTATTTCAGTTTGATTATTTCACATAGTGCTTCTTCCTAAAAAGAAAAAAAGTAATAATTCTTATTTTGTATTTGCATAACACAGGGATATAACCTGTTTCCTGAAAATCTTAACATATTGGGGCTTGAAAGTGTCCTAACATGTCATAACTGTGCCTCATTTAAGCAGAGCACTTAAGTATTTGGTGAACTTTAAGCATGAAAGAGTTTCATTGAAGGGGACTTGACACATTCTTTAGTGCTTTGCTAAATTAGGACCTACATTGCTCTTTTTTGGACGATGGATTGTGACAAATGTTTTTTGATTAATTTATTTTTCTGCTATCTAGATTAAATGTGACATGTAGTCATTGAACAACTAATTTTCCTTTATCTCTCCATTTTGTTTTCATGTCCTTAAACTGTGAAATATTATATAATTCAAGAAAAATATAAAGGTCAAGAAATAATTTTAACTAACTACTTGCAAATCTATATCTTAAATTTGCATTTTTCATGCACTTACAAATGCTAAATTCATTATATATTTTTTTTTCTTTAAAAGAGTAAGATTGTATTTGAACGTATATTAAAAAAATCAAGTCAAAACTTATCAAGTCCATACCTTTCCACACCTACCTGTTCCCTGAAGCAAAATTATTAGACAGATTGTCATACTGAACTGTATGCTGCTTAAAAATTTTTGTTTCTCTGATTTGTTTTTGCAAGTTGCCCAGATAAAGCTGTCTGTTTTCAGATATTTGGCTGTTCAGCCTCATTTGATTTAGCTCATTGAGTTCTCATGCCAATTTACACATAGGCCAACTTTCAAAAGCAAAGTGCTAATTGAAAAAAGACATCACTGCCCAAGGCTATCAGTTGACTTGATAGAATGGTTGATTTTACTGACAACACTATCAGCTAAAATTTCCAACACAGATTATGAAAATATGAACATCTGAACTGAGGCATCTTTCTGATGCAATTTAAAAAAAAAATACTGTTTGTTGAGGTGCTGTAGTTTAATAGTCTGCCAATGGTTATTTCAACTTTTAGAATCCAGTATATCCATGTCAGATTCAATTGAAATAATCACAGGTCATCTTAAACACTACAATTGTAATCTTTATCTGTTTTTTGTAGTAGAGCTCTTTCAGATACAGGGATTCATCTGCACTGAAGATTTGTGCAAGCACTTAAAAAGAGAGAAAAGGTTCCTGCATTACTTCATAATTAAGAAGCCTTGTTTGACTTCTAAAAGAACAGTTTACAAAAGCTCCTCAAAGTGAAAGCCCAAAGGTAGCATAACCCCACACAGAGGTGACAGTCAGTCACAAAGGGAGGTCACAGAGGTGACAAGAGATAATAAAGTTTCGAAAACCCTGTATAGAAGCTACATGACTCAACACACCGAGAGTGGAATAAACTCAGTGCTCTGAGCAATTTAATGTCTCAAAGTAATGAAATGATAAGTCAGTTTCACACAATGGCCCTGTCAATAATAATCATAGTCATAATAATGTCCCTTCAGAAGAACCCTGGAAAGTTTTATTTGTTAGGTTTCAAAATTGTCACTGTTCAGGTGCTAAGTGGTAATTAAATCCAGTGTGTTATTGTGCCATATGGTATAATCAAATGATATATTATTCAGAAAGGGCAACTTCAGCATTCATTCTGCACAGTTTAAAGAGCACAGTCAAGTTGATATTGTCATTGCTGTAGAACATTAAAACTAACTGAAGAGGAAAGGAAGTTTGGGCCAACAAGTATGTCCCTCTTAGTTTCAACTCAACCCCTCTTCAATTGATTTTTGCTGTAGCCTATACACCTTATTGTTAGATTCAGTAGAAATGCCCATCCTTCCTCATTAATTCATTTATGTTGTCGAACATAACTTTAGGGGTTTTTGTGTGTCTAGGTGCATGAAAATGTATAATTTTTAAATTATTATTTTGCATAAAAATCATTTTGACACATCTAGGTTTAAAATGAAAATGAATTTCTGAGTATATATGTATCTACTGTTGCTATTAATTAAAGTTAAAGTCCATAAAGGGTATATAGAATATTTAAGAATCAGGACAGAAGGATAAATAGCCAGGAAAGAGAGAGAACTGAGCAGACAGCGTTCCTTATTGTATATACACATTCTGGTAGAAGACTGTATACTTAGTCTACAGTAGATTGTAGCACTTGTTT
The DNA here is from genome assembly GCA_007922175.1 of Pelusios castaneus. Taxonomy (NCBI): domain Eukaryota; kingdom Metazoa; phylum Chordata; order Testudines; family Pelomedusidae; genus Pelusios; species Pelusios castaneus. The sequence continues at coordinate 12,595,491 of ML685802.1, read as the reverse complement.
CAGTTTAGAGGGAGGTTTTTTTGTTTGTTGTTTTGTTGTTTTTTTACAGCCCTTTCCCTTGATATAACTGGATTCAGGACAGTTCCGGTTCTGTGTAATGAGCACTGATATACATTAGCTCTCAAGATAGTCTGAATGTTCAAACCACATTACATAAAATGTATTTTGTTACCATGCTATATAATAAGTACATTTAGCAAACTTAGATAATTAATCAGTTTGGATTTTCTAGTGTCAGATGTTGGTTTTGTTTTGGCTAATCACAAATTTAGAATAAGCTTATTTGTGAAAATAGGCCAATAACATCAGTTTTACATTCACTGGTATAAGACCTTGTTATATTTGTTAATACCTAATGAACAGAGAGCTGAAGTAAAAGTTATTGAGGAATTTGCCATTTCTATGACTCAGTTTTGAAATCAGTCTCAGAAATTATACATAATGGGGCAGTGAAATAGGGTTGCGATAGAGGAGTAACGTTCCGGGCAGTTATATGCCATATTTTCTAAAATGAGCTCCATATTTGAGTACCTTCAAATGCGAACCTACATTCCAAAATCTGCAGCATTTTTTCTTCTGCTTTCTATTGCACTTGGCTCTAGTTTTGTGTCAGAATACAGATGTCACTGTAAAACAAAAGGAAGGTCATTCAAAAGCATGTATATTAGCTTATTAAAATAAATTGCCTTTGCAAGACCAAGTTTTAAAGAAAATCTTCAAAGTTCCACAATGCCAGAAAGGGCTTTACAAACTGCACTACTTCTAGTCTGAGTTTTAATGTGATAAAAAACACTTTTATTACTTTAGTGAATGAGTATTCAGCAGAACATTTCACTATTTTCATATTCAAAACTCTCAGCTTTATTCCTGTGAATGTCCATTCAAATGAATGCATACTAGGATGTGTCAGGCATTGAAACAGCTCAGATGATCATATAAATATGTTAAGTAGTTTGCCCTTTAGTTAGAGCACCACGTAGTTTCAAACACATTCTCCAAGTTTAGGCACTTTCTTATGTAGATGCTTGAATGTAGATGTGCAGTCTACATTTGCGTTTGCAGTTTGTTTAGTCAGGTGCATAGGAACTATATATATATATATATATATATATATATAAACTTAGGGCTGGTCTGCACTGAAAATTTACGTCTTCAGAGCTACGTCTCTCAGGGGTGTGAAAAATCCATACACCTGAGAGACATAGCTATGCTGACCTAACCTCCACTGTAGACAATGCTGGGTCAGTTGAATAATTCTTCTCTTGACCTAGCTATCACCTCTTGAGGAGGTGGATTAACTACAGCAATGCAAGAACCCTTGTCACTGTAGTGTTTTAAGTATAGACATAGCCTTAAAGCAGTCAACACTTTAAAAGTGCCACCAGACTCCTTGTTTGTTATGCCAACAGGAGAAGCTCCTCTGTTGACATAGTAGCATAGTAGCATCTCTAGTGAAATGCTCTACTGCAATATTTTAAGACTAACACATTTGTTTATCGCATGAGCTTTCATGGGAGAAAATCCCACAGTTAATCCGCCTCCAAAGAGACAGTAGCTACGTTGATGGGAAAAACTCTTCCATCAACATAGCACTGTCTAAACCAGGGGTTAATTCAGTATAACTGTGATGCTCAGGGGTATGGATTTTTCACATCCCTGAGCTACGTAGTTATAGCGACATAAGTTTATAGTGTAGATCTGACCTAAGAGTGCACTCTCGTGTCCAGAAATATTAACAGGAGTGTGAAACCATAGACTTCCAAATTTGTAAGCTAGGTCAATGCATCTTTCAAAATTTGGCCTTATATATTATCTTTTTTATAACCTTAGACAATGAATTACAGATTTGCTCTAATTATAGAAGTTAGAGATGGAAAATACTCACCTATTTCCCCCTCAGTACAAACTGAAATTCCTAGTTTCCTAAGGCTTAATTCATGACCCCTGGTTTTCATTTCTGGTCTTTATCACATAGATGAACAGTACCATAGTAAACAATATTTTTTTCTAATCCCTTTGTAGCTTTGTTCTTCTATAATATTAAGCAGGAGAGACATAGGATCAGTGGAATCTTCCTAAAATGTTGTCTTCTCCCTTTCCAGTATTATGTTATATATCCCTCCGTCACAGATTTTTCTATCACTTTAGTTCTAGTCTGTCTGAAAATTCAAATCCTTTCAACTGTCATGAATTGAATCAGCGTATTTTCGCTTCAAGATTCCACTTGACCAACTGAAAGAAAATGTGGTCTATCCCTCTTTGGTTTCCAGTAAGAATTTAGAATGAATTTTCAAAAATCTCAGATTGCTTTTCTCATATATTGTATATTCCAACTTGCCCAGTCATAGCAGGCTCATTATCAGATCTCTTGTTTAACTCTGCTGCTCAGTGCTGTTGAAACTTGTAGTTATTTTTTTCTTCTTTCCCTTCATACAGCTATCTCACCATTGGTAAAATTCATTCTTGTATCTAGAGCCAGCCCAAGGGCCATACATTACTTGAGCAATATTTTGAGGGCTTTACATTCAATTTAGGTATTGTACTGTATTGGCCCTCCACAGAGGGCTGGATTTCACCTATTAAGAGGAAATTCCTTGTGGCTGAAAAGCTCAGACATTGCTATGCATTCAGGCAATTCAGCCTTCCAATCCCCTTCACTATAAATGCAGCTCACAATGAATGAGCCCCATGGTAATATGATGCTTAAGATTGGCTTGTTCAAGACAGCAACAGTGGTTTGTTACAGAATTTCAGGAAAGCCTGGAAGACCAGTTTATCTAATTGTTTCAGTATGTGCTTTAAACCTAAAGGTCTGCAAATTTTAAAAAGTCAGCTGAAACCAGCAGTTCTGGTAATATCTAAGAACTAATTAAAGGTGGGACAGGGCTATCAGGAAAGTGACTTCATTGCAGTACAAAATGAAAGGACTATTTGAAAGGAAATGGGTTACAATTTTGGTAGTAACTATTTACTTATTTACCAAAATTGTAACCCATTTCCTTTCAAATAGCTCTTTCATTTTATATTGCCTTGTCTTGACTTTCCTGATAGCCTCGTCCCACGTTTAATGAGCATAAAAAGAATTGATGAAAAATTGCCTGTTTTGGGAAAAGAAAAGATTTTATTTCTTTTGAATTTTTTTGTTTTTTGTTTTCAATTGAATTTCCACCACAAAATTTCATTTTTTAAATAGAAGAATTTTTCAATTGAAATTCAATCCTCTGAATCACCATTAGTGATATCTAATATTTCACACATTAGATCCTACTATTTCATCCATTCTTTTGCCACACTTCCTTCCTCTTTTAATACCTGTCCTCACAATTACCCATTCATTACCTTTCATTTTATCCTTTTTCTTCTATGCTTTATCTCCACTGCACTCATCTTTTCAAACTGTGCAGCTGGGTCTTCTCTTCTGTCACATCTTTGGAGTCTAAAACCAGCCATGTTTCATCAAAGAAATACCTCTTTTTCATTGATTTTTTTTCCTGAGTACATCAGCCTGTCTCTTTAGTTCTGCTACCAAATCATTCAGTACCATAAATGATGATGTTTGTTAATGCTCAGTGTTCTTTTACCACCTCAAACTTTGAAGGGCAAAAACATTTTACACTCAAATGACATTGTACCTACCTGAAAATCTGTTGCTACTTCTGAGAAAGCTAATGAATAAAGATGAGTTTCAATGGCCATTATTAAAAGTTAACATTTGCCTATAGATAGCACAGGATGGTAACTGAGGAATCCACAGCTGCTTAATCTAAGATACCAGTAAGGGGAAGTCAACACTAGAAGCACTACAACAATAGAGATGCCGTGATGCACCTACATTGCTGCTGCGTGTCTGGTGAAGATGCTCTAAGCCATCAGCATAACAAAACCACCTCCATGAGAGGCAGTAACTATGTCGGTGGGGAGAAGCTTTCCTCCTGTGATTAGTGATTAGACCAGTGATCAGGTCAGCATAATTTATGCCACTTGGGGGTGGCTTAGTCACACCTCTGAGCAACATATGTTATATTGACATATGTTCTAGTGTGTTCAAAGGTATGGATAGAGAAATAATAGGCTATCACAAGAAGAAATCTGACGTAATTGATGACAAGTCTTGATTTTTTTAAAGGCATCTTCAGCACCTTTTAGAGCTTCAATGGTTCTAAATAAGTGATTTTTGGATGCACCCACCCTTCAATAATCAGGCCCTTTTATGGTGTCTTAATTTGGGTACCCAAAAACAGAAGTTACTCAAAATCACTATTCCAAAGGGGTAGCCGTGTTAGTCTATTGTAGAAAGACAACAGAGTCTTGTGGCACTTTTAAAGACTAACAGATTTATTAATCGCATGAGCTTTCGTGGGAGAAAATCCCACTTCGTCAGACGCTTTGAAGATAGGAAAGTTACAGAGTGGGAGGAAATTAAATGCAGGGGAGTGTATGACATAGCATCAAGTCAGCCTGACTTGATGCTATGTCATACAAAAAAAAAATCCTAACACCTACTTTGATTTGCTGTTACAGCCTGACTTGATGCTATGTCATACACTCCCCTGCATTTAATTTCCTCCCACTCTGTAACTTTCCTATCTTCAAAGCGTCTGACGAAGTGGGATTTTCTCCCACGAAAGCTCATGCGATTAATAAATCTGTTAGTCTTTAAAAGTGCCACAAGACTCTGTTGTCTTTCAAAATCACTAGCCACAAGACTCTGTTGTCTTTCAAAATCACTAGTCACTTTTGAAAACATTGACGGAGAATATAGTCTAAAAGTTGGTTTAGAATTATACTTACTTTTTAGTTAGCAACAATTTTTCTGACTTCCATCTTTATGAAGATAGCAATAATGTCCTTTCTGTTTTGGTGTTCTGCAAAGCCCTTCAGGCAGCCTGAGATGAATAATCTTGTCCTTTCAGCTTCTGGTCAGTAGCTCCTTTTCTTGTTCTTGCTTCCAACACAGGGTAGGAAAAGTGCCCTTTTTACTTCCTCTCTTTCTTACAAAGCCTCAGGGGCTAGTCAAGTAATCCTAGAGCTATAAATTTCAATCTTCAGCACCTATACACACACACACACAAAATCCTCTTAAAAATATGAAGTACTGAAGCAGTGAACGCCCAGAGGAAAAGGAGATTGTTGTAACAGCCAGTATTATACTAAACAATAATGTTTCTCTAAGCGCCATTCCACAGATGTTAAACAATGCATTTCTGCAAAGTGAGATAGGATTTTCACAAAACAGAACATGGGTTTGGCTCTGGAGAAGGTTTGTTATTTTTACATTTTGGCTAACAATAATTAATTAAGGTTGTCATTATGGAATGAGCCCTTATAATGCAGCATTTCTGAAGCTAAGACATTCTGGAATACTGTTCTAATATTTTTTTTCTAGAAAAAATCTGGTGGTATTCTTTCCCTTGTATATTCAGTATTGAGGGGGTGTATTCTTCGCCTTGTAGAGAAAGCTGCAGGGTGGTGGAGTGGGGAGGAGAAAATATAGTCAGAAAATCCTTGAGCATTTGTACTTGCAGAATTTTCATTGTATGTGAAGAGGAGAATGTATCGGACATGGTCTCCTACTCCTAGTAATCGAGAATCTTTTGGGCAAACCCTGGGTCCACTCCACTGTGATGTGGGGGATTATTTGCAATGTAGGTCAGACTTCACATGAAAATGTCAGAAAGCCTAGGAGCTCTGTTGTCAGTAACTACTCAGCTAGTGTTTATTCCCAACCATCTTCCTGCAAGATACTGAGGTATGGAGGGGATGCTAATGCTAAAACAAGATTAGCTCCTGTACAGTCACCTAGAAGATATCCATTAATATAACCATGTTTGTTGTTTGGTGTCACCATCAAGATATTTACATGAAAGTAAACCTGTGAAACTTTAGACAACAGAGTCCTGTGGCACTTTTAAAGACTAACAGATTTATTTATCGCATGACGAAAGCTCATGCGATAAATAAATCTGTTAGTCTTTAAAAGTGCCACAGGACTCTGTTGTCTTTCTACAATAGACTAACACGGCTACCCCTTTAAAATCTGTGAAACTTTGACCATATAGAGCTAATATGAAGCAGTCTCCAGGCCGAGAGGTAAAGGGGAGTGTTCAGTGCTGGTTCCTCTTCCCTTATTCCACAGTGCCTTGTATAAACAGCAAACCTATACTTTCAGCATGAATAAATTGTGATTTAGATCATGGAAAACAATGAAACAAGAAAGAACAAACATCAAATGGCATTGGAATAGCAGTGTGTGGCTCCTCTTTGACATATTGCAGCTCTGCCTCACAAAAATAGCAGTGGTCTCTTGCAGACAGACAGATTCCTTAGAAAAGTAAAAGTTCAATACAGAGAAAACAAAGTCACAACAGTTATGTAGCATCTCTCTCTGCCTCTCTTCACGCTTTTTCTCTCCTTTGTCACTCCCAACGGAGGGTACTATAGAGCCCCTAACAATTTAATTTAAGACAACAGAGTCTTGTGGCACTTTTAAAGACTAACAGATTTATTAATCGCATGAGCTTTCGTGGGAGAAAATCATGCGATTAATAAATCTGTTAGTCTTTAAAAGTGCCACAAGACTCTGTTGTCTTTCTACAATAGACTAACACGGCTACCCCTTTGGAATTTAATTTAAGACATAGTTGCAGCTTGCTTTGCGGTGTTTAACTCAGTAATGACTTTGATGTTAGCTATATAGATATTCTGTAAAAATTAATAAAAAGTCTGAATACAACATTTATCCTCTCCCACTAAAAATGTGCATGTTAAAATGAGTATAGTACTGCTATGATGGAGTTAAGATGTGAGGACCTCATATAAAAAACAACCTCCTAGCTAATATTTTCATAGTAAAGTTTCTTTATTTATATACAGCATGAGCAAATGATTCTCATATATGTTTTCCCCTTTGTCTAAACTACAGACTTTTCCTGAGGAAAGGCAGTTGGCTTAAATTTTAACCTTTCACTCCTTTCCTTGTTTTCTTTGGCTACTTGAACAGCAAAATTATTATTTTTTTAAAATTAGAGCCAATTATGTTAGTTACTGTGTACATCTGACAGACCATTGAAATATAACTGCCACAAAAATCTCTTTACAAAAACTAACTAGTGTGTCTTCAGGATCAGTATGTACTTAAATCAATTAAATATATTTGTAACCAATTGACGATATAACAGTGATTCATCATTCATTTAGCACCATAGAAGAACACAAACTCCATTATGTAAAATGAGAACAAGAAGTAAGTCTCTGCCCTGAAAGATCTTACAGTTTTAGTATGGATTTGGTTTATTTCAACTTTATAGTAGACTCAATGCTTTGAACTAGAACTAGTATAAATATAAAACTCTGAAGATTCAGTAAAGGCAAAACAGCATATTAGGGTGGGCATATACACACATGCAATATCCCTACAGCATAAATGTTGTTTATTACACCAATCACTTTGTAGGTGGGTTACTTGTGTGTTATATACTTGACACTTTTGACTCAAAAGGATTACTAGGTAATGTAAGGTTAAATTTTCCACCTCCTTCTATCGATGTCTTTCATGGAACATTATCAAAACAGAATGGTATCATAGGGGTTACAAAAAAAAAAGTCAAAATATAAATATGAATGTATTTATTCTTAAGGATATTTTCCAGCTTGTGCTGATAAAATAATTAAGCCTGGAAACTAAATCAAAATCAAAATCAAATAATATAAACAAACTTCCTTACACTTATGTGAAGAATTATAAGTTCATAACTTTAGAAAGAACAGCCTCTCATTTTAACATCCACACAACATAGCACAGCAGTTGTTTTACTGGCAAACTGAATCAATTGTTATTTCATTTCCACAAAACAAAGGCTAGTGCAATGGAATTAGGACACCAGCAAAATCAGTTTTGTATTGTCCCAAGTAAGTTAGAACTTCACCACTACACTTTGTTGTAAGGTTAAGTTCCCAGTAGCTAGAGGCCACCATAATTAGCCAAAAAAGCTCCAGTCTTTGGGACATAGGACAGACATTAATAAAAATGACAAGGAATATCATGTGAAACTAGAAGAAATATGCTACATAAATTACAAGAACTGAACTCAGTGGCAAAACTCCTATTTATGTCAGTGATGAAGGAACCATAAGGAAAAAGAGTATAGTATTTCAGTTTATTCTCTTTTCATATTGAAAATGACTAACAACTGGACGAGTCACACCCTTAATGAGAACATGTGCAAAAATGCAGAAAGTTATAAAGACAAAAATTTGGCAGTAAAATGGTATATAAGCCAGCCCCACCCAAAACACTTTAACATTCACAGGATTCCCCCTTCCCACAGTCTGTAATAATTTTATGTAAAATAAACTTGCGAGTTGATGATCACAAAGGTGAAGCATTTAAAAATTCTGCTCCTCACATTTTGAAGGACCTATGCATGAATATCCACAAAGCTACTACCATATTTTTTGTTGTTTTGAACAACCGGACACATCTTCATTCCCCCACTCCCACACTCAAGATTTGATTATGAGCTGCCAAAAGCCTCAAAAAAATTGTTTGTTAAAAACGGGGGGAGGGGAAGAGAGGCAAAGAGTTATTTATATATATATATTTATTATTATTTTATTATTTAATATATGTATATTTGTGAGAAAATTTCCACCAATTTTCTTCACTTTATATATATATATATAAAGTGAAGAAAATTAATGGAAATTTTCTCACAAAAATTACCCTTCTGTGAGAAGATCACCTTTTGTCAAAAATATTTTGATCACTTTTAAAATGTACGTATATTTCATTGCTTATTCTGAACCACTTGTACAGTGTGACAGGAGCCTATTGCTTCATTTTGGACAGATTCAAAACAAAACAAAAACAAAAAAAGATCCAGTACAATCAAAGCTGACAAGAAATCAATGTTGAGTTTGATTACTACTCTTTTAAAGACTTACTTTTTTTTTTTAATGGTTCTTCTAATTAAAAAACATGACCACTCATTCATGGTCTCCAAATCAAATACATAAAATAGTCTTAAAATCCCAGCTGAAGTGCTGAATGAGCAAAAGAAAGAAAATAAACACTGACCCATCCCTATTCAATCCCCCCCTGCTCCCTCACTGGCCCACAAGACCAGTTTGGAACCACGAGTGTCCAAACTGTTTTGTTGTTTTTCTCCCAGATCATCTGCTGAACATTTAAGTCTTTGACTTATGTTGGAGGACACTTGTGTTTTCTGTATCAAAGGGACACATTAAAAAATGTAGATTTAGTGAGGTTTCACATTTTGAGCCTATACTCTTTCATTCTTTCTTACTAAAGATAGAAAGTATACATAATATGTGCACTACTACATAATGCCGCTGGCTATTTCTATGCACAGACAAAACTTTTAGATAAACACACTCCTCATTGACTCACTGTGCTAACTAGGCAGTATCAGATTACAAGGGCTATCAATCTTCATGCTTTAGGTTAGGATATAAGTTGATCACCAGCTGGGCTTTGGAAGAAATTTCTCCCTGTGGTATAGAATTGTACAATTAGGTACATTATGGGGATTTTACAGCTTCCTCTGAAATATCCAGCATTGACCATTGTCAGACACGGGATATGCTGGACTAAGTGGATGATTGGTGTGCTCCAGTATGGTGCTTCCTATACTCCTAAAATAGATTTCTTGCTAGATATTAACCAGAGCACTGAACAAATTATACTATGGTTAGGCAAATCATCTGTTCAATGAGACAGAGTGAAGATCCCTGGAAGGCTATACTACTTAAGCTTTGTTTAAAAAAAAAAAAAAAAAAAAAAAGAGTAGTGTGGAACTATTTGTAACAATTAGGATTTTTGTTTTGGGGGGTATTTTTTGGACAAAATTTGGCATTTTTTCCCGAAAAGAATTACAAATAATTCAGACTTTTTTTGTAAACCTCTTTTATTTATTTTATTTTATTTTGTTTTGTTGTTTGTAGTTGCTATTGCATAATTTAAAATTGGCCATAGGATGTCATTTCTATTTCTCTTCTGAGACCTATTCTATTTGGTCATATAACAAATTTCCTTTTGTTATGGAACACAACTCAGGATGCTCATGTTATTGATTGTGTTTGTGAACATTCACATAAACGAAATTCCTTTTGGATGAATTTTCACTAACACAAGAAACAACAGGTTTGTGAACATGTCAGAAATGTAATTCAGTATTTAATATTGTGACTAGATTGCAAAAACACATTAAAAATGTACTATTCACCAAGTTCTGTTTAGGAGCATGATTCCTAATTTAATTTAAGAATTTGGGATTGGATCTAATATATGTGAGCCCTGTTGTAGCCAGAAACAGAGAAAATGCCCAAGAAAATGAGAACACCAAAGAAAGTGAAGTGAGCATAATATCTTAAAGTACAGAACAATCTGACCAGACGTTTATATTACTAGTTAAGTTGGCTTACCTAATCACCTGCTGTTTTCAGACTATGACTGTCCATATTCAGTGTACATCCATCTCAAATACTTTCTTTACAATACATCAAATAATTAATAAATCTTTAGATGATTACTTGCAATTTTGTATCTTATGAAAGTATGACATCAGATTTCATGGTCTTATCCTATTTTTACTACGTGTTCCTTGGTTGCCTTAGCAACATAGTTGCTATGGATTACACAGTGGGAGTCGTAAGGGTCAGCAAAGATCAGAGCCCTGTCATTCTTCATTCAAAGGCAATTGTCCCTGAAAAATGTGACTTTACTTCAATATTTAAGACCTGGGCACTGATATTAAGCCAGAATGATACTTCTGTTAAAAACCCATAATTAACCTTGTCTTCAACTCTAGGTCACACATTAATGGCAATTTCATAAAGTGGACATTCTTCTGTCTTTCATTCTTGAAGGCCTAGTTAGGTTTTAAATAATACATCTCCTGGAAAAGTACACGGGTAATTGTTACAATTTATTTTGTGTCATTATCTAGCCCTTGAGACCTCACATTCCCACTCCTCTCCCTGAGGTAATTGCATACATCTTGGGAATGTGTGAAATGATGTTAATATTCAGCACACCATGTCTTTTCAAAGGATCCGCAGCCTACAATGTTGCTCTGTCTTGATGGCTTTCTGCAGAACATATTTGCAGGCAGGACCAGGATATTTCCCTGATAGGAAGCAACTTTTCACAGGACTAGTTTGCAGGATGTTTAATCTTTTCCTCTTTGTGACTAGGCAAAGTGTAAAACAATTGCAGTTTAAGAATGTACATTTTGCAATTTACTAATGCAAATAAATCCAACGTATAAATTGTGTTAGATTTCTTTCTACCTTCTCTAAACAGTTTTGGCAATACAATTTTTATCTTCAAATCTTTCTTTTGTCTAAAAACTCCTTAAAAATCCTGTATCCCAGTGTGAAAAATAGGAGTGTTGACCGTGGAAGGACTGAGTGAAGATTTTAAGATAAGCCCATTAGGATGCAATGTGCCTAAATTCTTCCCTGCTTTGTACCTTGTATAGTCAGTCATTGTTTAGTTGTACAGACTGGATGTAAGAAAACTTACTCAAACACCAGGGGGAAACAATGACCAATCAGGTCCAATATGTTTAAAGCTAATGTGATTCATTTACTGTAAATATAAATTAACTTAACAAACAATCACTAATAATTTCTTGTTTATTCTGCAATCTTACAAAAATACACCCCAAACTGAAAATGTGAGACAAATATTGTTTTCTGTAAATTAGCTGTTATCGTAGCTTCTTCATTAGGGCCCCCTATTACCAGTACTATTCCTCCTTTTTAAATAATAGCACTTAATCAGAACAACTAGTCTTCCATTCAGTGTACTCAAACTGCTGTGCAAATATTGATATATGTAACCTCACAACAATTCTGTGAGGAAGGCAAGTGTTAGGTACTTCTATATTATAGACAGTGGAACTGAGGCACTCTGGTTTTGTCTTGACTAGGATAAAATGGTGTTTTTCAAAACCATGTTGCCTAGCGCATTCTGACTATATAATATAGACAAGGAAAACTATTTTAGAACAAGCTAGCTCTGGTCTCCAAACTTTTTAGGTCATACCCCCCTTACCCCTGTCCACACCCCCTCAGCTGTCCCCTGGTTCCCCCCAGCTGGAGGTTGGGCTGGGAGCCAGGCCAAGGTCAGGGCTGGGAGCTGCAGCTGGGAGTGGGGCCACAGTGGCTGAGGGCTGAGTTCGGAACAGCAGCCAAGAGCTAGGGGCCATGGCCAAGGCCAAGGCCAGGCACTGGGGAGGAATAGCTGGTATGACTGACGCTCCGACCAGGGTCCAAGTCAGGGAACAGCAGCCAGGAACCAAGCCAGAGGGTGGTGTCAGGAACCATGATGGAGCCACAGTTGGGGTGGGGCCAGAGTAGAAGTTGGGGTAGAACAGGGCAGCACTCCCCCCCTACCCTCCGACTCCCATGGGGGGTTAGCTATGCCCTGCAAAGCCCCTCCCCTAACATTCCTCCACATCCCCCTAGGGGAGTGTGCCCCACAGATTGAAGACCTCTGGGCTAGCTGTTCAAGTCTTGAGATGAGACTTTTAGAAAAACATTTCTTTATCTTCATCAAGACAAGTCTAGAAATGTTAAGTGAATTTTCCAGTGTCTGTGGCAAAACCCAGAATAGAACCTGAAACCTCAACTTCCAGTTTTGGATCTCTGCTACTACATGCTTCCTTGTAGAATCATCAGAAGACTCTTCACGAATGGTAAAATTAACCCTGGCCATACCAGGTTGTGTCCACCTCTTAATCCCCACATACCGTTTACCGAAAGCCTTTTGCATTTTATTTATTTTTCTTTTAGTCCTTATTTACAAAGCCCATAGATTGAAGTCAGTGGGAGTCTTTCCATTGATTTCAATGGGTTTTGAAGCAGACCTATCAAACCTGTTCCTGCTTCCATTGAAAGTCAGTAGTAAAACTCACTTTAATTTACTGCTTTAGCTATCTGAAATGTAAAAGTACTACACATTACATTAATTTTATATTTATTTCCAAAATGGACAGCACTTGCTTTACTAAAGAGAGTGTAAACCTTAAAAGTATAAGATGGTCCGATTCTATAAATCTTTACTCACATGAATCCTCACTAACTTTAATGGCATTACTCATATGAGAAAGGCTAGCAAGATTCAGCGTACCTAAGTTCAAGGAAACACATTGTTTTTGTTAGATGATATTAGTTATGTAGATGACAACATGAAAAATAATTTCCCTAGCTACCATTTTAACCTAACAATTTAAAATTATAAGATGCTAGTGATATGACATACTTAATTCAGAAATCATAAGAATATAACTGATGCTAGAAAATACGATTCAACACTTGTTCATTTATTAGAAACATTGATTCCTAAACAACCAATTACTTTCTTTGACATTTCATACTCAGAAATTCATATGTAATTTTGAAAAACTTCAATTATTTGAACAACACAAAAATGAAAGGTGATGTAGCTCAGAGATTTTTTTAATGACATAACATGACATGGACTGATGCCTATCGAAAACAGATTGTTACAAATTTTCTGTGACACTAAACTTGGATTCAAACTTTAGCAGCACTTCAGCTCAGCTTTCCCAATTAACAACAGTGTATGGAGTGACTTGCCTTTTTTCATGTGACCATTTTAATGAACCTTCTGAATGAGTACACCTCGTTATCATTTATAGAAAACTAAAACAATGTAGCCTATTACTCAGAACAGTTTAAACTCCTTTCAGTTCATTTTGGCTTTATGTGTGTGAAAGATGGTGTGAACTTAAAGGAAATAAGAATATTTATTTCATAAAATTAATAAAATCTTTAAAAACACATTCAAGTGGGACTATCACTTGGCTGGTAGAGACCTGAATATAAGTAATACTCTTTACATTTTGTTTTTAATTGCTGGAGATCATTTTTAAAACGATGCATATGAATATAACAAATGTGTCGTAGATGTGTATACTACTTATCTCCAATCACACCTCTTATTTAGAAAACTACAGAGTAAGAAATTAGACAGAAAAAAACTTCCATGTATGAGTGTTATTCTCCCACTTTTCTAAAATTAAGCACCATATTGTTTTCTCTCAATTCTTCCCCTTCCGTTTGCTTTTTAGCTTTGTTTTACAGGTGCCATTTGAAGCAAATATTTATTTCTCCAGTTGGCAAGGGTGACCTATAATACCAGTCAATAAACAGTACAATAACAGATTGCTGTTACAATCAAGTTCCAAAAGGGTAGCCGTGTAGTCTAGTTCAGCAAAACAAACCAGGAGTCCTGTGGCACTTTTAAAGACTAACACATTTATTTATCACATGAGCTTTTGTGGGAGAAAATCCCATTTCGTCAGACGCTTTGTTACAGTCAAATTAGCCTTTCTGACACCCTTACTTGCACTGAGCAGTACTGTGCTTTGCAAGTTGTTCCATTGAAATGAATAGGGCTACTCATGGAGAAAGGGGCTACTGAAGACAAATAAGAAGATCAGAATATGGCTTTTACTATGAACTGTGTGCTGGAAAGCACTAATGTGAATCTAATTTTCCCTTTTTTTCTCCTCTTTAGCAATTATTGCTGTTTAATTTTTAAAAGATCAAACCTTTCCTTTGCTTTCCGGATTACTTAATATCAGCCTCTCACTTTCCATTTCTAGGGAATAGGAGTGATATGGTAATAGAACCCTAAAGAGATCAAGGGGTATCACTAGGACAAGATAGATTTTTTCTGAAGAAATGAATATGTTCACTAATTGCTCAGACGCACCCTTTCCACCACCTTTTTGCCAACAGGTTTAAAGCCAGTTAGGCACAAAGCAGGTGCACTGTTCATTGCATTTACAAAGCATGGGTCCTTCTCTTCTGCCAGCTAACTGCTGAGTGAGATAAGCAGAACTCCTACTGCTGAGTTATGACCTTCTTTTCAGGCATATGCCCCCAGGATCTGTGGCAATCCCTCCAACAGCTTGAAAAATGGAAGTGTTTTGAAAGAAGAGCTTGCGGGTACTGTGACTGACGGACTATGAAACCTTGTTGTTATTCAGATTTTGAGAAAGGGCCATCCATTCACTTTCTGCTAGCCTTTTCATTGAATTATTTCACGAGCAGTTTTTTAAGTAACAATAACAATTTTGAAATTGCAGATTTACTTATACAGAGAAGTCAATTATCTCATAGGTATAGTTTTTTACATTAGGAAGGATCCATGCCAAAAATACTAAATTATGGATCTTTCAAATATTTATTTTAATTCATAGAAGTGATTTTGTTTAAAACGTGTGCTTAGAATGTTAGACTTTAAATTAAAATGTCCATTAACGAATTGGTAAAAACAACAGTAGCATGCTTGGAGAATATTTCTGATTCACTCTGATGCCAAACTAAATTAAATTTACTTATCTCTACCAAGAAGAACTATTAGGTCAGATCCTTAACTGGTATAAGTCGACATGGCTTTATTGCCTTCAATTGACTTATGCTGATTTACGACAGTGAAATTCTGACACATTATTTGCTGCATATGTTTTATTATTATTATTATTATTATTATTATTATTATTATTATTATTATTTCAAATTTAGTTGACAATCCTGCTCCTTATACAGACGATACTCCCATTGATGTTTTATTAATGTCCAAACCTACGATTCTTTGGTGGGGGTTTTGCCTGTGTATGGATTGCAGCACTGAGCCCCAATTTTGTGCAGACACAGACAACCACAAACAGATTCAGCTGCAGCTTCTGACTAAGGTCTCATGGGGGAAAATCCCAATCATTTTTCATAAAGGTTTCCAGATCACTACTACAATAGCTATCTGTTTTTCAATACAATAAATATTTATAAGGAAAACTGTCTATCCAAAATGATTTAACAGCTGTCTGCTCTAGCATACCCCTTGTGATTCACCCTATTACTGTGCTGCTGTTCCAGTCAATCACTTCCCTTCTTTGAATCAGCAAAAGTCTTCAAAGACCTTATTCATACAGCTGGAGATGGAGGGACCTGTGGAGCATTCTGTTCATGGTGATCTTAAAGGTAAACAAAAACCAAAAGAAAACCTCTAAAGATATTTAAAAATGCTAGCAAAATTGGAAATGGAACAAAACTCACACTGATACAAGCATTATACATTACAATTAGGCACTGTAAATGAGCACATAGAGATAGAACTTTTTAAAATGGGGAGCAGGTGTGTTGTTATATGAGCATGCAAATTGTAAAAGTACTTAAAGGAACTTTCTTCCTTCTTGGACTCTCACGAAAGGTTCAGGTACTAATGAAGTCCTGAGTGCTCCTGATTGCAGGGACTGATCTTAGATTGTGTCTCTTGGAGGAAGTGAAAGAGGTACATCTATAATTCTGACCCACCTCTTCCCTGGCTAGCAATAAGAGGAAAAACATGTTGCCTCCTCTCAAGAGATGGTATAGTGGACACGGTCTCTATGCGTGCCAGAGAATTCTGGGATTGTGCTTACCACTATTCCCTTTTGGCAGTGGACCTTGTCACCACCACTCAGGTCCATGACATTATTATTATTATTATTATTATTATTATTATTCACTTCTATGTATTTGTATTATGATAGCATCTAGGAGTCCCAGACATAGGCCAGCACCACATTGTGCTAGGTCACAAAAAGACAGCATCTGTACCAAAGACCTTGAAGTTTAAGTGACGACATAAGTTGGGTGTCATGTAAGAATGGATAATGAGAAACAGGACTGAACTTTTGTTTTATTAGAATGATAGTTTTTGAATATAGTCTTGTTGATGAGTGTTCTCTTTCTTTCCAAACAAATGTGGTGTGTAACATGAACTGCAATGAAATAAAATAAAAAATGATCAAAAAACCTGGAAATCTAGCATATCCCCCTAGAACTGATTCCTGGGGGGTGAACGTGAGGCTGGATGCGTGGGAAATAAATGTATCTATATACGGGTTATCATTCGGATATTTGTAATGAGATAAAGTAATTGTCTGCATAGTTCCAGGACTTCTTAATATTGTTTAGGCTTCTTTCTAATCCTTTCTAATTCTTCCTTTAGAAGTTAATGAGGGTAGGCGCCACTCGGGTGAGAACTACAGTGGTGTTTAAAGTGATCAAGAAAGCTGCAACATTATTCCTGAAGTGACACAATTTTGTATTCCATTCTCTTCAAGTTCTTAGTGCCTTCTCATCACCCATATATCAGTGCACCATCCAGTGGTGAATTAAATCACATCACTAATACCTGTCACCTGTGGATCGTTCTTTTTCTCATCCGGGTCCCGGATGGGAAAATGATGTGTGCAGTGGAGTGTTTTGTTTTACATATAAAGGATATGTATTCTGTACTCTGGGTTTATGTTAGCCAAGGCTACAAAGGTGGGAGCTCCTGACAGGTGATGAATGAAGGGGAGGCAATGATTGGTAGTCTCTGCCTCACTGATTTCCTCCCCTTCCTCCTGCACATTCCATCAGCCCTGAGCCTGACTATCAGCTGTGCGATGCTCATGTTTGGGGAAAGGAATGAGACGTCACCTGTCAGCCAACTTTGTGCTGCCTGAATTCTGGGGCTGCCCGGGAGCAGAAAAGTCCTTAAAGCAGCCGTAGTGATGTGCACTCTGATATTGGCCTCTTGTGCCTCTGGTGTGACTCCACTCTGGTTCTCCCTGTCCCTGCCGCTCTCCTAGAGTGTGCGTGTGGGGGAGGGTCAAAGATTCTAGCAACCGCTGGCTCCTGGCCACCCACTCTCAGAGGTCTGGAGAGGCCTGTGCCAGTTCTAGCTTTTGAGATCCCCTAGCCATAATAAAAATAAAAAATGATGACATTAAACAAAATAAGGCATATCAGTTAAAAAAAATTAACAAGTGTCAAAATCTGAGGTCCCCTTTGAGCTTGAGACCCAGGCCAAATAGGCCTCCTGGCCTCCCTCTGATTGGTCTGGTCCACAAGAACAGCTGTGAGGGGAATCCAAGTTTCTCTGTGCTCTGCGGGTGTCAAGTTTCTGGAGCCTCAGCAGGCTGCAGCACTGGTTCCACGCTTAGTCTCTCTGGTGTTTTTCCTGGGCACTGACTCTCATTTTGCAGCTCCTTCTTTGAAACTGGACTTACTTTAGGCCCCTATCGACCAATGTTGACTCCTGGGGTACCTCAGTTACTTAAATACATCCCTTTTTCCCTGACTTCCACCCTGAAAGTGTGGAGCTTCTGATTCACCATTTAACCTTCTCATGGACATGCAGTAGTTGTGTGGGAGTTAACACCTACTCATACACTTGGCACAGAAGCTCACATGTTTTTCACTCAATCATACAAGGCACAGGAGCGTACAGATCATACAAAACACTAAACATCTCTAATGCAATTATATCCCTCACCAACTCACCCTTCTCTGGGGAGGCTTTAGGGACCTTTAGTGTCCAGGAAGGTAGGAAGCCAGGGCATCCCCTGCCTCATGTAGGCTGCCATAGGGTGAGTGGTCTCTCCCTCACAGACTACAGAAAAGGCCCTCCTCCCACCCCCACCCCCTTTTAAAATGGAATAGCTTCTCCCCTTTTAAAAGCATCTTTGCCAGCTTCTCCACATGAACACAAAGCCCTACCAAGTGATGTTGTTGCCAAGGTGACTTTCTCTCTGGGCAGAGGAAAGAAATTCTGGGAAGGGACCAGTCATTTGTCTACAATGAATAGAGGCAGCTGGCCTTTATTGTTATTCTTTTGCCACTGAGTTTTGGAATTTTCAACCCCGCTTGGAGGCAAACAAACCAGACAGAAGGCAAAAGGATGCACATTCAGAGTGCATGCAGCCAGACACAGACTCTCACACTGAATTCATAAAGTGTACAGCCATATTCCCAAATCATCACAGGAGCTAAGAAGGAATAGAATGAAGTTTGCTGCAATGGCGTTTCATGGACCGAGGATACCCCTAATGCAGTAGAAATCCCATCTGACTTTCGGAGCTGTTTTTAAGGACTCTTTGTATTTTGTTGGTAGCACAGTGGTACCTCAACAGGCTTGAGAATCTTCTCCTTTTTCTACATTATACAGCTCTAGGCAGTGCAACATTTTACTGGATTATAACCTGCACATATCTGATTGCCTGATTAGTTCCTGCAAATCTGTATATAGTGACATCTAATCACGCATCTCTCTGCTAGATCTAATGGTAAAATGCAGGGAGTCCAGTCTGAAAATGATATTATTGGTAACAATATATTCTATTTTGGGATGGCTTTATTTATATAGTACTGCAATAAGGATATATTGCATGGGACAATTCTAAGACAACATCTCAAATCAGTATTCTAATATATTTTTTGCGCTACTTAGAGGTATATACTGTAGACCTGGGTTGTCCTCTCCATGGCCCATACAGAATGTGGCCTCACAAATGTTACTATCCAGCTCACCAGATTCAACAGCAGCCCCCTCTCCCGCTACTGAGCTGAAGATGAGGAGCAGCCCTTCCACTCCAGCCCCATGCACTGCCCTGCACCAGGAGCAGAGGTGTGGGGGATCAACCACTTCTGGCTGAGAGGGGACATTGCTGCAGCTGCATGCTGTGCAGCTCTCCTTCCCTTGGGAGGCTAATCTACCCCTTCTGCCCGAGGCCCCTCTCAGCCTTGTATGCCAGCCAGCAGGAATAGAGGCCAGCTCAGAATCCCCAGACCTTGCACCCTGCAGCAGCCCCCGGCCAGCTGGGAAGCTGTTCTGTGCAGTGTGGCAGCTGCCTGTGAAACCCTGGCTCAGTGAAGAAGCCCACCGTCCCCATTCAGGCTGGGGGCAGGGACCATGTGAACCACAGCTCACAATTCCCTCCTTCTACCTGGGCCCTCCCCAGGTTTCCAGACTCATTCATTTGGGTACTAGTCCCACAGCCAGCCCAGCAGTGGTGTCTCTGGTGCTGGGCGCGTGAGGCATGTACCCCGGGGTCTGGCGGGGATCTGGGGCCTGCCCACCACCGGCGGCCCAGCTCTCACCAGGGCCGGGGATCCCGCTGTGCTGCTGCCAGCTGGATCCAGCTCCCCAGCACGGGTGGGGATCCAGGGTCCGACGAGGAGCCACCAGCAAGATCTGGCCCCCTCCGGGAATCCAAGGCCTGCCACCAGCAGAGCAGGGGATCTGGGGTAAGCCGCGGAGCTACCGGCCCAATCTGGTCCACCAAAGGGGCCGGAAAGCTACGCTGCTGTTGGCTCGATCCAGCCCTCCAGCAGGATTGGGGTTCTGGGGCCTGCCGTGCTACCGCTGGCAAGATCTGGAATCCAGGGCCCAGTGGCCCTTGCCGGTGGCCTGCTGCAACCTCCACTGGCACTGGCAATCTGAGGCCCTACCCTCCACAATGTGGCCCGCGGCAGCAGCTTGCCGTGGTCCCCGCTGTGGCCAGGCTGCAGGCCAGTGGTAGGGGCCCACTACTGCTGGATTGGGCCCCCCAGTGGCCGGATCAGCCCCAGGGTCTGGGCCCCGAGTTTATTTTGGGGGCAGCAATGCCCCTGCAGCTCAGGGCAGGAAGGGGAAGCCACTTCCCCCAGCCGAGATCTTGCAGACAGGAGGGACCAGGGTTGGAAGTGGATCCCTATCTACTCACCTAGCTGCCAGGGAGAGTACCCGAATGTGTTGAAGGGGGTGCCGTGGGACTCTGCAGGAGTCCCACTGAACCCCCCTCCACCTCCATTAGGTGCGGCGAGAGTGGGCAGAGCACAGGCACCATGGGCAAGGGAGAGAAATGAGACATGTGACCAGTTATGTGTCTTTCTCTGCCCCTCTTCCAAAATACCTCATCCGACCAGCACCCACCGACAAAAATAAATGTCAATTCTACCTACTGCCCTGCAGTCCCATCCCAGCCAGCCAGGCGCAGCAGCAGCACCACCCCTTCCTCCCCCCCCAGCCCACATCTAAAACTTGCTCACCAGCCTCTGAGTGAAAAAAAAATTGTAATGTGGCCTTTCATGCTAAAAGGTTGGACACCCCTCACCCCTGCTGTAGACAATGATGTCTTTGCTTGGACTTAAGAAGTCAAGCATAAAGAGTTTTACAAGTCTTTCAATAGCTTTCCCTGATCCATTACACTTAAAACAGATTAATCTCCAGGGACAGTCAGCTTCCCGGACACTGCAATTACAGTGAAAGATGGCCAGCCAAAGACATCCATTTAATGGAAACTCACAGGCCAATATAGCAATCTATGTAACTCTAGTTTTCATCCTACCCACATCAAGGCCTCCAACACATGCTTACAAAGCATTCAATATCAACACCTCTACTCAGGACCGAAAAGATTAAAAAAAAAAAATGCATCTCAAAACACAAGAGTATGTGCAAACTGCAATGAGGAAAATCTAAAATCACTGTGCAATTAAATCAACCTTTGGCTACCTGGGAGATAACTAATGAAACATACATGGCATCATAATATTTTTATCAGGGACATAGCCATGGGTGGGCCCAGGTGGTCTGGGGCTTACCCACTTGGAGATGAAATCCACCCACCTCAGCACCCGGCAGTGACACAAATTTCTCTGCTGTGACTGAGGGGCTGCTCAGCTACCCTTTCTACCTAGCAACTGGAGCATCTCAGGCAGCTTCTGGTCACATGACCGGAAGCTGCCCTTGGCCATGCCCATCCTGCAGACCCAGGAGCCTGGCCAGAGAATAGGGGCAGGCTACACCCCTGGTTTTTATGGTGCCACTTATCCAGATATTAATAAAGGTTCTATTTAGAATTCCAAAGAGTTAACAGAACAACTTAAATAGGATAACATGCAGAGCTAAAAAATTATATGCAGAGCATGTATCCTCTGTCCAGCCTTTTAAACAGTGGGATTAATAGGACAAATCACAAGAAAGCTCCAAATATAAGCAATTTCAGAAGAAACGTAATGTTAAAAAATACCATACCCAAACAATATGATGCCTAAGGTTCACAGTAATGTCATGTTGTATTATGTTCCTCTTAGTTCTCAGAGCCTAAAGAGGAGCTGGCTGGGTCAATACAGTGGTGGAAGAGTATAAAGGAGTGTCTATTCAGTACAAATAGTGCAGCAAATAGCAATGTTTAGAGCCCTGCAAATTTGCAGATATCCGCATTATATCCACGGATATCTGCAGACCATTTCTTGCAGATGCAGATAGGATATGGATCCACATATTTTTATCTGTACAGGGCTAGAGCCCTTCATATACGCAGATATCCATGGATATCCACATTATATCCACATCCGCGGATACAATGCACATATCCACGAACCATTTCTTGCAGATGCAGATCGAATACAGAGCCACATATTTGTATCTGCGCAGGGCTCTAGCAGTGTTGATTCAGCAGGTGATACTCTACACTTTGGGTCAGTAGTGGTGCTAAGGAAAGATATGTTGCTATATGATCTCTGGTTTTGAGAAGAAGTTGGCAAGACGGAAATGTGAAACCAAGGTCCTGATGGGACAAAGAAGTCAAAACACTGGCATAACCAGCCTCCTGAGAATTCATCCAACATAGAAGGGAATCCTCAGATAGTTACTACAAAGAATTCTTTACAAGATATCTGCCTGTTGGGTCTATATGGGTATTCCTAACATGTCTCAAAAAAATATTGTGCAACTACACAAAACTTGGTAGAGGGGTAGTATATAGATCTGGTGCAACTGATAATTTAAAAAATAATTGGATTTCAGATCATTTTTGGTAGTAATTCAAAACAAGAAAAAATGAAGGCACAAAAAGTTGCATATGAAGAAACTTTTTGCAAATGAACTTTACTATGTGCAGCTTCTGATTATGGGACAATAGGCTTTTACTACTTTTTCTGGAACAGAAGTGTTCATGTATAGAAGCCTTCTATGTCAGCAGCTGGGTTTATACTCATCTCTCAGATTAGCCCACATCCTAGCTATCCCTCATACTATCATGCAATGAAGAACCCCCACTAAAGCAATAATAATAAAAAAAAAGCGTGAGGAAATTAATATATAAAAAACTTAGTTGTGAAGCAGTTAGGATTGTTCCACATATGCCATAACTGACTCAAACCCGCAAAAGCAAGAAAACAGAAAGTTAAACCATCTAATGGTATTGATCATCTTTTTCTTCAAACACCTTACCATTGCCAGTTACACTACAGATCAGGCTTCATGTACTTCAATCTAAATCAACTTCTTGCAACCTTCCCTTCTCTGCATAACCCATAATCAAAGTATCCCCTCTCAGCACAAAACCCTGTGGCACCAACACCCACAAATAATATTGTTAAGAGAAGGTTGGGGGTGGGTGAGTTAAAGTTGCTGTGCCTGGCCTGTCATGGCAATAGCTGTGGTAAAGACAAGGTGTGCAGGCGGGTGAAAGAGAAGAAAGTATGTAATGTTAGTTAGCTCAACTCTCATTTTCTTGTTTTTGTGGTTTTGAGTCAGGTATGTTATATGAATAGTTCCCTGTTGTGAAGCATCATATACCTTTTCTGTGAAGTCAGGAAGGGAGCTATATGCAGAGGGTCACCTCTGCCAGCAGTTCCATTTAGAATTATATGGTCCCTTCCTTCTTACTTTGATCAAAATATTTTTTGCTGATCTATTTTTGTTTATTTGTTAGAATGCTGAATTTAGGAATAAATGAACCTATGTATGCATGTGTGCAATATATGGCTATGTCTACACTAGCAATTTAGGTTGACTTAAGGATGCTTAAGTCAACCTAAATTACTCCACGTCCACACTGGACTTTCATTGGCTATGTCTACACTTGCTAAAATTAGTTCAAATTAGTTAGTTCGAACTAACTAATTTGAACTAATTTTAGTTAGCTTGAATTAGCTTAATTTGAACTAGCATGGCCACACTGGAATGTTAGTTCAAACTAAGCAAGCACTCGCTTAGTTCGAATTAGCGATCCCCATTCATTTCAATGGCCGGTTAATTCGAACTAAGAAATTAGTTCGAATTAACATGGCCACATTGGTTAATTCGAACTAGTTAGTTCGAATTAACCCCTTAGTTCGAATACCCTATTCAAACTTATTAGTTCGAACTAACTAAAGCCTAGTGTAGCCATGGCTTTAGTTAGTTTGAATTAAGCCTCCTTAATTCGAACTAACTTGCCAGTGTAGACATAGCCATTAAGTCAACTTAAGAAATTCCTCAAGTTGACTTAATGAAAGCTTAAATCGACTTAATAACTACCCCTCTGTAGGTCAACTCCTTAAGTCGACAAAAGGCCAGTGTGGACAGCTATGTCCAATGTTAAGTCACCTTAATAAAGTCGACTTAAGGGTAGCCACTCTGTTAAGTAGATTTAATAAGGTTGACTTTAAGTTGACTTAAAGTCGACCTTATTAAGTTGACTTTACAAAGTCGACTTAACTTTTCTAGTGTAGACATAGCCTATGTGTATGTATGCCTATATAGAGAGCGAGACATATCCAGTGGGGCCTATAGGATATGTTTTTGTGTGTGTGAACACCTATATAAAGCATTATATCAACATGTCAAGAGTAGAATATTTTAGTCATTCCTGTAAGTGAGCTATGATGACAGTCAATATTTAAATTTAACCTACCAGTGATTGACGTTTGAACTCAATGAACAATCTTTTCATTTGCCCTTAAAAGTAAATTTTAAATAAAACCTTTAAAATTTTCCATTACTACTGGGTCGCTGTATTCTTTCAAGTTTTCATTTAATGGCAAATCTGTAATAAAACATAGCACAGTCCAGTGTGTGTTTTATATTTAACAAGTTTTCTTTTTTTTTTCCTCAGAACCACTTAATATCTTTTTTAAATCTTCCCAACCTATTTTCTTTCCCAGCCTACATCGTATCAATCTTTGATCCATAATAGTTTTCTCACACCTCTGAAGCTTAATCAGACTCTGTCTGTATGAGACAGCAACAGCATTACTTGAAAGCTCTTTAATCATTGTATCGAATTAATGCAATTACATGGCTGATGCATTAGAATTCTCACCTCTGGTCTCTATATTTACAGCTCCTTTTGAGTCCTTTTTAGCCTTTTTTCACCAACCTAAAGGCAGGATTTCCATCCTCCATGAGGATGTTAGTGTTATTAAAAAGAACAGCACACATGAAGATATTTGTAATAGAAAGCAGAATAAACAGCACACTAGCAAATAAAATGTGTTGTTTTATTTTCTTAACTAAATGGAGTTACTTCCAGTTTTCTGAAATTGGTTATGTATTCAGGAAGGAACTTTTACTGTTCCAATACTGTACCCTTGAGGCTTGAAATCCAAGTGTTTAGTTATACATGTAAATTGCATAAGGTTATTGTTTCTTGCATAATGAAATACTGAGAATTTTCTTAGTCCTGTATATCTCAAGGGGTAAAAGGCTCAAGGGGAGGCGAAGGTAATTCACAGAAAAGCATTTAGAAGATCAGAGTATAATTTAATATAAAATTGCAAAGAAATAACTTCCCATTGTGAGCTAATGGATTCTGATTAGGACAGGCATAGCATTTTCAATAGACTCTTTGCCAGTAAAACATGTTGCTACATTTTTGCGTATGAATCTTGGGCCAACTTCTCAGCTCGTGTGAATCAACATAACTCTAATGACTTTGATGGATCTATGCCAGTTTATATTGGTTGAGGATCTGGTCCCTTATGTTTAATCATAGAATCATAGAATAATAGGGATGGAAGGGACCTCACGAGGCCATCTAGTCCAACCCCCTGCTAAAAAGCAGGACCACTCCCACTAAATCACCCCAGCCAGGGTTTTGTCTAACCGGGCCTTAGAAATCTCCAAAGATGGAGATTCTACCACCTCCCTAGGTAGCCCATTCCAATGCTTCGCCACCATCCTAGTGAGAACATTTTTCCTAAAATCCAACCTTGACCTTCCCAGCTGTAATTTGAAACCATTGCTCCGTGTTCTGTCCTCTATTACCATCGAGAACAGCCTTGCTCCCTCCTCTTTGGAGCGCCCCTTCAAGTACTTGAAGGTTGCTATCAAATCTCCTTCTCTTCTGTAGACTAAATAAGCCTAGTTCCTTCAGTCTCTCCTCATAAGTCATGTGCCCCAACCCCCTAATCATGTTTGTTGCCCTCCGCTGGACTCTTTCTAATTTGTCCACATCTTTTCGTTAGCGGGGAGCCCAAAACTGGACACAGTATTCCAGATGCGGCCTGACCAGTGTCGAATAGAGGGGAATTATCACATCCCTCGATCTGCTGGCAATACTCGATCTGCTGGCAATACTCCTACTGATATTTAATGGACTGTCTGTTTGATTTAGTCTTGAGTTCACACTGGCTGGATTGGTTAATGAGCGGGAGTGGTCCCCAAACAGAATTTCAGTACTCAGTTTTGATCCCTGTTTGCTTATTAATCCAGTACATCCAATATATTGCCAGAAATGGCAAACATCCCTAAAGGAACAACATTTTGTCTCTGAAACTCACTGAACAGTGCCGAGGGACTAAGTGGGAGGCATGAATTAGAAATGCAAAACTAACACAACCCAGATGCAGAATTATGAAGTAACTCCATAGTCAAATTTGCAGCTATCTTGCATGGGCGGATTATAGCAGGGGCTATAGGGGCAGAAGCCCTGGGCCCTGGACTAAAAGGGGGCCCCAGACTTCAGACCCTAAAACTCTCACTTATCAGCAGCACTCAGCATCGGCTATTATGGATAGCGCCCTATTGTGGGTAGTGCCCTGTTGTGAAGCATCATATATCTTTTCTGTGAAGTCAGGAAGGGAGGGGGAGCTATATGCAGAGGGTCACTTCTGCCAGCAGTTCCATTTAGAATTATATGGTCCCTTCCTTCTTATTTTGCGTTACCACTTACTCTGCATTCCAACCCTGCCCCTGGCCCAACTGGTCCATCTATGGGGGTGGGGTAAAGCGGGCCAAAGCCTGTTCACTACATCCAAGGGACAGTGCTGGCTTGCTCATGGTGTGGCCTCTAATCCAGAGCAGCCTACCAGGGTCTGTGGCCCTGGAGGGCTGTACCGGAAGCCACACTGCGCACCATCCGGACCCACCCTCAGGGGCAAACTGGCCAGAGTGGGTCCAGGGCAGGGTCCAGTGTTGGGGTGGGGGTAGGGGCTGGGCCCCCACCCCACCCAGTGACAGGCTGGGCCCCCACCCCACCCAGTGACAGCCCACCTGCCACGGTGGTGGTGTGGGGTCCAGCCCCCAGTGGGAGGGGGCCAGCCCAGGGCCTCCAGGCCAGTTAATCCGGCCAGCTTGCCCTTACAAGCCTGATTGCTAATCCTTCCTTAAACTTGTCCTAAAAGCAACCAGTTTTCCTAAAATTTTGTAGCGCCACGTCTCATCCTATAGTACATTTTTTACTGGGAAGTATGGTAAGAAATCAATTTGACTGTGGTTTAGTTTGATGAAGTAAAGTTCTTTTTTTCCCCTCATGTCTGAAATGACCAGATATTTCACATTTGTTTTGTTTTATTGGTTTTGGTGAAGAAAAGTGCCTTAGTATTTTCAGGGTAGATTAACAAGGAAAGATTTAAAAAAAATAAAAAATCTAATGAGTTGTTTTTAAGTGCATGAAGTAAAGCATTTACGGTATAAAGGTTTTAAAATATAAAATGACCTTCTTCTGACTCCAGCTGACAGGCTGAGTCAGAGGTGCAGGGGGAAGTAGTTAAGGAAATGAGAGGAGGCTGAGAAATGTCTGAGGAGTATAGAGAAGGAAGAAAGGTGGTTGGGGGCCTAAGGGACCAATGGATATGGGCTGTACATAGAGGGCTGGGGCACAAAGAGAAATGAGAAGTATCTGTGCTTTCCAGTTTTAAAAGGAGGTGGACAACCAAGGAAGATTGGAAAAAGGGAACAGGACACTATTGGTGCAGGGAGTGCCTGGGATTATAGTGTTATAGGGGACATGGGCTAGGGGAGAGGATGGAGACTGAGTGCAGTGAACTGGGGAGGTTTATAGCTGTGCATACAGGTATAACTCTCACTATTACACCACCTCCTATGCATTTGCTCATATTTGCAGCTGATGGAGCCCTGCTTTGATCAGCTACAGAAAATCTATTGGAATGTGGCTCCCCACCTGTAGATCTTATGGCCAATCCACCACCAAGTGGTACCCATTTAAAAAAAAAAAAAAGAGAGAGAGAGAGAGAGAGAGAGAGAGAGAGAGAGAGAGAGAGGGAAAATCACGAACAGAAACCTTTGCTAGTAGCGAGTTAAAAGTATATTTCAGTGGAGGTCAGCTAACACCCCTCCTACTAAAATTACCTTTTTTCTTTATACAAACCTGAACCTTTTAAAAAACCCAAATGTTCGAAAGTCTGGCAATGAATGGTACCAGAGACACAACCTGTTTCCTAAAATGTAATCCTTCATCACCTCTTGCCACACCATACTCGCCACCCCAAGTTAAACTGTCCTGTAATAAAACATGCAAAACAACAAATTTATTTAAAAAAAAAAAATTCCACTGTGGGAATCAAGTGCTACAGGTGAATAGTGTTAAATACGGTACAGGCACTACCATTTCTGCCCTTCTCCACACTGTCCATGGCCTTGCAATGCCCTAACTCAATAAAAGTTATTAATAATGCTCTGTTTTATTAAAAAAACCCTATTCTTCTACAAACTATTCTATTTTAATAGATTCTGCTATAAAATAGGAATGGGCTTTTCTCACTGTTTGTATATATAGAAAAATGTGGAACAGTATAACAACCTCTCTCTCTCTCTCTCTCTTGCTCTCTCTCGACCTATATATACGTTTTTACATTGTTCCACATTTTTTAAAAATCTGCAAGAAACTCTCCTTCCCACCCTTATACATTTAGCCCATGATAATAGTGGATGTTAGGCAGTATGACAGCTCGCCCACCTTTTGTAGAACAGATGTGGATAAATACCCCTTCTCCTTAGATTGCCACTTTTTCTCTGTGGGATATTCCAGCTCTCCTAAGTCAGCCTCTTTTCTGATGCTCTTCTTTGGACAACAAACAAAGAATCCAGAGAAGGATATATTTCCGAGAGAGAAATTAAAAAACAAAACAAAACAAAAAAAACCCACTTGGTTCTCTGGCCAACACTAATTGAATTTGTAGCTTTAAGATTGTCCTGGGTCTGTCATACAGCTATATATTTTTTGTTTTGTGCAGGGGCGACCCTGCCGCAAAATAAAATTCAGGGCACAGCCCCAGACCAACCCCCCTGACCCAAACCTCACCCCTACCATGCCCCCCAACACACCCTTGGGCCCAATCCAGCAGCTGCCACTGCCAACCCTGGGTCCCAGCTAGGCTGGGATGGGGCCAGCTGCTGCGTGCCACTACCGGACCCAAGCCCCAGGTCCTAGCTGTGCCAGGGTCAGATCCTGCTGCTGCCAGCCCTGAGTTCCAGGTCCTGGCTGGGCCAGGGTGGGCTGGGGCTGGTTCTTGCCACCGCTGGCTCTGAGCCCCAGGTCCCAGCTGAACCAGAGCCAGCTCTGCTGCTGCCAGCTCTGACTGTTGGCCCCAGATCCCAGCCAGGCCAGGTTGGCTCAGGACTTGGGGCACTGGCTGGGACACTCAGGGCCCATGCCACTTGTACCCATAGTCTCAGGGCCCATGCCCATAGTCTTGTGAGCTTCAGAGTGTCTTTGTGTTCATGTTTTTTCAAATGTTCCATGTTATTCCTGTCCTGAATAAATACAAAAGACCAGCTTGTGGTCAGCCTATGTGAATCCATACCAGTATGACTATGGTAAACGTGTCCAGACCAGCATGGGCTGGCCTGTGTTGTCCATAGTGTGCATTTGCCCTCTGAGAAGAATTTCACAGTGGAGCATTAAATGTAGAAATGCATTCTTGTTTAGTACCCTCAAATATATGAATACTGGAAGATCCTGAGGTGATGCTCACTGAGGTCGCTGGGATCTAATCATATACTGTGGTGAGAAAATAGAGCTTCTGGATTCCAATCCAAAAGTGGCCATCAGGGCCATCCCTGGGGAGGGGGCATGGCCCAGGGCCAATCGGCCTGTGGGGGTTCTCGATCCCCCCATGCTTGGACGAGGGGTGGACTGGATCAGAGAGACTGGACCCCATGCACCTTCCCTCCCCTGAGCCATCTGCTCTGCCTCTGGGGGAGGGTGGGTTGGCCCAGAGGCCGGGCTCCACTTCCCTGCTCCGCCCCGCCCCGCCCTGGGCCAGCAGCTCTGCTCTGAGGACAAGGAGGGCTGGCCCAGAGGCTGGACTTCGTGATCCTGCCCCACTCCTCTGACTTTGGCTTGCTGCTGATGGCAGCAGGGTAGCTGTGGCACTGGGGTGAAGCGCAGCATTGGGGGGCAGCAGCGCAGGCCCTGCACTGCCCCACTGGGAGCAGGGCAGTGTGGGGCTTGCGTAACCACGGGACTTGGGGCAGTCGCTTTCCTTGTCCCCCACAAAGGACAGCCTTGGTGGCCATGCATCTGTTTGGGCAAATCACTTATCCTCTTTGTGACTTAACTTCTCTATTTGGGTCACTGAGTAAGATATCACTGAAAACCACCTCAGATTTGAATTTTCGTAGGTCTGCATGTTACACAAAGAAGGGGTCGGAAAATATTACACAACTAAAAATGAAACAAAGCTTACATTGATTCTCTTCACCTATATTTAAAGAGTTTAAGACCAGAGGAGACCATTATAAATGTCTGACCTCCTGCATGACACAGGCCACAGAACTTCCCTGAGTAAATTCCTGTTTGAACTAGAACACATCTTGTAGGAAAAAACCTCTTGGTTTAAAAATTGCAAATAATGGAGAATTCACCATGGCCCTTGATAAACTGTTCCAATGGTTAATTATCCTCATTCATTAAAAAAACTGCACTTTTTCCTATGCTGAATTTGTATAACTTCAACTTCCAGTCATTGCATCTTGTTATATTATATGTACATCTAGGTGCACATCTCATCAAAACTGTATTGAGGCACAGTAAATTAAAGGAAATGAAAAGAGAGTCAGCAACTGCAAACCAACAGAAGGTTACTTTTTAAGAAATAACACATTATAATATTCATACCTAGAAGATCCTGCAAGTTTGAAGCCTCTGAAACTTTTCCATCTTTTAAACAGATAAACATTCACTAAACAGAATCCATGTATTGTCTCTCAAAAGCAAGTCTTTTATGTAGAGAGTGATTTAAAGTAATTAAATATAGTACTCAGGGAACAAAACAAAAACAAAAAATAGAAAACTGATGATATAAATTAAAGACATTTTCTCGAGTGGTAAAGGATAAAATCACCTTTGGTGATTAGGACTAACAATCTTCGAGACAACAGAGGAACTGCTTTTCATTTGCTATAAAAACGGTATTTAATGAGCTAGCAGGTTGGTTCTTGGAAGTCATGTTACAACATTTGTCAACTGCTTGATATAAATGACAGATGTTTACATGTAATAGAGCAGTGGAACAAATTTTGTTAAGAAGGGTATGAACCAGATGTTCACAATATTGGTATTTTGAAAGGAAAACGTCTTTTTACATTGTCTGTGACTCATGAGCCAAAGGAAAATGTGTTTATCACAAGAACCAGCATTTGAGACATTATCCTTTCAACATCAACATAAAAATGATGAAGTAGCAACTATAGGAAAGTACCTAAATAGCACTTGCATACATTTTACAAATACTTGTGGGACCATGTTATGAAATCCTTCATGCTGCCTTTATCAGTGTTATTTCAGATTTAAATCTAAACACAAAGGCTAGGTCTACATTCAGAAAGTTGTCGACTTTATTAAGTCGACTTTAAGTTGACCTTAGTAAGTCAACTTAGAGAGTCTACACAAGACTCTTGAGTCAAATTAAAGGCAACCTTATTAAGTCAATGTAGAGAGTCTATACTAGATTCTCTAAGTCAACTGGGCAGGTCAAGGGAGAGCTGAGGCTCCTCAGACTAGGGGAGCGGCAGGTTCTGGGAACAAGGGGAGCTGTGGCTCCGGGGGATAAGAGAGCCGCGGCTCCCTGCCAGAAAGGAGAGGCAGCTTGTCCTGGGGAGAACCAGCCCTGCACAGCTGGCTCTCCCTGACACTGGGAAGCTGCTCGCAGCTTGTTGCGGAGAGAGCCAGCCACACACAGATGGCTCTCCTTGAGACTGTGAAGCCAGGAGCAGCTTCCCGGGGAGAAGGGAGCCATTAGGGCTCCCCAGCCAGGGCTCCAGCGGGGAGGAAATCCCTCACTGGGGCTCCAGAGGCAAGGGATTCCCCCGCCACCCTGGCTGGGGCTCCAGCAGTGAGGGAACTCCACCACCCCAGCCGGGGCTCCAGTCAGGGCAGCGGGGGAATCCCTCACTGCCGGAGCCCCAGCGGGGTATTCCCTCCCACTGGAGCCCTGGCTGGAGAGCCCTTCTCCCCAGATCGGGGCTTCCTGGCAAAAAAGGAGCCGCGGCTCCTCTTGCCAGGAAGCTGCGGGTCCTGGGGAGAAGGGAGCCATGTGAGGCTCCCTTGTTCCCCCGCCCTAGGTCGATTTATGGAATAAGTCAATTTAGGGCATCCACAATGGCTTAAGTTAATTTAAGAAGTCGACTTAAGACTTAAGTCGACCAAACACTAGGTGTTATTAAGTTGACTTAAACTTTTCTTAAGTCGACTTAAGGAACAGCTTAAATCGACTTAATAAAAGCCCAGTGTGGACAGGGAGTAAGTTAGGTCGACCCATGCCTCCTTAAGTCGACCTAACTTTTCAGTGTAGTTGCACCCAAAGAGTTCAGAGGCATTACTACCTGTAATACCTGCTCAATTCGTTTTAATCAGTCATAAGCAAAATCTAAAGGATTCTGGGGAGGAAAAATTAAGTAGCATTCAGTTTTCTTTCCAATTTTGTTAGAGTACTCAAAACAACCAGAGCCTCTGCAACTGCATGTGTTTCTTTAAATTATACATGCTTAGTATCTTGATGAAGAGTTAAAGATTTGGGTTTTCTTAGTCCTTTTGGTACTGTTGACAAAGTTTCTCATCTTCTCTGTTAATAGGAACAAGACTAGAAGTTTGAAGTAATCCAGAAGGTTCAGATTTTATGTAAAAAACCCTCTAATTTTGATGATGGGAATGTTAAATGTAATCCTTAGTTTTAAGGTTTGATTTAAGGGGGAAATAAAAGAGGAGCTGCCTCATTAAAATAGCTTATTTCATAGAAAGAAATGAATGGACTGAAAAGAAAGTTCCCTTTGATCAATATTCAGCTTTCAGTTCCTCATTACCTGCTAGAGGTTTTGCATTTTAAAAGCCAAATGATTATTGGTTGGTTAGCAGATATTTATTAACAGATGTTCATGGCAACCTTGAGGTAAAGCATATTAATCTTAGCATGAGAGTGAGTCTGAAAACAATCAGACCACCAGCTGGATTTGAAGAACTTTTCACAAAATGCTTTCCACCATATTCAACAATTTCTAGTTTTGCTGATGTCAAGATTCACACAAAAAAATATAAATGTTGTTGCTGTTGAAAAAGTTTATGGCCAAATTTGTGAGATGAAAAACTGAATTCCTCTCCCACCATATTTGAAAGAAAGTGCAAATATCTGCATTTGCTCTTAGAACAAGCTTCTGCTAGCTCTAAAGAACAGCCCCATGCTAAAACACCTGCAAGATCAACCGATATTTTCTGTTTTCTGTTTCCAGGATTTAGTATATCAGAAAAACAAACAAACAACAGGGCTGTCCTGTTTCTTGTTGTATCATTCATTTTTATTTAGCTAAATAAATCCTACCAAGGGTATATAATAATTGCAATGTAACAGTAACTTCATGCTCCACTATAATAATTAAGGAATATCAATAATGTGGGCTCTAAGGGACAGAGCAGACTCAATGCTATTTTCTTTCCAGTCTGGAGGAAGCAAAAATGAACTATCAGTGAAGGCTAGAGTCCAGCCTAACAATCAATAGAAAAACAAATTATTGCCCAGCACTTTTCATTCAAATCTTAAAGCTCCTTTTGAAATCATAAGAAAAAGGAAGAATATTCTTCATTTTTAAGATTACTTTCATTATATCTAGCATCAATATTGAACTTCACTGGACTGCAAAGATACCAGCATAGCTATAAGTCAGGTATTTGTAGTTTGTTCTATTTGTACTACACCGAACCACTAAATAGATAAAGCTGTTTTATGGGTTA
Organism: Pelusios castaneus; assembly: GCA_007922175.1. Taxonomy (NCBI): domain Eukaryota; kingdom Metazoa; phylum Chordata; order Testudines; family Pelomedusidae; genus Pelusios; species Pelusios castaneus. The sequence goes on along the minus strand of ML685802.1, from coordinate 12,561,406 downwards.
CATCTGGTGAATAATAAACATATGGCTATGGAGTAAACCATGTGCAGCTGTAATTTACTGTAAATATTCAACTCAAGATAGCTGTGGAGATAAAAAACGTGTGGCATGCACTCAGGTTTTATCCTATTATCCTTCACTAGATGAATATTTATGGTATAACAATATTTGTGGTTTATATGTTAATTAACCACTTTTTAGGAGTTTTCCTTAGAGCATTTTCTTTTATGTATAACAGATATTATGGGTTCAAAATGAGCAGACAACATAAATTACTCTCCCCTCCCACTTTTTTTTTTCTTCTGATCTATTTAGCAAGTTGTTAACTAGAGTCAAAGTGGTGGCTCCTTTGTTAAAGTTGTAAGACACTTGTCAATATTTAATCTTTTTGCAGATTTTTGGAAAAAAAAACCCCTTCTTTCTTCATCAAAGTCTTTATGGGTGGTCTCTACGCAGGGAACAGAAGTTTTCAGTAATGTGAGGTTAATTTGGGAGGCCATTTTGGAGTTCCAAGGCTCTGTAAAGTGATGGTTTTGAAAACTGTTAAACATTTATTTTGCACACACAACTTATAAATGTTGATGTAAAGCCTTCTGAACCATTTCATTTATTAATCCTTGCATAGAACAGTGCACAGAAATTGTTTTTAACTAAATTAGAGTACAGAAGTTTTTAGTGATTAGTATAGATGGGTCCTAACAGGAAATTTGTATCTGGCCCATATACCGAAATTACAGACAACGCACTGGGAAGCAGCTTTTGGTGTGGAGGGAGCCAACAGCACCGGCTGAGGATCAGGGAGGAAGGGTCAGTATGTGGATGGGCAAATAAATCTGATACCTGACCTAGGATAGCTACTACTCCCCCCACTTTAGCGTCATCTGCAGATTTGCTGGGTCGCAATCCACTCCATCCTCCAGATCATTAATGAGGATGTTGAAAAAACCTCCACCCCAGGACTAACTCCCTTGGGCACTCTGCTTGTTACCAATTGCCTATGAGACATCGAGCTATTGATCACTTCTCACTGAGTCCGATAAGCTGGCCAGCTTTCTATCCACTTTATAGTCCATAATCTCTCCCTCATACTTCCCACACAAAGGCTATGTCTACACTAGAAAAGTTAAGTCGACTTTGTTAAGTTGACTTTAATAAGGTCGACTTTAAGTCAACCTTATTAAAGTCAACTTAACAAAGTGAACTAAGTTGACTTAGCTTTAAGTTGACTTAGTCCACTTTGTTAAGTCGACCTAACCACCCTTAAGTCGACTTAATAAAGTCTTCTTAATAAGTCTTCTTATACTCCATGTCCACACCATCCTTAAGTCGACTTAAGGAGTCGACTTAAGGGTTAAGTCCACTTAATGAGTGGTAATAACAAAGTCGACTTAAGCTTTCATTAAGTCGACTTAAGGAATTTCTTAAGTTGACTTAATGAAAGCCTAGTGTGGATGTGGCTTAATTAAAGTCGACTTAAGCCTCCTTAAGTCGACTTAAATTGCCAATATAGACATAGCCAAAGATGTCTCTTTCCTCCTCCTCCTCCATGACTCTTGGTGTGAGACATAAAGATTTTGAACCTCCTCCTTCCAGTAAGAACTTCAGCTGGACAGCTTCTTCCTCAAAGATGAAGCAGGTGGTGGAAAGATCATCTCAAACTTTACTTAATATTAAAGTTCTTGACTGGGAATATTGTTGTTTCTGTGGAGAGTGAGATTTCCAATACAATGTCATTAAGAGAGAGCGACAAAGTGGGTGTCTAATGGATCAATGTCTGTTGGTGAAAGAGACAAACTTTTATGCTACACAGAGCTCTTCTTCAGGTTTGGCAGTGTGAGATAGTGATCACAAGACAAGACTGAAAGATAAAACCCTATATTTATCCAGTGAAGATTCCTTTAGTCACAATGAATCAGCAGTATAAATTACACATCTTGATCAGTCTTCAAAGGGTGAGGGGAATGGGATTTCTTCTGTGGAGAAAAAACAGGAATATGCGAACATTAAAGATAATACATTTTTTCACTGAGACTCATTTTCTCTTTATTTTCTCTCTGCTCTGTGTTTCGTCTAGATGCCTTTTGGTAGCAGACCTTGTCAGAATAGTAAGTTGTGACTTTTTGATCCATATCTTAAGGATAACTTACCCTTATGTACTCTGTCTGGAACTACTTTTAAAGAATCTGGAAATACAGTAATGTAAAACGCAAGGTTAATCTTTTAAGTAGGGTCAATAAGATGTAATAATAAAGACTATTAATTAATAATAATATTTAGCTTTTATATGATACTAGTAATTGGAAGACAACATATACCACCACTGCTGCATGCTCAGGACTGGCTGCGTGTTTGTTTCTAAGCCCATTTTCAGAAGTGCTTATGATCTCAAATACTTTCTCATGTCCAATGGGATTTACGGTCTGCTGGGTCTTTCTAGTTGTTGGTTCCTTGGGTCAAACTCTTCAAAGTTCATAACAGATTGTCATTTGTGTGTGCCATGCACTGTCCAGGGATTTATGGGCACCCAGATCTGGGACCTGCAGAATGCTGTGCAAAATGTGTTTTCTGGTCCAGCTCTTGATCATCCTTTGAATCAATGAATTAGGGGCTAGAGGCCTGTGTAATACTGTCAGAATGCACCTGGTTACTGAGTCCCTAAAAGCCTTTAGAAAATATTTTGTTGTTTTACAAGCTATTGTTTTTAATTATGTGAAGTGTCCAGCTCCTTTACTGATGGTTTTTGGTACACATTTCAAAACAAATGGCAACACTGTATTGTTGTTTGTCTTTGGAACTGAGGGAGCAAGAGAACCACGGTCTCTGAACTGATATTGCAGTTCTGTGGGTCATCAGCTGAGTTATCTCTCCAACCATTCTCTGAAAAATAAAATCAGCAAATCAAGCTTATAGGCTATGTCTACACTTACTAAAGTTAGTTTGAATTAGTTAATTCGAACTAACTAATTCAAACTAATTTTAGATAGTTCAAATTAACTTAATTCGAACTAGCATGGCCCCACTAGAATGCTAGTTCGAACTAAGTGAGTGCCATGCATGGCACTCGCTTAGTTCAAATTAGTCAGCTGCATTAAGATCCATGTGCCGGTTAGTGCGAACTAAGCAGTTAGTTCGAACTAACATGGCCACATTGACTTAAATCGAACTAATTAGTTCGAATTAAGGGTTAGTTTGAAGTAAAATGAGGTTTTACTAATTCGAATTAATTTTTCCTTACTTCGACTTAAGGAACTGCTTAAGTCGAATTAAGGAAACTCAAGTGTAGACACAGAGTAAATTAAGTCAACTTAAACGTGCTTAAGTCGACTTAATTTACAAGTATAGATGCATCCATAGTCTTTAATCAAAGAAGAAAGACTTTAAAAGTTAATCAAAAGAAGCTGATCTAAAAGCAATTTTGCAAGAAAATAAGATCAAAATCAAAGCAAATTGCAGCAACCTAAAAACCCAGCAAGGTAACAATTGTAAAACAAGGGACTACACAAAAAACTTGCCCTATCATTAACTCTTCTTGCTCAGCAACATACCCAATCACCAATTATGAGAGAGTCATGAACAGAGACCTGATTGATCAATGCTGAATCCTCTGGAAGAAAACAACAAAATGCCTTGTCAATAACCTTTTTACAAAGCTAGGGAAACAAATGAAATGTAAATTTAACAAACTAACAAGGTGATTAATACTCAGTGGGACCACTTTAGGCATTTAACTTTGATTCTTGCCAAGATGTAATCCTATTTAGAGTTAGCTGCTTCATCATTTTCACAGTGGACTCATAAAAGGAATTCAGTGACATTATAGAATCCACAGCCCTCTGTTTTCAAAGCTAAAGTTTACAACAATCTGTGTTTTACATATTAAGGCATAGTATACTACTACTTGTTACGAACTTAAAGTGATGAAAAAGAATACTCCTCACTTTTTTCTCATTCCTACTGAAAGTTCTCTCTGATTCAACCCTCGACCCAATCTCTCCAAAATGATAAAAGTCTCTCCTCCCTATTGATGTAACTGTAACTGTATATTTACTTACAAAAGCCCAGATTGAATGATATAAATGAAAAGCATATAACCTAAATTTATAGACAAATCAGAGTTACAGAAGGAATTTCCTCCTTGATGTACCCTAAAGTGCCTAAATATTATGGCATATATCATACATTGCATAGGCAAATTGGTGAGCATTCACACTTGTGAGAGAAAGAGTGGGAAATGGTATGAGCCTGAGACTTCAGGAGACCCTGAGTGAATTCCCACCTCTGTCCCAGACCTTCCGGTGTGACCTTTGGTAACAAAGGGGGGGGGGTACAATAACAAGTGGGCCCACTTTGGGTTGTGGGAGGGGGAAAGGCCATGAAATGGCTTTTTGGCCATGTACTGGATAAATCCTAGAAGATTTTGCAAGGAGAATACAGTATCTGCTCTCTCCTTCATGCCCCAGGGGCACATGGTGCTCCAAAGCAGGCCATGGTTCTGCTCCCTATATATAGGCAGCAGAATATGGGGAAGTCTATGGTAGGTGTACACATGCTCTGCACACTGAGGCTATGTCTACACTGGCAAGTTAGTTCGAATTAAGGAAGCTTAATTCGAACTATCTAAAGCCATGGCTACACTAGGCTTTAATTAGTTCGAATTAAGGGCTTCCTTAATTCGAACTAATAACTTCGAATAGGGTATTAGAAGTAAGGGTTAATTCGAACTAGTTAGTTCGAATTAACCAATGATAAAAGTCTCTCCTCCCTATTGATGTAACTGTATGTTTAGATGCATTAAGTATATTTACTTACAAAAGCCCAGCTTGAATGATATAAATGAAAGGCCATTCATAGCACTTGCTTAGTTCGAACTAATTTTTTCTAGTCTGAATTAAGTTAATTCGAACTAACTAAAATTAGTTCGAATTAGTTAGTTCGAACTAATTTTAGTAGGTGTAGACATAGCCTGAGAGCTCTGCACAATGCCAGCCAATGCTCCACCTGCAGCAGCGCTACCCACCCTTTCCTGTTGGGCTGGGGACTTAAAGGACAATCTAGGCTGCAGTATTTCATGATCCTTGTGACACATGATATCAGAGGTATGGGTCTTGAACTTTAGTGTACAGAGCTAGGGAGTCTGAATCCACTGCCAGCTGCTAGAATAACAGCTAAACTCTAACAGAGCAGGACTGGATTAATCTTTTGAGGGCTTGATGCCAAACATATTTGTGGGCCTCATGTCATCATTATTGGCCTCTTCCAAGTGTGGGCCTGGTGTGGTGACACCATTGGTGCCATAGGAAACGTGGTACCAAACCTCAGAGACATTTTTCATTTTGATCACACACTGCTGCAAGACTGTATGTATCGTTTCCTCAGCCTGTAGTTTTTCCTCACTGAGTTTTACCCACGTAGATTTACCAGTACCCACTCCCAATATGCCAACATCATTTCCACAACACTGGCTCAATGGGCACTTAGCTCTAAGACCTAAAGTTACCCCCTATCTTTCTCCCTCTGTTTCCATCTACATGCTATTCCACTATCAGGTCATCTCTCTGGTCACCACCTCTGACCATGCTTGTTTCCCTTCTACCTTGGACATGTTCCTCAGTTACCTGGTTCTGTTCTCCCACTGTAAGCCTGACAGGCCTCCACATTCCTTTCTCCCCTTGACATTCCTTTCCTACTGGTGATCTCTGTTCCTTGAGGTTAATTCCAGTTTCTTTATCTGTCCCTAGCTTAATGTATCACAGAGCTACCTATAGCTTCTTTGGCACAGCCACAGGGCCAATTGCTAGCCTAAGACACTTGCAGCTACTAGATGTAGGAGGTGTGGCAAGTCCCAGGTTGCCCATACTTGAACCTTGAAATGGCAGTTCTAGGGACCCCCGATGCTCATTGTTGGCCCTAGCAGCTGCACACTTTGCAGTCAGGTGTTTCCTTACTCCAAACCATGGCTTTAACTATCTGAGATGTCCATCACCTGCAACAGGGCCCCTCAATCTCATGCACCCCTCAACTAGCACATAGGTGTAGAGAAGGTGCAGCCTGGATGATTTCAGAGGCTGGGGAACCAGAAGGTTCCCCATCCCTGAGCAGCAGCTATGTGCCAAGCTCACACTGCTTCCTTTTGCTATTGGAGCAGGATCTGGGTCTCTCAAGCCTTCCATCTCCAGTTGATAGCAGCCAAGGGAATGGTGGAAGATGCAGTTCCTTTCTTGAACCAGCGCTGGCTCTCCAGGGGTCCCTTGTAGAACTCTCAGCTCTTGGGCTGGATCCCTGTGGGTAGGGGGTGAAAGCTGAAGTGTTGTTGTCAGTTTCTGGTCGTGATGGGAGGATACAATATGTCAGGGTCCTGGATACAATGTATAATATCCCCAAGAGGGATGTGACTGGTGATCTGCTCGCCCGAGTGACTGGCTGGGCCTGCAGGGAGTGTGGGGGCAGGGTATTGTCTTGGGTTGAAGACTGGGTGCTATGATAAGCCGGTAACAGGTGCTACTCATTCTTGGGGCCTCTCGCTGCACTGCGGGAGGGGGGGAAGTAAGTGTTAGAGAGCCCTCCTGAGTGTGGGTCACGGTGCCATTCACACCATTGTTATGCCAGGACTGTAACAGAGGACTCCAGTTCTGGGGCCTTATTGGTGAAACCCTGGGACTCCTGATTGGTTCCAAGCCTCTATTTATCCCAAGCACAGAGACAGGAAGCTGTCCTTGCAGCTGTGTTTCCCCTGTTCATGATTGCTTCCCCTGACATACCTACTCCAAATCTTCAGGTAATCTGACCTTATCTGCCATCTGACTCCTGGTTTACCTTATGGCCTGTCTCAGACTCTGATCTCCTGGTGCTCTGACCCTGTCTGTCTCCTCACCGCTGACTCTCAGTTTGCCCTCTAGCTTATTTCAGACTCTGACCTCCTAGTATCTGATCTGACCTGACTCCTGACTTCTGCTCTGACCACAAGGTCAGACTGCCCACATCCTGACACATACTATAAAATGGCGTGTTCAAACTGGCATTGCAGATATGGAATATGATAAATAGCTGACTTCTTTTGAGACTTCAGCATCATACTAAAAATATGAAAAAATGGTGCTGGTGTGTTTATATTATGGAATTTAAAGTGCTTATGAATCTGTCTTTAAATTTAGCCAAGAATTTTTATTTCTATTGAATTAACATATATATGTAACACCAACCCACACATAGACAGCAGCAGCTGAGATAAAACATGGGATCTTTTGAGCAAAATGCATTATCATCGACTTCCAAAGATAAAAATATATAGATAAGATAGATAAGGCTGTATGTATAGCAGTCTCATCACTCTCTATCTAGCCCAACCACCAGTACAAGTGGACAGACTATCACTCCAAGCAGCCAGAGGTTATATAAAAACTTGGAGTTGAGGCATTTTAGGGCACTGAGGACTAAGATGACCGTAATGCTATTCCCAAATTTTACAACTGACCTGCTGTATGATTTTTGGGCAAGCCTCTTCACCTCTTTTGACCTCTGTTTTTTCTTCCACACAGTGTCTGTCTTTTTTATTTTAGCTTGTAAACTCTTTGGGGGCAGGAGTTATCTCTCACTGTTTATGTGTACCGGGCCTAGTGCAATACGGCTCTGGTCTTGGTTGGGACCGCTAGACTCTACCATGCTACCTATACTAATAATGCAACATTGTATTATACATCATTATCAATTATTATTAACACAGGGGCTGACCCTGTGCTCCTTATTCATTTTTTATCCAGTCTTTACTCAGGCTAACTCCCACTGCAACAAGGACTTACAGTCTAATGGAAAGCATAGTAGGTTCCTCTTCTTCAAAACCATTTTTGTGTATCCTACGAATACTCTATTACACTTCTTTGTGGTTTTTATCCAGGATTTCAAAGAACTATGTAAACAGTAATTAAAAAACAACCCATGATAAATTATTGCAACCTTTTTGCAGATAGGTAAACTGAATCACAGAAAGACAAATTAACTTGGCCAAGATCAGGAAAAGAGGTAGGAATGTAAATGAGAAGAGAAAGCACAATTGCCAACCTCTTTCTAATCATTAGACAAAACTTATTTGCATATTCTTTTGTTTTAGGCCACAGTAATTACAGAAGGACTTTTGCTGCTTTTGGTATATTGATCTGAATGATCATAACACATGCACTGATATGAATAGATTTTAACTGCTTCTTGTAAGATATTGTGGCAGATGTTGTGAAGGTGACATTCATCCTGGAATGGGGGCCTTCCCACCCATTACACCCTATCCTGGGTTATGCTAGTAGAAAATTTTCCATTGAATCTACTTTTCAATGGAAAATTGGATTTTTAACAAAATAACCTTTTTCATAATGTGTTAGCTGTCTGTGACAAATTTTGATTTTTCATCAACCCCTTCCCCCAAACCTCCATGCTCTAAAACCAAAAGATTTTCAGTTTTTTGACCAAAAATTAAAGTATTTTTATTTGAATATGTCAGTATGCTGCTTCATAGGAACTGTAATTCATTTTCCTTATATCCTCATTCGCCATTATTGGTTTGGTTTCCCTAGTTGGACCATGTATCCCATGATGGATATGAGCTCCCATTATTCATTTACTGCTCTCACCAACAGGACAGACCATGGTACACAGGGGGAGTTTTAGTCTGAGTAGGGACACTGGCCAGTAAAGGAGAATAGGCACATAAGGAAACTAAATAGCATCTCCCATGAGGCAGAAGAAACATTGATATCTACGAAAAAAACATAGGGCATGTTGAAGAAGGTGCACATTAGGGGCACATAGCAGTGCCATGTTAAAATCAAAGGCTATGTCTACACTAGAAAAAGTTAGGTTGACTTTGTTAAGTCGACTTAATAATGTTAACTTTAAGTCGACTTAACAAGGTGGTTACCCTGAACGGGGACTTAGTAAGTCGACCAAACTGCCCTTAAGTCGACTTAATAAAGTCGACTTAAGGGTTAATCTATGTCCACACTGTGCTTAAGTCGACCTAACCAGCGGTTCTTACTAAGTCAACCTAAGCTTTCATTAAGTCAACTTAAGGAATTTCTTAAGTCGACTTAATGAAAGTCCAGTGTGGACGGGGAGTAATTTAGGTCGATTTAAGCCTCCTTAAGTGTAGACATAGCCAAAGAGCTGAGGTAGGCGTATCAAAAATAAGGGAGGTGAATAGTCATTCTGGCTCATCACCAAAGACATACCATTTCTATGAGGAATTGACTGTGATTCTCAACAGTGGTTCCACCACTGCCTCCAGATGCAGCAATGATACCTCCAGGGAATCTGAGTCCCAACTCGATGATGAGACTATGGACAAGGAAGAGAAGGAGTAGAACACGTAGGAGGCAAATGTGGTATCCATTCTCCCCAAAAGCCAGGAACTGTTTTAAACCTCAGAACAGTCCACCCAGATGCAGGACAGAATCTTGACTGACCAATGTAGCGGGGAAGGCACATCTGGTCAGTATGTAATATAAATCACAGTGCTGGGGTTATATCCTCTGGTGGGTTCAAGTTAATAGGAAAAAACATTATTAAGTCTGGTGGGGATGGGCTTCCACATTGGTGCTCCTGTTAGGCAGAGGTTGCCCCCAGTTATGTGTACCGGGATGGCCTCGGAATCCTCTATGGCCATCTCCAGGAAACTTTCATGGTGGGATTCTGCAGTCCTTTGCAGAAGTTTTCTTGGGAAGGTAGCCTTATCTCTTCCACCACATCAGGAGACTTTCCCGTGCCATTTTATTATTACCTAGGGAGGTGGTGGAATCTCCATCTTTGGAGATTTTAAAGGCCCGGTTAGACAAAACCCTGGCTGGGGTGATTTAGTGGGAGTGGTCCCGCTTTTTAGCAAGGGGTTGGACTAGATGACCTTGTGTGGTCCCTATTATTCTATGATTCTATGATTCTAAATGTGCTGGCATCATCACTGAACACAGCATAGCAGCAGAAGGACCAGCCCTGTATCCGGACACTTGCAGTTCCCTTTCCACCAGTATTACCCTCAGAAGACTAAGATCAGATAGGGTCATGTAGGGGAGTTGATGCTAGTTTACAATATCTGGGCTCATAACAAAAACGAAACACAAACAAACAAAAAACAAGTTCCAAAGGGGTAGCCGTGTTAGTCTAGTTCAGCAAAACAAACTAGGAGTCCGGTGGAACTTTTAAAGTCTAACAATTTTATATATTTAAATAAACAAAAACAGTGCATGTGATTTCTCACCTAGGTCAGTTTCTTGGGTCCCTGAACCTGATGTTTCCCATGAGATTGTTCTGAGTGTTCAGGATCAGGGTGGTCATGTGTTTTCTTCTGGGCAATTTCCCCATACTCTTTTGCCTCCCACAAAAAAAAAAAGAATTTTGGGAGGGTGAATGATGTTCCTTAGTCATGATATTGGGGGAAAAGGGGCCTTGTCCACACCATATTCTGTTCTCCAGAGATTTTCCTAAACTGGAAATTCAAGCCCCTTATTCACCATGGTTGTGCCACCAAACTCACCTGTGTAAGAGATGGGAAGGGATTGTGATTCACGACTACAGTTCACAGTTGAATAATCACAGGAGTTATTTTTACATTGCAATCTTGCTTTTCATCCAGGGTATGAACTAATATGGGTGCCTTGTGCTTTGCATGCCACACAGTGGAAATTGTGACCTTCAGCACATCTTCCATTCCAGCAGAGAATCTGTTGCAGAGAAGGTGGAAAAAGAAAACTCAGCACAACATGTTCAACGAGATAATTAATGTCTCTGGGGCTCTTGACATGGAGCTAAGAGCCCAGAGAATTTCAATTGTCTGAAAAATTGGACATGGACATGGAAAGTAGGGGAGCAGCCCAGGAGCACGAGCATGTCATACAGGATGAGATGCTGAGTGTAAAGAGGGATCAGTCAGGCATGTTGAGGCATCTGGTTGAGCTTCAGGAATAGCAGTGGCAGCCAGAATAGATTCCCTCTGCAGCCCCTGCAGAACTACCAGGAACAAGTGCCCTCTTCCCCACTGCCAAGCATTCCAGGAGGAAGGTGGGCAGGGTGCAGGATGTCATCCACTCAACACTAGCAGAGGGGTGCAGGAAGAGAAGGTGGCCTTTCTTAAAAACTTTTAATGTGAGGGCTTTGCATAGACAAGTACCACCTTTTTCGCTCTCTCCCTCCCCACCACAATGCTATGAAAGTGGTCGCTAACAGTTATATTATTTTCCTTTCCCTCCATTGTTAGGGATGTGCAATAAAGAGAATTTATTTGTAATTATTTATTGCATGCCTGGAGATGGATGGTGGGGAAGGGGAAGTGCTGGGACACTGCTGCAAGGGGGTGGGGAGGAGGCACAGCACAGGTAAGGGATGCACATTACTGTTGCTCAGTACAAAAATGGGTTTTCAGTGCCTCCCTGAGGCACAGTAATCCTCAGTGATTTCTCAGTGGGTGCGTCTACACTTGTAAATTAAGCCGATTTAAGCAGGTTTAAGTCAACTTAATTTACCTGGTGTCTACACTACAGTTTCCTTAAGTCGACTTAAGCTGCTGCTTAAGTCGACTTAAGGAAATTTCAAGTCGACTTTATAAAACCTCCTTTTAAGTAAACTTGCTGCTTAAGTCGACTTTATTAAGTCGACTTAAGCCAGTGTAGACACAGATTAGCCCAAAGTCGACTTAAATGGCTTCCAGGGCTCCCTTCTCCTCTCCCTGACCTCCCTCCCAGAGTTCCTGGTACAGGAAGCCTGCCAAGCCAATCACAGGGAAGGACACAGCCCTGACCCCCCTGAAGCTCAGACCTGGCCAGGCCTGCCTCTGGGAGAATGGCTGAGCAGGGCAGCCAGCACCGCAGGCAGGTACCGTCCTGGAGCCACCAGGAAATCTTGGCCTTGATAGGCATTTGGGGGGATGAGGCAGTGGCCCCCCGGCTGCAGGGCGGCCAGTAGAACAGAGAGATCTATTCCTCCATTTCCCAGGCTCTGGCTGCCAAGGACTACACCCGGGACACCCAACAGGTCCGGGTGAAAATAAAGGACCTGAGGCAGGGCTATCAAAAGGCCCAGGAGGCGAGACTCAGGACAGGGGCGGCCCCCACCTGTTGCTACAACTGGGAGCTGCACAGCTTCCTGGGGCAGGAGAGTGGGGGCTTCCCTGCGCACACAGTCGACTCTGCCGAGCCTCCCTCCCTCAACGACGTCCAGGAGGAGGGCTCAGTGGATGAGACTGTGGAGCCAGAGGAAGGGGAGACCAGCCATCCCCAGGAGCCGGTGGGCACCTCCCTACCCCTGGACCCAGCTGCCAGCCCGGAGCTGATCCCTGCCCCAGTGCCCGACACAGCATCCCAGCAGGAGGGAGAGGAGCAGGTTCCCCCCTCTGCAGAAGACGCAGGCAAGGGGCCAGCACCACAGACACCTGCTGCACCTGCTGGTGAGTGCTCCCCCCCCCTCTCCCTCCTCCCTGAGGCCAGGGCCGGGCATGCCTGTAGGACAGGGACTGCAGGGGAACATGGCCCAGGAACAGGCAGGGTTAAGGGTGGGGAAGGCACTTCCATAGTGGTAGAGGGGCTGGGGGTCATGTGGTGGGGGTGGGGAGGGGGAACCCCGAGGCGAGCGGTGCAGTGGTGTGTCTGGAGATGGGGTATGGGGACCATGGGCAGGAGCACCAAGGCCACACAGCATGCACCCAACACTGCTGGCATGTGGCCCCATGAGGCAGGGCTGCCTGCAGCCCACTATTGTGGGCACTGCTCCCGACCTGGGAAGCACAGCATGCCGGTGTGTACCAAAGGGTCCCTGTGCCAAAGGACAGTGAGTGGGAAGCCAGGGGGTGATCAGGGGACAGCAACTGCTCTCAGGCTGCACACCATACGAGCTAATGGAAGGGACCTTCTTCTTTACTTCTTCCCAGCAGCTCCCACGCCCTTGGCACCTGGCACTCCTGGCATCCCAGCAGGCCCGATCCGGAGTCAGAGGAGGCAGCGACGCTCACGGGACGAGATCCTGGAGGACCTGGTCTGCATGAGCGAGTGGATGGAAGCACGCCTGGCAGCGTGGCAGGACCAGGAGAAGGGCCACTGGAGGGTCGAGCAGCGGCTGCTCAAGCGGATGCTCGCCGTCCTCGAGCGGCAGACACAGGCCATGGAGTGGCTGGAGAAGCGCCTTTTCCCCCAGGGCCCCACCCTGTACCCCAGAAGTGGCTCTCCTCGGCAGTGGTCCATGACCTGGGGCAGATGCCAGCAGGCCAGGGACCTGCCTCCTGAAGGCCACTGACTCAGACCCTCAACCTCCCGCTCTCCCCCCGACCCTCTTCACTCCCCACAAACCCCCTCCCCGCCTCGACCATCTTCACTCCCCCCAAGCCGCCCAAACCCCACACCTCCCAACCCCCATTTCCCTCCTAAATAAACAGCCTGTACCCCAATATATGTTTTCTGATTTTTTTTATTGGTTTGGGGGCAGGGGGAGATGGGTGTGTGGGGGTGAGGGGGCAGGCATGGGTGGGTGGTGGAGGTGATGGGACCTGGGAGCAGGCCTAGCCCTCAGTGGGCCTCCCTTGCAAAGTGGGCCCTCAGCGCATCCCTAATGGTCTGCACTTGTGGATGAACTCGCTCAGTCCGGGGCAGGGCGTCCTCGGGCCGCTCGTAGTGAGCAGCGAGGCCCTCGGCCTTGGTATCCCAGACATGGGGGACCCATTCCCTCCGCAGCTTGCAGATGTTGTGGAGGCAGCAGCGTGCGCTTACAACCTCTGGCATGTTGCTCTCTCCAAGCTGCAGGCGGGTCAGGAGGGCCCTCCAGCGGGTCTTCAGGCATCCAAAGGCTCGCTCAACGACACCGAGGCACCGGTTGAGCCTCTGATTAATAAGGTCCCTGCTGTCATCCATGCGGCCTGTGTACGGCTTCATAAGCCGGGAAGCAAGGGGTAGGCGGCATCTCCCACAATCAGGACGGGGACCTGCACGTCCCCGATGGTGATTGTGTGGTAGGGGAAGAAGGTGCCCGCCTGCATGCACCTGTACAGGGCGGAGTTTCTCAGGATCCTCACATCATACGCCTTCCCTGGCCAGCCAACATAGATATTTTGGAAGATCCTGCGGTGGTCCACCAGGGCCTGCAGGACCACAGAGTAGTATCCCTTTCGATTGATGTAGTCCCTGGCATGGTGTTCTGGGGCTCGAATGGGTATGTGGGTGGCGTCCACAGTGCCCACACAGTTCGGGAAGCCGAGCCCAGCGAGGACATTAATGTACAGGCCATCCAGGTTGCCCAGGGTGACGAGTCGGGCTAGTAGGATGCTGTTGTTGTTATAGCGCGGTAATGACTGTTAATGCATGATAAAGGGATCGTGTGTACATGGCCTAACTTTGCACCATCTTTGGTTTCTGAATATTGAGCTATAGTGTGGTCAACTACAGGGACCATGTGTTTCTTTCTCTGCACTCCCTTTTATTAGGTTGACACAAAAGTAGATTTTGCCATTGGACTTTGGCACTACAACCATCCTCACACACCAGTCAGTGAGTACTTCCATCTTGGAAATAACCCCTACATCTTCCATTTTCTTTAATTTTAATTAGTTTCTTTTTTTAATTCTTCTTTAAAACTTCCCTAACGAAGGTCATAGGTATGCAGCATGGAGCTGTGAGAAAAAACGGGAATCACTAATGGCACCAGTTTTATTTTGTATTTCCCAAACACTTTTCCTAGCCGAAGTGGAATTGCGGATACATCTCCCAATAGCCTTTTTGCCATTAATAAGTTCCAGTTTAGCTACTTGGAGTAGTTCATGTACAGCTGGCAATCCTAGTAAGGGAGCTGCCAGTCCTTGTATTAGATATATTGTTTGTTATAGAACTTTCCATCTTTTCTCCTGTTTCCCAAGTAAATGGCCACTAACATTGAATGTAGTAGTTTTAACCCCACATCGAATCTTATTTGGTTTCTGCAGTTCTCTATCCTAGGATCAATAGATCGATTGGTCGATTGATCAATCAATATTTTTTTGGAATTGCAGTGGTTGCTGCCCCAGTATCAATTTTGAATTTAAGTTTTCAGCTGTTTAGCCTCATGCTTGGTTATGAAGGTATTGTCTGTTTTATTGAGGTTATGGTTGCTATCATCATTGCCATCTGATAATAATTTTCCTTCTTGGATTGCTTCCACTGCTTTAATGAACCTGCAGGCTGCTACAAAAGGGAATATTCCCCAGCATTCTGCCTCTTTAAATGAACATTGCTGTCCAATGTGACTTGGTGTCTTGCCATATCGTCTGTAGCTTTTCCAAGCTTTCTTTTTATTAAGTTTCTTTGGTTTCCCATTTTCTAGTTATGTACTGGTCTTACATTCTAAATTTGGTCTGACAGCTGCTTTCACATTTGTGTCTTTTCTTTATGCTGTGTCAATATTGTCCGACTTACTTTTCTGCTGCTATCATGTAAGTTACATTGCTGTTTCTTTATGATTTCTTGCATTCTCACTTCTACTGTAGCCTTTGACAGTGTGAAATCTTGGTCTAACTGAAACTGTACTCA
The DNA here is from genome assembly GCA_007922175.1 of Pelusios castaneus. Taxonomy (NCBI): domain Eukaryota; kingdom Metazoa; phylum Chordata; order Testudines; family Pelomedusidae; genus Pelusios; species Pelusios castaneus. The sequence continues at coordinate 12,545,891 of ML685802.1, read as the reverse complement.
TAAATTAATGTGTCTTATACCAAGAACTATCCTGTCTCTTACTAGTTCCTCTTTTAACATTCCATATTTGCAAAGCTCAGCAAGACTATGAACTACAGTAATAAAAGTCCCAGCTGTTTCCTCTTATTCCTGGCACCTCCTATTCAGTTTTGGCCCTTTCATATATAATATTCTGTCTGCATATGAAATGGGCATCAGAAACCTTTTTCACTTTGGCATATTCTTTCTCTTCCTCATCAGTGAGGGGTTGGGCACATAGGATACCACCAGTAGCATTACCCATGGGAAATATCAGGGCATTTACTTGTTATTCTTTGCTTTCTCTGTTAAACCAGAGACCATACAGAATGGTTCAAATAAGTGGAATCAGCAAAGCTAGATGCCTGAGTTGCTAAAAATCAAACTTATCTAACAGCCATTTGCACTATGGGCTCCTTCCATTACTGTGCTGAACACGGCCCTGCCTTGTTCCTGTTGTATCTTTCATGGGTCTCCTCTCTGATCTTCCTCTTTCCCCATTCCACCAGTTTGGCAGGGATTTGGAGGTCTTTTCTCTCTTCTTTACAGAAAGGGATTCACTCACTTCTGACATGATGTAGTATGGGGCCATAAACACAAAGAGCCATGTTTTAAGCATCAGCCAAAGAACTCCCTAACCAGGAGGTTCTTACATTTATTAAGCTTCCTGTTGCAATATGTCCCTGTCCTCTCTGGTAACCATGAAGGACCAGAGCTCTACAACCACTCTACTGGTCCCTTAAGTGGCAATAAGTTGCTAAAGCCCTTTGTGAATCTTGTTTTTAGTCTCTGTGCCTCATCTGTAAAATGGAGCTAATATAGCTGGAGCAGAATAGTGTTCTAACCATGTCCCTTTCTACCCGGTGCCCTGTTAGAAGAGTTGCTGGTGGAAGAAAGGGAAGAAAGGTGTAGGACCATGGGAAGCTGCACCATCCAGAAACTTCCACGTGCCAACTGAGAAGATATGGCTCCTTTCCATCTCCTTTAATCAAGTTGCTTCTGCAATTCTGAGCCAGTAGAGTTAGGCCAGAAGAACCACAATCGCTGTCCCTTCTCACCTCTGAAATTGAATTTCATCAGTCCTTAATTTGTTTTAAAATTAAGCAAAAGGTAAAATTCTTCTCCTTTACTAATCATCAGGTTGAATTGCAGCCTGGAATGAGCTGTCATGGCCAAGGCTCTCTATAAGATTATTGAGAAAGTCAAGATTTATAACAGAAATTCTGACAAACTCCTAACTATAAGAGTATCTAGAGGCACCTGCTTTCATTAAGATGGTATTGACATTAAAAATGATGTGTTTCTTGATTTTCAGTGCCACTGATGTGATCATAATTTCCAGTGAAATGAACTTCTTATGGATACATAAAGGAACAGGTATGAGAAAGAATATAAACCACAACTTCCTTTAACTTGTTGGAACTAAGTCAGAACATTCTAGATCAACTTGTTTTCAGCAAGAGATGTTGGCAAGTAGGTATGATATGGCTACCTCAACTTAAGTGTGGTTCTTGCTTGCTTAAAGAAGCTTACAAGTATCCTTCAGTTACAATAGCTTGGAGATGTGAAGAACTTATGTAGCTTGCACAGTACTGGCTTTGTACCCACACATGGCTATTGGTTTGCTTAACTTTCCCCTGGTTTGCTGGTGCTGTTGCTCTTTTTTGGTCCCAGTTAGTGAAGAATGAATTGCAACTGACAGAGTTGAAAGCCAATGCCCCTCAAACAATGACCATCTAAAACAGTTTGTCATAGAAGCCAAAACCACTTTCTATTGTCTTAATTTAGATCAGTTCAAGATGCTTTTAATGGTTTTTGGGTGCTGTGATAGCCTTGGTCAGGGCTCCCACTCCAGTTCTGGTCCACCTCCTGCCTTGTTTAGGTCCCCACAGTGTCTTGCTGGGTGGTATAGCTGGGTGCTGGGCCACTGTGGAGTCTTAAACATCCCCTGCCCCCGCCTCCCCCCCCCAGGCATGGCAGGATTCTGCCACAGCCATGCGGAGTCAAGGAAAAGTTCTGAAGCACTCCTAGGCATGGCTTTGCCCCCCAAGCAACAGTGCTGGCATGTAACAGTTCTAAAATCCTTCTGGACACGGCAGGGCTCCCCCAATCATCAATGCAGAATAGTGCACTGGGCTGCGTCTACACTAGTATATTAAGTCAACTTAAGCTTGGCTTAAGTCGACTTAATTGGCCCTCCGTCTACACTACACTTTGCTTAAGTCGACTTAAGCAGCTTGCTTAAGTCAACTTAAGGAAAATAAAGTCGACTTAATGAAAATTAAGTCGACTTTATTAAACCACCTTTCTACTCGACCTAAGGCTTAATTCGACTTTCTAAAGCCGAATTAAGCCAGTGTAGCCCTGGGGTAGCCCTAAGTCGACTAGGACTAAGGACACAATGGTTGTATTCCTTATGTCCTTAATGGCTCATCAGGTAACTCCCTGGGACCATTGTCCTGGCACATTCCTAAACATTAAGGATACAATGGTATTAACATAAGTTAAAGTATGGATATAACATCAAATTTTAACTTCTAATCGAAATAGAATTCCTAGACATAAACTATATAATAATTCCCAGCAAATTACTACCTTTCTATTGATACCAAACATGACATAGTTCCTATGGCTTATAGCATTTATGAGATATCCATTGAAAATAATATCATAAATGCTTCCCTAAATCCAGACAGCATCACACCCTGCCCACATGCCCTGCCAGGGTCCCTGTCCCCCTTTGCCCCATTGCACACAAGGGGTGCCCCCCCCCTGCCACCATGGACCTACCCAAGGTCCCCCTAGCCCCACAAAGTCGACCTAGAGCATCCAGTGTGGACGCTCTAGGTCGACTTTGTAAGTTCCCCTTTAAGTCAACTTTAATTTTAAGTGTAGACACACTAAGTCTACTTAACTAAGTCAACTTTAAGTTGACTTAGTTAAGTCGACTTAGTCAAAGTCGACTTAAAACTGCAAGTGTAGACATAGCCCTGCAATCTTTCCATGCTCATGGCACATCTAGGCTCCCCAAACAGCACTGCAGAAGTGCAACACAGCCCTGCAGCCCCTCTGCCATGGCACGCTCCCCCAGTAGCAGTATTTGCCTGCAACACAGTCCATAAGCTCCTCGGGACATGACAGGGATCACCAAATAGCAATGCCACCCTGCACCATAGTCTTGTACACCTCTGGACGTGGCAGTGGTCCCACAAGCAATAGTGCTGGCTGCAATCCAGTCCTAAAACCCCCTCTAGGCAGGGCTTGGTTCTACCAGCTGTAGTTCCAAAGCCCTTCCAGGCATGTTATTGCTCATGGATCAACAATATCCTACAGTAATGTTGTCTTCCTGGCAGGATCAGGGAGCAAATCGCTCTCCCCTTTGTGAGGCCTGAGATGGGCTTTTAACCCCCTCCTCCTGCCAGGGAGTAGGCAGCCTGTATAGCAGGCAGGGACTTTTCTGACTGCTGAGGAAGCTGAGGGCTCCTTCTCTGGTGAGAGCGGTTGGTACACCCCGTTACAGTTCTGAGTTCTGATTCTTGGTTCTCGGGGTGAAGATTAATTTCTAGAGCTGTAGCTAATCAGCACAAGATAGGAGTATCTTTTAATGTAGGTGTGAGCCAGATCCTCAGTTATAGTAAATGGGCAAAGGTCCATTGAAGTGTCTATCAAGCCAGGCTGATTTATGCCAGTTGAGGATCTGCATCAGGCTTCCAAAGTGGTTGTAGGATACTCAAACTACTATAGGGATAGTAGATTAATTTAGCTGATGGAAGCATTTTGAAACCAGCTGTCATCAGCTACGGTGAACACAGGGAGGAATAGATGACTGGGGCAAAGAAAGCTTAAATAAGAACAGGAAACTAAAATAAATTCCTAGAGTGAACTAAAGTTATCAGCATGTGTAAATCCTATCAGTGAGATAGTGTACATACTATAATAATTTTTCTTATGATATCAAAGCACAAAAATTAGATGAATACATAGCAATCGTAATTAAATTGTAAATGTTATTGCAACATTGTAAAATAAATTATTGTAATAATATATGATTTTCAGTGCCACATTCCTCTTTATCCTTTTTTTCTCTGACAAACTTGGAATATAAACATAAATTTGGTATAACCCCAGCTATCTTTCCTACCTAAAGTCTAACTTCTAAATTTATCCCAACTTTAATACAAATTGTGATGTTATACTATGTCGCAAAGTGACTTTTAACTCCGTTTTTCCCTGACAGTTGCCGAGCTGGATAACATCTATTATTTAGATAATAATATACAAATCCAAGAAGTAACATGCAATCTGTAGTGGACCAAGATGTAATTACTTTCTGACTATGGTCTAATTGTACTGTTCAATTCCACTTTGTTTTATTTGATATAATTTGACCTTCTTATTCTGTGTCCATAGAAACACAAGACATACAAGGCATAAGCCACTAAGGATGTCTTTTCTCTAGTTCCCTCTGCTGCTGTCTCATTATTAGTTCACCTGATTTCATCCCTGTTCAGACCTTAAATTTCTCATCAGGGACTGATGTTGTCTTTTCTGCTATCACTTTCCTTTCACTCTTCCTTGCATGGTGATTCTTGGTTGTTCAAAGGACACAAATCTTGTAACTTCTTTCATGTAAAGATGACTATCTTGAATGCAAACATCTGGTGACTCTCCTTCAATTCTCAAAATGCCACACCAAATCTTTCCTTCCACTTTCTGAATCAACACTGTAAGCAATGTGTTGTTCAACTACAGGTAAGTACACAGTTGGAACTGAAGGGGTAATTTCCAGTTTGAGCAGGTATAGCCAAGCTTCTGCACTAAAAATTGAAGTATAGCTACTAACTGCTGCGGTGTGTGGCAGTGTGTGGGAGGCAGGGAGTAAGTTGTCCTGAGCATAATCTTGTCTGTGACACCAGGTATACAATTTGGTTGCTAGCTTCTCCTGCAGCTAACACCATTCAAGTTAGAGGGTTACTTTTAGTGCACTAGCTCCATCAGAGCAACCACAGCTATGATTACTTGAACTGGAAATTACAGCTCCATCTTAAAATGTAAATGTATTCAAAGTGATAACAACAAATGGAGACAGCATTTCCTGGGCACTTAATCATAATTAATAAATAACCCAAGTTTTATATAGTAACTTTAAAGTGCTTTACATTGGAGGTAAGTATAAGAGAGGAGGGTGTGAGGCAATGTCAGGTTATTGCCTTCCATTTCTTGGTCCTAATAGTGAAAACTGGCACAGCACCAACACAAAGATCAAATTGTTTAGGTTTATGGCTGCTTTCTGCTGCTGGAGTAACACAAAGTAGCTGAAGTAGTACCAGTGAATTTGGTCCTATGTATTCTTCTTATTAAATAACTATAGTGTCCTCATAGCAAAAATGGAGTCCACTGTGTGGGCAGCTCTGGCCAAAAATAGAAATACAGAAGTGAAACTCCCAGGGAACCTGTTCTAAACCCCCTGGAGTAAACACACACTCATATATATATATATATATATATATATATATATATATATATATACAGAGCAGAATATAGGATGGGAATACAACAAATATAGGACTATAGGGAGAGGAAATATTTATTTACAGAGAATGGAGAAATCCAACATGAGGTCCCAAAGATCCAGTGGTACCACATTATAAAAGGATAGAGGTCAAGGACTATGTCTAGACTTAGGGTACAGGAACCATGGGCAGAGTTTCTGTATGGCCATGACTCTTGGATGGTCCTGGTTATCTTCAGCACCAATAAACTTTCCCCAACAACCCCCTTTGGTGCCCTCTTCACCAACTCCTCACTTAACTAATTGCCTCCTTCTTCCCAATGCAGAGGCACAAGACCCAGTACTCATGGTCTCATACAACTCTGATTGATAATGATATTGGGTCTGGCTCCAATCTGTCTTTCTAAGTTGATTCTTTCCTGGCATGGTACTTCTCCTGACTGCCATCCTAGGAGATACCTGGTTGGCTGCTCTGTTTCTTGGCTGCTTCTCTACATGAGAGCCAGCTATCCATAGACTGTCACCTAACCTAGAGCTACAGCCACACCATCCTCTGTTTTACTCTCTGTTCCTCCACATTCCTCTCCCTGGAACAACCAGTGCTTCCTCTGCTACAAGACAGGGCTTTAACAGGGCAATCATGCTCTCTAACCCAGAAGTGGGATACAATTAAAAATTCCAAATTGCGTTAAATCTCTCATATATTAGTAGTCCTCTACCTAACCAAAAAGACCCTATTTAGGTTTAGGAAAACACTGCCTACTCATAGAGTAACTACTTATTGCCTGACCATGAAGGAAATATACTTTGGATCTGAGGCCTCTCTGTTGCACATAGCCAAAACAAAAATTTACAACTTTGATAATTATTTGGAGTTGAATACTGTGTTTAAGTGTAGTCACTTTATCTACTGGGGAAAAACTGGTGGGCCCCAGGAGTCTGAGTAAAACAAGCAGAATGGTAGCATTTGCAGAAGTTCTACCTGGATGATAGTTCCAGTGGCTTTGCTATTACACCTCACGATTGATTAGCTGCTGCTATTATTTCATGGAGTGATGTTGGCATTTCTTCATCTTGTTCAGGAACATCTGAGCGTTCAAATTGCATTTGCATAGGACCTGAAAATAATGACTTTGTCTAATAAATGCTATCAGAGGCCAAGCCATCTGGACTTAAGTACAGTGACCTTCCATTTTGTTAATATTACTGCTCAGAATCCCAAGGGAAATCAAACTGACTTTTTGATGAAATTACATCTCCTTTATTTTTCTTCTAGATTTTTAAGAAATAGAACAAAGCAAATTTTTGTTTAGACAAGTTTTTCAACATGGAATCAAATAGCTCTTGTAGTCTATATTTTTAAATTGGGAATTAAACTTCTAAATCCACAGAGATCTGTTGGATTGGAGAAAGTTTCATACTGTCACATTTTAGCAGGTACCAAATTATGATTTATGGGACTGAAAAAAGCCATTTTATTCAATGAAGTTTCATTACACTGTAAAAACACTGATCATGATACAGCCATTAGCCTAGTCACACTGGTCTAGGTGAAATGTTTTATACTCTTTAGAAAAGCTTGATAATTGTGACTGGAGAAGAACATTGAAAAAACTCTGGAAGGTTTTTTTAACCATGAAATGTATATTGATTTATTTTTTTTAATGAAACTTTGGCATGTTCTACTAAACATAAGTTTCTCAAAGACAAGATGTTAATCTATATTTAATACATGTATTATGAGGTTAAATCTAGCATAAAAGGCAGTAAAGATTACCACAGTTCTCTGGTTCACTGCTTTAAGGGAGAGAAAGCTAGCACAAATCTAATTTTACAAGGAAATTGCTGAAAGAATGAATGTAATAGAATGGATATAATAAAACAAGGTATTTAAAAACTGCAAGCTCAGATGGCTAATAAGCACTTGAAAATTCTATCTGGCCACTGAAAAGGATACACTTATTCAAAAGTAACTACTATTCTTTAATACTCACTAGCCAGAGTGTTCACTGGGATACAAGTTGATTTTTAGTATCAAGGTGACTTTGGTTTGAGCACATCTGATACTGAATGTTCTAACAGAAAATTTAAAATAACATACTGTGTATTCCTCTTTTGAAAGGAGGCAAATAATAATCTTACACCTATCTATACTAGAATAATCAATTTTCAGGCTGAATAAGGAAATGTCTCACTATCCAAAAAATGGGACTGAGAAGCAAATATTGATATTTTCTCTAAACTAGGATATTATAATATAATACATAGCAATAACTTAATTGTACATTGCACTGTATTGTGCCCAGAGATTGCAACAATCTTTATAAAGGATAGTTTAATAGTTAGAATTTGAAGTATCAATCAGATAATTAAGGAGGGGGATCAAACAAGAGAGTTGCCTACTTTGATGACAAGATCAGTATTCTTGACAATTTCTAGAGGGAAGGTGCTAAATGGTTAAAGCAATGGCCCCTATGGTGACATTTGGTACTGGATAACAAGCAGGCTAGCATCTGATGACCTCAGCTGGTGTTTGAGGGCATAAAGGGTGAACAGATCAAAGAGATAGCACTAAGGGAGATTTCAAAGGTACACAAAGGATAAATGGCAGTAGGATTGAGGCCACTAATTCAAAGGCAAAACTCCCATTGACATCAATAGGCGTAAGATGAGGCCCAAAATGTGAAATTTAGTGAATGGCAACTGGATTCCTCTTCTGGAATTTTAGGACAAATACTTGATAAGAAAGAGAAGTTTGATTTACTAGTCACTATAAATGAGGACTTTGGGTTCACCATCTGGCTGTGACAGATTAAGGGTAAAATGTTCAAAAGTACCTAACTGCCATTTTCAAAAAAAGAGTTGCTTGGGTGTTTAAATGATCTTTAGAGCAAGCCCTAATGACAAGGGCCTGATTCTCCCTTCACTCTTACCTAAATGGAGTTGTAGCATATTCTGTGTGTTGTCTCACTTATTTCAGTATAAATGTTTTCAGAGTAAACTTCTAACCAATCTGAGTAAGTGAGGTAGAGTTGGGCTTTAAATTTTTAGGTCTATGTCATGGCATTTATGCCACAGACCTATGGAGAGGTATGCTGTCCAAGAAAAGTATTAGGGAGTTCATGCATTTGGCACACACAATCCAAGGGTTTTTCTGTGCACATAGTGATGTATGATTTTTATGTACTTTCTTGGTGTATCTACCCATTTCATAAGCCAGAGTAGACAGAGATAAGTGATAGGGTCATGGCCCCACCCCCTCCCTATCTCTGCCCACCTTCTCTTTGGTGTTCTGTTCTTGCAGAAGTGGAGAAGGAACAAGCAGTCCCTGTACTTCCCAGAACACAGATAATTGAGGAACTGCTGTTGTGACAGGCTCTTACATAGTCACACCAGAAAATTAATAAGGTACTTTGCATCAGAGCATCTCACAGTCTGGCACTTAACTTTTTATCATCCAAACCAAATTTCTGAGATCCTGCTTGCTAATTTACTGTTGCCATGCTATCATTTAGAGCCATGTATTTGCCAGTGTTTGGTTTGCTTCTATTAGGAAGACAAATAGATGCAGTCTTTGATGCAATCCTGTTTACATATAAAGAACGTACCAAGTTGTGTTTTCCTAAACATAGCAGGAATCATACAGAAGGGGACAGTCTCTTTACTCAATATTCCTAGTCTCTTATTTCCAGCCAATACGCTCCCCAAAAAACTTTATCTGAGAATTATACTACAAATACTTCTCTGACTGTCTATCACTTTTTGCTGCCTTCTCTGTTGCTCCTATGATTTTTCTGGGTGTACCTGCTCACACACCCAGCCCCACAAAAACAACATTGAAAGGTTTACCTAATCCTGCCTCAGTGTGGGGGGATGGATTTGATGACATCTTGAGATTCTTTTTACCTCTACATTTCTATGATTTCTATGAATATCCAGTGAAATTCCTCCACTCATGTAGCTCGGTTTCTGTCTGATTTTGCACATGGCCTGCATTTTAGCTAGTGGCTCTTATTGTTTCAGATATCTTACTCCAAAAAGAGGACTTAATGGCTTCTTATATTGATCCTAAATAAAGGGCGGCTATTACTCCCACCAGCTTCAATGAAATTTCATGCATCTCCCAGCACAATATTTTGATGGATTGATCATTCATCTGATAAAATTTGTCCTAAGTAAATGAATCCATCTATCTTAAATAAACAAAACAAAACAAAAAACCCCCACTTCTCTGCAGTTAAGTAATTGTTAAGTTTTGGATTAACAACATAGGGCTTCACTTTACAATCCTGAGTCGTTTTTATACAAGTAGGCCTCATGAGCTCAGTGGTAGAGACGTGAGTTAAGTGCTACAGTATGGGTAAGGTCTGTAGACTCAGGCCCATAAAAAGCATGCACACACATCCACTTTTGTTCCCTAAATAGCATGCACATCAGTAAATCTTTGATGTAGACAGTTTATCTAAGGCTAATTTTGCACTTCAGTTATGCTGCAGAAGCCTTAATGTGTAAGGAGAGAGGAAAAGAAGAGTGCAAATGTAGAAGTGAATTCATTATATGTATCATGAGCATTGGAAGAAACTGAACTAAAATAAGATAAGATACCCATTGATGTTTCTCCTGACAGACAATCAGATACAGAGTGAGAGTCCTTCTCCAACTTGTAGGTGCTTCAGGAATGAAGGCAGTTCAATTCTCCACAGGGCAGCAGGGGATAATAAGAAAATCTGTCAAAGGTGAAGCAAAAGTCAGCTTTTCCAGAGCATTGATCTGATCTGGGTAGAGTTGAAGGAGAAGAGTTCAAAAGGTTAAAACTGCTATGCTTATTTAAGTGAGCATTAACATTGTTGTGAGAAAACAGATGAAGGCTGAAGAAATGAATTAGCTATTTTAGGCCTATAGAACAGTATAAGGAATGACAGACATTTTATAGAAGAGCTTTGCCTGGATGAAAGGGAATGCTCAGACCTTCTTTTTGCTTACAAGTAGTTTGAACTAATGGCATCCCAATCACCACAGTTACTTGCTCCTACTTAAAATATCAGTAGGGAAACATCTGGGAAGTGTGTAGCATTCATCTTTCAGCAGATAAATTAGCAGCATTGTTATGTGGTGCCCAGAAAAAGGGACAAAAAATATCTCAGCACAATGGTGCATATACCATTTTTCTGTCATAATGGAGCCACAATTAGGGATGTGCCTATCAGAGATGATCAATGAGAGGCAGATATGTTTACTGGAAGTCTGTGAGAGCACAATGCAAGGGAACAAACGCAGGTAAGGTGGGGTCATTTTGTGGATAGATTACAACTATCGCTCATACTAACCTTTACTGCATTCCTGCTGTCTCCAACTACTGAGAAGAGAAACCCAAATAACAGTGGGTTATGTTGCTCTGATGACAGCTTGAGAAAAAGTAATAAGGAATTCCTACAACTATACAAACAGAGTGAGGAAAAGGAGACAAGTTACCATTGGAGCGTTCAGTCTTCCATATTTTGCATAGGTCTTTCCTTTTCACTCACTTATGTACAACACTTTAAACATGGCCAGACAGCTATTTTTGTACCCGCATGAGAACATAGCTCATTTTTTAAGACTCTTAGTGAATCAGTGAAGGATTCTTGGCAAATCTTCAAATGAAGAATCTTGTTTCTAGCAATTTAGGTCCTTTGCATCTTGGATGTTTAGTCATTTACATTAAGGATCAAGTCAAGTTGTTTGAATCTGTTCTGGTTTGGGCTACAACCAAAAACCAAAAGGTGTTAATATGATTTTGTTTTTTAAATTCCACAGGGCAGCATTTACCTCTCAACATTTTTGTCCTGATTTGAAAAGGTTGCTTGTGATTTCTAGGCTTCTTTGACTTCTCAGTTCTCCCCCCCCACCTCTTTTGCCATTGGAAGTGGTCCTAGTGAGGACACACTCCACCGACAAAAGGATGGCCGTATGTATACTACCCACCACTATAATCACAGCAGTGGCTGTCTGCTGGCAAAACTTTTACTGGTAGAAATCTGTAGTGTAAACATAGCCTAACAGATTTCTTCAGGCATAAGCTTCTTCAGGCTGCAGCCCACGAAAGCTTATATCCCTTTGGAACATAATACTTAGACCCATCAGTCAAACAAACAAACAAATGGATAGATAAAAGTAAATGAAAACTGGGATTCGGGAGAACAGAAAGTGCATTTTTGGATATATTACTTCATGCCCCCCTCCACTAGTCACACCCCACTCTTTAAGCAATGCCTCTTTAAACAATGCTAATTGTTCGCATAAATAATTTATTAGATTACAAATAGTGAATAAATTCATTAAAAATGGAGGGCTCAAAGCTGCAATATACAGGACTCCCCTCCACTTTTGGTGAAGTCAACAGGATCAAAGGGTGCTCTAAATTTTGAAGGATCATTCTCAAAGTTGGTTCGTAAATTATTCTCAAATAAGAAAAAAAGGTTGTATTTGCAGTGAATATTATTGAAAATGAATAATCCAGCAAGCTCTGATACAGAGCTCCAGAAAGACTGAAAGGCCCAGGGAAGCCAGATGAGAGTTTGGTTGTATTGTGGCCAGCAGTCACATCAGTGAGTTGCAGCCGGAGGCCCGTTGACAGAGTTGCAGAACCTTCTGGCACTGTTAGGGCCCTGGTCTGGGATGCAGTGGAATTGGGTGGGCCTGTATCCCCCTCCCACTTAACCACTCCAACAATGGATCGTCCCTTGGCCTGTGAAGCCACCTGTGTTTCTCTTACCTTATTTGAGGGCCTGGGCTAAGGACCACTATGTTTGCCTGTGTTGCCAGAGGGCCTGAGTTGGGTATCACTTCAGTGCTAGTGAGCGGCAGAAGGGGACAGGACCCCTACTGCAAGTGCTAATTCCCTCTGCTAGTTTCTGCTCAGACAGGAGGAGCACTGGAGCGAGGGGATATTGCCTCCCTTCCTGATGGACAGGGAGTGATGGCCTGCCAGCTGGCATAGGGGTTTTAGCTTGTATAAGACCCTTTCACCCTTTTTCCATCCCAATCTTTCACACTTGCTATCTGGAACTCTGCTCCTGGTGACCCTCAATGCAGGTGGGCTGGGGGTTTCATCACTCTGGATCTTCCTGCCCCTACACTTCACATGGTCTTATAGAAATGCCTTAAAGGGCTTGTCTACTTTTAAAAGGCTGCCGCGGATCACTACAGACACTGACTATGCCGACAAGAGGGATTCTCCCATCAGCACCTGGAGAAACTCTCCTGTTGACATAGTGCTGTCCTCACAAGGAGCTAAGTCAATATATCCATGTCACTCAGGGGTGTATAAAATCCCTGAGTGACATAGTTATGTCAACATAAATTGTTAGTGTAGACCAAGCCTCAGTAAGTTTTTTTTTCAGCTTGGATGAAGCAGCCTCTGCAGAGCAGCTTCACAGCTTGAAGGAAGGATTCCTTCCCCCCTGCATGCTAGATCATTCCTGTCTTCCACCCCCTAGATCACTGGAATCAATTGGAGTTTTGGATCAGGGAAGCGTGTATTTCTCCCTAGAGTGACTTCTTTACAACAAAGATCAGGCTTTTGGTGGGGGTGAATTAGATGCATATCTATATACCTAAACGAGAGATGTATATATGCACAGCGGGGACGCAGCTGCGTGCGCAGCAGCTGAATCCCCATCTTGCTGAGGCCAGGCTGGGAAGATTCAAATCTCCCGCCCTGAGCATGCTCAGACAGAGCTTGCTCAGGGTGGGAGCGGCCTGGCCGAGAAGCAGCTCTGCCGGCCGTCCCCGCAGCTGCGAGCCTCCGGCCAGGTAAGGGGGCTGGGAAGGGGCTGGAGGGAGGCCTGGAGAGGGGTGAGGGGGGACAAGGAGAGAGGCCGGGTTAGAGGGGGTAGGGAGCTG